>VDFB02281492.1:428153918-428431617 GCA_007258455.2 Sequoia sempervirens | reverse complement strand
TGACATAGTTCAGATTCCAATTTTTTTTATGTTTTGTGACTTTTTGAGTGTTTTTGGATTCTTTGATGTTTTGGATTTTTTTGGATTTTTGGATTTTTTGATGTTTTTGGACTTTGATATTTTTTGAATGTTTTTGGATTTTCGCACAATTTTGACATTTTGGATAGGATGTGTTTGATGATATTAGTTCTCTGTTTGAGATTTTGTTGAAGACCAAGCTAAGGTTGAGTGATCAAATCGATGGATTGATGATGATGATAACATTGTTGAGGATACAAAACAATGCAAGGATTTCATTGATTAGGATTAATGGTGATAACATTGTTGAGGATGCACAACAATGCAAGGATTGATTGATCATGATTGGTGATGATAACATTGTTGAGGATGCACAACAATGCAAGGATAGATTGATTAGGATTGATGATGATAACATTGTTGAGGATGCACAACAATCAAGGATAGTAAATTAAGCAACACAATGATCGGGAAGGATATCCCAAGATTATGGATTGATTGGATTCAATTGATCGGGATTATTGAAGCTTGGTTTGGAACAAAAGTTGTTTCAAATGATTTGATGTGATGTTGAAGGATGCGTTAGATGCAACTAATAGTGATTTCTTGGCTTTATGTTCGATGAAAGATGAAGCATGATAAGGAATGTATTTTCATCAAAATGTGCCATGGGCTAGTGATTTGGATTTTGGCTCACAAATGCTTTGACCAATGTGATTTCACATTTTCCAATGTTTAGATGACCACATAAGTTGGAGGATATAGATCAAAATTTATTCTCAAAGAAAGATGTAAATATCTTCCCCCAGTGTCTAGCAATGTATGAAATGCCATGGGTGGATGCTTGGATAAGTGTATGGATGGATGGATATGGCAAGCATGCAAAGGATGCCAAGGATTATCTTGTGATAAGATACAGTGCTCAGATAAAGGAATTCTTCATTAGATAATGCTTCATGGCTCAGATAATGTTGCATAGGATAGGATCAATGAAAATGACCCATGTCAAGATGTTTAGCATAAGCAAGCATAAAGTGTGCATCAAAATTTCATCAAGATAAAGATAACTTGGATGATGGATGCAGATGAATAAAGATGGATTGGATAACTGGTTCATGGATGAAATGGGTTTATTATGGTTGAGATGGATGGAATGCTAGATTTATTATGGATGGGATGAGATGCTTCCATTTGAACTGGCGCACATAGATGCTCGATTCTACACATGATGCCTATTTTCTAGGGTTTCATCATAGTCTTTCCCAAAGCACCCCCCATGCGGTTTTCACTAGAGGATGATTTTTATCTTTACTATTTTCAATCCTTTTTCTAATTTTTTTTAAAAAAATTTCATACTTTTTTGATTTTTTTAGTTTTTTTGAAAGATTCATGTTGACCCACCTAGTGGTGTTGATGTAGATGCTTTTGTCATAATGTGCCATTGATATTCTACTTGAAGAAGTTTCTTTGCCAAGATACATGCACTCAAATGCAACTTTTGGGATTCTTGATCTACTTTATTGATATCAGGGTTAACTTTGTCTCTGTGCATACATCGCAATAGAGTGCCTTCAGAATCCTTATGATGAAGGGTCGTTTCCAATACATGGTCAATTTGAGAATTGGATATCATGTGTGGAGGTGCGGATGGAGTGTGTTTAGGGATAAGAGATGGATTGGTTGGCATTTTGGAACCTTTGACTTTCCAAACTTGGGAAGATGAGCAATGATGGGTGGATACAAAAGTGTGCATGGAATTAGGACCAATTGCTTGATATACTTTGTACGTCACTTGAAAAGCCTTCTTTTTCTTTTGTAGACATCTTTGATGGATACTTTTCCCTTTTATATTTTTCCCCATAGTTTCTTTGACTGATGGAGTTTGATAGGGATGATCTTTCTTTATATTTTTGTATCCTTTTGTATTTGATTTTTCCATTATGCTTTCCAACTTCTTTTTCTTTGATAATGTTCTTCATACTTTCCTTCAATTATTTCTTTTGACGTTGGTCCTAATTCATGGATGGGGTGATGGGTGGATGAAGATTCATGACGTGGCTGGTTATAGTATTGGCATCAGTTTCATCATAAGGATTCTTTATGCTCCCTATGTTGACGTTTTCTTGAGATGAAGTTACCCCCAGTATTGTAGTAGTACCTTCATGCTTTGATTCCACCTGTTCTGAGAGCTCTTGTTTAGAATGCATTCTCTGATAAATGACTATCGTTGATAATGTTATTAGAATTTGTTGCTCTACTGACTCTAAAATATTATGTTCTATCTGAAGTGTTTCCTTGAGTGGATAATCTCAGATATCTTTATACATGATGTCCTCAGTCTCAATTTGGGATATATTTTATCCTAATGTTGACAACTTAGTTTGACTATAGGAATCAATAACTTGTTCTTTTTGTGTAATAATGTCAGGAGTGAAAGAATCTTTTTCTAAATGAAGAGCATCTACATGTCCATTCAAAGAAAACATCTCATGGGTAGATGGAGGAGTATGTGCTATGTGGATATGATCATCTTGCATAGATAACAAAGTTTCCATTAGATTATTTTAGTATCTTGAAGATACAAATTCTTGATCTTGAATGATTTCGTAGTTGCTTTTGACATGCTTTGGATCAAGTTCTTGACATGGGTCATTTTCAAAGGATGGATTGCTTACAAAGGGTTCTTGGATGTCATCATTAGGCATGGGGAATGGCTCAATATCCTCTTGATCTTTGAGTGGACTTGGATTAAGTGTCAAGTTGAGGATTCCTTCAATATCTATAACCATGAGGTCAAAGGGGGTCAACATGTTTTGGAAAGAACCACTGCTAGACTTTGGTGAAAGATGTTGATCATGCTTTGGAATGAATTCTTGAGATATGTCCTCTAACTCATAAGGTGATGTAGAGACATTTTCAACATGATCATAGGTCAATGCATCGTGCATTATGTCAATAGGATCAAATAATCCTAACACCCCTTGAAATAGATCACTAAAAAGTGGCTCTTGATGTATGATGAGTTGATCATCGGATGGGGTGGAAATATCTTCAAGGTGCTCATCGATGGAGAGGTTTTGATCATTTTTTTCAACAATTTTGGTGGAGAGATTGTGAATGCCTTCAACCATAGGATAAAGTGATGTTGAAATTTCTTGAATTTGATCATTGTCAAGTATTGTTGGTGGATTTTGATCATGATTAAAAAGTGACTCTTGATGTATGTTGATTTGATCTTTGGACGAGATAGAAACATCTTCAATGTGCTCTTTGATGGATAGATCTTGATCATTGCTTTCAATAATTGTGGTAAAGAGATTGTCAATGCTATCACCAATGGTTGAATGTTCATCGTTAACCCCAATAGCTATCATTTTTCATGTTTTTGGTTGTGTTTGTTGGGTAGCTTGAGAGGCTTGTTGCACTTGTTGAGCTCGTGTTCCTTGTTGCATGGCCAGGTATTGTTGGATGGCCTTTTGGTAGGCCTGGTGAGCTTTTAGTGCAATGTTATATTGTCTTCCTGCGTTTGGTTTTGGTGGTAGTGGTGGTGAATTCAAAATCATGTTGGATGTAGTGACAAGTGTTTGAGATACACTCGAAGCAATCATGGTAGTGGGGGGTTGAGATGTGATGGGTGTGAGAGTGGTGGTTGGAATGATTGAAGAGATAGTGAGGGTTGGAATGACCAAGGTGATAGGTCCTTGGGAGACCATATTTTGATTTTTCGGGATTGATGCTATCATTTGATTAGATACCATAAGTTGGTGCGATGTCGATGGTATATTTCAAGGATTTGATGTGATTTCTTGATTGGTGGTAGGTGGATTGATTTGGATGGAATGATTGGTGTTATGTAAATGGGGAAGCCCTAAACCAAGGAATGATGTTGATATGGGTAATGGTGGTGGAGATGTCTCTTGGCACAATGACTCAACTATTTTAGTAAGTGTAGCAATTTGATCTCACCAAATTTGATCTTGATTACATCTTGACTCCCTTGATATAGTTGATTTGGTTTTTGTTCAAGCAGATTTGAGATGCATACTTGTGTTTTTTGAATGGGATCATGGACAAATTGATTTTGGACATTGTTCTGATTTGGGATGATGTTCAGATTTGGTATGATAGGTTGAAATTGACCATTGTTGATGTTTGGAATATTCATATGATTTGAAAACATATTTATCCCAAAGTTTTCTAGATTCATGTTTGGAAAACTTGTACTTGGTACATTCTCATTTGGCATGTATGGATTTGGTGGGATGACATTGTTCGTTTGAAGGCTCATGCATTGATTATTTTGTTGGAGGATTTGTAGGTTTGGACTTAGATCTACCATTGAGAAATGTGTTCCAATATTTTGACTATGCATACTCACATTTGTTGTACCATTGAGGTTTGCGGGAGATAATGATCCCATGTACAGATTGTATAAATGTGAGTGTTGATAATCAATCAGCTTTGTAAGGCTTTGAAAGCTTATTTGACTTGGATTACTCATGATGTATGGATCAAGTTTATATTCCATGTTCCTATTGTGTTTTGACCTTGTTTCAAAGTGACCTCTGATGTTCTTAGGACCAATGATGAGATGAACGATTAAAGGGGTGAACGATATGAGCAGTTGATGAACGTTTAGGAACTTTGGATCAATGCTAGACTTAGGGTTTGGTTTTTGATTGGTTTTATTTGGACAATGAACTTGTAAACAATAAGATGTTAGATGTTATCCTAAGATGAACTTGCTCAAAGGATTGCTAATTCAATTAAAAGGATGCATTCCCATACACCTAACTAAACAAGTTGATTTTGATTTTGATGTTTTACCCAAGTCTAGAATGATGTTTCCAAAGCTCTAAAGTTGTTTGTGTGATGAATATGATAAGTGTTTGGATGGATGAAGTGTTTGATTTTAATCCTAACTGAATCTAGGAAGGACTTGTTTACAAGACCAAGATAGTGAAGAACATGCCTTTCTCAAAGAGCAATTCAAAATCAAAAGACCAATGTTTGCATGAAAACCATATGACCAAAAGATTCCAAGCACATACGCGGGGTCCAATTGATTTAATTTTTTCTTAATGGATTATTTTTACCACAAACACGCTCCTGATTAGATTTTGAATCTAGATGTCTAATGTCTCAATTTTCCCCTTATCCTGCAAAGTGTATTATGTGAAAACCAAGGAAATTTGAGGAAAAAGTTACCTATTGTTGACCTTAGTAGGAGAAAATTGAGATGAAATCCAAATGATTAGAAGCCTCTAAGGATACGAATCCCAAGGGAAAACAATAACATGTGAATTTTTTCAAGGATATTTGCTTCTCCTAAAGGGTTTGCAATTTTGATGATTCGTTGAATGCTAGTTTTCCAATGTTTTCGATCAAAGTACTATGTTTTCAAACTGACTCACAATAACACCCTAGCTCAATTGATACATTTTTCTTGGTGAGCTTACCTCATGCCCTTCATAAAAGAAGAGATTATTTTACATGCAACCAAGGAGAGAGTATCAAGGTATGTTAAGAATAAAGTCTTAATCTCTATACTCTAACCAAGATCGGACATGGCAAGTAACTTCTTGGAATCTAAGTTCCAATGGACCACTTTGATAAACTCACTCAATGGATCAATTGGTCACTACAAAACAAGGATTCTATTTCAAACTTTACGTTCATGGAGATTGATCCATATGGCGAGAGTCCCCTTTCGGATCCATCTCTTCGGAATCAACTGCGTGATACTGGTGTTTACTCCAATACCCACATTTATATCCCAGTTGGAAATACTCTTGGCTTTAGAGTGTTACCATTTGAGTCGTTCCCTTGGGTGAGTACTTTTTCCCCAAGGCAGGCCCTCTAGGATAAACAAAAGTGAGTAAAAACAAATTCCATAACTTGATCAATCTTTGATGGCAACAAAGAGAGAGAATATGCGTGATAATGCCCCCACTCACACTCGCACAAGATCTTGTTCAATTTTAAACCCAAATCAAAGTGTGGAGGCAATATTTTATGCAACTTAATGTCATCAAAAAGAATTTTGATTCTCAAGATCACTGTGAATCGTAAGAGAAGTGCATACACCTTTTTAGATGAGATTACTTTGAATAAGACATTACAAAACACAAAAATCACATGTTCATTTTAAGCCTCAAAACAATGTTGAATTTGTTTTAAGCACCAAAAAATAAAATGTGATAATTTTCCTTGTTCAATTTTTAGCCCAAAAGTAAAGTCTAGTTAGTTTCTAAGTTGAGTTTTAATCCCACTTTGAAAAGAAACAATGATCTAGTTGGCCTAAAATAAAAAATTAAAGCAGTAAATGGAGGCTCCAAGCATTAAAAAATGCTTTTAAGTTTTGAATTTGATTCTTAAATTTCCTCCAAGTTTCTTCTAAGATCACTTCTAGCAAGCTCCTTATGCAAATGAAAAAATACCTCCTTTCTTTCCTTTCCTTCATTTTCCTTTCGCCTTCTTTGTTTTCCTTTTGCCTTCTTTGGTTCCCTTTTTTTTCCTTTCTTTTACCTTGTACCTATGTAAAGAAAGAGAATCTTGTAAGAATCAAGTTATTTAATTAAAATCATTTCAAGCATTGACCTCAACTAATAAAATGATTCCCAATGGAAAGACTAATGTTTTTATGATAATCAATGAAACATCAAGATCTACAATTTATTAATCTAACTTGTATGATTTTGCAATCTCAAAGACCAATATTAGCATTAAATTTCAATAAGATCCATGGTCTTTCAAGTAGCACACATTAATGAACACATTTATGTCTTTATTGATCTCATATCAACAAGATTCTCTTGGAAACAACTTTGATCAAGTTGCATTGGAGAAGGGCCATCAGCATTTAGTAATGGATCAAAGACAATAACAACATGTTCAAGGTAATAACTCTCTTGTGCCAGCAAAACTGAATGCTTCAAGACAAGGTCCAAAAGAAGATATAATTATTGCTAAAAAATTTATGCTTTTAAATCTTTAAAAGTATGCCAACGAACTGATCTTTCTACGAGAAATGCCACTTATTTTTCAAATGATTCCTTATATGGTCTACATAACAATAGAAAATGAGATATCAGGCACAATATGATGCAAAAATAGAAATATCAAAGTGCCAATCAATCTAATCCCATTTAGATATATATAAGAAGAAAAAAATAAAAAAAATCAATGAGATAGACACTGAAATGGCACAAACACCAAAGAATAAAGCTAATAAGTAATCCACCAAAAGGAAGAATGAGAGATTTTTGGAGTTTATGTGTTGTACAGTAGTATGGCCTTTGACACAACTTCAATGCCTACACTAAAAAATTAATAATAGTAGGTGAAAGTAGCGTTCCTCATAAATGAAACTATTCCTGCAAAGATTTCAAGTCATTTTTCAGAAGCTAGATATCTTGTGGTTGATGATGATTATGAGTTGACATATGAAAGGCCGATATATTCATTGGGATCCCTATGCATTCAATTGCTAGCTAATAAACATAAATACCTAATCTCCCAACACCACCATTTATTCCTCCCGTCTGCAAATCAATAAATTGTTAGCCTTCAAATCAAATAGCTTAAGAGCATGGTAGTTGTTGAACTTTATGATCAACATGGAATTTTTGAGGAATATTCCCTAGAGTTTGAATTCAAAATTAAGTGGACATGTACATCCAACAAAGAAATTAATGTCTCTTACATGTCCCTTGCACAAGTCAAACTCAACATTTACTCCCGAATTCAAATTTGAATCTCCCTCTCTTGGGCACATTTCCCAAAACTTACACATCCCTCAACCTATGGCAAGTTGACAAGTGGCCTCTTTTCATTTGTGGATATTTAGTCACACATCCTCCATTTTTGGCATTCTTCTATCACTTTTGGCCATAAATAGAGGTCTCCTCTATTGTTCAAATCCTCCACAACTCCACATTTTTAGCATTTTCATCTCCACAATTTAATCCACAAATCCTATGCAAATTCATTCTCTTAAACTAAGAACTGATTTTGTCCACCATCATTTGCAACATCAAGCTTATCAAGGGTTGGGAAAGGGCTATTTTCCATAGTAGCACCAATCCACTATGAGATAAAGTTGGATCATGTCTTTTATATGCTTTGTTTAGTTTCCATTGTTTCATTTTATTGCATAATTAACATGTTTCATTATTTGATAGGCATGTTGGTAATTTTCTTTGTTTTAAATACTACTCATGCTAATGTGTGTTAGTTTTATCCATTTGTAGATTTTCACCATCCACATAATGGACCTCCTTCTAGCGCCATAAGACATCGTTCTTTGAGTTTTGGTACCTAAAAAGGCATGTTCGAGCCATGATACATCATAAAATCAAAGCAACATAGTTCCAATGTTACCATGAAACAAGACCTAAAAGACCATGAAAATGACAAGGGTCCATTTTTCTACAACACATTTAGCCCCCACTTTAGTGAGAGGATGAACTTGCTTCCTCACACTAAAGTAGCCATGAACATCGAGGGAAGGGTTAAAATGAACTTATGTTAGCAAGATGGAATGCAATGATGAAGAGGGATGATCAAGCCACCAAGATGAAGATCCCATGGTATACTAGGCATAAGGACAAAGGAACACATAAGTGTTGAAAAGAATTGAGTGAAGCTTCGATCGTTAATCCAACTAGTTGTGAAAAGATATCTAGGATGATTATTTGAAAAAGAGAATGTGTACTTATTCTGGGCCCATGACATTTTAGGCTATCTGTGGGCTGAGAAGGCCCAACTGTATACTCACTCTAGGGCCATGTAACTAGTTTTCCACGAGGTGAGAAAGCCCAAAAAGAAGTAAGATACATATGCTAGTTGGTATGCACTCACGAACATAAAAGTGGCTATGGGGAAAAGTAATGCCTCTAGTTGGGCTTCCCGCTCAATGATGCCAAAGCTATAGCCATTTGATAGCTTTTAACAAGGTGCCACAAAGTGAAAGGAAATACAAGTATTAAGTTTTAAATAGTATGACACTATAGGCATGCAAGTTATGTTATGCAAGGTGGCCAAGGAATGCAAAAATGTAAAATGAAAAAATGTAATGTGAAAGATTGCTCATAGGAGTCTTTTTTAGTTTATGCAAGGTTAGTCACCTAGGGAACATTATGTCTAATGTATCCAAGAGAGGACCAATCAAAGAATAGTATATTCACAACTTAGGGGACGGAGTGCGTCATATCAAACACCAAGAGGAATGCAATATGCTTAGAAAGATCACACTTATGAAGGACATCACACCCAATGTCATCTACAAAGTGACAAATGCATCATGTAAACGACAAGGCTAGACTAAGAAGCATAAAATACACAATGAAATAATGGTAATGTATTCCCCCCACTTTAGATGAATTGCTACACATAGTTCTATGAGCAATTACTTGAAAGTAGAGAAGAGAAGAAAAATGAAAAAAGAAAACAAGACATGAGAGCCAATTGAGAAAGCTCTATACCAAGTCATATGTTTCAAAGTTAGGCTATCTTATGTCAAGGAAAAATGAAAAGAAAAGAATGGAGTTTCCCCCAAAAAAGAAAGTATGCCAAACACATAAGGGATCTATGGATTTGGGGTTAGTATGCTCGTTGATGCAATGTTTTTATGAAAGAGCACAAAATTGTCATCATTCCCAAAATGCACATAAAACTCAAAGAATGACACAAAGATAGTGAAAAAAAAGAAAGAAAGTTCATTTTGGGTCAACATGGAAGAGACATTTCAGTCTCGATGCATTGCATTGTCCCCAAAAGGAAAACACAAGTGAAATAGAAACAAAAGGAAATGAAAAGGATTTTGGGTCAACATGAAGGAGACATTTCGGTCTCAATTCCTTGTGTCATCCCCAAAAGGAAAAACACAACAAATAGAAGAATAAAGGTATGAATAGAAGAAGTGGAAAAAGAGAGGAGACATCAAATGCACGATATGGGGCAACACGATAAGGTGATCCCACAATAGTGGTTTACAACTTTTGGCCAAACTAGACACTGAAATAATTTTTTCTAACTAAATTTTCTCTTTCGAGCACCTATAGTGGCTAAACCATGAGGAATTGGAAGATGATGAAAACTAGAGTTTCGTGACATTTTATCTGTAGATTCTAAATATATTTTTTTCAAAATTTTTGGAATTATATTGCACTTCTTTTTCCATCTCCCTCGAAAACTAGTTTTTTTTCATAAAACAACATTTTTAAAATTTGATGCTCACTGTATAATGCATAAATTTTTTTCCACGAAGGATAAAATTCTAATTCTTTCAGATTTATATTTGTAACTCCCCTATCTAGTGCTTCTACTTGGTTGGATAGTGTTTTATTGAATATTTTTTCCTTAATCAAGTTTCGAAGTCAAACCAATTACAATTCAGACATAGGGGGACCATGTAATGCGTAACTTCTTTTCTATGTATCAATTTTTATATCTTGGATCAAGAAGTTCAATATTTGGTGCACTCATATTTTTTGAATTTTTTTTTTGATAATTTTCTATTTTTCCACATGTCCAAAATAGAGAGCTTTATTTTCAGTGAAAAACCTACATTAACAAGAAATAAAAAAGAAATATAATAATTAAATTAAATTTATTTAAAATTTTACTTTTTGGGAAGCGTATAATAAGGAATACCTACTTACAAAAAGTAAATTTTAAATAAGTTTATTTGATCCCCCAAAAGGTAAATCAAAAGTGGTTTTTTATCAACATTTTGATAGGTGTAAAGGAGACTGTTATAGGTATGGTTTAAAACTAGTGGGGTTCTATCCAACAGGGTTTGATCTAAGGTAGTTTTATCAAACCCTTTTCAATTGGAATACATTAAATGAAAGTTTTTAAGGATTAAATCATTATATTTTCTAAAAATATGTGATTTCAGCAAAAAATAGAATCTCCGATAAGTTGTAAACTAGTTTTGTGGGATCACCTAATATACACATTAAAAAGAAAGAAAGAAAGAAAGAAAGAAAGATAAAAGACTATATTGTTAAATGCAAGTCATCTGACTCCCAATCATGTTAATTGTAATGCGATGGTGGTTGGATTTACAAAGGAGGAATCGCAAGTGTTGAACTAGGGGTTGTACTAGGTTCTTCACTTAGTGGAGAGGATGTATCATTTAAGCTCATTGTAGATGAAAATAAAGAATTTAAATCATTATGCACTTCATCAATTTTGGAAATTTCCACATCGTCATCACCATCATCATCAAGATTAATGACAATAGAAGGATGAAGAGTGATTTCTAAGGATGGATGTAGTAAGAGTGTTGGTTGTTGGATTGGTTCAATTTTCTATGATGTTTGTACTAGACTTTCTTGTGGTACGTCAGGAGAAGGAGGGTGGTTATCTATTACTTCTATCAAAGTTAAAGGTTTATTGTCATTATTGTCTGCTAAGTGAGTTTGATGAGCAAGGAGATGATGATGACGCCTTTTTTCCCTAGCACTGTGGTTTTGTTTAATTCTGTTTTGAAGTTGTTGAGGTGTAAGAGTAGATTGGGTTGGCATAGGTTCTTCTACTTCTAAAGAGGAAAGAATAGAATAAACCAAAGAGGAGGGAGGAATCACTTTCTCTTTTGCTTAATACACTTGTTTTGTTCAAGGAGGATGAGTAGGGTTTGTGTCAAGTTCCTTTGGTTGTTTAAATGATGGTGGCGAAGATTCTAGAGGGATTTGTTCAGGATTTGTGGTTGTTTGTTCAATATTAGGTTCAGGTGTAATCATGGTTTCATCTAAGACAAGATGGGTGGAGGTGGACAGAGATGTGTTATGAAGAGATAATTCAACGATCTTTTTGGCTTTAAAATTTTGATAAGCGATGTAAAATAATTCCTTTCGAGGGGTGATATGTTCCATGGGTGTAGTCCAAAAGGAGTCTAATGAAAAGTTACCTTTGGAAGATAAAGGATTAAAGCCACTATGGTGTACGGAGACTACCTCATTGTCATGTGGAAACTTTAAGCACTTAAGAACAACTAATGGGACTACTTTCATTGAGTGAAGCCAAGGAATTCCTAGCTACAAACGAAATTGGTCAGATTGTGGAACAATAGAAAATGTTACATCCAAAGTATTACATCCTATTTGCAAAGGTAGCACGATTGATCCAATCGTAGGGCATACAAAACTATGATTTTTTTTAATCCATGTGGTTGGTGTATTATAGTCATCTTTATATAGATCGTGTAATAATAGAAACTCCTCTATGATCACATTTTCACCACAAACAAGATCTAGTAATATCCCATTAGTAGGTTTATCATAGATTCTGCAAGCTATGTATAGAGGACCATCAAGAAGGATTTGTAGTATGTATTTAGTAGAAAAAGTAATATCAAGATATTTAGTGGTTTGGCCCTTGTGAGGGATAACATCTATCGTAGCTACAAGTTTATCCACAGGACTAGCTTGGGTAACAATAGGAGGTGTATCAGGTTGTTTGTTGTGTGGATCAATAGTCATTAGATCAGGTTTTGAAGGTTCACTAGCCTTGAAAAATGAGGTAGTGTTTTTAGGCATGGGGTTGGTAGAAATTTGGAGATTTTAGTTAGGGGGTGCAACAGACTTATTGCTTTGATCATTAACACCCATAATGGTTAATTCACCTAAATCAATGGGGTGTTGAACTAAATGTTTAAGATGCGTGCAATGTTTGGTGCCGTGGCCATTTTGATGATGAAAATGGCAATAAGTGTTAGGTTTGAAGGTAGGTGGTAAGGGTTGATTAGGATCAAGTGGTCGAACATGCGGTAAGGTAAGCATGAATTTTTGGATTAATTGGTTCATTGTATGATGGAAGGTGTCAGGTAAAGGGGTAAAGTGTCTATTTGGATCACCATAATGATAAGGCACAACTATCTTAGAGGTGGCCATTGAGTTTTGAACTTGTAGAGTTGGTTGTGGTTGGGGTGAAGGAGGTGTATTAAATTGTAAAAAGCCTTAGTTAGGTTTGCATAAATTTTGTGTGTTGTGTTGGTTTTGATTGTTATGTTTAGGTTTTTTAACTCAACTAGAAGTGGATTTGGACTCACGACTTGAAACAAAATTTTGATAATCACATAACGTTGTCCAAAAATGCATGAATGAAGGGAATTTCATCATGGTAAATTTATCTTGAAGGTTAGTATGCAAATTCTCAATAAATATCTTCTACAGATGTGCATCAGGAATTTTGACATCAACTTGAGTGTATAAGGATTGGTAATAGGAGATGAAATCTATCACTTTTTCACCAATGTTTTGTCTACATCACATAAGGTTAGCGATTGTATTTTTGGGTGTCATGTGAACTTGAAAGTGATTAATGAAATATTCTACCAATTCGTTAAATGAATAGATGGAGTGATTGGGAAAGTTGGAAAACCATTCTAAAGCAGTATCCTTCAAGGTCCTTGGAAAAATATTTGCTAAAAGTTTATCGTCAAGGAAAAAATCACAACAGAAGGTTGTAAAAGCATTGACATGATTGATAGGGTCTCCTTTTCCTCCATTTTTCTCAAACCTCGACATTTATATTGCTTGTGGCATTGAGGTATGTAAGATTTCTAACAATAAGGGGATGTTATAGACAAGATATGTGGGTAGAGTGGTTTAACCTTGAATAATGGTGGCAAGTTGGTGTTGCATGGATGAAACAGTGTTAAGGAGTTGTGTCATAAAAGAATCAGGATAATTGGGTTGAGGTGGAAGAGAAAATGGTGATGGAGTGTAGGTGATGTTAGGGGAGGTGAAAGGAATTCTAAGGGGTGTGAAAGTGGTGGAAGGATCTTGCAATGCCACAAAAGAAGTAGGAATGCTAGTGGAAATCAGGAAAAAAGTAACTACATAATTAGGTTGATGCATAGTTGTGTGGACTTGTGGATTGGTGTAAGTTGGTATGGAAGTTATAGTTGAAGGGGGAGGAACTTGAGGTGCTCTTTGGCTTATAGGAATGTTTGCAGATTGAGTATTGGAAGAGGCATTTTTATTGTAAATCTTGACAATTTGTTTCAACATTGGCAAATCATCATCATTCTCAATTAAGCGATGAAAGTTTTCAATGGAAGGTATAGCAGTTGTGGAAATGTTTTCAAGTGACAAGTCTTGTTGTAAATGTGTGAAGTCCTCATGAATATTAATAACCTTCTCTTGTGAGAGGGGATTTTTTTATTGTCAACATGCATAGGATGGAAAGGGGAAGGCATGGAAGTGGTATTGTAAAGGCCTAATGCACCATTGTCCATACTAGGAGTAGGAGCTCGTGATATCCCAAGGTCCACAATGAAAATGATATTGCATGATGCCATGAGTCTAGAAATTCTTCACACTAAATTATTATCAATGGGGCACCAAACACTCATGCAAGTATCACAAAGGAATGGTGTATGAAAATGCAAGATAATCTAAGAATTGGAAATGCCAATAATAAAAAATATACTAAATGTAATCGAGATGCAAATACATAAAACATAAATACAAAAAATGCTAGAAAAAGCATAGAACTATTGTTTAAAATTTGCAGAGGGACTGATTCGCCCTGGGTGGCGAATGAGTCCTAGGATGTAGTTTTTTTTTTGTGTTTTTCAGAATTTTGAAATTGATTTGAGTGATTTTCAGAATGCAAGTATAGATGCAAAATGAAGGTTTCACTTATTTCAATGAAATTGAATGCAAAAATAAAAACTAAATGAATGAAAGGTCCTAGAATGCAATAAAAAATAAATGTCCTAATTGAATGCTAATGCAAATGAAAGATAGGATGCAAGATATGAATGTAATCAAAAGTTTAAAATGTTCAAACATTGGGTTCACCAAAATGTGACAAATTTTTGGACCCAATGGAGTCTCTAACTCTTATAAGGTTTTTCACCTAAAAGGAGAGATATTGGATCCAAAAATGCTTATGTAACACTCAAATTACAATGTGTGGTATATGATATGTTGTAAATGATCTTAAATAAATGGAATTGACTAATTAAGATGATCTAAAATGTATGCAAAAGTACAATTTAAGGTATGTTCTAAAACACATTGTGATATGCAAACAACTATGAAAATGAAGAAATTATGCAGAAAAGAAGATACAGGGATAAATGTGAGTGCACTTGGATGAAATGTGAGTTGTATGGAGTGTCTGGAATGCTAATGAATTTTACTATTTTTTCACAGTGGGACTCATTCACCAAGGGTGGTGAATTAGTCCTCCAACTGGTGAAAAATTGTGGGGAGCTGATTTCTGACAGTCGGGATCCAGAATCTGACAAAATACAGATTTTTAGATTTTCAAGTGGGAATCATTCGACAATGGTGGAAAATCAGTCCTCCCAAATATTTTTGGACAATTAGGAGGCAACTCTACTACACCAAATTTTGAGATGTTTGAATGTCATTTTATCAGGGCCAGTTCTACAGGAAATAGACATAAAACACTTAGAATGCTTGAATAAATGATAAGTTGATGTGAAGAGACTAGTTGACTTAATTCCCATTTTTCAAAACCTTTAAAACTATTAAATCTACAAAACAAGACTATAAATACACATGTAAAAAGGGGGAAAATGTTGAGGGGCTAGTGGATAGGGGTTTGGCTTGGTCAAACCCCACTTTGGTAATCAAACCCAATAGAAATGAATGAAATGTAAAGGAAATGCTAAATGAACAACATGAAAGTGTTACTAACTTACCAAGATCCTTGTGTATGCAAATCTGAAATGATGTCAATGGCTACTCCAAAGTGCTTGAAAGTTCTTGAGTTGATGATATAGAATGCTTGAATGCTTGAGATTTCTTGATTATGATATGTGAATGTTTGAGGATTGCTTGAATGGCTTAGGAGATGTAAAATGAGGTGAAAAACACTTATTTATACAATTCTTGTGTCTTAGTATCTGTTCATACCTCATCACAGCTGACATGAAATGAATTTGAATAAAATCTCAAAAGGAAATTTGAAATATTTTTAATTTGGGGCCAAGAGGGACTCATTCGCCACCCATGGCAAATGGGTCGCACCTAGGACCTAAAACCATGTGTCAAGAAAAATGGTATGTTTAATGTTGTTTTTCAGCATAAGATCCAAAAATACACTTAATATAATCATATGAGGGCATAAAAAGACAAAATAAAGCATGAGAAAGGTGTAAATAGTGAAAATGTGCCTAGAAAAGCATGAAATATTGTTAGAAGACTTTACAACACTTCAATATAGGAATTTTTGATGAATAAAAAGGTGATTTTTAGGTGAAATGATTTAAATAGAGTCTAGAAGAATGTATGAATGTCTTACAACACTTCACAACACCTTCATAATACATTGTTCTTTGAGTTTTAGTACCTAAATTAGCATGTTGAAGCCATGATACATCATAAAATCAAAGTAACATAGTTCCAACACCATGAAACAAGACCTAAAAGATCATGAAAATTACAAGGGGCCATTTTTCTATGGCACACATGCATTATATAGTTGAGGTATATTTAAATAATAAAGATATAAATTACTTGATGTAAGTTTGAACACATTGAGCTTGTACATTGTAAGTTTTAGATAAATTTACATATATGTACACATACATGTATTAAAAATTAAATTACATGTGTACTTGAACTTATGCAGGGCTTGGGATGAGGCATAGGATAGGGATCAAGATAGCTTGGATTAGGGTAGGGATCCAGACAACTTGGATCATGAGATGGATCATGTCGATTGAGACCACAACATGGATTGAGGGAGAGATCATGGCAGAGATCAAATGATTCTATTCATGCCATATATCCCTCTACTTGAGTCGTTTTACATGTTTTACAATATTATAGTTTGAGATCAAATTATTGTCTTTGAGACACTTTTTATGATTTACATCACATTACATACATTTATGTTTTTTGGTACACACACTTGTTAAAATTTACATCCCATTCATACATTATTATGGTTTCAACACTTGTTACATCTATTTACATCATGCATTATTATGGTTTTATTTATTTAGCAAGTTTGTACCTTAATGTTTTTCCTTAAATATGTTCTTAACTAAAACTAGAGCTACACATTAATTTTTTCTTTAAAGTTGAAATATTGATTAATGTTGAAACATCAGGTTTGATCAATTATAAGCTTTGAACCTTAGAAATAAAAATGTTGGACTATTGTAGTGTCAAAAAATGTCATCAAGGACATTTTCACACTTACTTGGGCCCTCATGAATTTAAGCCAAATTTTTTCTTGATTTAGTGTTGTAATGTGCTTGACACATTCACATTAGGTCTTGGGCCCTTGTGAACTAATGGATTTGAATGGTACCTTGCTAAAGCATTGTGAAGTGTTGTAGCTCACTTTCACACTTTTCTAAGGTTTTATTAATTAATTACACCTAATAAGCCTATTTTTAACTTTTATCTTTCCTTATGTTAAGTGTTGTAAAGTGTTGTAAAACACTTTCACTCATTTTTAAGGCTTGTCATTGATAATTGGGATTTCTTATTGTAAACGATGAATTTGGTTTGCAGTGTTCACAATGTTTTGCTCCTCCTAGGGTTTTTCACCTAAAAGGAGAAAGGGGATGTAAAGGGGTGCCAAAATGCAAGGGTTTACACTCAATACTATGTTAAATGAGGTTTATTATTTCTAATTAATATGTACCAATGAACTAATCCTAATTTGAAGTAATCTAATGATGCAAAACTATGAAAATGTAAAATGTTGGAAAACACATTATGATATGAAAATATGCATTACATGATCTAGAAATGCAAATAAAACCAAATAAAAAGTTTTAATGAAAATGGTGTGCACCTAGAAGTGTTGCAAAATTGAAACTACTATGAAATTCTAGAAATTCTAATTTTTAAGCTTGGTAGGACACTTAGCCTAGTCTAGGCGACTTTGTCCCAATTTCAGAAAACTTTGTTGGAATGTGAATCTACCAAATGGGTGTTCAAAAATGTCAAAATAAGTTTTCATGCACAAAAGTGAGACTAATTTTCCCCTAGTGGCAACTTAGTTCTCCTACAAATTTTGGGAAATTCGGGACAAAATCTTGTAGTCTCAGGTCTGCACTTCCTTTTCTAACAAATGTATCTACTTGATTCTATAGAAAGTGAGGCAGAAAGTCTCTCCAAGCTTGAAATAGGATGATGTTGAATTGATTGAATTGATTCACTTTTTTATCAGTTTTCAACACCAATTTCTTGACAAATAGATACATACAAAAGTCACAAGCAAAAGGGGGAAAATGGTTGAAGGTTAGAGAATAGGGGTTTGTCTTGGTCAAACCCCACTTTGGTAATCAAACCCTAAGAAATTAAATGGAATGAAATGAGTATGATAAATAGATAACATGCAAATGGAAATTTCATAAACTTACAACATCATTGATGCTCAAATCTGATGATATGCAATGAAGAACTCCAATAGCTTGACTTAACAATGCTTGATTTGACTGAATGCTTAATGAGTGCAATAGATGATTGTATGAGATGGAAGATTGCTTGAATGAATTAGGAGATTTAAAATGAGGTGGAAAAATATTTATTTATAATTGATTTTACTAAAATTTCCCAAAAGTAACACATCAGAGGCCGATCTCAAGGGTTAGAGGAAAAAATCCTGCTAGAAAGTTGTCCCACTTAACCAAATTAAGTGGGTGTCAAGAATTTTAGGGAACTAAAAGTTGTCGAACGGGAATATCCTAAAAAACACTTAAAAATGACTGGAAAGTGTATTAAGGGGTCATTTAGAAATGAGAAAGGGTTGAATTAATAAAACTAAGCCTAGAAAAGTGTGAAATCTTATTACAAGACTTTACAACACTTTAAAATAAGACTTAATAAGTCATAAAAAGGTGATTTTTAGGTGAATTGTAATGAATAGGGTCTAGAAAAGTGTAGAAATATTTTACAACACTTCACAACACCTTCACAAGACACCATAATTTGAAAGTGTAAGCCACATTACTACATTAAATCAAGACAAAATAAATCCAAAACCCATCAAAAGGACTCAAAATGTCAACTATACATTTTTTGGCAACACAATTATGCTTTAATTGGCCTCATTTATTGCATCATTTTGAGGATATTTCTGATACCAATCAATACCCAATAATAATTCAAGTGTTTTAGGTTTGAATAACTCAGACTTCGTGATATGGGACACATTTTCCACCTTTGGAAAATGATTCCCACCTAGATCTTTTGGTCCCAAACCTAGTTTCACACACTTCTAGGAATTTTTAAAATTGGTCCCAAAAATTAAGACTCATAGGAATCATTCTCCACCTTGGGTGAATGAGTCCCATGTGGCTCAAAATAAAAATTACTTCAAATTTTTGGTAGGATTATATTCTCCTAGATTTGATGTCAAATTTTATTGTTTTAATTTTAGGAATTCTTGCATAATTGAGTATAAATACAAGGTTCTTTCATTAATTTTACACATAGCAAGTTGAATGAGAATTCTTATAGAAAGTTTGAGTTCACAAGAGAATTCAAGTTTCTTCAAGAGAATTCAAGGAAAAATTATCAAGCATTTTAGAGTAGCATTCAAGAATCAGTCATCATTTCAAAGATTCCATGAATCATGTTTTTTATTGTGCTAACAATTGTAATGTAGGGTTCTATGATACAAGAAAGTGTTTCATTCAAGATCAAAATAATTCAAGCAAGAGTCAAGGTCTACATCTGTTCGAGTCATCTCAAGCATAATTGTAACACTTTATTGCAAGGGTTTGGTGAGTTGCAACATTATCATTTGTTAATTCATCATTCTCCATTCATATTTGATTTCATTTCAAGGATTGATTTCTAAAACAGGGTTTGACCAAGGAAAACACCTATTCACTAACCCCACAACATTTTTTCCTCTCCTTTGTGTGTGATTTGTAGGTCTAGCCTGCATATTTCTTGAGAAAGATTGGAGAAAAGTTATCAAGAGTTCAAAGTTGTCAAAATTGTAATAAAGCCGTAGAGAAGACCTGCAGGTTGCAAATCAGGGTTTCAGATCCAAAAAATTACTTAGGAACAACATAGCAGACAAAGGAGATTAGGATAAGCCTTTGAAGTTTTAGAAAATCCCAATTGGACTGATTCACCACTTCTAGTGAATGAGTCACATTTGTAGTCAATTTTTAGGTGTTTGTAGATTTGGATACCCATTTGTCAGTTTCCTATTCCTAGATAGTTTTCTAGACACTAGACTAAGTTTCCCAGCTTGGTGAATGAGTCCTAGTTAGGATTAAAGTAAAAATTTCTAGTGTTATAGACCTCTATCTAGTCACTTCTAGATTCTCAGGTGCACACCTTGCTTTTTGTAGCTTTTTGTTTCATTTCATTTACTTTTCAAGGTCATTTACTGTTACTTAACATTCAATTAGGTTTTTTCATTGCATCTTGCATTTTATTATCTTTTCCAGTTCTAAACTTGGTGGTGAACCCCTTAATAGTTTGCATTGAGCCCCTAGAACAACCCTCTTGCAAGATATCTTTCTCTTTTGCATTGAGATCTCAAGGGTTTGTTCTTGAGTGAAATTTAATGAAAATTATCATTTCTAGGTCCTAAACCCTAAGAAAGGAAAGACAAACAATTTTTCAACTTTAATTTTTTGTGAACTTGACTTTAAAACATCATAATTCTGATTTGGAGTGCATCATCTTCCTAGATTTGGATTGCATTAGGATTTGCATTACTTAAATTGCATTTTAAGGTTTCAAAATTTTCTTAGTAAAAGCTCATATATGTTGCATTTTTGCATCTCATTCTACTAAAAATCAAACAAAATCTACATTTACGTCTCAAATAAAAATCATAAAACATAAAAACCATAAAATCCAATTGAAAAATTCTAATTTTTTAAAAAATAATCTATACTAGGACTCATGCAGCACCTTGGGAAAAAAATCCCTTTGCATATTCTACATTTCATTTTCTAGCATTTAAAGTTCAATTTCTAAGTTTTTATTTGCTGTTGTATACAAATATTTTGGCACCCTAAGACTTTCTTGCACTTATAGTGTTTTTCACCTAAAAGGAGAAAGATGGGCCAAAATGGGAAATGTATACACTTAAAATCAATGAAAGTATGCATGAAAAAATCCTAAATGAAATGATCTAAATTTAAAAAACTAGTAAAAGAAAGGAAGTATTAATGCAAAACCTAAGAAATGCAAGCTGTTTGAAAACACAGTGATGTATGCGAAATGACCTAAGAATGCAAGTAAACAATAACATAATTAAACAAGATTGGAGATGTGCACCTAGAAACTAGAGTGTGATGCAAAGAGGCTTTGGAATCATGTAACTTTTTTTGTTGAATCCAACTAGGATACTTATGCCAAGCTGGGAAACTTAGTCATGTTTCGGTGGGATTCTACCAGAACAAGTTTCTGCCAACTTGGTACTCAGAAATGTAAAAATCACATTTTTAGGCCTATCAGTGGGACTCATCTACCATAGATGGTGACTTAGTCCACCTGGGAATCTATATCTTTCGATCTGCACTTCCCTTCTTGACAGGTGTTTGATATAGATTCTACAAAATATGAGATGAAAAAGGTCTCCAAGCTTCAATTAGGGCTTTGTTGACTTGAATGACTTTGATGGATTGTTGAAAACTTTTTAACACCTTTCTCTTTGACAAATTTTCATATAGAACCTACAAATACACATGCAAAGGGGGGGAAAGGGGTTAAGGGTTAGAGAATAGGGGTTTGCGTTGGTCAAACCCCAATTCGGTAATCAAACCCTATAAAATGAAATAGAATAAAGAGAGAATGATGAA
Source organism: Sequoia sempervirens (assembly GCA_007258455.2). NCBI lineage: Eukaryota > Viridiplantae > Streptophyta > Pinopsida > Cupressales > Cupressaceae > Sequoia > Sequoia sempervirens. The sequence goes on along the minus strand of VDFB02281492.1, from coordinate 428,409,818 downwards.
AGAATGACATGCAATGTCACAAATTCTTCAAACCCTTGATGTTGAAATCTGAAGATATGCATCAAGATGCTCCAATGGATGCTTGAAGGTGCTTAAAATGCTTGAGAATGAGTAAGTAAATGAATGTATTGCTTGAATAATGAATGGGGGATTAGAAGATGAAAAATGAGGGGAAAAACCTTTTATTTATACTTTATTTTACAATATTTCCCAAAAATAACACATCACTGGTTGACTTTAAGGTCAAGAAAATAAAATCTCACTAGAAAATTAAAATTATTTTGATTTTTGTGCCTAGTGGGATTAACTCACCCCAAGTGATGACTTGGTCCCACCAGGGAAATTTTACTAAATGTTGGGGATTTAACTATGTTTAATAAGGTTTAATGGGAATATTCTAAAAAATACACTTAAGTAGGGCCAAAAAGTACATTAAGGGGTTATTTAAGAAAAGAAAGTGTTGAATTATTGATGACTAACCTTGAAAAGCATGAGAGTTTGTTATGATTCTTTACAACACTTTGAAATAAGACTTGGTAAGTGATAAAAAGGGGTTATTTAAGTGAATTATAATGAAAGGGTCTTAGAAAAGTTTGAAAGTGGGTTACAACACTTCACAACACTTTTATAAGACATCCTAGAAGTCTTAATGATTCACTAGTGTGCAAGACCTAATGTGAATGTGTTGGCCACAGTACAACATTAAATCTAGGAAAAATTAAGCCAAAAACCACTAGGAAGGCCTAAACATGAGAAAAAGTAGAAGGGTTACTTTTTCTATGTCCATAATTAGCCCCAACTTTAGTGAGACGATAAACATACTTCAAACTCACACTAAAGTAGCCAAACATGCAATCAAGAGGGATTTCAATGAAATAATGCTTAGCAAAATGAGACAAAAATGATCAAGAGGGATGATGAGGTCCCCAAGATTAAGGTACCATGGCAAACTAACATGATCATAAGAAAAAAATGGGAATGATGAAAGAGAGAAGGGGAGAAATAAAAGAGAGAGTCAGATCAAGATTTGATCATTTTTCCATCTTTTTATGGATTGGATCTAGACTGTTTGTATGAAAAAAAAAAATGTATACTCACTCTGAGGTGACAAAAATCATGGTTTTCCATCAGGTGAGAAGGCCAAAAAGGTAAGAAACTAATGCAGAGGTAGTGGAAACCCAAGAAACAAATTGACACAACTTCTCTCAAATATCAACACTATAGCTTCAAAGTGACCAAACTCAACAAAAGAGCATATCTTTTCAAGAAGGCTACAAAAATATCAACAAAAATTCCACATATCATCCACTCAACATTAGATACAATCCCCCAATAATTCATTAAAGGTTATTTTGCAACTTTGTAGAGTTTCATTGGGTGACCTTGCTCAAAAGGCTACAAAATTAGGCCTAATTTACAAAAAAACTACTCTTTAGGCTTTTCCAATCACCATAAACTATTGGAAAGTCATCAAAAACACCAAAAAACTCCTAAATTCATAGGTTTCATATAGGTACTTTACCCCTAAGCCTTCATTCCTCAAAACCCTCATTTCTCTTCTAAATACCTAGGGTTTTTCAAAACCCAAAACACAACACCTTTCTAGACAAAACCAAAGTATAAAACATCTTTATTTGGGTCTGCAAAGACCTTCTAAACCTTCATTGAGTCCATTGTATTGATGGAACCACAAAAATCTACTTGAGACCATCATTTTCATAGGAAAATAGACACTTCTAGCCATGGATTCCCCTCTTTGAACAAATTTTTTCTTTTATTCTCCTACCAAAACATGAAAAACCCTATACTTACATGGAACTATTCCTCCCCACTGAGAAACAACATGAATAGTAGGTGGGAGGCTTAAAACATTATTACAAACTCAAACAATGCCCTTGCTGCCTGTCACAGGCTATTCTAGAAAAATGAGAAGTGCTCCTCACCCAAGAAAAACTGAGACCTCCAAATAGATAAAAAAAAAATGTGTTTAAGATTTTTAGATAGTCCACAAGAAATTAGAGCAGCCAAGAATTGTACGGGTCCATACAGAGATGATAGAGTCCAGTAAACAATGAAAAATTAGGAAAATAACATAACAAAACATTGCTTTCTTTATTGAAACTCCCTTACAATATTTCATCCCCCTTCTTCACACCTTGAAAGGCTTCAAATAGGTTTTACAAAACATCTCCACCTTCTCCAATGGGAATAACTTCCTTTTAGACATTAAAGACTCTTTAAAATAATCGTTGTAGCACTTTATTTACTCTTAACAATATCTGGGTTTTGTGCACTCTTTAGTAATAACTTGACTTCAAAAAAAAAACATCAACCTATTACATATAATATGGTCTTCAAAGACCTTATTTTGTTAAATACCATAACATAACACCTAAAAATTCATAAACTCACCCAAACACTCTATGACAAACCATTAACAAACATAGTTTGAATCATGGTTGTAGGTGCCCCTGCACCATACAAACCCCCTAAAAGGAACTCATGTCCCATGAGTGGAGGTTGAGAGCAACCCCACCATCCACTATGCATGTTCCTTGGATCAATAACTACTTGCCACTGGTTTAGAGCTTGCATTCCAAACTGTCTTGCATAAGGTAGTGTGCTCACACTGTCACATGGATGTATTTGCATTCCCAGACCTAAGGTCTGCTACTTATCACCTACACCTACATACAAACAAGAATTAACAACATCATTACCATAAACTATCCTTATCTCAGGAACATCTCTTTGTTTATGTTTGTCGTGCAATGTATTACATGTCTTTACCCCTGTCTTGAATTCCAACACATTATCACCATGCTTCTTCACTGTCTTGTCACCTCCTTGTACCTTCACACTATCCATAGTATTGTCATCCTTATTAGTCCCTGTACTTATAGATTTAATTATGTTTTCATTCTTTTCTTGACCTATAGGACAATTAATGGTCCCTACCTTGACATTAGTCTACCAATCTACTATCCTTGCATTTTTCAACCCTGTACTTGCCTCCAAAACTTATTTTCCTATGTTCTCAGACCTAGGACAATCTAGCACATCAATTTTTTTAGTTTTTACCACAACATCAGAACATTTGATCCCCTTCACAACACCTACATGATCTTTACTCCCACACATTATCACCCTTGCTTTTCCTTTTTCATTTTCTACCCAAGTAGTAAAAAAAACCACTTTCCACCTTTCATGATTGTGTATTTGTTTTCCTTCCCATCATAGATAACACTCCTATCATACTGCCATGGTCTTCTAAGGAGAATGTGACAATAGTCCATTGAAAAAATATCACAAAGAAAAATTTCCTTATACTCACCTATTTGAAAATCTACCATAGCTTGCTCATTCACTATTAATGATTGACTATTGCTTAACCAAGAGACCTTGTAGGGAAAATCATAAGGGATTCTTTTCAAATTGAGTTTATTCACCATATCACAAGAAACCATGTATTTAGTTGAACCTGAGTCCACTACCATCCTACATACCTTACCTTGTACCTTGCAATTGATTCTGAAGAGTGCTTTCCTTTACAGGGGTTCTTCTGGATTTAACACCTTAAGCAATGTTCTTCTAATCATCAAACTCTCTCCAACATCTAATGTGAGATTAATAACTAGTGAAGTCACACTCTCTTCATCTTCATGCACTAATTGATTCATCCTTTCTCCACCGTGAGAGATTAAGCATTTCCTTTCAGGACACTTGAAGGATGGATGTCCAGGATGGTTGCAAGTGTAGCATCTCCCTCAAAATGAATTGTTGGAATTCCTACCTCCTCCAAATATGCCTCTTGTGCCTCTCCATCCACTTATAGAATTAGATTGCTCTTATCCTTTCATGGCATCCTCTTAATTATCATTGGTTGGATTTGAAATAGACATGAATCCTCTTCCTCTTGATGCACCACCTCTACCTCTAACTGCTTTGTCTTTCCTTCTCTTCAATTTCTCCTCAGTATAAGACTTAATATCCATTTCCCTTTGTCTTAAGTTTTGTAATTTCTTAAAAATCTGAACTTGGTGATATTTGGGTAAGAATTTACCTTTGATTTTATATATCATCTTGTCCCATGATGTGATCTTAGACTTTCCTTGTTTCCTCCTCTTAGACTGAACGTAATCCCACCATACCAAAGCATGACCCTGCAACTTAGTCTTTGCAATCCTTACTCTTTGCTCCTTAGGAACTTCATCACATTCAAAATGATTATCTAATGTAGCAATCTATTCAAGTAGTTCTTCATCATTTAAACTGCCACCATATTTAGGAACATCAAGTTTTACCTTAGGCTTGTCACCTTTCACTTCCTTTAGCAACTTTCCAATTCTTTTCTCCTCTAGATCAAGTTCTTCCATATCTACAAATTCATCTTCTTTCTCTTCATTTGTCTCACTCTCATCAACATTTCTTCTCTTGTTTGTCTCCAGGGCTATGATTCTCTCTTCCAACTCTTTGAGTTCCCTTGCATGCCTTTCCTTCATCTCCATCTCTTTAGCCATATCTTTATTCTTTGGTGGAATCTTTGAAATATCTTCACTTCTTCTTCAACCTACAAAATGCAAACAAAATCTACTCCATTCTCTAATACCACTATGATGCATAGGTAGTGGAAACCCAAGAAACAAATTGACACAACTTCTCTCAAATATCAACACTATAGCTTCAAAGTCACCAAAATCAACAAAAGCGCATATTTTTTCAAGAAGGATACAAAAATATCAACACAACATCCACATAGCATCCACTAAACATTAGATACAATCCCCCAATCATTCATACAAGGTTATTTTGCAACTTTTTAGAGTTTCATTGAGTGACCCTACTCAAAAGGCTACAAAATTAGGCATAATTTACAAACAAACTACTCTTTAGGCTTCTCCAATCACCATGAACTCTTTGAAATTCATCAAAAACACCACAAAACTCCCAATTTCATAGGTTTCATATAGGTACTTGACCCCTAAGCCTTCATTCCTCAAAACCCTCATTTCTCTTCTAAATACCTAGGGTTTTTCAAAACCCACAACACAACTCCTTTCTAGAAAAATCCAAAGCATCAAAAACTTTTTTTGGGGTCTGCACAGACCTTCTAAACCTTCATTGAGTCCATTATATTCATGGAACCTCAAAACTCTACTTGAGACCATCATTTTCATAGGAAAATAGACACTTCCATCCATGGCTTCCACTCTTTGAACAAAGTTTTTATTTTATTATCCTATCAAAACATGCAAAACCCTATACTTACATGGAACTACTCCTCCCCACTGAGAAACAACATGAACAGTAGATGGGAGGCTTAAAACATGATTACAAAGTAAAACAATGCCCTTGCTACCTGTCACAGGTTGTTCCAGAAAAATGAGAAGTATTCTTCACCCAAGAAAGACTAAGACCTACAAATAGATGTAAATGAGAGGTGTTTAAGATATCTACATATTCCATAAGAAATTAGAGCAGCCAAGAATTGTACGGGTCTGTACAGAGATGATAAAGTCCAGGAAATAGTGAAAAGTCAAGAAAATAATAGAACAAAATGTTGCTTTCTTTATTGAAACTCCCTTACAATCTTTCATCCCCCTTCTTCATGCATTTAAAGGCTTAAAATAGGTTTTAAAAAAAATCTCCACCTTCTCCAATGGGCATAACTTCCTTTTAGGCATTAAAGACTCTTTAAAACAATCATTTTAGCACTTTATTTACACTTAACAATATTGGGTTTTGTGCACTCTTTAGTAATAAATTGACTCCTTAAACAAAACATCAACCTATTACATATAATATGGTCTTCAAAGACCTTATTTCATTAAATACCATAACATAACACCTAAAAACTCATAAAGTCACCCAAACACTCTATGACAAACCATTACCAAACATATTATGAATCATGGTTTTAGGTGCCCCTACACCAGAAACATACACTCACATGGTTGGTATGCACTCATACACACACAGGTGGCTATGGAAAAAAATCATGCCTCAGAATGGGCTTTCTGTTCAACCATATGAAAGTTATACCTCCTGATAACATTGATAAGGTGCCACAAAATAAAATGACATTTTGTGCTCCATGAGAGAAGAAAAGATTCATATGCTTATAACTCATGAACAAAGGTGATGGCTCCATAGGTATGCAAGTTGTGCTATGTAAGGTGGCCATATAACAAATGCAAAATGAAACATGCAAAAGATGTTCATAGGAGTCTTGTTTAGTTCATGTGAGTTGTTTAACTTATAGAACATTGTGTTTAATGTCTCCAATAGATGACCAATCAAAGAATAGAAAATTCATAACTTGGGGGATGCAATGCATCACATCAATCCACTAAGAGGAATGCAATATTCTAAGATAGATCACACTCATGAAATACATCACATCCAATGTAATCCACAAAGCAAAAAAGTGCATTGTATGAAGTAACAAGGTTGCACTTTGAACCAAGAAAATGAAAAAAAATGCAAAAGAATAATCCCAATGTATGCCCCCACTTTAAGGGAATTGATACACACTGTACTATGAGAAATTAATTTAAAGTAGCGAATGAAAATTTCAAAATGAAACAAAACATGAGAGTCAACTTGGAAAGCCCCTATGCCAAGTCATATGTTTTTGAGTAAGGCTATGTCATGTGAGAGAAAGGAAAAGAAAGAGGGGTTTCCCCCAAAAATGAAAACACCAAACACATAAGGGATCTATGGATTTGGGGTTAGTATGTTCTTTTCTACAATTTTTTTTGTAAAGAGCTCAGAATTGTCATCATTCCCTGAATACATAGAATTGAAAGAATGACACAAAGAGAGAAAAAATAAAGAAAAAGAAAAATCTATTTGGGTGAACATGGAAGAGACAAAGGATGTATCAACGCTTTGCATTGTCCCCAAAAGGAAAACACAAGCAAAAAGAAAACAAAAAGGAAAAAGAAAGAGGAAAAAAAATTTGGGTCAAAATGAGAGACATTTCAGTCTCAATGCCTTGTGTCATCCCCAAAAGGAAAACACAAGAAAAATACAAAAGTAAAAGAAAGAGGATCCTTTTTAGGTCAATATGAAAGAGACATTTTTGTCTCAATTCCTTGCATCATCCCCAAAAGGAAAACACAAGTAAAAGACAAAATAAAGGGAAAAGAAAAAGGGCCTTTTGGGTCAACATGAAAGAGACATTGTGGTTTCAATGCCTTGCATCATCCCCAAAAGGAAAAAAAAAAATACAAAACAAAAAGATAAAGAAAAAGGAGAAAATTATGTATGACATATAGAAGAATGAAGGTATACATAGAAGAATGTCAAAAAGAGAGAAAGAACATCAAAAATCACATTACGGGGGAATACATTCTGCACATGCCAACATGCAAAAGAAAATGAAAAATACTAGTAACGAAAAGGCAAATCAACCATTGAGCAAGTCATCCACCTCCCAATCATGTTCATGATATGCCAAGGGTGAGCAACTAGCTGAAGGGACAAGTGCAAGTGTCGAACTAGGGGAAGCACTAGGCTCTACACTCTTTGTAGGAGATTTATCATTTATGCTCATGGAAGAGGAAAATAATGCATTTAGATCATTATACACCTCTTCATCTATTTTAGTGATCTCATCATCATCATCAAGATTAATCATGACAGGAGGACAAATGATAATTTCCAGTGAAGGGTGTCTCACAAGTTGTGTTTTTTGTGATTGGGGAGGAGGGTCATCATGCATTGTTTTTGTCAAGTGCGGATGTTGATTTTCTTTATTTTATTCATCTTGGAACTTGTGGGAAAGGGCACGACATCTACGCCTATGCTCCCTAGCTCATCTGTTTCTTTTTGTTTTATTGTCAAGTTTTGTTTGTGAAGGAGTGGATTGATCAACCATTGGTTTCTTTTCTTCCCTAACGGGAGGAATGGAAAGAACCATTGAAGGTTTTTCATCCACTATCTCCTTTTCTTTATAAACTTGTTTTATATGAGGAGGCATGACAGAGTTGTTATCATTATCTCGTAGTTATTTGGATGATGTGGTGGAAATTGAGGGTGTTGATTGAGTTTGAGGGGTTTCTTCTTGTTCAGGTTGAATCATTATTTCATATAGGATAGGAGTGTTGGAAGTGGATAGGGACATGTAGCGGAGGAACAATTTTTCAATTTTCTTTGACTTAAACTTTTGGTAAGCAATGAAAAAGAAGTCTTTATGTAGTGTTATAGGTTCCATGGGCTTGAGACCAAAATGATTCTAAGGAGAAGTTTCCTTTAGAAGACACAGGGTTAAAGACACTATGGTGAACAATGAATATTTTATTGTCAAGCAAAAATTTTAAACATTTGTCTATGAATAAAGGGACAACTTTCATTGAGTGAAGCCATGGATGGCCTAGCTACAAACAAAATTGGTTTGACTGTGGGATGATGGAGAATGTAACATACACTATTTTAGGTCCTATAAGTAATGGAAGGACAATCATTCCAATTGTAGGGAAAGAAAAACCATTGTGTCTTTTGATCCATGCTCTCAATTTATCATAATCATCTTGATAAAGATCATGTAATACAAAAAATTCCTCAATGATTGTATTCTCTCCACAGGTAGGATCTATGAGTATCCCATTAGTTCGCTTACCATAAATATTATTGGATATGTAAAGAGGACCATTGGGAAGATTTGGAAGTATGTCCTTAGAGGAAAAAGTAATATCAAGAGATTTCTTAGGTTGGAACTTACAAGGGACAATTTCTATCAAACCTACCATTTCATCCATAGGATTAATAATAGTGGTATGTGGAATAGGACCAAGATATTCAATATTTGTATGAACAGTCATCACATCATTGTTTGGTGTTTCCCTAGATTTTACAAATGACACATTATGTTTGGGCATTGGATTGGTGAAAATTTGCAAATTTTGATTTGGAGGGGAAACATACATATTGCCTTTAACATTAACATTCGTAATGGATAGATGATAGGAATCAATGTGGTCTTGCACAGGGTGTTTAAGACACTTAAATTTTTTTATGTCATGTCCATTTTGTCTATGATAGTGGCAATAACCATTGGGTTTAAAGGTTGGTGGTAAAGGCTTAGTAGGATCGAGTGGTTTAATAGTAAGTAAAGTAATCATTTGTTGTTGTAAAATTTGGGACATTTTGTTATGAAGAGTGTCTGGTAAAGGTGTAAACTATCTTTTCAGATCTCCATAACTATAAGGTATCAAAGCTTTAATAGTGACTACTTGGTTATTGACGGGTTGAGTTGGTTGTTGAGGGGGGTTGAATTCTAAGAACCCTTTGTTTTTATTTCTAAATGGTAGTGAATTATTTAGATTAGCATGTTCAAGCTTCTCAGCTGGGCTAGAAGTGGACTTTGCATTATGACTACTAACCAAATTGCAATAATCGTAAATGATGGTAAACAAGTGCATAAAGGAGGGGAATTTCATCATTGTGAGTTTATCCTAAAGTTTATTTTTCAATTTTTTGATACATATCTTTTGAAGATGTGGATCAGGAATCTTGACATCAATTTGAGAGTAAAGAGATTGATATGATGAGATACGATCCATTATCTTTTCTTCTTCATGTTGTTTGCATCACATCAAATCAGCCAAGGTCTTCTTTGGAGTCATATGCATGTGGAAATGATTTATAAATGCATAAACTAGTTCATTGAATAGATGAATTTAATAGTTTGGTAATGATGAAAATCATTCCAAGGAAATGTCTTTTAAAGTCCAATGAAATAGTTTGGCTAATAGTTTATCATCAAGGATGAAGTCACTGCATAAGGTAGTGTAAGCATTAACATGGTTAGAAGGATCTCCCTTCCTCCATATTTCTCAAATTTATCAATCTCTATTCCTTGTGGCATTGGTGTTTTCAATATTTCTAGAGATAGTGGGCTGTTATGAACATAATAGGTGGGTGGTCTAGAATTATGGTTTTGGTTGATGGTGGATATTTTCTTTTGCATGGAGGAGATGGTTTGGAAAATTTATGTTATGAGAGGTTCAGTGTAAGTGGTATGAGGTGGAAGGTTAAGTGGTGATGGGGTGTATGTAGTGGTAGGGAAAGTTAATGGAATGCTTATATATGGTATAGTGGAAGAGAAGAGAACATGTGATGCCACATAAGAACTAGGAATTCTAGCAAGAATAGTCAAGGAAGGAATAACATTACTAACTTGTTGCATTGTGGTTGTTATTTGAGGAGTGGTATAGGTAGGTATAAATGCTATTGTTTAAGGAGGAAGAGTGTTAAGTCCTCCTTGACTAACCATAGTGTCTATTGGTTGAGATGCACTAGAGGTGGTAGGAACATGTTTGTGGTATATTTCAGCAATTTGTTTCACAATGTTAAAGCCTTCATCACATTCAAGCATGTGATGGGTGTTTTCTATAGTATGAATCGTAGTTGTTGAAATGTTTTCAAGACACAATTGATGTTGGATATGTGTTAAGTCCTCATGAATGTTAATGATGTTTTCTTGCAAAATGTGATGGTTTTGTGTTTCAATTTGCATGTTATTGGAAGGCAAAGTGTTGCTAAAGGTGGGATCCATGCTTACTATACTAGCTGTAATACTAGGAGTAGAAGTGTTAGACAATCCAAGATCCACAACAAGTGTATTATCATTGGATAACATGTGTCTTGAGCTTCTTCTCACTAAGGTATTAGCAATAGGACACCAAACATTCATGCAAAGGTTTCTAAATGAGGGTGGATGCAAATGCAATGTAAACTAAGAGCAATAAAATGCTAATAACTAAATTTTTTGAAACTATAACAACAATGCAATAATAGAAAATTAAAATGCAGAAAATGCTTAGAAAATGCCAAATATTATAGTGCAAAATGTGCAGGGGGACTAAGTCACCCAGTGTGGCGAATTAGTCCCAGTGGTGATTTTTTTGATATTTTTCATAATTTTTTAATGAAATTTTATGCTTTTAAGGTGTGTAGATGAAACTAAATTATGAATATGTAGATTTTTTGGAATTTTCAATGAAATATAATGCAAAACTGCAAACTATATGAGATTTTTAGTAATTCATTTTTTAAAAACCTAGAATGCAAAACAATGCAAAAACTAATGCAATGTTGATGCAAGTTATTCCTAAGATGTGAATGCACTACAAATTAGAAGTAAAAATGATCTAAATTCGAGTTCACAAAAATGTAGAAAAAGATTTTGGCACCCAAGGGCTTTCTAACACTTCTATGGTTTTTCACCTAAAAGGAGAAAGATGGGAAAAAATGGGTAATGCCTACACTCAAAATTAATGCAAGGATGGATGAATTATGTCTAAATATAATGTCTAAATGCAATAAATTGATAAAAAGAATGATTTATTAATGTAAAAACTAAGAATACAAGTAAACAATAACATAATTAAACAAGACTATAAAAGTGCACCTAGAAACCAAAGTGTGATGCATAGAGGCTCTGGAATCCTATAGATTTTTTTGTTAAAGCCAACTCAGACACCTAATCCAAGTTGGGCAACTTAGTCCTATTTTGGGGAGATTTTGTTGAAGCAGGTTTATGCCAAATGGGTACTCAGAAATGTAAAAATCACTTTTCAGGCCTGGTATTTGGACTAATCCACCACAGAAGGAGACTTATTCCACCTAGGAATCATGGGAAATTCAAGGTAGGAATTTGTAGCTTTCGATCTGCACTTCCCTTCTAGACAGGTGTTTAGTTTAGATTCTACTGAAAATGGGCTTAAAAAGGTCTCCAAGCTTGAATTAGGGATTTGTTGACTTTAATGACTTTTATGGACCATTGACCACTTTTAAGAACTTTCTCTTTGAAAAATTTCCATATAGGACCTACAAATACACATACAAAGAGGGGGAAAATGGTTAAGGGTTAGAGAATAGGGGATTTCCTTGTTCAAACCCCAATTTGGCAATAAAACCCTATAAAATGAAATAGAATAAAGAGAGAATGATGAATGAATAACATGGAATGTCACAAAATCACCAAACCCTTGATGCTAAAATCTAAAGATATGCAACAAGATGATCAAATGGATGCTTGAAGGTGCATAGAATGCTTGAGAATGATTAAGTAAATGAATGGATTGCTTGAATAATGAATGGGGGATTAAGAGATGTAAAATGAAAGGAAAACCCTTTATTTATACTTTATTTTACAATATTTCCCAAAAATAACACATCACACACTGACCTTAAGGTCAAGAGAATAAATCCTACCAAAAAATTAAAAGTATTTTAATTTTTGTGCCTAGTGGGAGTAAGTCACCCTACGTGTTGACTTGGTCCCACTAGGGTAATTTTTCTGGGTTTCAGGAATTGAAGTGTATTTAATACGGCTTAATGGGAATACTCACAAAAATACACTTTAGTAGGGCCAAAAAGTGCATTAAGGGGTCATTTAAACATAAGAAAGGATTGAATTATTGATGGGAAGCCTAGAAAAGTGTGAGATTTTGTTACAACTCTTTGCAACACTTTGAAATAAGACTTGTTAAGTGATAAAAAGGGGCTATTTAAGTTAATTATAATTAAAGGGTCTTAGAAAAGAGTGAAAGTGGGTTACAACACTTCACAACACTTTTACAAGACATCCTAGAAGTCTTAATGATTCACAAGGGTCAAAGACCTAATGTGAATGTGTTGGCCATAGTACAAAATTAAATCTAGGAAAAATCCAACCGAAAACCACTAAGAGGGCCTAAATATGAAAAAAAGAATAAGGGTTACTTTTTCTGCATCCACAACTATTATTTCCTTTCTATTACAATTTATAGAATTTCTGTTTCACTCAATTCATTCCATATAGTTTAAATTCATTCATCTTGTGCATTGCTTAAATTCAAAATTGCATCTAGAGCATTTCATTTCACATTGTTGCATAGCTTAGAATCTAAAATTTTCATCATGGATATATGTTTTGGAAAGATTTGGATGTCCTTAAAGTCCTTAGTGGATGTGTCAAGTTATACTTTAAGACATATTCCTAATGACATTGACCTTACTCATGCTCACTCAACTCCTAATGTATGTCCTCCTCATGATGTTGACATCATTGGAGAAGAGGATGACAACATGAATAAGTTCCTAAATGATTTTCTTAACAAACTTGAAGTTAATGTATCTTTTTACACATCTATGAAACAACCAACCTCCTCTACAATACCACCTCTTGATATGTTTGGTTGCATACATCCTGAAACTGAAACAAAAGTTAAGCTTAGGTTCCCTACAATAGGTGAACCTATTTACTATAAACAAGCAATACTCAACCATTTTACGAAAGCATAGTAACAAACACTCCCATAAATCTAGAAGAGTAATAAGGAAAAGGATTCACAATCTTAAGCTAACAAGGATGTGATACGACAAGTTAACATGAAACTCATCAATTCCTAGAGCAAATACCAACTGATGAAAACACAAAGTGCTTAGGATATCAAGATACCTTTCACAACATAAGTGCTCCTAAAGAATACCTAAAGAGAAACATGTACCTCCTAAGGATAAGGATAAAAAATACAAGATCACTTCTAGACCTCTTGCCCTAACCCCATCTAGAGAATTTGGTGAATCTAGCAAGCGCAAAAGGCCCTAGAAGCTATAAAAGTTAAAGTTCCCCTGTCCTCCACCTGAAAATGAAAGTAAATTTCAATTTCATTTGAACAAAGAATTAATAACATTACCACCAATGAAAGACGTTCTAATACTATATACTAAAGATGCAAAAGTTCCACATTGTCAATACCACATAACTCTTGGATGTAATATTGATGAATGTCGTGCATTCAAAATAGTATTGAAAAACTTTCACTTTGATGGTAATGATTTCCATTGAGTGATTTCATAATGCACCGCTTTCCACCCCTTGTCATGTAATGGTTGTAGAATGTTCTATTCTCACTATTGCATTATATTTCCTATCACGTACCTCAGCTCAATATTGTCTTGCACTTAGTGGGAGGAAAGACATAGATAGACTTGTCCTAGTAATAAATTTTTCATTGTACCTTAAGTTTGTTGTCTTCTTTCCACTTATACAGAATGAGATTAGGAGGAAAATGACCTGCTTTAGGTTGACTCACCTATTTCTTACTAGTCTTTGGAATTATTTCATTCCTTTTTATTTTCTTTTGTGTGATTGTATGTGCATGATGTGATCCACCATGATGTTTTGTTTCATATTCTCTCTCTCTTTGTCACATTCCTCTATTTGTACCTTAATTCTTCTCTATGTCATCAATACTTTACTTTTTTCCTTTACTTTTCTTTGTCTTGTATTTTCTTTTTGGGGATGACACAAGGCATCGAGAGATGATCATGTATCTTCCATGTTGACCCAAAAGGATTTTCCTATGCCTTTTATTTATCTCTTTTAATTTGTCTTATGTTTTCCTTTTGGGGATGATGCAAGGCATCAAGAAATTAATGTCTCTTCCATTTTAACCTTAAAGGTTTTTCTTTGTTTTCACTATCTTTGTGTCACTCTTCTAGTTCTATGTGTATTTTGGGAATGATGACAATTCTAAACTCTCTAAAATATTTCAGCAAGAACATACTAACCTAAAATCTATAGATCCCTTATGTGTTTTGTGTTTTCATTTTGGGGGCAACCACTCTCTTTTCCTCTTCTTTCGCATGATTCATCTTTACTTGGAAAAATATAAATTTGCATAGGGCTTTCTAAGTTATCTCTCATGCCTTCTTTCTTTCCATTTATCATTTGATACTTTAAAGTATTTTCTTAGAGCATGGTGTTTAGAAATTTCTTTAAATTGGGGGCATACATTGACATTATTCTTTTGTATTTTTTATTTTTCATGGTTCATGGTGTAGTCTTCTTACTTTATATGATTTTTTTTTCTTTGTGGATGACATTAGGTGTGATGTACCTCAAGAGCATGATCTCTCTTAGCATATTATATTCCTCTTAGTGGCTTTAGGTGACACACTACATCCCCTATGTTTTGAATCTTTTATTATTTGATTGGTCTTCTCTTAGAGACATTAGGCACAATGTTCCCTAAGTGAAAGACCTTGCATGAACTAAGAAAGACTCCTCTGAAAATTCCTTATTTTTCATTTGCATTTGCAATTATATGGCCACCTTGCATAACAAAACTTGCATGCTTGTAGATCCATCTTGTTTTCTCATGAGCTCCTAGCATAAGAATTTTATCTTATCTCATGAGGCTTGAAAATAATTTTTTTGGTGGTGCCTTATTAAATTTATCAGGGGGTATAATTTTGGTATGGTTTGAGTAGGAAGCCCAACCAAGGAATGAATTTCCCCATAGCCACTTGTGTGTGTATCAGTGTATACCAGCCATGAGTGTATGTGTCTCACATTTTAGGACTTCTCACCCAACAGATAGCTCGGAGTTTCAATGCTTGAGAGTGAGTTTTCATTTTTCAGACAAATAGCCTAGATCTGATCCACATTTGCAATCAAAAAATTGTTGAAGTTTGATCCAACTCTCTTTTCTTAAACCTTTTCTCTTTTTCGTTTTTGACAGTGTATGCTTGTGCTTTACTAATGCTCTTTATCATTTTCATGTGCATTCTTTTGTGCTTATGTTGGTTTGCAATGGGATCTTGATCTTGGGGGCTTGATCACCCCTCTTGATCATTGTTGTCCCATCTTACTCTCATTGGTACACTTGGACCCCTCTTGATGTATGTTTATTTACTTTAGTGTGAGTTTGAAGCAAGTTCATCCTCTCAGTAAAGTGGGGTGTAAATGTAGTGTCAAAAATGTCATCAAGGACATTTTCACACTTATTTGGGCCCTCCTTGTGAATTTTAGCCTAATGTTTCCTCAATTTAGTTTTGTAATGTGGTTGAAACATTCGCATTAGGTCTTCGGCCCTTATGAACTAGTGGATTTGAATGCTACCTTGCTAAAATTTTGTGTAGTGTTGTAGCTCATTTTTTCACATTTCTAAGGTTTTATTAATTAATTACACCTAATAAACTTCTTTTTAACTTTAATCTTGAGTTATTTTAAGTTTTGTAAAGTGTTGTAACATACTTTCACACTTTTATAGGCTTTTCATTTATAATTGGGCTTTCTTATGCTTTAATTGGCCCTATTTTGCATCCACAAACCTCATTTATTGTACCTTTTTTAGGATGATCCTGACACTAATCAATAACCAATCATAATTTAGGTGTTTTAGGTTTGAATGACCTAGATTTAGTGATCTGGGACTCATTCGTGACCTTTGGAGAATGACTTCCACCTAGATAATTTTTTATTAAGCATGGTGGGATTCATTCGCCACCTTGGGTGAATGTGTCCTATTTGGCCCAAAATAAAAATTAATTCAAATTTTTGGTGGGATTATATTCTTCTAGATCTGATGTTGGCCTATAGTGTTGTAATTTTGGGAATTATTGCATAGTTGAGTATAAATACAAGGTTCTTTCATTTATTTTACACCTAGCAAGTTGAATGAGAATTCTTATAGAAATTTTGAGTTCACTAGAGCATTCAAGTGTCTTCAAGAGAATTCAAGGGTATAGTATCAAGAATTTTAGGGCAACATTCAAGCATCAATCATCATGTCAAATATTTCATGCATCATGTTTGTTATTGTGCTAACAATTGTGGTGTAGGATTTTGTGATTCAAGAAAATGTTTAATTAAAAATCAACATCTTTCAAGTAAGCATCAAGGTCTACATCCATTTTCTCCATCTCAATAATAATAGCAACACTTTTTTTGCAAGGGTTTGGTGAGTTGCAACATTATCATTTGTTCATTCATCATTATCCATTCATATTTGATTTCATTTCAAGGATTGATTTCCAAAATGAGGTTTGACCAAACCCCTATTCACTAACCCCACAAATTTTTTTCCTCTCCTTTGTGTGTGATTTGTAGGTATAGGTTGTAGATTTTCTAATTAGCAAGATTGGAGAAAAGTTGTCAATATTTTAGAGTTGTCAAAGTTGTCATTAAGCCTTGGAGATGACCTACATGTTCTAAATTAGGGTTTTAGATCTGAAAATCACTTAGGAAGAACATACCAGATAGAGAAGATCATGATTAGCCTTTGAAGTTTTAGAAAGGCCCAATGGGACTAATTCATAACTTCTAATGAATGAGTCCTAGTTCCTATCAATTTTTTGGTGTTTACAAATTCAAATACCCATTTGGCAAATTCCTAGTCCTGTATAGTTTTCTAGAATCTAGACTAATTAGCCTTGCTTGGAAAATGAGTCCCTGTTAGCATTAAAGTAAGAATTTCCAGTGTTCCAAACCTCCATCTAGTCACTTCTAGATTCCCAGGTGCACACCTTCCTTTCTGTAGCTTTTTGTTTCATTTCATTTACTTTTCTAGGTCATTTAGTGTTACTTTTCATTCAATTAGGGTTTTTCATTTCATCTCGCATCTCATTATCTTTTCCAAGTTTAAACTTTGTGGTGAACCCCTTAATAGTTTTCATTTATCCCCTAGAATAACCTTCTTTCAAGATCTCTTTCTATTTTTCATTGGGATCTCAAGGGTTTGTTCTTGAGTGAAGGTTAGTGAAAAATATCCTCTCTAGGCCCTAAACCCTAAGAGAGGAAAAGCAAACAGTTTTCCACCTTTCAACTATCTAATGGCTGCACTTTGTAAATTTAAAAAGATCGATGTACAATTAATTTTCCAAATTATTTTTTCTTTAAATAGTTAAAGAAATAGAAATAATTTGAATGCAAATATGTAAGTTCTAGTTCAATTCCTAAGAGATTCAATGTTGTTTAAGTGGAACATAAAAATTCAACTAGAAATAGATGATAAGGAATTTTTAGCTAAATGTTCATTTTAATGTCTCTTTAGGTTAAATGTAAATTACATACATTACTATATATGAACTTTAGAATTCCACATAATGTAATACATATGAATTAGATTGTTCGTGCAAGAAATTCAAACTCGATGATGAGCTATAAGTTTCTACTTGAATGTAAATGTTCACATCAAATCTATTCGTGAACTTAAGAATTCCATGGAACTGTAGCATAGAAAAATGTATCTCTTTACAATTTCACACTTGTTTGGGTCTGACTTATTCAAATTTGTGCTTCTTCATGCCTTAAATTGTCCTTTTACATAATTTTAAATTAAATATTATTTTAATTCAAAAGTTATTTTTTCCCTCTTCTTCTATAAGAAAATAATTATTTCAATTACTTAATTATGCATTAGCCTTTTCTCTCTGTAATTAAATAAATGTTATATTCATTTAATAATTTATCCTTTCTTTATCTCCCCAATTAAATAATTATTATAATTATTTAATTATCCCTTCCCTCTCCATTACATAATTGATTTTAATTATTTAATGTTTAACACTCCACCTTTCCTATATAATTAAATATATAAAATCAATATTTTATTCATTTTTCTTATGTTGGCCACCTAAATTAAATAATTTTATTATTTAATTTTCTTTAACAACCTCTTTTTATTTGTCAATCTTGTCTTCCACCTCAAGTCTTTATCTATCCATGTCTTTCTTCTCTCAATTAACCTCCACCCTTGATTAAATGATTTTCTAATTTAATCTTGTCCCTTGATCATGATCCTTATTCTATCCTTTCACTTAGCACTCCTATATAAAAGGAGACCTTTCATCCATCCATTACCCAATTATCATCAAGCCTACATGTTGTCAATTCAATTCATTAATTTTGAGGCATTCAAGAGCAAAAATCTCCATCAATTGTTGGATCAATTAAAGATCCTTCATAATGGAAAGTTTTTAATTGCATTGTTTCATATTTCTTGCTTTATTATCTTATTTCACAATTTTGGTTCAATTAGCTAAATGTGGTTTGACCAAGGCAAAACCCCAATCCCTATCAATCAACATTTTCTCTCTCTTCCTTTGTGTGATTGCAGATTTAGGTGCTTGGATGGCTTGGACATGATTTAAGAGTAGATTTCAAACTTTTCAAAGTAATATCCCTATTAGAAAGGTCAAAATCTACACAAAAAGTCACTTATAGCCTCAAAAATTAGGGTTTTAGATCTGAATGCCTAGCAAAACAAAAAGAGCAGACAAAGAGCTACAAATTACACTTTTGATTTTTTAGAAAATCCAAAGTGGAATAATTCACCATTAGTGGAGAATGAGTCCCAGTGTACATGTTTTTAGAGTTTTCTGCAGATTCCAATAGCCATTTCTCTTAAACTGCTTTCTAGGTAGAAGCCCTTATTTGGGACTAAGTTGGTCAAAAAAAATATTTTTTAGAATTTCAGAGACATTTCTAGTCTTCACTCTAGCCTCCATCAATTTTCAAGTGCACTCTTTATGTTTGGATTCTCTATCTTGTTTAATATTGCATTCAATCTATCTTTCTGCATATCATAGTGTGTTTTCAAACATATTGCATTTTCTTAGTTTTACATTAGTAGTAAATTTATTTTATCAATTTTCAGCATCTAAGACATTCCCCTTTAATATATTTCAATCATATTTGCATTTAAATCTCAAGGGATTATTCTTGAGTGAGCCATTAAGAATTTTGATAACTCTCTCCTTTTAGGTGCAAAACCCTAGAATTATAAGAGAGCCTCTCATTGCCAAAAATATTTTGTTTAGGAACATTTATGCAATTATAAAATGATAAAATATTGCTATGCACATAATATAAGTATCTAGATCTTCCCATGACAACTATATTCAAAAGTGATCAATCCACATAATTACCAAAGATTCCATTACATATGGTCTCAAGCTATACATTTTAAACAACTATTGATGGAAAAAAAGAGCTATCTCAAGCACCCCAAACACCATCACTATGATTCATTGCAATTAATATTCCAATGCACCAAGGTGAACAAGGAAGACCAATCCAAGAGAACCCATACAAGAAAATTCACAAAATGATACACATAAGTAACATACCAAAGTTTATAGAAAATCATGGCTGCTTCTCTAAATGAAAGGAAATAAATTACAATGCCTATAGATCTTGGATAATATAATTAAAATATTGAATGTCACATTAGTAACATAAAAAATAGATAAAACTAGATACAACCTGTCAATTCTTCAACACTCAAACACCAAATAAACTAAATCCAATTCGTCACAAAATTACAATAAAGTAGTCATTGTTTAGGAACCTAATAATAAAAAATATAAAAAAATTACACTAATAAAGAGCATACCAACACTTTCACATTTAAGAACCTGCTAGAAAAAAACCTTCTAAAATCTTCTAAAACCATGATCCCAACATAAAACTTCATATGGTATTCAAAATAGCTACCAGTGTTTACCCATGTGACTAGAGGACCAAAAGAACACTTCCAACATGAACACTCTCATACAATATATTTATAGAGTAAAAGAATACAACCACCATGTCATAGGGTAGATAAATACTAATGCAACTGATAAATGGGGAAAGTGTGACTCTAGGACTTCACCTTACGATTTTACAAGCATCACAAGGATGATTTAAGGAATTTCTAGGAAAAATCAATTTTTAAAGTTGTAATAGATGTTTTATATTACATATGATGCACTATACTTTTGGAGTTGAACAAATAAAATGAAAGATTCTTGAATTTAAGATTTCCATGTAACATAAATTTATGCAAAATTGGAACATAAACTAGGTTTTGTAACTTGCATATATGATCTAATATTCAACAAATGAAATTGGAGATTCAAGTGAAGTTAAAAGAATTCCATGTCCAACATAAAAAATGCAATTTCAAATAGATGATTTAAATGAATTTAGGCAAAATGTTCAAATGCTTTTCAAGTCACTAGGTTTTATATCAAGTATATATATGATATAACACATTTAAAAGGAGTTTCAAATGTAACTTATGAAATCAAAGATTCTTTAACTAAATTAAGAATTCCACATGGAACAAATTTAAATACAATTAGAAACTTGAATGACCACTCGTTTAAAAAAAACCCATTCTCAATCATGTCACATGTCCAATCAATATAATCATAGATAGATCTATAAAAATTTTGAGTACATATTATATATATAGAGATATATATACATACATACATACATACATAAATATATATATACATACATATATATATACATATACATATATATAGATATATATATATACATATATGTATATATGTATGTGTGTATATATATATGATAACATATATATGCACATGTATACACACATACACATATATGCATGCATACATACACATTACATGCATATGCATATGATGACATATGCATACGTATATAGACATGCATGCACATACATACATGCATGACATGTATATGCATGCATACAGACATGCATGTATTAAGATATACACATTATCACATACCATACATATATACATATATATATATATACATATATATATATATATATATATATACATATATATATATATATATATATTATATATATTACATATTATTATATGTATATATATATATATATATATATATATATGTATATATATATATGTATGTATATATATACATATATATACACACATATATACATATATATACACACCATATCTGTTCTTAGCTTAACTTGTCTATAAAATAATGGGTTGAAGGTGACATTTTTGGATTGCAAGGGTAAATCTTGAATTGCTTATTATTTTGATTTCATTATAATGTGAACACATAGGACCTTCAAAATTTCTACAAATGAAACATGTGATTGCAAGATTTATCTCTTGATGATTGCTTTCAAGTTTATGTATTTATTGAAATTGAATATTATCTTCAATATTTTTTTAGTTCAGGTATAGATGGCACTGGAAAGATGGTAACTATAATGTTTTGTAGCTAATACATGTAGTGACAGTGGAAGAGGAAATTATTGTTGAATTTATTTAAAAAGATCAATTTGTTTAGGTTGGATTCTCTTGATAGTGAAACAAGTAGAGAGGTCTCCAAGAAAATTTTGTTATTGATGGAAGAAATTTGTCATACCACAGATGGAGTTTCAGAAAAATATGACTATTTAATTATATCTAAGGTTTTTTCAAACAATAATTTCACAATATTTTCTTAATAGTCATTTTATAGTCACTTTGTCTGGTGACTCTTTCTAATTGTTTAGATATATATATTTTTAATTTATGGATTCAATAGAGAAATATCTTTTACATACATACATACATGTATATATATATATATATATATATATATATATATATATATATATATATATATATATATATATATATATATATATATATATATATATATATATATATATCTAGTCATACATGTACTTATATCCAAAAAATAACTTAAAGCTCCTATTACATATAATCTAGATCCTCTCTATCTTTAATTATCTCTAAAATCTTTTCATGATCTTCAATAGGAAATCTCCAGTTTTGTTTGGCATGTCCTCTTTTAGGTAAAGCTTCTAAATTTTTTTTGTTGCTATAACTAAGTGACTATAATGTATAACCTTTTGTCCTGGCATATAATCAACAAATATAAAATCATTTTTATCTATCTTTATTTGTTGATAATATGTGCCTTTAGTAATGACTGATCCAATGAGATACTCTTTTCCATCACCATCTGTCATTGATTCCACAAATTTTCTTTTTGGTTGTGTACATCTTAGTATATAGTAATCCATACCTTTCACATTGTCAAGATCTACAACAACAACAAAAATATCTCCTATACACACACCATGTAAAGTTTACAAAAGTTGTAAATATATTTTTAATATATAAATTTATATATAAACATGCTTGAAACTTAATTACATAGAATATATAAATCAATTTTAAGTTAATCAATTTACATACCTGTAACAACTAAATAAGATACGCATTCATCATCAGCTAAATATAGAGGATCATAGACCTTAACATTATCATTTTCTTCAAAACGAGGCATTGATATTAATTGTTTCATTTCCCATCACGAAACATACTCATCTCTAATATTCTCACATTGAACAATATTTGCATTATCCTCAATGCAATCAACAAAAAGACATCATTTTTCTCACATTAATTGCTTAAGGCCTGCAACCTCTTGTTGTCATGATTTGATGCAGAATTCTAATACCATTAATTATTTGATAATTATAATAATTTGGATCAATATCTCTAAATTACAAATATTCAAGTGATTAATTTAAGTGAATATATATACATATATATATACATATATATACATACATATATATACATACATACATATATATATATATATATGTATGTATATATATATGTATATATATATTAAAATTTTAAAATTCAATTGAACTATGTACACACTTTAAAATTCAAATTTAATAAATTTTTACTAGATGTACCTATAACTTCGCAAAAATATCGTGTGTTGTATGTTGAGTCACAAGTGGAAAAATGAATTTTTCATGATTCAACAACTTTATTTGTATTCCATATTGCATTACCTACTATGATATAGAGGGATTCTCTACTCACTCGTTCTCTTCATTTGGAGAGCCTCACAGGGTGAACGACCCTATATCACCTCAATGGAACAACCTGGAAGTTCTAGAGTTTGAAAGAGACATATAGGGTATCTAGAAAAACTGAAAATCCCTTGGCCAGATGAATTCAACGCAGAAAGTAGATGACAATGAGGCACACTAGCATCTCAGAGGAGCGTTGGCATCTCGTACAGACTAGAGATCAAGTTTATCATAGAAACACCTAAATTGACTATTTCTACTCTAAATGCTAAGATTGCAAAATATAGTAAAATAATAGAAAATGATTGGACTGAGATAAGGAAATAGAAATGACAAAGGTAACGAGAAGAAAAGGAAATAAATACTCACAACCATGTGAGTGATGAAGCCTCCACTGAACAAATGTCTTCAAAACCTACAAGCGTTATATTTGGATAAAATTTTGGGGCTGTATAGGGATTTTCCTTAGTGAAACCCCCATTTTGTTGTTCCCACCTCCATCAATAGCCAAGAAGATAAAGAGTGTGGTGAAAGAAAAACCCACTCATGAGTAGAACCCACACCATGAATAAGTGTGAAATAGAAGAATACCTCGCTCAAGGAGGAGAACTAATATCACGAGTATGTGTGATAAAATCAAACCTTGCGCGAGGAGGAGAACCTGTATCATGAAGTAAATGTGCAAATAGTAGGGGATATGGAATCCAAAGTTGCTCACAAGCATGGAAATGAGGGAGATGAAGTTGCAAGAAGTGTTGTAATGGAAGCTTGAGAGAGCTCAAAGCTATTACAATAAGATGTATGTGTAAACAAGTGATGGAGTCAAACTAAAAACTAGTTGAATGGAGCTAGCTACAGAAGTCCCTCAAATGAAGTGAAAAAAGGGCTTTTAAGGAGGGAAAAGAAGCTTCCTAGGCCATTTCCAAGAATCCCAAGCCATTTCCACTGACAAGCTTAGATGACAAGTGAAAAACATGCTCGAAAATGGTTGTTTGAGTGTTGAAACATCATAGGATGCTAGCACGGCATGCTAACATCCGCTTGACATGCTAGTGTCTGGACACGTCACACTACAAAACAATGCGAATTGAAAAGGCACAAAGTCTGATACAAAATTAACACGCAAGGGTGGCCACTAAAAAGGGGTGCTAGAGCATCTTGAGAGACAAAAAAGTTGATGCAAGGGCTAAAATGAGCCTTCTCAAGATGGTAAAGGAGTGGATACTAAAGTGTAAAAAAGAATGTAAGGGAAATTGCAAGGGTGTAATTTTTCTCTTATACATTTTTCCCCCACTTTAGTGGGCATATGGATCCACATTAATATGCACGCTAAAGGAAATCTATTAAATATAAAGAACATCATATACCAAAAGGATATTGTAGATGAAGTAGATAACTCTTTGAACCACAGAAGCATGCCCCGAGACTGATGATCTACAAAATGAATACATTAGACAAGAAAAACTTGCACTCGATAGCAATGTTAGAACATAAAAAGCTAAAGGATTTGAGTCAACAAAGTGAGAGAGACCTCGATGTGAAAGGTTGTCTTAGTACTATGCATCATGCAAATAATACATAGAAGACTTCAAAGACAAAGAGAGAAGGAGAATATACTCAGGATGAAGAAGGTGCATATCTTCAATCTAGTATATACAAGAGATAAGAGAGATGAAGCACGTGGTGAAAGTAAAACCCACTCAGGAGTAGAACCCACACCACAAAAAGAGGTGATAAAAGCAAACCATGCTCAAGAAGGAAACCCATATCATTGAAAAGCACATGGTAAAATCAAAATCCACTCAGGAGTAGAACCCGCACCAGAAAAGAAGGTGATAAAAGAAAACCCACTCAAGGAGGAAACCTGTATCACTGAAAAGCGTGTGGTGAAAAAAAAACCTACTCAGGAGTAGAACTTGCATCACAAAAGAGGTAATAAAATCAAACCCCACTCGAGGAGGAAACTCATATCACCGAATAAGTATGAAAGTTCCTTACAGACTTGTACACCTACAAGGAGGCATCCCCTAAGATCTCTCATATGGAGGAAGCCCAAAAAGAAGACTTTGCATAGTCAAAAAGCGACATGTCTACCCAAAGATAGAACATGTCTAAAGCATCAATATGTCTACCTATAGATAGAACATATCTAGAAAAGTGTCAACACGTCTACCCATAGATAGAACATGTATAAAAGTGGTGACATGTCTACCCGTAGATAGAACATGTCTAGGGCATCGATACATCTACCTATAGATAGGATGCATCTAAAAGCAGCGACATGTCTACCTGTAGATAGAACATGTCTAAAGTGTCGATGCATATACCCATAGATAGAACACATCTAAACATGTTGACATGTCTACCCATAGATAGAACATGTCCAAAAGTGTTTATACGTCTACTCGTAGATAGAACGCATATAAAAGCAACGACATGCCTACCCAGAGATAGGACATGTCTTAAGTGGTCGGTCATGTAGACCAAAAAATTTTCAAAGGGGTCCCTCAGGAGCCCTTCAAAATGAGAGGGGTCCACTCAAGGGATGCATAGTTTGAAAGGAAAGTTCTAGTTAGGCTACCCCCAAGCTAGACACAAAGAGTTCATTTGGATTAAAGGATTCCAAAGAGATCCCTTGGGAACCCTTCAAAGGAGAAGAGGGGTCCATTCAAGGGATGCTTCAATTACAAGACATACCAAGAGAGAGGGTCCTCAAGAAGGATTCACATCTTTGAAATGAGTTATCATTGCTCCCAATGTATAGGGGAGGAGAACCATGCAAGATACTTTCGACAGGATAGAGGTGAACCTCGATATCACTTGTCAAGCAAAGTAGAGATAGGTACATCAATCAAACGAGAGTTTGATGGTACTTGAATCACTAAGTTGTATTTTTTCCTTCAAGGCCTTACATTCACTAGTGGAATGACTGGGCACTTGATGGTATGCGTAAAAAGAATGTTTATCATGTCTGTGATATTTATTGTGTGTAGGAGAAGGAAGAGCATGATTAAGCAAGCTTTTAGAAGCTGCAACAAAATACAATCTTGCTTAGACAAGGAATGAGGAGTAGGAAGCAAACCTTTCTCTTGTGGTGGAAGGTTTGACTTCTCATAAGAAGAGGAAGAAGGCACAAAGGTAGAAGAAAAGCAAGGATAAATCAATTCATGAGAACAAGGTTGAGTGGAATTCATGTCACCATTCAACTATGGTCCCCTTTTAGATTGTTCATTCAAACACAACCAAGTCCTAAGTTATGCTTACGAGGCACAAATTCTATAGGGACTTGAATGCCTTGTTCATTGCACCCACAAACTTTACGCTTATAGCCACATTTAGAGAGGAGCCTAAAGCTAGGGCTATAACATGTTTGCAAGTCTTGAAAAGAAGGAAGATCATTATAAAGAGCGTTGTCCCAACAATGGGGATGACACTTCTCTATGGGATCACCATCATTCTTATTAATAGGAATACCAACGCTATCCTCATTAGCTGAAGTATAATCTTCCTCCTCAAAAGGAGGATCAATACTAGGGATATTACAATGATTGCTTTCCCTACTACTCAATATAAAAGAATGATAATCTTTGATAGCAGGTTTAGGTGATGTTTCTTGAAGGTCTAAGTGGATCGGGTCAACTTTATATTCTCCAACAAAGGACTCTGTAAAGTCTAAGGGACCCCAATCACCACCAAGACATGCATTCCTTTCAGAAGAGGTGGAAGGAGCACACTTAGGACTCCTTGCTTCAGAAGGGTCTTCCTTAGGGATGTATACTGCAAGAGTATCCTTTGTAGTAGGCACTATTGGGGTATACATCGACATGCTAGAAGATACCGAGGGAATAAGAGTAGGCACAACTAGGGCTCAAACAGTAGCCACTATCTCACATAGGTCCATAGCCTTAGGGTCAACCTTAATTGTGACTACTCAACTGTTACAAATAAACTTAATAGATTTATGAAAGGTGGATGGGACTACACCCATAGCATGAATCCACGGTCTACCAAGAAGAAGGTTACACTGAAATTTTTATGCCATAACATATACAAGGGTAGGAATAGTAACAGGTTCCAACCTCAAAGGAAAGACTACCATTCCTAGCAATTTTCAACCGACATTATCAAACCCATGGAGGAAAAGAGAAGAAGTATTGAGAGAGGATGGGTCAATATTAATCTTAGGCAATAGATAAATATTTCTTACATTAAGTGTCAAACCAACATCAATGAGAGTACGTCTAGTTCCTATCTAATTAATATTGACTATAATAATTAGAGGATCTACTTGCTTCTGTACTTCCAAGGACATGAGCTCTTGCAGATAGAATGTAATATTTGGAAAACTCATGCAAATATACGCCATCAACACATCAACATCTGCCAGCCTAGTGGAAGAAGGAAATAGGAAATTTTGAAAAGCTTCGTGAAGCATACACTGATAAACTAGAGCAGATCGAAGTAAGTCCCATAGTGAGATCTTATCTGAACTAACCTAAGGTTGCTTGACAAGATTGTAATCACTAGGTACTTTAGTTGTAGGTTTAGGAGCTTGAGGAAGTCTTCATTCTTTATTCACATTGTTCTCGTAAGTATAGGCTACCACTCTATAAGAGGGATCCTTGGGAAGATTAGGAGATCAGTTATTTAATGGAACACCATTGATAGAAAAAATCCTCTTAGGAGTGAGACTAGCTGGAGTCACATGAATGATCAGTCTCTTAGGCCCTTGAGGGGTAGAAAATTCATCTACCACATTTATATAATCATTACAACTAGCAAAATAATTTCTTGAATACTTATTCTCAACATCAATCTAAACAAGATCGAATGTGGAATAGTCACTTAAAGAGACATTATCAACACTGATCCAAGGAGAATCAGATGTAGAAGGGGGTTCATCATTTTCTAATGCATCATCTCTAGAAGAGAATGCATTAGAACAAAGATGAGATTGGTCATTCACAAATGCATCATCACCAAAAGAGAGTGCATTGGAATGAGAGGTAGATTCATCATTCACCAATGCATCATCTCTATGTAAGGAAAGCTTAGGTGTGGAAAAAACACTCCTAATGCCAAACCCTCAAGGAAGAATGCAGATATGACTTTAAATTTTGCAATTACAATTCATTAAGATACACTAGAAAATAATTAATAGAAAAGAGAAATGAACTCATCTACAATTGGACACTAGAATTACATGGGAAAACCCTTACGGGAGAAAAACCCACCACACCAAGAAAATCCTCTTTGTATTTCAGTAAGGAAAATTACATACATAGATCAAACTTAACTTTCTAATGTCAATTTACAGCAGAAACATTCACTGATCAATCTTGTACAAAATAGTAATCTTACAATGCTCTCAGAAGCATCCTATGAATCCACTCAGATCAATCCATGTTCAGTCAAGCAACATTTTCATTATCTCACACTTCTCTCATCATCAACCATTGTAAAGTGTAATCCATTCTACTCATGGCCTATTCGTTTTCCACAATGTTCAAAATATTCATAACTGTTCAACTTCGAATGGTTCACATTCCGCTTCTCTCATTAGCTCATAACACACCACATAGGACAGATGTTCAGTCAAAAAATTTAACTGAATCACATGATTCTGAGACACGAAACCGTGTCTCCCCAATGCCAAAATGCCCGAACACATAGCTATCAGCAGGACCAAAGGTATCGGCAACACCCTAAGAAGTCAGAGTGATAAAAAAACAAGTTTCCTCGATATCACAAAAAAACCAACTTTCCATTAGCAAGAGATGATAGCGAATGCAAAACCATCAGCCAGACCAACTCTATTAGCAAGACTTCTCACCAATGTCCATTTCAGAACTATCAGAAAGACCATCGTTGTCGCTAGGACATCCAAGAAGCTCAACCATCAATAATATCCCACATTGACTTGAAATATTAGTAGTCATTAGTTTATAAATAAAAGCCTGAAGACTTTAGGTATCCATGGGTTAGTCCTTTTATTACCAACTTACTCATACACTGCATTTGACCATTGCATCGAACTGTTGGTCATTGCTTGTGGTCTCCACCATGACACGCGTTCAGTGCTTGTGCATTTCTAAAGAATCAAGCTGGGAATCTACAATACTCTCAACAAGTCTCTGGAATTCCAAGTGGTCCCCATATCCATCATCTTGTCGCTCAATCAGGGAAAACACAAACTTAAAACTTCCATAGTAGGTTTAGGAAAATCTTGAACACCACGATATTGAAGGAGATCGACTAGTCAGGAAGTTAAGAAAATTTTGAACTGTGTGACAAGTTTCCAAGGTTCAGGATTTGGGTGATAGGCTGATAAAGAAGACCAATAAAGGGTAAATCCACCAAGTCTTTAATAGAGATACAAGCCAAAAAGTTGAGGCACAATTTCCAACAATCTCCCACTTGACAAAGACTTACTGGCTTCCTTCAAACTCAAAGTTAATGAAAGTCAATGGGCTCCAAGGCCCATCAAACTGGAACACCACCTGTACTTTTCTATGGTCACTGGTTTCGTCAATGCATCTACAAAATTTTCTAGAGTATCCACTTTTTCTAAAGAAACCTTTCCATCTTCCACCATATCTCCTACAAAATGATACTGCACATCAATATGTTTCATCCTAGCATTGAAAGTAGGATTTTTTTCCAAACAAATAGAACTCTGACTATCACAATAAATTGTAATTTTCCTTGCATCAAACCCAATGTTAGAACACAAATGTTTTAACCAAATTGCTTCTTTATAGGCATGTGTTGTTGCCATGTATTTTGCCTCTATAGTGGACAAAGTGACTACAGCCTGCCACTTACTCATCCAACTAACTGCACCACCATTCATCATGAAAATATATCCACTGGTGAATCTTCTTCTTTCAATGTCCCTTGCCCAATCAGAATCCACATAGCCTTGAATGCTGAGAGTCCTCTTTGATTCAACCAAATTTCCATGGTAACACAAATTATATTCTAAAGTTCCCTTCAGATATCTAAACACTCTTTTCACAACATCCCAATGTGTCCTTCTCGAGGATTTTCCATAAAATGAGTAAGTACTCCCACTGCTTGGGCAATGTATGGCCTTGTATAGACCATTTCATACATTAAACTTCCAAATGCACTAACATAAGGCACTCTGGTCATGTCCTCCATCTCATTAGGATATTTTGGATAGTCTTCGACTGATAGCTTCGTTCCCTGCAAAACTGGAACAACTAGCTACTTGCACTCAGTCATACAAAATCTCTCCAGAACAGTACTAATATACTTACTCTAACTAAGCCAAATTTTTCTACTCTTCCTATCCCTAGTTATTTCCATTCCCAGAATATACCTGGCTGCACCAAGATCTTTCATTTCAAACTTTACAAACAATTAAAATTTTAGATCAGAAATCATTAATTTACTATTGCCTATGAACAACATATCATCAACATAAAGAGCAATAATACGAACATGATCATTTTCAGCTTTGTAGTACACACAATGATCAGATTTTGATCTTACAAATGCCAATGGAAAAACAAAAGTTTCAAACTTCTGGTACCACATTCTAGGAGATTGTTTTAATCCATACAAAGATATTTTTAACTTGCAAACCACATTTTATTTACCTTTGTCCACAAAGTGCTTAGGGTGGGACATATAAATCTCTTCTTCATGGTCACGTTGAAGAAATGTTGTCTTCACATCCATTTGTTCAACCTCTAAGTCATACACTGCTACAAGTGACAAAAGAAATCTGATAGACGTCAGCTTAGCTACAAGAGAAAAGAACAAATTTCTCCATAATCAATTCCCTCTAACTGGGAATACCCCTTCGCAACCAACCTCGCCTTATACTTTTCCACACTACCATCCAAACCTATTTTCTATTTAAATACCCATTTGCAACCAACAACTTTTTTGTCTTCAAGCAAGGGCACCAAACTCCAAGTATCAGTCTTTTCTAATAATGCCATTTCTTCATTCATGGCTTCCAACCAAGAGTTTGAATTAGACATTCTAAATGCCTTTTTCACAGTCCTAGGCTCATGAATGCTAGAAATTAAATCATAGGCACAAGTAGAATCTAACAGAGAAAAACCATACCTATCAGGTTTCTTTCTTTCACGTGTTGACCTCCTCATAGGCTGAGGCTGAGGTTGTTCTTCTTCTTCAGAACTCTCATAACTACTTGAGCTCTCCTTAGTTTCAAGTACATTTTGAATTTTCAATTCCTCTTTATCTGGTGTCGGAAGAATTTCAACTACATCATTTTTATTTTATGATTTTGTCTCTGATTGTAGATCCAAAGTAGAAGGCTTCAACTCATGAAAAATAACACTTTTTCTATATAGAACCTTCTCCATATAAGATTTCCAAAGCTTATATCCCTTTATGCCAACACTATGACCAATAAAAATACATTTAAGAGCCTTGTTTTCCAATTTAAACCTTTTTTCATTCAACACATATGCATATACCTCACAGCCAAAGACACAAATATGTCTTAGAGAGAGCTTCTTTCCAGACCATGCTTCCAAAGGTGTTTTCTCAAAAAGAGAGGAATTAAGAGAACATTTTATTAAGTAACATGTTATTGCAACTACCTCAGCCCAAAACTTATCCTCCAAGCCAGCACTACTTAGCATACTTCGTGCTCTTTCCATTACTATCTTGTTCAACCTTTTAGCAACTCCATTTTTTTGTAGAGTGTAGGGTGTAGTTTTATGTCTTTTAATCCCATGATATTTACAATACCTTTCAAACTCATCAGAACAAAACTCACCACCATTGTTAGTCCTTAAACATTTTATTTTTCTTCTATTCTGATTTTCCACATGGTTTTTCAATTCCTTAAAAGGACTAAACACTTCTAATTTACTTTTCAAAAAATAAACAAATTCCCTTCTTGAATAATCATCAATGAACGATTCATAATATCTTGATTTAGACAAAGAAGGAACATTTACTGGACCAAAAACATCATAATGTATATAATCCAATAAATTAGAAGATTTGTGAGGACCAAAGTATAATGAAACACAGTTTTTTTACCATATATACAATGTTCACAAAACTTGAATTCGAGCTTACAATCATCAAGCCCTTCAACCATGTTTTTATTTTTCAAGGTTTTAAACCTTTTTCTCCAATGTGGCCTATTATATGATGCTAGAGCATAGTATTTTCTATTGGAAGTTTAAATTCCATAGAGTTTGCACTATCAGGAACTTTTTCCTCCTTTTCTCCATGAGTAGCCTTCTGTGAATTTGCAGAGACACTATTGCATTGCACAATAAATGCATCCAGCCTATACAAGGTACCAATACAAGCACCCCTAGCTAGCACCATTGAGCCTCTAGTCATTTTGTAGCCATTTCCAGAGAACGTGACTTGCACTCTAACATTGTTCAGCTTACTAACAGAAAGTAAATTTTGAGTCAGACCTGGTATATGCATTACATCATTGATTCCCTTCACTCTTCCATGACCAACCATTTCTAGAGATGAATCACTTGCCAAATACACCCTTCCACCATCATATTTTTCATACTTAGTGAACTAGCCTCTATGAGATGTCATGTGGAAAGATACTCTAGAATCAATCATCTAGACATCATCTAATGCATGAGTAGCCAAGGCTGCAATGAAATCAGCTACATCACTCTAAGAAGAATCATTGTTGAAAGAATTCTTCTTCTTCTTATTTTTATCCTCTTTGCAATCCTTTCAGACATGACCAGGTTTCCTATAATTCCAACACTTCACCTTGGAATTCTTGCTAGGAGACTTTGATCTCCCTTCTAATTTTGATTTGGACTTCTTGTCCTTCTTCTTTCCTTTTTCTTTCGATCTTCCTCTAACAACAAGAGCCTCCTTTGCCATCTCAGAATATTTTATTCTCATCTCTTCTAATAAAAAAGAAGCAAAAATATCTTCCATTTTAAAAGTGGATGTCATACTCCTAATAGCCATCACCAAGTGATCCCAAGAATCTGGAAAAGAACATAACAATAACATACAATGATCTTTTTCATCAATCTTCACACCCACAAATGCTAACTGAGCAATCAGCATGTTGAAAGCATTCAAATGATCAGCAATAGACACTCCTTCCTTCATTTTCAAAGAGTACAAATTCTTCCTCAAGAACAACTTATTCACCAAGGACTTGCCCTAATAAATAGCTGCCAATCTTTCCCACAAAGAAGATGTTGTCTTTTCTTCATGAACATTTACAAGAACAGAGTCTTCTAAATAGAGCCTTGTCATCCCCTTTAATTTTTGATCTGCAAGGTCCCAATCCTCTTGCTTCATGCCTATAGGTTTTGTTCCAGACACAATAAGCCAAAGATCGCGGTCAACTAATAGATCTTCCATTTTAAGTTTACACAACTCAAAATTGCTGCCATTGAATTTATCAATTTCAATCTTTCCTATTCTGCTTGCCATCTTAATCTATAATTCAAATTACCATACTTCTACAAGACTCCCACTGAACATAATTAACACAAAAAACCCAACGTACCCACAAGGATAACACAACTGGCTAGGCTCTAATACCACTTGTAAGGAAAGCTTAGGTGCAAAACAAACTCTCCTAATGCCAAACCTCAGGGAAGAATCCAGATATGACTGTAAATTTTTCAATTATAGTTCAATAAGATACACTTGGAAAGAATTAATAGAAAAGAGAAATGAACACATACACAATTGGACACCAGAATTATGTGCAAAAACCATTATAGGAGAAAAATCCACCACACCAAGAAAAGCCTCTTTGTATTATAGTAAGGAAAATTACATACAGAGATCAGACTTAACTTTCTGATGTCAATTTATAGCAGCAACATTAACTGATCAATCTTGTACAAAATAGTAATCTTACAATGCTCTTAGAAGCATCCTATGAATCCACTCAAATCAATCTGTGTTCAACCGAGTAACACTTTTGTTATCTCACACTTCTCTCATCATCAACCATTATAGAGTGTAATCCATTCTGCTCATGACCTTTTTGTTTCCCACAATAGAATAGTCGCAACTATTCAACTTCCAATGGTTCACATTCTGCTTCTCTCATTGGCTTAGAACACGCCATGTAGGAAAGACATTCAGTCAAAAAGTTTAACTGAATCGCATGTCAGTGAGACACCAGATTGTGTGTCCTCGATGCCAAAATGCCTAAACACATAGCTATTAGCAAGACCAAAGGTATCAGCAATACCCTAAGAAGTTAGACTGATAACAAAACAAGTTTCCCCGATATCACAAGAAAACCAATTGTCCATTAGCAAAAGATCATACTAAATGCAAAACCATTGGCTAGACCAACTCTATTGGAAATAATTCTCACCAATGTCCATTGCAGAACTATCGGCAAGACCATTGTTGTTGCTAAGACTTCCAAGAAGTTCAACCATCGACAATATCCCACATTAATGCACAATATTAGTAGTCATTAGTTTATACATAAAAGCCCGAAGACTTTAGGTATCCATGAGTTAGTCCTTTTATTACCAACTTACTTGTAGGACACATTTGACCATCGTATCGAACTGTTGGCCATTCCTTGTGGTCTCCACCATGACACGCATTTACTACTTGTACATTTTCAGAGAATCAAGCTAGGAATCTACAATATTCTTAACAAGTCTCTAGAATTCCAAGTGGTCCCCACATCCGTCGGCTTGTCACTCAATCAGAGAAAACGTAAACTTACAACTTCCATAGTGGGTTAGGAAAATCCCAAACACCGTGATATTGAAGGAAATCAATTAGTCGAGAAGTTAAGAGACTTTTGAACTGTGTGACAAGGTTCCAAGATTTAGGTTTTGGGTGATAGGCTAATAAACAAGACCAACAAAGTGTAAATTCACCAAGTCTTTAACAGAGATACAAGCCAACAAGTTGAGGCACAATTTCCAACACTCTAGATGAGAGTGCATTAGAATGAAGAGTAGGTAGTGTAACATTGAGAAAGGTATCATGGATTCCATCTTCTTGCAATAAGACATCCTTTGAAGAAAGAGGAATCTCATGAGAAGAATCATAGATACCAAGTGACATGGACAAGGCCAAGTCACTATCACATGCATTAAATGGAATATCATTAATATTTTGGATAAAATTAGATACAAAACTAACAAAAGAGCCTATTAAATCCATTTATAGCTTTTCAAAGAACAATTTTCTTGATGTTGGGTTCACCAAAATGTGATATAGGGGATTCGCTACTCACGAGTTCTCTTCGTTCAGAGTGCCTCACAAGTTAAACTACCCTATATCACCTCAATGGAATAGCCTGAAAGTTCTAGAGTCTGAAAGAGAAGGTCATAGAGGGTCTCTGGATGAACTGAAAGACTCTCGGCCAGAGGACATCAATGAAAAAAGTGGACGATAGTGCGACACTTTGGCATCTCAAAGGAGCGTTGGCATCTCATACAGACTAGAGACCGATTTTATCATAGAAACACCTAAAGTGACTATTTCTACTCTAAATGCTAAGACTGCAAGATATGGTAAAATAATAGAAAGTGATAGGATTAAGATAAAGAAATAGAAATGAAAAGGTAAGAAAAAGAAAAGGAAAGAAATACTCATAACTGTGCAAGAGATGAAGCCACCACTGAACAAATGTCTTCAAAACTTGCAAGTGTGATATATGGATAGAATGTTGGGGCTGTATAGGGGTTTGCCTTAGTCAAACACCCATTTTGGTGTTTCCACCTCCACAGACAACCAAGAAGATAAAGAGTGTGATTAACAAAGTGTGTGGTGAAAGAAAAACTTGCTCATGAGTAGAACCCACACCATGAATAAGTGCGTGATAAAAGAAAACCATGCTCAAGGAGGAGAACCAGTATCATGAGTATGCATGTGATAAAAGAAAACCTCGCTCGAGGAGGAGAACCTGTATCATGAAGTAAATGTGCAAATAGTAGGGGATATGGAATCCCAAGATGCTCACAAGCATGGAAATGAGGGAGATGAAGTTGCAAGAAGTGTTGTAATGGAAGCTTGAGAGATCTCATTGAAGCTGCAACAACAAGTTGTATGTGTAAACAAGTGATGGAGTCAAACTAAAAATTGGCAGAATGGAGCTAGTTGTAGAAGATTCCCTCAAATGAAGTGAAAAAAGGACTTTTAAGGAGGGAAAAGAAGCTTCCAGGGACGTTTCAGAGAATCCCGAGTCGTTTCCACCGACAAGCTTAGATGACAAGTGGAAAGCATGCTCAAAAATGGTCGTTTGAGTGTTGAAATGTCATAGGACGCTAGTGTAGCGCGGATGTTTGCACGATGTGCTAGTGTCTGGACACATCATGCTAGAAAATAACACAAATTAGAAAGGGACAAAGTCTGATGCAAAATTAAAACACAAGGGTGGCTGCTAAAAAGGGGTGTCAGAATATCTTGAGAGGAGAAAAGGCTGATGCAAGGGCTAAAATGAGCCTACTCAAGATGCTAAAGGAGCATATACTAAAGTGGAAACAAGAATGTAAGGGAAATTGCAAGGGTGCAATTTCACTCTTATACACCTACAAGTACACAAGTGGAAAAATTTGTCACTTGTTACTTTCAATGTTTAAGAATTTAATTTAGTTTAAATATATCTAAATGTTTTATAAATATCAAGCTAGATTCCATATATATATATGGTGAACTACCTACATGTTGATGTTGATGAAGTGCATGCTTCAGCATGCTCCTAATCCATCTTTCTCTCCTTTTCCATGTCCACTCTCATAAAAATTAAAAAAAAAATTGGTGTTGTGTCTAACATGTTGATGGCTTAACCAAACAAAAGATTTTATAGACTTAAATTGTCCAATGAAGTTACAAATAATTACACTCAAACCAAATTAGCTTCAAAAAACTAGATATACATGTACATGTATGTATATATACACATGTATACATGTGCACAACTTATTATATATAAGTAATTTTGAACAATTTAAGTGTCAAAGTTAAAATTAAATAAATTTAAAATTTAGAAAATACAATGTACTTACTAGCACATCCATCAAACCATATCCAGTGTTGTTCAACATTTATGCTACATCATCTCATGTCTTCGAAACAAATTTTGAAACAATGAGCTACATAGTTTCTATCATGACCCATATCATCACTAATGTAAAAGTGAACCTCTTCAATGATAACTCAATCATCTTTGCTACTTTGTATACCATCTACCTGAAACTCAGCATACCTACAAAAAACTTGCACAAAGATTGCAACTTTCTCTAAATGATAATATTGACTTTGAATCTCAGTTTGAGGACTAAATGTATACTTGTTAGAGAAATACATAATAGAGAGAATACAAATCGGTGGTGGAATTCAATTCTTTAAATCACTAAATTGCTTATATTTCCATCTTTCATCATGAAAATGTTGACTATGTGGATATATGATATTGTGAAATTTATTCATAAATTCATTGTAAGGCAATCCACTCTCTTTGAGAACATTTTTTTCCTGAAATCTTGACCTAGTTAAGTATGTCTCATATTAAAATCTCTTCAAAATAAGTTGAATTTCAATATTGTCAACTTCTAAAAGATTCTTCAAATTTCCACAATCATTACATATAATTTTTATACATTGAACATTGAATTCATCAAAACATTCTAATTTTTTTCATACAAGAGACTTCACAAATTGTGTTGTGCTTCTATCTATGGCTATATTTTGATCAATTATCATCATAGATTTTTTATATGATTGTACGTGTAGATAAAATTCAACATGATTTTGACATCAACAAGTTTCATGTACTTTATTTATATGTACAAATGATGGTCCTAGTGTCTCAAACATCCTTTCACAAATCTTCACATTTGAAAATTCTTGCTTGAATGCTTCAAAAAGTTCACTTTGTGTTTTATCTAGAAAAAATTTTTGGATGAGAAATTTTCATACCATCTTCACCTATTATTTGTATAGTATCCCTTCTATTAGAAGAAACAAAAGAGTGGTTGGTCGAAAAATTCAACCACCTATTTCTTTTCATCTTCAATTTTTCTTTTTTCTTTTTGGGGAACTCTAAAAATATTTACCCAATTTTTCTAAATTTTTTTGTCTACTTCATTTCTCTTTTCAATATACCTTTAAAAAATTCTCCTAGAAATATTTAGTAATTCAAAAATTGCTTGAACTTTTCTTCTATGTAATAATTTCTTACTATAAATTACAGTCATCAATGCTCTATGAGCAACACTTGGATCACTAGATGGACTCTTATTTTCAATACAATTCAATGCTTCTTGCATGTTTTCAACAATTGTTTTTTTTAATGAACCTAATGAAATTTTCCTATTATCAACCCATAACAACTCCAAAAAAGGTCATTTCTTTTCATCTAAATAACTTTGCAACTAGTTGTGCTTTTCCAATTAGAGACATTTAAAAAAAAAAAATCATCCCATATTCTTTTAGAGTGTAATTATACTGTGCTTTCAGATAATATATCTTCAGATGAAATATTATTGAAAAGAGAATCCTCATCCATATCCATCATATTTTCCATACCATTGAACAAATATCTATTACTAGGTTCAATTTTTTCTTCTACCTATACGTCACCTTGGTCATCAACATTTTTCATGGTTCATTCTTTAGATGTTCCTTCAACCACTTTTCTCTTCCTCTCTCTGTTATGAAATAACTTGCACAATAGAAGAATATGATATGAAATATGCCATAAATACTTGATAATAACTAAGAATAACAAGCTGCTGGTATTGGCATGGTGTGATGGTTTAAAGATGGCATTGTTGTTTGTGCCACCAAGGTTCAAACCCCATTGAGGTGGTATTGTTGAATGGTTGTAATCTAGTTCATAGCTCCGGTCAAAAGCATTTACCCCTTGAATAAAAAAAAAAACTAAGAATAACAAGCCAGTTCGAGGGGGAAAACCTCCAAATATCTCTAATGAGAACACACTTCACACTTCATGATGAAATAAGACTCACAATGTCCTATATATACCTATTTATGCCAAGGATATCACCTAGGCTGACTTAGACACACCTATATAAGACTTAGGCCAACCTAAACAACTAAATAACAATATACTAATGATAATATGACTTAATAGAGAGTTAAGATAGCCATAAGCCAGCTAATCATAACCCGATGTACAATAATATTAAGGGTGTAGCATGCCCCCCTTCTTCAAAGAAGCATTGTCCTCAATGTTAATCAAGTTTGGAAACTTTTGAATGAACTCCTCATCTTCCCATGTGGCATCTTCAACTGGTAAATTCTTCCATTGGATGAGATACTCAGTGATAGTTCTATTCCTCAGCTTCTTTGTGCATGTTTGACGAATGCACTCTAGTTCCAAAATGATTCTCCCTTCTTCATCCAGCTCAAGAAGTGTTGTTTGAGTTGGAATATTATGCCCAATTACCTTCTTCAAATAGGAAACATGAAAAACTGGATGTATCTTTGTTGTAGGTGGCAACTCAAGCTTTTAGGAAACACTACCGATCTTCTGCATGATTTGGTATGGACCATAATTCTTTGGCGACAACTTATTATTCTTTCTTTTCTGCTTTAGTGAGATTTTCTTATAAGGCTGCAATCGCAAGAAGACCCAATCCCCAACTTCAAAACTTCTTTCACTACGATGTTGGTCTGCCTATTGTTTCATTCAATTTTGTGCCATGCCTAATTTTTCCTTGAGTCCTAAAAGTACTTGTTGTTGATGAAGCAAGTGGTCTTCTACTACTTGAACTCTTGGGGAAACCTTAATTGATGATGTGATTGAAGGAGGATGATATCCATAAAGTGCCAAAAATGGAGACATTTTTGATGAGCTATGAAAATAAGTGTTATACCACCATTCCGCAAGTGGTAGCCAATCTACCCACTGGGACTGTTGCTCTGAAGTGAAAAAATGTAGATATCCTTCCAAACACTTATTAACAACCTCTGTTTTCCCATCTGATTGAGGGTGGTATGAAGAGCTAAGAGCCAATTGAGTACCCAAACATGAGAATAAATCTTTCCAAAAGTGACTAGTGAAGATAGGATCACGATCACTAACAATAACTTTAGGTGTACCATGTAGCTTTTGGATATTCTCCAAAAAATATCTAGCCACTGCACTTGCTGTAAAAGGATGCGCTAATGCAATGAAATGTGCATATTTAGTGAGCCGATCAACCACTACCATGATGACATTATGACCTTTAGATTTGGGAAGCCCTGTGATGAAGTCCATGGATATCTCTTCCAAACACTGGCTAGGAATAGATAAGGGTTGCAAGAGACCTGGTGTCTTAATTGTCTCCCCTTTCTGCCTTTGACACACCAAACATTCAGCCACAAATTTTTGAACATCACCCTTTAGCCCTTCCCAAAAGAAATCTTGCTTGACTCGATGATATGTCTTCAAAAATCCTGAATGACCACCCACTGGAGGCTCATGCAACTCTGTGAGAATCTTGATTTTAAGGTTGGAATTCTTGCAGAGATACAAATGCTCTTTATACCAAAGAGTATTTACCTTCCAACAAAACTTATCTAAACTACGAGGATCACTTTTTAATTGCTCGATGAGATTACTTTCTGCAACATCATTTTGCCACTTTGCTTTGGCTTCCTCCACCCAATTTGCTTGTAATATTGAAAGGGCACACAATAAGGCTTCATCTTTCTCATCCTTCCTTGAAAATGCATCTGCGACAATATTTTATTTCCCTTTCTTATATACAATCTCAAAGTCATATCCTAACATCTTAGTGACCCATTTTTGTTGCTCTTTAGAAGATAGTAGTTGTTCCAAAAAATATTTTAGGCTATCATGATCTGTCTTAACCTTGAAATGTCTACCCAATAGATAAGGCCACCATTGTTTCACTGCATGGAGTATTGCTAGCATTTCCTTCTCATAAATAGGTTTTAGTAGATTCTTACCTTTTAATTGATGACTCTCAAAAGAAATTGGTCGACCTTCTTGCATAATTACTGCTCCTATCCCATTTCCAAAAGCATCACATTCCACAATGAATTCTTTGGTGAAGTCAGGAGTGGCAAGTACTGGAGTTGTACACATGGCCTCCTTCAATCTCTCAAATGTTGTATTGGAAAAATCGTTCCAATGAAAAGAATCTGTCTTCAATAGAGTGGTGAGAGGTGCTGCTATACTACCATAATTCTTCACAAATCTTCTATAGTACCCTGTCAATCCCAAGAATTATCTCAATTTCTTAATGGTTTTTGGAATAGGCCATTCCATGATAGCCTTAATTTTGTTAGGGTCCACCTTTACTCCTTCATGTGAAACTATGTGTCCCAAATACTCCACCTCTGTAAGACCAAAAGCACACTTGGATGGCTTAGCACAGAGTTTATGATCTTCAAGTATTTGTAATGCTTGGTCCACATGTTGTAAATGTTCTTCCCAAGTCTTGCTGTAAATCAATATATCATCAAAGAATACTAACACAAACTTTCTCAAGAACTTCTTAAAATGGAATTCATCAAACTTTGGAGTGTAGATGGTGCATTGGTAAGACCAAATGGCATCACCAAAAATTCATAATGACCCTCATGAGTTCGAAATACTGTCTTACAAATATCCTCCTCCTTAATCCGAATTTGGTGATAACCAGATCTAAGATCTAACTTGGTAAAAAACATAGCTCCATTTAATTCATCTAGCAAATCATCAATGATTGGAATTGGAAACTTATCTTTAATGGTGTACATGTTGAGCACTCTATAATCTGGACACATGTGCCAAGTATCATCCTTCTTACGTACCATCACCACTGGCAAGGAGTAAGCACTTTGGCTATGCCTAATGATTCCTGCCTAGCATCTCTCTTCAACAATTTTTTCTATCTCACTCTTTTGTATGTGTAGATACCTGAAGGCCTGATGTTCGGTGGTTGGCTCTCTGGGACTAACTGTATGGCATGATCATGATCCCTCTTAGGAGGAAGTCCTTTAGGCATATCTCCAAGAAAAATTGAGTGACGATCAATTATAGCTTGTAAATCTGGATGAGTAGGAGTAATAGATTGAGAGACTTCTAATGAACATAGTTGGGCCACAAATCCATCCACTCCTTTCTTAAGCAACTTTTGCATTTGATGAGAGCTTACGATTTGCGGAGATTTTTCCTTCAACACCCTTAGCTCTACTAGCCTTCCTTCTGATTGAAATCTCATGAATAGTTCTTGGAAGTTCATATCAACTATTCCTAATGTAGTAAGCCATTGTACTCCCAAAACAATATCCGTTGCACCCATGGATATCGTATACATTGGGGTATCAAGTTGATAATCTCCCATGGATAATTTAATGCTATGAAACTTCCCTGAACAACTAACTGTACCACCATCTGCAATCAAA
Organism: Sequoia sempervirens; assembly: GCA_007258455.2. NCBI lineage: Eukaryota > Viridiplantae > Streptophyta > Pinopsida > Cupressales > Cupressaceae > Sequoia > Sequoia sempervirens. The sequence continues at coordinate 428,367,012 of VDFB02281492.1, read as the reverse complement.
ACTTGAAACTCTGGAGCTGGATATATGAAACAATTTAGACGAGTAGCTAACTTTTTGTTGATGAAATTATGAGTACTACCTGAGTCGATCAACACTGTTACCTTTTGCTTCTTTAGGAACCCCACCACCTTGAGAGTTTTTGGAGCACTAAAACCTGAGAGTGCATGACAAGAAATGATTGGTTGAGAATTATGTGATTCCTCATTTGACTCCCTTTCATCTTCTAGTATGGGTTCCTCCTCTTCTTCCTCATTGGGACCTTCAATATAAAACAATTTCTTTTCACTACATTTATGTCCTCAACTGAATTTTCTATCACAATTGAAACACAATCCTTTTTCTCTTTTCTCCTCAATTTGTTTTGGAGTCAACTTAGTAGGTTGTGTTGAATATCCTTTCTCTCTTGTCACATTAGCCCCTTGCTTCTTAGGAATCAAATATTTCTCCTCTACCTTGCGTGCTAAGATAAAAGACTCATTTATGGAACTAGGGCTAAACATGCGTACCTCATGTTGAATGTGATCCTTGAGACCACCCAAGAATAAGTCATTCAAGTTTTCCTTAGTAATTGAATCCACCCTTAAGGATAGATTTTGGAATTGCTGAATATAATCCTTAACTGATCCTGTTTGTTGAAGTTTAGCTAGCTAGCTGAAGAAGTTGTTTGTCACGCTATTGCTATATTGTGCTTGGAGTTCCTCTATAAAAATTGACCATGAGACGGTGAGCCCCTTTTTACCTCGATGAGGGAAAATCCAATGATACCAAATGAATTGATTTGTTTCTAAATAAAAGGAAGCCATTGTGACCTTTTGTCCATTTGGGATTTGGTGTACTTCAAAAAAATTCTCCATTTGGTTTATCCATGTTAGGGGATCCTTACCATCAAACTTGCACATATCCACCTTTGGAAATAAATTCCTAGATCCCATAGGAGTACTAAAGCTTGTGTTAGTAGTAGCTGAACTAGAATTCTCACCTTGGCCGCTTGAGAACTCCTTTCTTGATTCAGCTATGTAGGTGATTAACATGTTTCGTATGTCTGACATATCTCCTCTTAGGTCACACATATCCATCTTAATTGAGGAAATTTTTTCCTTGACCTTATTTATTTCTTCATTATGAGTAATATCCTCTATTGTTTCACCATCCTTATTAGGAGTTTTCCCCGGAGTGACAACATTCTTTTTACCCCTTGTTGCAAGCCCTGTCATGACGGAAACCACTAATGTTGAAATAAATCACACAAATGAAACTTAAATTCTCTCAATTTTTTACTGTAATATCCTTTATTATTTCTTCAAAAACTCAATAAAAATCAGACTCCAATTCAATAAGATGTGCGAGATATGTAGATTCCAAAAAAATAGTGTAGAAACCCTAATTCTAGAATAATTCGCTTAATTCTACTCCAATTCTTCTAAAATCTGTACTGTATCTTCTTCAATATGTTGTTAAAAAACCCCTTAAAAATCAGAAAAAAATTCACCAAAATATGAAAGATATGCTCTTCCCAAAATTGCCTCCAAAATTGAGAAAAACCTTGCCTCTATGGTGCCAAGATCATGCTCTGATACCACTTGTTATGAAATAACTTGCACAATAGAAGAATATGATATGAAATATGCTGCAAATACTTGATAATAACTAAGAATAACAAGCCACTTCAAGGGGGAAAACCTCCAAATATCTCTAATGAGAACACACTTCACACTTCATGATGAAACAAGACTCACAACCTCCTATATATACCTATTTATGCCAAGGATATCACCTAGGCCGACTTAGACACACCTATATAAGACTTAGGCCGACCTAAACACATAAATAAAAATATACTAATGATAATATTACTTAATAGAGAGTTAAGATAGCCACAAGCTGACTAATCATAACTCGATGTACAATAATATTAAGGGCGTAGCACTCTCTTGTTCAATCATCTTCCTTGATCTATTCCTTAGATTTTCCATCACAAATTGCACTCAAATTTGAATTCATCTACATAAAAATGTACACACATTCTTTCAATGAATGTAGTTAATATTTCATAAATAGAACACTAAATCTTACTGGAAACAACCTTATGACAAGGACTACTAATTGTGGAAATTGTCATTTTGGAAGCAAGATACAAACCCATCATTGTGAAAAAATTTTCTTGGAATATTCTCTTTTGTGAGAAATCCTTATTTGATAAAAGTGGATGATCCTTGTTGATAGGATATTTTGGCTCCATTGATATGTGGGATAGCTTTTGAAGACCATGACCAAATGTATTTTCCTAAATAATTGTAGCTTGGCATGGAGTGAATAGGAATGGATTAGTGGATGATTGACTAGGATAGGATGTGGTGGCTTGGAATTGGTTGAGGGATGATGGACTAGGATAGGATGTGGAGGATTTGAAGGAATTAGCGGAAGGTTGGTTTCCCTTGTCAAAGTTAGGATAGGGATGACTAATAGATGTTTTTTGTTGATAAATGGAAAGTGACTCTTGATATTGAGGGTAGTTAGATGGAGGAATATCTTTATGGATTCTTGATATGATGGATAAATGGATGGTTGAATCAAGATTGTGGGTGACTAGGATGGAGAATTGATCCATTGTCTCTTGAATTCTATGGATTGTTGGTATTGACCATTGTGAAGTAACTGGTATTCAATTTATCTATGAAGCATATCAAGGTGAATTGAAGATATGGTGGTGAGGTGAAGTCTACAAAATGAAAATGCAAAGGTATGACTTAAGCCTAAGGTATGCAACATTTAAGCTATGTTTTAAATTGTATTTTTGAAGATATAGAGATGCCTAATAACAATACCGTGATTAAAATTCAAGGTGAAAATAGTCAAGGTGTGAATAAGGTAATGTCATAATGATCAAAATCATAAGTATGCCTATGACTATGGTATGCAATATGTGAGATGAAGGGATCGAGTACTATGACCTAGGATGAAGACTAAAACCTTTTGAAAACTACAGATATTATTGTTAATCAAACTAAGATAGGTATAAAAAATAATTTTATTATCAATGACCTTGGGTATAGTACTAATAGGATATGTTGACAAGGTCGTCTCAAACTAGACTGATGACCTGAGGAACCAACCTAAATGATGAAGGACTAGGATGATTTTTTTTTTAAATATAAAGTTAAGAGAATATGGATTTGAAGCTATAGTCTAGTCTAAGTTTGATGAACTTCCTAATCAAGAGGTTTATGTAAGCTAAAAATATGACCTGGAGATTTGAACTATGGGGAATTTCTAATGCAAAAAGATGAGGTGATGGATGAATCGATAATGATAAAAATGAGGTGAGAAATTACTTGGTCTAAGAAGATAAAAGGTTAATCTCATTTTGGATATGTAGGCCTAGTTTTTTTCAAGGTAAAAATGTTGTAAGTTTTCAGTTTGGTGTTTGATTTGTATCAATTGGAAATGTTTTTTTGAACACACACACACAAAAATAGAAGAAAAAAAAGTTTTTGAGTGAATCTGATATAAAATCAAAGAACGTCTGAGTAGGGGCTTATTTTATTCCCAAAATTGTTTCACTGGTATTGAAAAATTTTGAAAACACTTCTAAGCAAGCTCAACCTAGGATGGAAGAGATACTACTTGCTAAGTCCCTACTTAGATTGCTCCAAAAACATAAACAAAGAGGACAACTAGAGATCTTGGTGGCACTGACTCCCCAAATACAAAATGGACCCACCAAAATCTCTTACCCCCTAAGATCTGAAAACCTTGAGGGATTGCTTGTCTCTACAATTAATAGTGGAACATAGGGCAACTTCAAAATGACCATTCCTATGCCAGCAAGTAAAAGGGTTTTTGGCAACTAAAAAAATGGTTCTTTATATGTTTTTTGGGGAAATACTAGTGCCTATGTGTGAGGAAAGATTAGATCAATTAAGAATCCTCCCAATCCCTTCCTAAGAAAGGTTTTTTATGTATCAAATGGATACTAGGGGTCATACTTGTATACATAGGACATCTCACCAGGTGATCGAAGAGTTCCCAATGATCACTACAATTTATATAGTGGACCGAAACAAAGTTCCACTTCTAGGTCATTCCCTCTCACAAGTAGGGATGCAAGCTTTCTAAGGGATTAAAACAAAAAAAGGATGGTTCTAGTTTCTAATCACCAAGTTTGCACAAGGTGAGAGAATACACCTACAATCTTAAGTATATAAAACACTAGTTCATTAACCCCCCATATGAAAACAAAAATAAAGTGATGGGTTTGGCTTCTGATCACTAAGTTTACACAAGGTGAGATCACACACCCATCACCTCACAAAAAACTAACCCACCCTAATTATTGTAGATGTGAAAACAATCACTTAAAATAAAGGAAATTAAGGAGAGTCCTCCAAAACCACTTATTAGTAATTTAAGCCTCCTGTCTTCGACAAATGGAAGTTTAAGTTTTCATTTTAAGTATTTGACATGCAAAGTAGGAAAAATTCAAGTCAACAAATATTAGCCACAAAATAAAAACTAAACTACAAAGGACAATAACATTAATATAGCTAACAAAAATTAACAAACAAAATTTAGTCTAATCTAATTAACAAAAATTAACATTATCTAATTAATATAAATTAATCTAAATCTAAACTAAATTAATCGAATTAAATAATCTAACAAAAATCAACCTATATTAATCAATCTAGATTAATCTAAATCAAAATTGAATTAACAAAATTAATTAATCTAACAAAAATTAAAGAACATAGAATTGGTCATCAATAATAATGAAATCTAAGAAATTAAACCATATATCTCATATTAGGTGGTTTCTCTAACTGTCATGGGTAAGCTCAATATCATCATGTAATGTAAGAAAAGATGATGAAGCATGAATGTGCATACATGATCTAGGATGAAAAAATGGGTCATCAATTTACATATTCCAAGCATGAATGTGCATACATGATCTAGGCTAACAAAATAGATCTTACCTAATAACCCTAGTTCTCAACTATATTCAAATGAAAAATAGTGAGAAAAAACATCAAATACACACATTCAAAAAAGTGACATAATCAAGTATAAGTTGAAGATCAATGTACCTTCAAAAATAGCTCTCCTATTGTCCAAATACATTTTATTTTGTCAAAATAAGTCTTCTAAATTGTTGAAATAAACCTTCTTTTGTCAAAACAAGTCATCTAAATTGTCAAAATAAACCTTATTTTGTCAAAATAAACCTTATTTTGTCAAAATAAACCTTATTTTGTCAAAATTAACCTTCTTTTGTCAAAGTAAACCTTATTTTGTCAAAATAAACCTTCTTTTGCAGAATAAACCTTCTTTTTGTCGAAATAAGCCTTTCTTTGTCAAAATATTTCTTCCTTTGTATTTTAGCAAATTTTCTTGAGTTGAAAATTTAAAAAAATAAATAAAAATTATATGGATAGTTTTCGTCCGACTAGCTATTGGCCGGTCATGTTTTGGCTAAGAAGGTTTTGGCCAAACATGTTTCAGTCAAGAGGGTTTTGGCCGAAACTCGCTTGCAACATATCTAATCGGTTGCCAACTTGGTAGCCAACTCACCATTTTTTCAGTTTTCTAAAACACTCAAATTTAAGAGAGTATTTCTTCAGTAAGAAGGAATTTTCTACAAAAAATAAAAAATACCCTTTTGTAGAGCTCAAAGTGGTGAATCCAAATATGTAACTTTTTTAATATTTTAATTAGTTTTATTATATTTTATTTTTAAAATAATAAAAGTAGGTTGTTAAAGTTAAAAAAGAGGCTAATGAGAATTTTTTTAAAAATAGCAAAACATATTATTTTTTTCAAAAAATATATGGTGCACTAGAGGAGAGAGTCCTCTTCAAAAGGGTATTGTTTTTTTTTTTTTAAATGATTAAAAAAAATAGACAATTGTTGATGTCCCATGAAATATTTTGAATTCTAACAAGTTTGACTTTAAAACATTATTATGAGAAAAATATACATCAAAATTTGTTTTTTTTACAATGCACTAGATATTGAACTTACTTTTTTGGAGAGAAAAATTTGAGGGAGAAATGAAATATTTTTCAATTTGTTTTTTAGTGTCCCATGAATGTCACTTTTTTTTCAATTTTTTAGTATTCCAAAATCTGTTCTTAAATTGATAAAAAATAATGAAAAACAATTTTTTAAAAATCTAAAAAATTATAGGAATAAACTTCATCAAAAATTCTACATTTCATTATTTTACATAAGTTTGAAATTCAAAACATAAAGACCACTTTTATGTGGTCAAAGTTTATAACTTTTTTGTTGTTGGTCGATTCCTTTATAAAGTGTGACATAGGTTTGTGCTTTTACCCCTAAAACTTCATGACTCCACAAATGTCGGGGAATTCATTTAATCAATAGCATTTATTCATTGTGGGTTGTAATGTCAGGAAGTAAATAAAATAGACCTTGGGATGCATAATAAAGGGTATTAGGGGCCTATTAATTAGATTTAGAAATGCATAAATAAAAAGGTGACTAAAATAGGTACAAATAAGTGTGAAATTATACTTTATCCTACAAAGGGGTATAATTTTCTACACTACACATGGAAACTAGCCATGGGATGCCTAGTTTCACCCTAAATAGATCCAACTCCAAGATGATATTAGAAAGGGTATATACGGTCCTGGACTCTACCAAGACTCAGAGGATGATGGAACCAAGGGGAGGGAATGAGAGTTCATCATGTGTATGTATCATGGTATTTGACTTCTCATATTCCTCCCTATACAAAAAAATTATTAGCAAATCATACATTGTTATAACTTTCACACAAGTCATAGGATCAACCAAGACACCAGTTACAATTTTCTTGTTGATTTTAGTGTGAATGTACAAAGGGAAAGGGTCTTTGTTCATAGGAAGGTTTTGTGATGTACAATTTATGTCTGGTGATCCATTTGTAGGCTAAGTGGGAGGAATGCATGTAAATGAAAACATATTTAAATACTTTGAGAACTCAATAGAAGGAAGATTAGAAGGTTCAACAATGAGATTCATAGAGTGGGAATGAAAGGGGTATGTATAGGTTTGCAATTTACTAGTGGCTTTTTCCATCAGCTTATTAGCATTCTACTACTTCCCATGAAGGTAGATAGTGCCATCATCGATGTGATATTGCATCTCATGATGTAAGCACATACATATTTTAGTGTTGGGTATGTGCAGGATCATGATGGGCCAACACGTGGCAATATGTAAGTGTTATGATGGCCCATGTGGCTGACGACTTTCTTTTTACCCAAAATTGATGAAACAAAAAAGGTTTTTAAAGGATATTCTAATCTTTCCACCAATATAAATGATGCTTTACTTTGAATTTAATAAATAATTATTATTCATTTCTATTTGAATTATGACTGAAGTCCTGATTGATAGGTTGATTGAAAAACATCTATAACTTTCAAACAATATCACATTTTTTGAATCCAAAACATGTGTCACATTGTGTTCTTCACATACTATAGAATTAAAAAAAAAATGATTTTCATGAAGTTTTGACTAAGTTAAGGTGGTTAGACATACAAGTTTTTATATTTTTTAAAAGTTGTAATACAAGATTCATAATTAATTATTTACTTAGAAACAAATTGCAAAAAAATATGCATCACATCGGGACATGAGTCCTCTACTTATATCTAAAATCTTATAAAAAAATATTATCATTTTATTGTGGTTAGGGTGGTTAGACAGACACCTACTTCTTATTTTTCCTTGAAATTAAAGTATTACTGCATTGAAATTTCAAATTTTCACCAAATAGATTTTTATTTTTAAATAAACCTAGTATTTTAGAAACTACCTTCAATTTTCTACATATTCTATTCTTACATATTTTTGAAATAATATAGATAACTTATTCAAATTTTTATGTCAAGTTGCCTAACTGTGATTTTTCTAATTTTTTTGCCACTTAATGGCCTATTTTTTCAATGATGATCTTGCACATACCCTTTCATGTCTGTGAATGCGATGGTACTGGAAGAATGTGTTCTCTTCATACCAATTAGGATAATGTTCAATAAGGGCCCGAGGTCTTTAAAAAAAGAGTGTTTCTGATAACTTTCTAAATTATTTTTTGAGTTTGAGGCCTTTATCACTACATGCAACTACATTTGCAATAGACCTTTACCAAAACTTGATACAAGAGAACTACCCTCAGAAGAGGACCGCAAGTAAGATCCCCCAAATTGAGTAACCATTTGTAGGTACTCTCAAAACATAGCACACATATGCGCAAAAGAAGGATCCCCTGGGGGACAAGAATATTTAGAATTGCTACAAACAAAGGGTTGTGATGGAACAAATGTTGGAAGATTAACTAGGAGGAGACCTGGGAAAATCTCTCCAACTAATTCTATGTCTATGTAAGTAGAAAGGTATTCAAAATAGGGTCAGATGATGAAACGAGACCAATAGAGCCACCGCTTGGACCACTGCTAGAGCCATTAGAAAATATAAAACCACTAGCCCACATTCCACCATGGATCCCACCACCCAAACTAATATTGTACCCAAGGTTATCACCACAAGCATTACGAGGAGTGGCACTGAATCCTGGAGGCATCTTGTTTACTTTGATAGTAGGAGGTGCTTTAGGAGTGGGGGTGTTATTAACAGAAGGGCTTGTTTCGAACATGTATACCAATGTCTTGGGCATCAAAAGTCTTATCCTTTTTTAGATGTTTCGATTCTAAGAGCTCAGAGAAAATATAATCTAGCTTTATATGAGGGGACATGTGACTCCATTAGGTTAGTAAGGCCTTAGAGGAATTTGAGACCTACCCGATCTTTTCCATTATATATATCTTATTTCATTGACAACCCTAGGAGCCCTAGCCATGGTTAGTTCTTTTCCTAAATGATTTTTTAGATCAATGAGCCTCCCACCTAGGGTAAGAAGATTCTATGTAGGAATCACCATAGCATCATCTCCCACCAACATCGGGGTTGTAGGGGAAATGGGAGAAGTAGGAACATGAGTCGTCTCCCTAAAGAAACTTGACTTTGTCCTTGAAACCATATCCTAAGAATTTAGACTAGTAGTGACCTTCGATAAATCCATCTCTAGGTGTCATACACTTCTTCTAATAATGTACTCAAAATTTTTAGTTTGAGTCATAAAGCTCAGAAAGATTCATGATATGCAAGTTTGCAAGCCACACAATACACGAGAGAAGGAACCTAAACATGTAGAGATGGACACCACAATGTTCATTTCAGGTTCATGAAAATATAGAGAAGAGGGAAAGGCTACTTGGGGACTCCAAGTCATGAGAGAGTCCTAAAAATTATTTTTTCCTAAACTACCTCAAGCCTTGCTAAGCTAATTGAAAAGGTTAAGATGTTAAGGTTCAATAGGAAGAGTGGTCTAGGTGCTACTTTCCTTCTGCTAAATTGAATGTTGGTATAGGTGGGAATAGAAGCAATTATTATGGGTGGAGGAATTTAAATTCCTCATTGGCTCATGAAATTGTTTGATGTTAAAGGACAACTAGTGGTTAAGGTAAGGTGTTTTCCAAATATTTGAACTATGTTACACATAAGGTCAATTCCATCTTAACTTTCTAGAATGTGATGAATGTTATCTATAGTAGGGATAGCAGTGGTTGAAATGTTATCATTGCTCACTTGATTTTGTAGGTTTTCTAATTCTTCATGAATTTGGATTGTATGTTTTCTTGTGGAATACTAGCAACCATTGTTTCAACATCGATTACACTACTTGAAGGAAAGGAATTATTACGAGTATGCTCCATACATAGTGAACTAGTGTCAATACTAGGACTGAAAGAGCTAGATAACCCAAGATCCATGATATTTGTGCTATCGTGGGATGACATGAGTCTCAAACTGCTTCTCACTATAGTATTAGCAATACAAAACCAGCTAGAAATGCTCATGCAAGGAATACTAAATGCAAGATGAATGCAAATGCAATTTAAGCTAAGTATAATGAAATTATTTTAATATAATCTCTGTAAACTGAAATAGAAAGCTATCAACAAGAAATAGGAAACACAAATAGAGTTATAAATTCTAGAAAATTCATTGTAGAATCCACATTGGGACTAAATCACCCAGAGGGGTCTATGAGTCCCAGTGGAGGTCTTTTTCAAAATTTTCAAAAAAATTTAAATGATTTTTATCCTTTATAGTTTGTATGATCTATGACCTAAGTGAAAATGAAGTTTTTATTTTATTTTTAATGATGTAAGATACAAAAATGTAAGCTATATGCACTTTCACAAATGCAAGATTTAGAAACCCTAGAATGTCAATTGACTAGTGTAAACCCTAATGTAATGTTAATGCAAGCAAGATCTAGGATGATGATGCACTCCAAATCTGAATTAAGATGTTATAAATGCAGGTTCACCAAAATGAATCAATAAAAATAGGGTTATTGCTACTTATGGTTTAGGAGATACAGAAAACACATCTCCCAATTATTTCATTAAAGAGAAACCCTACATCACAATTGTTAGCTCAAAAACAAACATGATGCATGAAGACATTGACATGATGCTTGATGCTTGAAGAATACTCTAAAACAATTGATAATAAATCCTTGAAGACTATTGAATTCTCTTGTAAACATTTCAATGCACCTGTGAAATCAAACTTTCTATTATGAATGTTGTCAAAACATTCAGGTGAAAATGAGTGAAAAAATCTTGTATTTATACTTAATTATGCTAGATTTTTAGGAGTTACATCACTACAAGAAGACATCAGATCGAAGAGGATAAAATCCCACCAATAATTTGAATTAACTTTTATTTTGTACCACACAAGACTCATATGCCATAAATGGTGCATGAGTCTCGATAGGTATTAATTATGGTACAATTTTCCAAAATGCTTAGAAAGGTGAAAAACCCAAATTGGGACCCATAAATCTAGGTGGGACTCGTACACCTAAGGTGGTGTATGAGTACTAGATAACTAAATCTAGGCCATACAACCTAAAAAATCATCAATGATGATTGGATATGATGATTTATGTTGGGATTATCCTCAGAAAAATACATTAAATAGGGCTTGCGATGCAAAATAAGAAAAAATAAGGCATAAAGAAGCCCAAATATTTATGAAAACCCTAGAAAAGTGTGAAATTTTGTCACAACACTCTAAATAAGCAACAATTAATCTCATTTAGTTCACAAGGGTCCAAGATCTAATGTGAATGTGTCAAACACATTACAACACTAAATCAAGGAAACACTAATGGTAAATTTAACAAGGAGGACCTAAACAAGCAAGGAAAAGTTAAGGGATACTTTTTTTGTTTCCATATTTATCCCCCACATTAGTGAGAGGATAACATTTCTTCAAAATCACACTAAAGTAGACAAACATGCATCAAGAGGGGTCAAAGTTCACCAATGCAAGCAAGATATGATGACAATGATCTAGAGGGGTGACTAAGACCCCATTATCAAGATCCCATAGAAAAAAAACATAGGCACAAAAGAACACACATATAAATGATATAAAGAGCATCATCAAGGCACAAGAATTCACTACTAAAGATAGAGTGAAAAGAAAAACAAAACAAAAGGGGTGGATCAAGCTTCGGCCATTTGTCCAACATGATGTGGATCAAATCTAGGTTATTTGTCTAAAATATGCACTCACTTTGAGGCAACAGAACTCTAGGCTATCCACTAGGTGAGTACTCCAAGAAGGTGAGACACATACACAAATGAATGGTATGTACTAACACACACATGCAAGTGGCTAAGGGAAAGTCATTCCTCTATTAAGCTTCTCTTCAAACCATTCCAAAGTTATACCTCCTAATAACTTTCATAGGTTACCATGCAAGAATGAACTTCAAGCTTCATGAGGCAAGAAAAGTTTGTATGCTTAAAACTCATGAACAAACAACATGGCTCCATAGGCATGCAAGGTGTGTTATGCAAGGTGACCATATAACCAAAAATTTTCAAATTCCAAATGTAAAGAATGTTCAAAGGAGTATTTCCTAGTTCATGAGGTATTAACATAGGGGACATTGTGCCTAATGTCTTCAAGAGAGGACCAATCAATGAATAAAACATTCACAACTTAGGGGATGCAGTGTGTTGCATCAATCCACTAAGAGGAATGTAATATGCTAAGATAGATCATTCTCTTGAGGGACATCACACCAAATATCAACCACAAAGAAAAAAAATGCATCACATGAAATAAGAAGACTACACCATAAAATATGAAGAGGAAAAATGTAAAATAATAATGCCAATGTATGCCCTCACTTTAAGGAAATTGCTAAACACCATGATGTGAGCAATTACTTTAAAGTAGAAAATGATAAATGTTGAAAAATAAAGAAGACATGAGAGCCAACTTGGAAATCCCTATGCCAAGTCATATGTTTCCAAATAAAGCTACATCATGAACAAGAAAAGAGAGGGTTGCCCCCAAAAATGATACTTCAAACATAGGAGGGATCTATGGATTTGGGTTCAGTATGTTCTTCCTAAAATGTTTTTTTTAGAGCTTAGAATTATCATAATTCATTAAATACTCATATAACAAGAAGAATGAAATAAAGAGAGAAAAACAAAGAAAATCCTTTCAGGTCAACATGGAAGAGACATAAATGTCTCGACACCTTCCATCATCCCAAAAAGGAAAACACAAGAAAATATAAAGGAAAATATTTTGGGTTAACATGGAAGAGACATGAATGTATTGATGCCTTGTGTTATCCCCACAAGGAAAACATAAGAAAAATAAAAAATATTACAACATATACAAGAATGAAAGGTTCAAATAGAGGAATGTCACAAAGAGAGATCATCAAATAGAATAGTATGAGGGATCACATCATGCACATGCAATCACACAAAAGACAATGAAAAAGAAACAATGAAAAGACTAGTAAGGCACATGCGATTGAGCCTAAAGAATTTCATTTGCATCCTAGTCATGTTCATTCTATATTGAAGGCAGACAACTATGAAAGGGACAATAGAAAATGTTGAACTAGGGTCATTACCAAGTTCAACACTCTTCTTAGGAGAATTTCCATTTAAGCTCATGGAAGAAGAAAACAATGTATTCAATTAACTATGCACCTCCTCATCAATTTTAGTAATCTCCTCATTATCATCTAAATTAATCACAACAGGAGGTCGAATGATAATGTCCAAAGGAGGGTTTATCTCTTGTTGTGATTGCATTGTAGTATCTTTTTGTTTTAGGGAAGGGGTAGAATCATCATGAATTACTTTAGTCGAGTTTGGATATTGATTTTCTTTTTTTATTTCTTCATTTAACCTGTGAGCGAGGGCACGACATCTATGCCTATGCTCTCTAGCACCTCTATCTCTTTTAGTTTTTTTTTCAAGTTGAATTTGTGTAGTAGCGGGTTGATCAACCATAATTTATTTTCTTCCCAAAGGGAAGGAACAAAAGGAACCATGGTAGGTTGTTCGACCACTTTCTCTTTGAATTTCTAAACTTGTTTTATTCTAGGAGGCATGATGGTATTTTTTTATTATCTCTTGGTCTTTTGTAGGAAATTGTTGAAGGTTCTATCTTAGGTGGGTCTTCATTGTTTGGCATGTATTTTGATTCAATTATGGTTTCATAAAGGATGGTAGGGTCAATTAGGGGTTGTTGTGTGGTTTGAAAATTAAGATTTTTTATGCATTTTTTGTTTCTCTTTTGGTAGGATTTGAAAAAAACTTCTCACAAGGTTTTATAGGTTCCATAGGCCCGGGCTAGAAGAAATCTAAGGAAAATTTTCCACAGGCAGACAAAGTGTTGAAACCACTATGATGCATAGTAAAAATTTCATTTCCAAAGGGAAAATTTAAGCATTTATCTACAATTGAAGGGACTACATTCATGGAGTGAATCCATCGATAGCCTAGCTTCACATGAAATTGGTCTGACTACAGGATGATGGAAAATGAAACATCTAGTGTTTTTTATCTTATTTGTAAAGGAAAGGTGATTGATCCCATCATAGGGAAAGTGAAACCATTATGCATATTGATCCATTCTTTTGGTTTATCATATATATCCTGATAGATTTCATGCAAAAGTAAGAATTCCTTAGTAATCAAATTCTCTCCATAGATGAAATCTATTAATATCCCGTTAGTGGGCTTATCATAGATTTGAATGACTATGTAAAGAGGACCAACAGGTGCATGTTTAATTATGTCTTGTGATGAGAAAACAATCCCAAGATGCTTTTTAGTTTGGCCCTTAAAAATAATAATGTCTATCACTCCTACCATATCATCCATAGGATTAGTATCTATAGGATCATGTTAAACAATATCATTGTTATCATCAATTATATCAACATTCATCAAAACATTATTTGTAGTTTAACTAGGTTTGAGAAATGAAATGTTGTGATTAGGCATAGGGCTGGTGAATATTTGCATGTTTTGGTTGGGAGGGACAACAAAATTATTTCCTTGATCACTAACACCTCAAACAGAAAGATGATTGAAATCAATGACGTCTTGCACAAGATGTTTAAGATGTTTGGAATGTTTTGTATCGTCTCCCTTTTGTCACTAATAATGATAGTAATAATTTGGTCTATAGTTTGTGGGTAATGGTTTGTTAGGATTGGGAGTTTTAATTGGAGGCAAGGTGATCATATTTTGTTCTAAGAATTGTGTCATTGTGTTGTGAAGGGTATCAGGTAAGGGAGTGAATTGATCTTTGGGTCACCATAGCTAAAGGCTATCGCTACTTTAACAAGAACTACTTGGTTGTTGACATTCTAAGTTGTTTTTTGAGGTTTTATTGAATTGAAGGAAGCCTTTATTCTATTTTATAAAAGTTTGAATTTTTTTTTGGTTTGTAGACTCAGACTTCTTAGTTCATTTAGAGGTGGATTTTGTAGCATGTCTACTAATTGAATTTTGATAATCATGGAGGATAGTACATAAGTGCATGAAGGAGGGTAATTTCATCATGGTAAGTTTCTCTTTTATATTACTTTGAAAATTCTCTATGAACATCTTTTGAAGGTGAGGATTATGAATCTTGACATCGATTTGGTAATAAAGTGATTGATAGTGTGAGATGAAATCAGTAATATTTTCTTCTTCTTTATTACATCTCATCAAATTGGCCAATGTCATCTTAGGAGTCATATGTACTTGGAAATGGTTTATAAATGCATCATAATTTTATTGAATGAATGAATTGATTTTTTTGGTAATGAAGAAAACCATTCTAAGGTAGTATCTTTCAAGGACCTATGGAAAATCTTAGCCAAGAGTTTTTCATCAAGGATAAAGTCACTACATAAGGTGGTATAAGCAAAAACATGGTTTGAAGGATCTCCATTTCCCCCACATTTCTTGAATCTAGGCACCTCTACACCTTGTGGCATCGGTGTTTGCAATATCTCCAAGGAAAAGGCAATGCTTTTGACATAATATGTAGATGGGCCATTTTGGTTTTGATTGATGGTGGAAAGTTTATTTTGAAGGGATGGAATGGTTTGCAAAAGTTGATTTATGAGAGGGTCATTGCTTGTATTATGAGATGGAAGTGGAAAAGGTGAAGGAGTGTATCTGTTTAAGGGACAATAGAGTGGAATTATTATAGGTGGTAAGGTGGTAGGGGATATGATGTGTGATGCCACAAAGGTACTCGAGATGCTAATAGAAATACCCAAGGAAGGAATCACATTACTAGTTAGTTGTATTATTGTTGTGACTTGAGGGTTGGTATGGGTAGGACTAGAGGTAATTGTTATGGGAGGAGTAATTTGAATTCCTCCTTTGGCTTATGATATTATTTGAGGTTAAAGAATAACTAGTGGTTGAGATAATATTTTTTCCAAAGATTAAAAATATCTTACACACAAGGTCAATTCCATCATCACTTTCTAGCATGTGATGAATGTTATCTATAGTAGGGATACCAGTGGTTGAAATATTGTTGTTGCTCACTTGATTTTGTAGGTTTTTTAAGTATTCATGAATTTAAAATATGTTTTCTTGTGGAATACGAGAAACTATTGTTTCAACATGCATTACACTACTTGAAGGAAAGGAATTGTTAAGGGTATGGTACATACCTAGTGAACTAGTGTCAATACTAGGAGTGAAAGAGCTAGATAACCCAAGAAGAATGATGATTGTAATATTCTGATATCACATGAGTCTTAAACCTCTTCTCACTATAGTATTAACAATAGGACACCAAGTAGAAATGCTCATGCAAGGAATACTAAAAGAAAGATGAATGAAAATGCAATTTAAGCTAAGTGCAATGAAATGGTTATAAAAAAACTCTATAAACTAAAACATAAAGGTATCAATAGCAAACAACAACACATAAATAGATTTTTAAATTTTGGAAAATGCAGTGCAAAATCTTCATTGGGACTAAATCACCAAGAGGTTGTATGAGTCTCAATGGAGGTTTTTTTCCAAATTTTCAAAAAACATTAAGTGATTTTTATGCTCTCTAGTTTGTATGACTTGTAACCTAAGTGAAAATGTAGTTTTTATTTTATTTTCAATGATTTAAGATGCAAAAATGTAAGCTATGTGCACTTTCACTTATGCAAGATTTAGAAACCCTATAATTCTAATTAACTAGTGCAAACCCTAATGCAATGTTAAGGAAATCAAGATCTACAATGATGATGCACTCCAAATCAAAATTAAGAAATTCTAAATTTAGGTTTACCAAAATGAAACCATATAAATAGGGGGTATTGATACTTATGTTTAGGAAATAGAGAAAAAAACTTTCCCAATTATTTCATTGAAGAGAAAGCCTACATCACAATTGTTAGCTCAAAAACAAACATTATGCATGAAGACTTTGACATGATGCTTAATATTTGAAGAATTCTCTAAAACACTTGATAATCAGCCCTTGAAGACTCTTAAATTCTCTTGTAAACACTTGAATGTTCTTGTGAACTCAAAATTGTTGCTATGAATTCTCTCACAAAAGTCTTATGTTAAAATTAGTGAAAGAACCTTGTATTTATACTTAATTATGTCAAATTTCTTGAAATTACAACACTACAAGCTGACATCAAATCGAAGAGGATAAAATCACACCAAGAATTTGAATTTACTATGATTTTGGGCCACATGGGACTCATATTCCTAAAGTATCATATGAGTCCCATTAGGTATTAATTATGGGACAATTTTCAAAAATGCTTAGAAAGGTGTAAAACCTGGATTGGGATCCAAAAAGCTAGGTGGGACTCATATGCCCAAGGTAGTGTATGAGTCCTAGATTACTATATTTTGGCCACACAACCTAAAAACACTTCAATTATGATTGGATGTTGATTTATGTAAGGATTATCCTTGTAAAAATGTATTAAATGGGTCTTGTGGATGCAAAATAAGGCCAAACAAGGCATAAAGAAGCCCAATTATTTATCAAAACTTTAGGAAAGTGTGAAAGTGTGTTAAAACTCTCTTAAAGGCACAATTAAGCTCATTTATTTCACAAGGTCACAAGACCTAATGTTAATGTGTCAAACACATTACAATACTAAACTAAGGAAATATTAATGCTCAATTTAACAAGGAGGGCCTAAACAAGCAAGGAAAAGTGAAGGGATACTTTTTGTGTTGCCACATTTAGCCCCCACTTTAGTGAGAGGATGAACTTGCTTCAAACTCACACTAAATTAGACAAACATGCATCAAGAGGGGTCCAAGTGCACCAATGGGCTAGCGAGATATGATTAAAATGATCAAGATGGGTGATCAAGCCCTCATGATAAAGATAACATGGAAAACCAACATAAGAAGAAAATAACACACATATAAATGATAAAAATGATCAAGATCTCATGGAAAGCCAATATAGGGACACTCATGAGGTAGACAATGAAAACACATATCAGGTATTCCTTTCAAACATCAAGAAAATGACAAAAATATAAAATGAAAACTCTCATTATTCCAAAAAAGACCTTGCTAATAATACCTTGTTGACTTATAAAAATTTCTCCTCCCTGTTTCAATTTTTCTATATTTTCACCAAAATACTTGTTGCAAGTATTAAGGTGTTATCATTGATTTCAACTAGTTGATGTTGTCATTAATGTTAAGTATGTCATGGAAGTTGGTTATTTATTGTATATGTCAAGGATATTGAAAAAATTATAATAAAGAAAGTCTACGATTATTTAGTGTATGCTATGGGATGTGCTTTGTTTTGCTACTATGCTTGTGAAAATTTGAGGTATTGTTCATGGTTTTTGTTAGTTATTCTATCCAAAATTTGGGTCTCTAGATTGTTGTACAATGCAATATATCTTCACTAGTATGTCGACTACGCATTTTTGTGTGTTTGGGAGTGGTCTGGGAGAAATGTAGTTCCTCTCAATCTCTCTGTATTTTGGTTTCTTGTCTTGCAGTTCTGAGAGTAAGTTGATGAGGTTGAGTTCACATAAAATTTATTGTCTCAAAATATTAGATTGTGTTAAGGATGTGTGTGCTTAATTGTTTTATGTCTTTTACACTAGTGTATCGACCTTATGTTAAACTACTTACAAAGTTCATGGAAGCATGTTAAGCCATGTTGGGACTTATTTAGGTTCTCATTAAGTACATGTTTTGATCACCCTCATTCTTATTCTACTATAGAATGTTTTAGCACTCACCTAATTTGAATTTGTAAATACAAATGATGGATGGATTACCTTGGATGGGTTTAAGGTTGAAGACAATATAAGTACAAGTTCAGATGTTCATAGAAGATAAGATAGATGAAATATAGATGCAAGATAGATGGAATATAGTTTGTGTAATTTGAGTTTGAGTAGATCTATTCAAATTTCATGTTAGGATTCTAAAGGAAGTGAGTTGAAGGATTTTT
This sequence comes from Sequoia sempervirens, assembly GCA_007258455.2. Taxonomy (NCBI): domain Eukaryota; kingdom Viridiplantae; phylum Streptophyta; class Pinopsida; order Cupressales; family Cupressaceae; genus Sequoia; species Sequoia sempervirens. Next base: position 428,348,127 of record VDFB02281492.1, on the reverse strand, counting down.
TCATCTTTCATATGAGCTTGCAAGTGAGTGAGTGAATTGTGGTGGAATCTACATTACATTGACATAGTTTTCTCTCTATGACAATCCTTTTCTATCTTATTTGTAGTTTCAAGTAGTGGGCCATCTATGGACAAGTAATACTTGTCTGGGAAGTGAGCCCTCTTTGAAAAAATAAGTCCTATCTTGGTAGGGAGCCTTTCTGGTAGTGATCCTTTGTATTTGGTTTTGGAATTCTCTATATTATGAGATAATCCTCACTATGGTTTTTCCCTCATTGGTTTTTCTAGGTAAATCTAGTTTTATTTTGTGCATAGTTTCATTACTTTTAGTTTCTCTTTCTGCATTTCAGTGATTAAGCATATTAATAGAGTAAAGGTCTTATGAATGCTTATTGATGTAACTTCTAGTGAAAGTATTAAAGGTTAAAAATTGCTACTATAAGTAATTCACCCACCTCTCACTTGTCTTGTGCAACAATTGGTATTAGATCTTGGTTGCTTGGAAGAGCTTAACCACCTAAGGAAATTTTGGGATGGAAAAAAAGATAGTTATTAAGTGCCCTAAGTTTGATGGCACCAAATACACTTTCTAGAAGACAAATATGGAAGGATATCTAGAATACTATAGATATCATGTTGAGAAGGCTTATGAGATTCCATACACTGCTCTAGCTAATGGTTCAAGTACTACTGATGAGATCAAGGTGCATGAAGGAAAAAATAAGACAAAATTTATTCTAAACAATATTCTTTCACATTCTGAGTTAACCAAAGTCATAAATCTAAAGAATGCTAAAGGCATTTATGATGCATTGGAAAAGATCCATGAAGGATATGAAAAGGTTAAAGAAGTAAAGTTGTTGAACCTAGAGACATAATTTGAGATCCTCTGAATGGCCAAAGATGAGAACATTAAATTCTATGTATAGAGAGTGGATGAACTAGTAGGTGGAATGTGAGGACTTGGTTCAATGATGGATGAATTTGGGATAGTAAAGAAGATTCTCAGAACTCTCCCTAACGCATATAGTGAAAAGGTATCTTCCATTGAGGAATTTGTAGATAATAAGACCTATACTAAAGATCGATTGTTGGGTACTCTAGCCTCATTTGAAATGAGAAATCCTAGCTTGAGAAATGGATCAAAGATAGAAACTACTTTCAGGGCTACAAAATTCGGAGATCTGGATGAAGAAAAATTTGATGGAGTGTAAGATAACTTTTTAAGAAGAATGAAAAAGGGCTTTAGTAAATATCAAGGTAAGTTACCTTTCAAATATTTTAGCTATGGAGGAATAGGTCATTATGCTTCGAAATGTCCTAAAAGAGCTGAGAAGAATAAACATAGAGAAGGAAAAGAAAATAAAGGAAGATGATCAAGAGAGCATATTATGTAAATGAAGATGTTGGTATTTCTGATGATGAGTCTGATTATGGAGATTTTGATGATAATGAATGATTTTTCTTGGCTATAAAATATGAATATATTCCTACTAATACTCAAATATATGTGAAGGAATGTGCTTTGGAGGAAGTTGAAGGTGTTGTGATCTTTTCTCTTCATGCTAAACAAGAAAAGAACTAGTGGGTTGTTGCTAAGTGTTGTTCACATCACGACCGGTGAAAAAATTATGTTAAACTTGAAAAATATGATAGAGGATTAGTTAATTTTGGAGATGATACTAATGCTAAGATTTGTGGGATAGGTTAAGTCAGTTTTGATAGAAAGTATAATACTGATGATTTCTACTACATTAAGAGTTTAAGGCATAATATTTTCATTGTTGGATAGATATGTAGTAAAAGATATAATTTTGTGTTCAAGGATGATAAATTTGCAATAAGGAAAGGATCTAGAACCATGATTGTTTCTTGAAAGAAGTTTGAAGGAAATATTTATCAACTTAAGGGTTTAGATGAATATTGCTTTATGTCTTAGATTAAAGATAGTTGGTTATTGCACCCAAGGATGTGTCATATGAATTTTGATAATATGGTGAGAAATAGTGTAGTACAAGCTATGAGATATTTACCAAGGATTACAAAACTTGTTAATGTTATTTGCAAGGATTTTTAGTTTGGAAAGCAATCTAGAAACAACTTTAGATCAAAGGAAAAATCTACTACTAGACTATTGGATTTGATTCATACTGATATTTGTGGTCCTACAAGGGTGAGAAGCCTACAAGTTGATAGGTATTTTATTCTTTTGATTGATGATTACTCTAGAATGACATAGGTTTCGTTTCTTATAAAGAAATTAGATGAACTAGAAAAATTCAAAGCATTCAAAGTTATGGTTGAAAATGAAATGGACGCGAAAAATAAAACATTTACTTAAAGTTTAACAGAGGTGGAGAATTCACCTCCAATGAATTTAACATTTCTGTAAAGCACATGAAATAATAAGATAGATGTCAGCTCCTAGAACTCCTTAGTAGAATGGATTTGTTGAAAGAAAGAACATAATGATTCAAGAAGTTTCTCACTAATGCAGGTCTACCAGAAGTCTTCTAGAGTGAAGAAATTCATACTATTTTTTATGTGTTCAATTGAGTTTAAGAAAAATATAACAACACTAAGACTCCATATGAATTGTTGTATGGAAAGATTCCTACTATAAAGTATTTCAAGGTATTTGGAAGAAAATTCTATATCAGAAGAGATGAACAAAATTTATTAAAGTTTGATGCAAGATTTGATGTGGTTGTTTTCCTTGGATACTCCCTAAGAAGCAAAGCTTACAAATGCTATAATAAAAGGCTGAGAAATATTGTAGAAAGAAAATAATGTCAAGGTGATGAAACATTAAATAACTCAATTGAAGTTGATGGATATGCATCAAATGAACCTAATTGCAAAGAAGTAGAATAATTTTTTGAAGAATATGAAAAGTGCAATGAGGAAGATGAAGCTCTAGTAGTGTCCCCAAAGACACCTAAATATGTGCAAAAGAATCATTTTGAATATCAGATCATTGGAGACAAGAGGAAATGTGTATTGACAAGAATAAAATATGTTGCTGAAATAAATTTATGTTTAGTTTTTACAGTTTAACTTAAGACAACAAGTGAAGGATGTAAAGTTGAAAATTGGATGAGAGAAATGGAAGAACATATGCAGATTGAGAAAAATCAAACTCGGGAATTGGTTTTTAGAACAACAGATAAAAACATAATTGGATCATAATGTGTATTCAGAAACAAGCTAAATGGGAATGTAGAAGTGGTCAGAAATAAAGCAAGGCTTGTGTGTAAGGGTTACTCACTAGTAGAAGGTATATATTTTTTGAAGAATTTTACTCTGGTGGCTAGAATGGAAGCTATCAGAATGTTTTTGGCATTTGTTACTCATAATTATTTTAAAATAAATCAAATGGATGTAAATTTTACATTTATGAATGGTGAGCTAGAAGAAGTCTACATGGAACAACTGGAAGGATTTCAGTTGTCAGAACAACCAGACATGGTTGGAAAATTAAAGAAGGATTTATATGGATTGAAGAAATCTCCTGAAGCTAGGTATGCAAGGTTGGATAAATACTTTACTCAATAAGGTTTTAGTAAAGGTATGCTAGATATCAATCTATATTTTAAAATTAAAAATGACAAAATCTTGATAGTCGTTGTATATGTTTGAATAATGAGAAAATGGGTGCTTTATGGCCTAGTTCATATAACACCACTCTTCTCCTATTATCATTCAAATATTCCCTAGGGGCCCAAATCGGATTGAATATAAACACAAAGGTGAGTCAATTCTCAATAATGAAGACCAAGGGGAGATCTTTAGGCTTTGAAGGGTTCAACACCAAACAAAAGCTTCGAAAATACAACTTAAAACTGAACTCACAAAACCTAGTAATGCAAGCCAAATAATGAGTGAAAATGAAAAAATTAAGCAACAACAAGTGAGGATGTATGTACCTAGGAAGTATGGAAATGTGATAAGGATTCTGGAAATGGAAAAAAATCTATCAAAGTATGCTAGGGAGGACAAAGATTCCCTTATTGTTGTCTTAGTCTCATTGTTTTTTTTGGGGGGAAATATAGAATCTTTGGATGTTAGAATAGAATCTAAAAGAATCTCTACAAAATACCCCTGGGAGGACTAAGACACCCTTACTGTTGTCTTAGTCCTGATTTTAATTTCTAAAATCTCTTAATGTGATCTTTAGGCTCAATGTCAACACTTCCTTCTTCTTAGATCTTTGGTCTTGAAACTTCCCGATATGGCATGTAGGTGAGTTTCCATGAAGATGATAACTTTGCAATGCAACCTTGTAATTTTGTAACTTTTCACTTCAAATTATCTTCAAGTATTCAACCTAAATCTACAAAAATAGATATGAAAAAGAGGAAAAACTTGTTGATTGTTGGTAAATGGGGGTTTTCCTTGGTTAAACACCTTGTTGGTAATTATACCTTGGAATGAAATGAAATAATAAAGGGAAATGATGAATGAACAAAGTACTATGTTGAAACTCACCAAACACATGTTACGAAATTTATAAACTTGTGTGAAGTGGCTAGCTTGAATATATAGATCTTGAATGGAATTAATGCTTGATAGATCTTGACTTGAATTTATTTCTTGAACCAAAACCCTGCATCACAAATCCTAGCTCAAAAACACACATGATGCAAGAATATCTTTGACATGATGCTTGAATCTTGATAATGGCTCCAAACCATTGATGAATTTCTCTTGAATGCTCTCTAGATCAAAAAATTTCTATAATGGATGAATACTCGAATGCTTGGATATGCTTAGATTGCTTGTTAGATTTCTAGGTAAAAATATGAGTGAAAGAACCTTGTATTTATATTTATCTATGCTTAATATCCTAAAATCACACCACAACAAGCTAACATATGAATTCGTTAATTAAAGGAGGCTAAATCCCACCAAGATTTGAAATTAAATATCAAAAATAACTTAAGGCGGACTAAGACACCCTAGGTGGCATCTTAGTCCTCAGGCTCAAAACATAGGGCACAAACTTCAAAGAGGGTCCCAAGATCCTTGGAGGACAAAGATGCTCTAGGTGGCATCTTAGTCCCAGTCCAAAAATTAGGGACATAGAGCTAGAATCATTAAATTATCATTTATCCTTTGATGTTTGTCGAGATTAGCCATTAAAACATATAATTTATTAGGCTTGTGGATACAAAATAGGACCAATTAAGGCATAAATAAGGATAAATAAAGCAAGGTAGGCCCAACATGTTTGAAAATGTAAGGGTATGCATTTTCCTACACTACAATGTTGATGGAATTATCTTTGGAGGAAATAAAATAATTTGTTCAAAATGTTTAATAAAGAAATGCAAAAAGAGTTTGAGATCTCTATGTTTTGTGAGATGAAATTCTATCTTGGGTTGCAAATCAATCAAATAGAAAAAAGGGATTTTTATAGAGGAAATATAGATCTATGATTGGAGAACTTTTGCATTTAATTTTTACCAGACCAAATATCATGCATGTAGTTTTTCTTGTCCAGCTAGATTTCAAGAAGATCCTAAAGAAGCATATGTTGTAACAATTAAGAGGATATTCAAATATCTAAATTGCACTCCAGACTATGGCTTATGGTATCCTAGCGATACTAATTTTACACTAAGTGCTTATATAAATGTAGATTGGGCTAGGTTTGTTAATGAAATAAAGGTACAAGTGGTGATGCATTATTTCTCAGTCATAGATTAGTGTCATGGTTAAGTAAAAATAAAGATTCAATTTCCTTATCCATTGCAAGGGCTAAGTATATTAATGTAGTATCATGTTGCCCACAAGTTTTTTTGGATGAGAAAGACATTGAAGGATATAAAATTAATGTATGATGATGCCATCTCTATTTTATGTTATAATACAAGTGCAATTAACATTTAAAAGATTCAAGTGATGTAGTCAATGACAAAGAATATATCAATAAGGTATTGATCACTTTTTGGGAGAAGTGGTCATGGAGAATGAAGTAAAGATTGAGTATGTACCTACAAAAGATCATACTGCTGACATATTTACTAAGGCTCTTCCTAAAGATACCTTTGAGTACCTCTAAGAGAAGTTATGGATTATTGACCCTCCTTTACTTAACTAGATGCATATGGAGATTAATCACTCCAGTGGATCTATGGATCTATCTTCTTTCTAGATGGATGTTGGTGGCTACCTCTCAACGGGAGCAGGTAGTGTCTTATGTTATCATTGTGTAGTTGATTGGGTGTACTCCTAAGTCGGGTATTCTATATTGGTAATGTTATTAATGTAAAATGGGAGAAAAATGTAAAGTAAATTTTATATTTTCCATTGATGTCAAAGGGGGAGAAAGTATCATGTGAACAAGTAAAGGGGAGATTTATAGTTTGAAAATGTTGTGTTATCTTTGATGGTTTTTCAAATCATGTGTTTCCATCAATGATAAAGGGGGAGATTGTTGCAAGTATGAAGGTGTTGTCATTGATGTCAACTAGTTACTATTGTAATAAAGAAGGTCTATAGGTATTTAGTGTATGCTCTAGGATGTACTTTGTATTGTTGCTATGATTGTGCAAATCTAATGTATTGTTCATGGTTTCTATTAGTTGTTGTATACAAAATTTGGGTCTCTGGATCGTTGTACAATGCGATATATCTTCACCAATATGTGGACTACACATTTCTATGTGTCTAGGTGTGTTCTAGGAGAAATGTAGTTGCTCTAGATCTCTCCATATTTTGGTTTCTTATCATGTGGTTCTAAGATTAATTTTATGAGGTTGAGTTCACTAGTGTTGGTTGACCTTGTGTTAAACACTACTTACAAAGTTCATGGAAGCATTTTGAGATAGGTTGGGACTTATTTAGGTTCTCATTAAGTATATTTGTGGGTCACCCTCATTATAATTCCACAATAGAAATTTTTTGGATTGACCTAATTTGAATTTGTAAATACAAATGATGTATGGTTGACCTTGGGTGGGTTTCAAGGTTGAAGAGAGTATAAGTAAATAAACAAGTTAAGATGTTTATAGAATATAATATATAGATGAAAGAAAGATACAAGATAGATGCAAGATAGTGTGTGTGATGTGAGTTTGAGTAGATCAGTGTGAATTTAATGTTAGGGTTTCGAAGGCAGTGAGCTAAAGGCATCCAAAATATTTCATATGAGTTTGGAAGTGAGTGAGTGAATTGTGGTGGACTCTCCATTGCATTGAGATAGTTTCATCCATGTCAAAATCCTCTTCTATCTTCTTTGTAATTTTGGGTAGTGAGCTCTCTCTAGAAAAGTAATTCCTTTTTGGGTAGTGATCCCTCATAAAACAAGTAAGTCTTATCTAGGCAGTGATCCTTTCCAGTAGTTAGTCTTTGTATTTGGTTTTGGAATTCTGTATATTGTGAGCTTATCCTCACCATGATTTTTACCCCATTGAGTATTCCATGTAAATTTGGTGTTATTATGTGAATGATTTCATTACTTTTAGTTTAAGTTTTTTCATTTCAGTGATTAAGCATTTTAACAAAGTAAAGGTCTCGTGAATGCTTATTGTTCTAACTTCTAGTGAAAGTCTTAATGGCTAAAAATTGATATAATTGTTTCATCCCCCTCTCGGTTGTATTTTTCAACACTACTAATAGAAAGATTAAATATTAGTAATAAATTATCTAAGAAATTAAACCATAGATTTTTTGCACCACAAGACTCTAACTCTTCTAGGGTTTTGCACCTAAAAGGAGAGAGGTAGGGCAAAAATGCTAGATAGGTTCACTAAAACTATGCAATGTATGGTGTTATTTGAACTAAATGGAATGAATTAATTTCAATTAAGTGACCTATATGACCAATTATGTATGCAAAAAAAAAAAGATTTATTCTATGTTGTAAAACAAAGTGTTGTTTGCAAATAACTTAAAAGGATGAACAAGAATGAAAATTAAACCAAAAAAAAGACTATTTTTTTGAATGTGTGCACCTGGGAAACTGAGGAAAACTGAAGAACAATCTAGAAAACTGATGAAGACTAATTTTGGGCTGATTGGGACTCATTCACCACCTTGGGAGAATTAGTCCCAAGTTTGGGTTCTTTTGCACATAAGTTATTTTCTATCAACCGGGAACTAGGATCTACATCTAAGTCAAAAATGCATCTCAAGAGGTACTCATTCACCAAGTAATGAGGGGTTTTCCTTGGTCAAACCCCTAATTGGGTAATTAAACCTTGAATAGAGAAAATTTTGCATAAAACCCTGGCCTTAGATGTGTCAAAGACTAGGAAAGTCTGAAATATTTGACAAAAGCCCTATTCTATTGTGATAGAATAAGAAATGAAAATATGATTTGTGTGATGCAAGGTATCAACCCTAGAAACCCTATAACACATCAAAAATGTAAATAAAATGACATCCAAATGAAAAGTAGAAAAAATGCAAACCTTGGTATGAAGATAGAGTGAAAATGGAAGATAGAATCACTTTGAAACCAAGTCTTTAGGTGTGATTTGATAGCTATCTGCATCTCCTCAACCTATATTTCTTCATGATTCACCATAGGCATCCATAATCAACCATTTCCAATGTTGAATCTTGACCTAAAGATTGAGCTTCAAGACTTGCAAAAGTCCTAGTTTGCTGCCCTAAAACTTCAATTTTTGCTAATGAGACTTGTTGTAGAAGACTTGACTCTAGAAATTTTTATTTTTTTGTGAACTAACTAACAAGATATGTGAAATGTTTTAAACTGAGTATTTATAGGCATGAAAACCTAATTTTCTGATTATTTAGACCTAAGAGGCCAACATTCACTAGAAATTTAAGTTGAATTAATTAAATTCCCACTCAAAATTGAATTTTACCTCAAAAGGGACTCATTTGCTGCCCTTGGACATGAAAGAATTAAGTGTTGTTTGTTGGGTTCTAATTGATTTCTCAGGTGAAACAGGCCTCTAGATAAAAAAATAATGGGTCTTAGGGACCTATAAATGCTATTTTGAAGGATAAATGATGTGAGGGGACTCAAACGTGGGTCGAATTATCCATGAAATTGTCACTTTTCTCAAGAGGATCTAGTTTTCTACAACACATTTATCCCCCACTTTAGCACCCATATGACTCTACTTGCATATGTAAGCTAAAGAACTTTAAATGATGCACTTTATTACATAAAAGGATACTCACAAAAAAAATAGGACAACGAAGCCCCTAGTGTAGGTTTTTGTACACAACCACAATGTTAGGAACTGCATCCTACAACACACATTCGTTAATTGTCCAAAAATCCTTTTATCTAACTCCTAGGGATCCAATTTGAGGGTAGATGTATGCCCCCTTGATTCTGTTGCTTTACGGAGGTGGAATCAAGGTAGCAATCTAGCCACGTTGAATAAGAAATATCATACCATAGGGCATTTCCAACTACCATGCCTCATAACAATAGAATAATTTTGACGTTCAATGTAGAATCACGATTCCAACACATCAAACGACATCAAAAATGGATTATGCTAGCTCTTGTTATGTTGATTTGAAGGAGATATACTTTATGAATTCTTAAAAGATAATAACCCTATGTTAATGTGTAAGAGTAAAAAGAGATGAAAATTGATTAGAAGAAGTAAAAGAAAGTAATGTGTCAGTTACTATTCATTTTACCTTCTTGTAGCTTGAGAGTGATGAGTGAAGGAAGAAAAATGTTGAACAGATGGGATTACACACCTTTGTGGCTAGATGATCTTTGTGAGTAGGTGGCGCATGGCGAGATATATTATGAGGCGAGTCAATTCTACAACTTTGGCCTTGTGATTTTGTAATAATTTAATCATTTTTAATACATTTATGGGTTAATTTATGATCTTGGAAAAAAAGTTCGCAAAGTGTCCCATTTGCTCACAGAGTGTCTTGTTTCTTCGCAAAGTGTCTCATTTCTTTGTAAAGTGTCCTAAAAATGGTTCTAAAGTGTCTAGGGCCATCAAAAAACCACACTAGATTGAATTTAGAACACTTATATTATCATCTTGGTTGTTTTGTATTTAGAGAGATCAGTAGTATGGCACATTGTATGCTTTTGTAGGTGTGGTGCGTCAAGCATATCACCCGCACCAGGCTTGTCGGATTCCCTTGTGCTATAGCTATAGGATATCCATGAGCATTCAGCTATCTTTCACGATGCTTCTAAAAGTACGAGGATTTAAATTTTTGGAGGATGAGGTTTGACTAGTTAGAGGAGGATGGATCTTATGGAGACCATATCTACTCACTCTACAATGGGTAGATTCCACATGATGGTTGAGGAGGATGCAGATGGATAGGTATCTAGCTTTGAGAGATGACTATGTTGTACAAAACTTCTACTATGGATGATTCATGTGACAATTTGGATAGGTGCAGACACCATCAAGGGTGTACCCCTTCATTAGAAAATTAGTGCAGAGTGCTCGAAGGCTAGGTGATATTGTTTGACTGACTATAGATCAAGTTCATGAGAGTGATTATGATGATTCAGATCATAGTCAGCTACCAACATCTAATGCTGATGATATTGGAAACATAGATGAGCACAAGGAGTGGTTGTCATATGCACGACCAACTCCTGTATTCCCCATGGATTTCCCTATAGGTGATGTAGGACTAATACCAGATGAGGGAGATGAGGTAGAGGACAAAGAAGAGGAGTTACAGTATAGGACAATAGATATTTCTACAAATGTGATTGATTATGAGTACTAGTCAGATGTCGATCCTAACTATGACAACCAGGATGGAGGAGAGGATCACGAGGAGGAGGAGGATTATGAGGAGGATGATTATTATGAGGAGGAGCCACCCTTGAGTGAGGGTGATGAGGTAGCTATTGAGGATCAATAGGAGCATAGAGAGTCCTCACATAGTTATAGGACCAAATCTCATGTTGTAGCTGACCTGAGGACTGAGGATGATTGAGAGGAGAGCACTAGATGATGATGAGATGAGACTAGAGAGAGTTCTATTGTTAGGCTATCGACATATAGTGCTTCTGAATCCATCGACGAGATGGATCCCAATCCACATCTTCAACCCATCATAGAGGAGCCAGAGTTTCAAACCTTTGCAGGTGGTTATGGCACATATGAGTGTGAGCGCATGACTCCATCAAGCTGAGAGTGTAGTACATATATCACAATACCATTAGTAGAGGTTGAGAGACCCAAGATGCAAACCAACACGCATACGACCTAAGAGAGATTGGATGGAAGAGGAGTGACTTGTGGTCATTAGTTGAGTGTGTGATTTGAGTTCGGTGACCAAATTCAACACCATGGTCACGGGTCACACATAATATAAGTTAAATTAAATTCAAGGATCTTGTTTAAAACATATTTCAATTTTATTCTAGATATAACATTGTTAATTAGGAAAACAATATGTTAAATTAAATTCAATCTAAAATTCATATAAAGATCTAACTTAACATAACAAGATAGAATAGTATGAACTAAAAAGTAATTATAAAATGAACCTAAATAATTACATTAGTCTTCAAAAAAATACAAGATTAGTTGTTAAGAATGAAGCAATGTGGTTACAGAATCAAATAGATTTAAACAATACTGTTTTATTAATCATACTATTCAAAGAGGTCAAAGATAATATCCATACAAATACGTGGCATTAATAGGTTCTTTAAGGGACGTGGGTATGTGCAAGATCATGATTGGCCAAAAAGTGATAATATGAGGGGTATGTGTAGGGTATGCGGCTGACAACTTTTTTTTTACCCAAAATTGATGAAATAAAAAGGGTTTTTAAAGGAGATTCTTATCTTTCCACCTATATGAATTATGCTTTACTTTGAATTTAATAAATAATAATTATTCACTTTCTATTTGAATTATGACTAAAGTCCTAATTGATAGGCTGATTGAAAAGCATCTATATCCCTCAAATGATATCACCTTTTTTGAATCCAAAACATGCATCACATTCTATGCTTTGCATATTACAGGATTAAAAAAAATTTGAATTCCATAAAGTTTTGACCAAGTTAAGGTGGTCACTCATACGAGTTTTAATATTTTTTAAATGTTGTAATAAAAAATTCATAATTAATTATTTAATTGGAAAAATATTACAAAAGAATATGCATCACATTGGTACATGAGTCCTCTACTTATATATAAATTCTTATAAAAAAATATTATCATTTTATTGTCATTAGGATGGTCAAATAGACACCTACTTCTTATTTTTTCCCTAAAATTTAAGTACTACTGCATTGAAATTTCAAATTTTCACCAAATAATTTATTTTTTAAAATAAACCTAGTAGTTTAGAAACTACATTCAATTTTCTATAGATTCTATTCTTACATATTTTTGAAATAATATACATAACTTATTCAAATTTTTATGTCAAGTTGCCTAACTCTAATTTTTCTAAATTTTTCACCACTTAAGGGCCTATTTTTTCCATGATGATCCTGCACATACCCATGTTTCATCAAGTTGTGTTAGTACATAACTACCAGACTGATAATTGGTATCAACTATGTAAGTTCCTAACCGGTTAGGGCTAAATTTATCTTTATCTTCATTTTCTGCACTAGCATTGCGTTGATTTTCAATAAGAACAAGATCTCCCTTACAAAACGATTGAGGGATGATGTGTAGATTATGTTTGCATTGTAACTTTTTGGTGTGAGCTTGAATATGTTCGAGAGAATTAATGTGTTGTTCATCAAGAATATCGAGTTGGTGTAACCATTGATTTTTATAGGTTTCATCATCAATAAGTTCTTGTAGAGCAATTCACAATGTAGAAATTTCTAACTCCAAGGGCATGATTAGATCAATGCCATAAACAAGGTTATAAGGTGTAGTTCCAGTGGATGATCTAACATTTGTTCTATAAGCCCAAAGTGCATAAGATAATTTTGTATGCCAATCTTTATGATGCTTGTTGATAGTTTTCTTGAGGATTTGTTTGAGAATCTTATTAGTATTTTCATCTTGTCCAATGGATTTTGGATAATACAGTGTGGAAAAGTTATTTTGAATGTTGAACGTTTCAATAAATTTATGAACTTCGTTATTCTTGAATGGAGTTCCATTGTCTAAAATGATTATAGAAGGGAGCTCAAAATGAGCAATTATGTTCTCCAATATGAAGTGAAAAATTGCTTCAGCATTTGTAGAAAGTAGAGGAATAGCCTCTACCAATTTTGTGAAATAGTTTGTTGCGGTTATGATAAATGTATGTCCAGCAGAAGGAGGTGAAATTTTTGCAATAAGATCTAACCTCCATACTAAAAATGGCCAAATGGGAACTTGGGAATGGAGCTCAGAAATAGGAGCATGGATCAAATTGCTATGTTCTTGGAATTTACAACATTGTTTAATAATGTAAGTGAAGCAATCCTTCTCCATATGTCTCCAATAATAACCCATACGGATAAGTTTTTGCACTAACAACCGACCTCCAAAATGACCTCCACAGGCACTAGCATGAACCTATTCAAGCACTAAATGGATTTTAGAATCCTTAAGAAATCATAATAAGAAACCATTGAAAGATCTTCTATACAATTCATTAGCAAGGATCCCATTTTAGTTGTGATTTGTGTAAACATAATTTTTTATTATTTGTTGTAGTAGGTTCTGGGAATGGTGTCATCTTTTAAATATTTATATATTGTATCATATCATTCGCATGAGTCATCTTGAATTATTACCAAAAGGTCTTATAGTGGAGTATTAATCAAAGGTTTCATGATGGGATGGATAACAAAGGCAAAATCTATGGAAGGATCTTGTGGAAATAAAAGAGAAGTTGCACTCGCCATTACATCTGCATGTTGATTGTCTTTTCATGGGATGTTATCAATGGTGAATTATTTGAACTTCTCTAGCAATTTAATTATAAGATCCTTGTATTTTGATAACTTGTCATGTTTTGTTTCATATGTAGCATTGATTTTTTTGATAACCAATTGTGAATCACCAAATATTTTGATATGTTTAACATGCATTGTTAAAGCAACTCACAAACCTGTGATCAATGCCTCATACTCACCTATGTTATTTGTGCATAGGAAATTTAATTGATAGGACAAGGGAAAAGGTTTTCCATTAGGTGGAATCAATACCACTCCAGCATCGGAACCTATTTGACACTTAGATCCATCAAAATACAATTCCCACGGCTTAATGTCAGCGATTAATACATTATCATCACGAAAGGAGTCATGATTGGGTACAACAAAAGGGGGAGGAGCATCAGTTAAGTGATCAATTAAGGCTTGTCCTCTGATTGCTTTCTAGGAAACAAATTTAAGGTCAAACTTAGTTAACAAAATTACCCATTTAGTTGAGAGTCCAGATAGATCTACTTTGTTCAAAGATGTTTTAGATGTGATGACTTGTACTAGTAGTGAATACAAGAGCAAATTTTTTTTTTTCAATTGGTGAATATCAAATTTCATAATCAATTAAGGTGCAGCTGATGTAATAAACATGGTTTTATTTTCCATTATCATCTTGTTGAGCTAAAAATGTTGCAAGAGCATGGGTAGATGCGACAATGTACAATATAAATGGTTTGCTTGGCATAATGGGTTGTAAGATAGATGGAGTTGCAAGGTATTCTTTTAAACTCTCAAAATCTCATTTACAATCCTCATCCCAATCAAAGGGAACACCCTTTTTATGGAGATGCATGAAAGGTAATGTGTGATCTACTAAAGATGCAACGAAATGGCACATAGCTTGAATTTGACCTTGTAAAGTGCACAATTGAGAAATTTTCCTAGGAGGTGGCATGTTAATGATTGCATCAATTTTCTTTGTATCCACCTTAATGCCTCAATGAGATATGACAAACCCCAAAATTTTACCACTATCTACTCCAAACAAACTTTTTTTATTTAATCGCATATTGTATTTACTCGAATATTTTGTGAAGAACATTTACATTGTCTTGTCATGTTAAAGATTTAGCTAGGATATCGTCGACATAATCTTCCAAAATTTTGTGAATATAATCATGAAAGATTAATGTCATTTCACGTTGATAATTTATGCTGACATTCTTTAGACCAAATGGCATCACAACCCAACAAAATGTTCCCAAAATAGTTGGAACGATGGTTTTGTATTGATCTTGAGGGTTAATAAGGATTTGATTATAACCAGAAAATCCATCCATGAATGACAACAAAGAATGTCCAATAGTTGAATCCATGATCATGTCTATATTAGGAAGCAAAAATTCATCTTTTAAGGAGGCTTTATTCAAGTCGGGAAAATCCATACATATCATAATATGATTATCAGGTTTTGCAACTACAAAAATGTTTGAGATCTAAGGAGAATAATCAATAGGTCTAATAAATCCTGCATCAAGAAGTTTTTTGAGCTCTGACTTAACATGAAAGGCTATGTTAGGATGCATTTTTCATATCTTTTGATGAACAGGTTTAGAATTTTCAGCAAGGACAATGTTGTGTGTCACAATTTTTGAGTCAATTCTAGGCATATTAGAATATTTCCAAGAAAAAATCTCAGGAAAATCATGAAGTAAACTTGTAGTGTCTTCTTTTTCTTCATGATCAAGGAACTTCCCAATCTTAATAACTTTCAATTTATCATTAATGTCCATTGGCACATCAATTGTATCTCCTAAGGGGAGTGCATTAAATCTAGGAACCTCATATGCATAATATTCTTCAATGGTAACACTATCCTTCTTTTTGGTAATGATTGTATCATGATTAACCTGTTTCATGGGGGTAGTAGAGGATGCATTATCATTAACTCCTTACATGTGTTTGAGAGTTTCATCACTATCAACATGCTTCCATGACGTTGGTAAGTTCATCTCAAGCAAGTCAAGATGTTTGACTGTAAATTGGTGTTTTGGTTGACATGTAATAGCGTTGATGTTTAAAGATGGTCATTGAGTAGGTTTTTTTGTTCTAGAAAAAGAATATCCCAATCTGATTTTTATCTCTTGTGTATTACGTTTGATAGGAATACAAATTCCATGTTCATGTTTTCCACATCCTTTTCTAGTATATCCTAATTGTTTCAAAATCTCATAGCCTTTCCTATAAAGTATTTCCATTTCTATCAGAGTTAAGGATTGATAATCTATGTCATCAAAATTGGTTGTGTATGTTGCATTTTCTTGCAAAGTCAAAGAGAGAGATGTTCAAGAAGATTGTTCAAAATTTTGAGTAGACAAGATGATTGGTTGTTCATGTTTTTCATCTTTCTTTTGTGTGAATATGTATTTTCCCATAAATGAAGGTTTGAATTATAAGGATCCCCAATCATCACCAAATAATTTAGATGGCAATTCATCATCGTTGTGTTCAATTTCCAGAGGATCTATGTTTGATGTTGGGATTAATGATTTTAGAGGACTTGTAACCCCTTTTTAAAGGTGTAAGAAAACTTCAGGCTCAAGGTCTATTTCAACTTGATAAATATGTTTTTCATGGACATATTTCATGATATGATGAAGGGTCAAAGGCACTGAATTCATCTCATGAATCCATAGTCTACCTAAAAGAGGATTATACAAAAGATCATAAGGCATGACATGGATAGGAGTTTAAAAAGTAGCCACTCCAACCATAATAGGTAAAGTAATTATCCCAAGCGGTTGGTTTCTTGTATTGTCAAATCCTCAAATGGATACAAAATCAGGTATTATTTGTGACTTGTCAACGCGCAATTGATCAAGGAGATTCACACTAGACACATTAAGAGCATACCATTATTAATGAAGGTTCATTTCATACCTATGTGATTGAATTGATAAATTATCATAAAGGCTTCATTTTGTTGATGCAACTCCAAAGGAGAAAGGTCATGTTCTTGAAAGATGAAAAAATAGGTTTTATAGGGACCTAAAACCAAACAATTTACAAACAAAAGAAAAGATCATCAAACACCCCATAAAAAGAGAGATTGTAGAGAGGAAAACAAAATGACAAAGCCACAGCCACCAAAACAAGCCAACAAGGGCCACAGAAAAGACCCAAAAAGACCAGACAAAATGCCAGCAATGACTAAACTTGGGACTTTAAAGTTTTCGTTGTCTCAGCTTCCATGTTGTTCATTTCATGAACCCCCTTCTTTAAGATCTATACCATCTGGGTAGTAGGAGGCTCTTTCCTCTTCAGGTTGGCACGGGTCCTCTTCAATATTCCTTGGTCCTCATTCTTGCTTTTATCCTTGTCCTCTTCTAGATCAACAACCAACGAGCCCTAACGCAACTTTTCCAACATTTTAGAGAATGCATTGATGATAATGGCATTGTGCCTTGCCATTCTATGGTTTTGTTCCACAACATTTTTCATGTTGTTTTCTGTTTTAACAATTTCAACTTCTAGAGTCTTAAAATTGTCCTCAATGTTCCAGTATTGTTCTTTTTCTATTTCCCTTCTTCATTGCTAAGAGAAGACAACTTCAATTCCAATTCCTCCAACTTGCTATTTAGAACCCTATTTCTGAGATTAAGATCATTAATTTCTTGATAGGCCCATTTCATAACCCTGAAAATATCACCAATGCCACTTCTAGTAGAGGCAAGGATATCTCAAAACTTATCCTAGTCTAAAATGAGGTTACAATCATTTGGGTTAGGGGAGCTTGGAAATCTAGTACCATCATCTCTAAAAGAGGCGGGAGGGCTAGAGACAGAGTTTCTACTAGCTTCAGGGTTCTTAGTTTTGTCCTCTAGAGAGTTCGTAGAGTAGGAAACCAACTTATTGGCAGTGGAACCCTTGAGAGTAGGATTCTTTAAAGGAATCAAGAAACTAGGGTAAATCTCAAGGTTAGCTTTCGCGAGTTGGGATTTAGGAAGCTGGGTTTTCTTACGTGATAGGATAGGGGATAGATGGGCCTCAACAATTCTCTCTGGATTAGGCTTAGAATGATTCTCCTAGCCACCAATGTCCATATCATAGTCCTCAGAAGCTGTGGAGGCAACTAGTTTGGATAAAGTAGACAAGCTTTGAAAATGTTCATAGATTAACCTAATAAGACCAGGATGAAGAATATGGTATCTCTTGGGATTTTTCTTATGGTCCTCAAGGCTATTGCTCAATGAACAAAACATGTAATGAGGTAGAGAAATCTATACCTTATCACATAAGTGGTCAAGGATAGCAAAATGATGACCATAAACTCTGGTGAATCTCTCGTCCAAGGTAATATAGTCTATTATGACATGAAGCACCTTTCTCCAAAGTACCTTGATGGTGTCAATTTCAAAATAGTTGTTGGAAACTTTGACAAGTTTCATTTTCTCCTTTTCTTTCTTAGGGAATTTGATTATCGCCTCATCAGGAAACCTTTTGTCATGATAAAATTGCATTCCCTCAGTTGACATTCCAGTCACCTCTCCTATGATTTGCTCATCCAGTTTCACCTTTCTCTTGAAGAGGATTATTTCTCCATTATTCTAGTTCTTCTCACAATAGTCAGTAGCCATATGATTAGGCCCATGAAGTTTTTCTAGGAATGGAACCAGACCACCTCTCACAACATATTTCCAGACCTTAGCATTCCTCATGTGCATTTCGTAGCTATTTGGCTCGATTATTTTCCTATTCCCCCCTCATATTTGTATGAACCTCACATCAATCTCTACCAGCATCGAAAACCTCTTACAAATTTATACAGCCATTCCAATGAACCCACAAAGTGTGCCACTTTTCCTTACTAGCTAAGTTATTTGACATGGCCCCATCAAATATCTTGATTTTGATGTACTTATCCCTTTTCCCTATCATCATTAAAGATATTTTCCTCTTTCCCATGTGTAACATCATAATCTAATAAGGCCCTAACTTCATTTCCCAAGTCCTTAAAATTTTTCCACATGTTCAAACCTCCCCTCTTAACCCCCTCATTCGCAAAGTAATATGCCACGTTGTAAGCTTCCCTGTAGACATGGGAGACTTTAACTTTATTGAACTTGTCTAAGATATGTTTTTCTTCTTTAATCCAATTATTAATAGACTAGGAGTGAGGGGTCCTACCTAAGAGATATTCAATGATGTTTTTGGAGTCCCCTTCAAGCCATAAATATCTTATATTCAAATTATGTGCTAAATTTAAAACTTGAAAAGCTATTATAGCCTCTGCCACATGGTTGGTTTGATGACCTAGGGAAATGGCCACAACTGCCATAAAGTTTCCATTTCAGTCCCTTGACACACCTCCACTTTTGGCCATCCTCATATTTCCCTTCACAGTGCCATCAAAGTTGGCTTTAGTCCAGCCATTTGGAGGAAAGGTCCAACACACACCTTCCCTACTTTTCTTAGCAAGCTTCGATGCCTTAGAAACATCCATTTTGATATTCCAATCCTTTGTTATCATTAGATCATAGGGAGTACACACTACAACTTCAAGATTAAGAGCTTTTGGGGGAATAACATTGAATTTTTCCTTTATAAGCCTTTTTTTTTTCAAAAGCATTAGTCTCGGACATCTCCTTATCCCTGAAAAGTCTGTTATTACATTCTTTGCACACTCCCCAAACAACAAAAGGGAAAATAAAAGCCCTTAACCTTTGAATGAAAGGATTTTGAGATGGAGCTTTCCATTGTGAAAAGAAATATTCAATGGATAGGGGAAACACCCAAGAAATATTCTGGAGGGCTAAAAAATTTCCCCAAATTGTAGTAACAAATGGACAGTGGAGAAAAAAATGGTTTGCTAACTTTGCCTCACACTTGCAAAGGTAACATCTGTTGGGGATTTTTAATCCCCATTTGCAAAGATTATCCACTGTTAGCACCTTATTTTGAAGAAGAATCCAGAAGAAAATGTTGAATTTACAAGTCAAGTGTTTTATCCACGTTTTAGACTAGAAAGGAGGTTGGCTTGAGAAAGGGACAACAGAGAAACAACTGAAGAAATAGAGTAGTTACCCAAAGGGTTGTACATCCAGACAAGATGATCATCCAGTTGATTATGTCCCAATCTAACAGCCCTTAAGGAAAATTGAAGCTGAGCCAACTCCTAACTAACCACACACAAATCCACCCAATCTCCTTCATTCCAATAATCTTTAACATACTCTCCAAGATTTTCTTTGCAAAACTCATCCCATGTATTGAATCTTTCAATTTTTATTAGGTGATCCTTAAAAGGCCACCTGTCCTCCCAGAACCTAGATAGATTATCGCTTTTAATGTGCCATCCAACCCCTAATTCCAAGAGCTTTCTACTAGCAATCATGTCATTCCAACAAGTTGAACCATAGGCCAGAATAGGAGAATCCAGAAAAGCTTTGAGGGACACACAAATGGTCATATATTTACTTCTTAAAATATCTTTCCATTCTCCAATAGATGAGAAGGATCCCCATATTTGTTTAGCAAGAAAATTATTATTAATCATTCTAATTTTTCTAAGACCTAATCCCCAGAAGGTTTTTGGTCTACAAACCAAATCCCATCCTATAAGAGGCATCCTCTTTCTCTCCTCCACACCATACCACAGGAATGTTTTTTGGATCTTTTCAATGGCCTCCTCATATTTAGTAGGAATTTTGAAAAGGCTTAAAGCATAAACCGGGAGATTTTGAAGAGAAGCTTTGAGGAGCTGAATTTTTCTAGCTTGGCTCAGAAGAGCTCCTTTCCATCCTACCAACTTCTTACTGAACATATCAACCAGCGAACACCAAAAGGAATCTGGAGGTTTAAGGAATAGCGGTAGTCCAAGATAAGTAGAGGGTAAGGATTCCACTCTACAACCAAGGAATCTTTCAATCTTAACCCATCTATACTCAGGGGTATTAAAGAAAAAAGGGAGCTCTTTTGTCTATCGACCATTTGCCTAGTCGCCTTCTCATACACATCCAAAGTTTTTTTCAAAGTATTAGCTTCAATCACCATAGATCTTCCCATCAACATAGTGTCATAAAAAAACTGTTGGTGAGAAAAAATCAAATTAGTACATGAAGGACTAAGACCAACAAGAGACCTTTGTTCAATCAAACTTTTAATATTCCGTCCTAGGCTCTCAACCATGATTGTGAATAGAATAGGAGAGATAGGATCACCCTATCTTAGGCCTCTTGAATTTTGAAAGAATATTGAAGGATACCCATTCAAAATGATAGAGGTCTAGACAATAGTAACCAACTGATTCACCAACTAAATGACTCTGCTACTAAAACCAAACACCCTTAGAATTTTGAATAAAAACTCCCACTCAACACGTTCATAAGCTTTGGATATATCTAGCTTAAGAAGAAACCCTTTAGTTTTAGATTCCACAAGTGAATGGATATTCTCATGGAAAGTAACTATAGAGTCTAAGATTTTCCTTCCTAGAACAAAACCATTATGTTTTGGGAATATCAATGAAGGAAGGATAGTATGGATCCTTGACATCAAAACCTTAGATATGATTTTATAGAAAGAGTTACAGAGACTAACAGGCCTAAATGCCTCAAACTCCATAGCCTGAGGTTTCTTGGGAACAAGGACCGAAAAAATAGCATTTAATTCCTTAAGAAGACTTATGGATCCAAAGAATTCCTTAACAATATTCACAACATCCTTTTCAACAATTTCCCAAAACCATTGAAAAAAGAATATAGGAAACCTATCAAGGCCAAGGACCTTATTTCCTTCAAAAGAAAAGATAGCTTTCATAATTTCCCCCATAGAGGGAATGGCAGAAAACTTATCATTATCTTCCATCCCAAAAATCTTAGGGATAGCCTCTAATAGAAAATATTGGCCATTATGGTTGACTTCCCCATTCGTCAAGACAAGGTTGTTAAAGAAGAGGACAACTTGATTTTTGATGTCTTCCTCTTCCTCATTTCTCATTCCATTAACTTCTATGTGAGAAATTCTATTAGTAGCCCTATGTTTTGAGGTAGATAGATGGAAGTACCTATTGTTTCTATCTCCAGCTGAGAGTCACAACACTCTAGATATTTTCCTCTAGAACTCCTCCTTTTTAGCTATAATATCATGCAATTTCATCAATAGCTCATTTTCTTTTGCCCTCTTATTTTCAATGTATCCTTCCCTCTGAATTTTATCCTAGATCTCTACAAGCTCCATTTGAAGTTCAAATTTAATGACAAAGATGTTTCCAAAGGACTCTTTTTTCTAGCTTCTTAATTTGTGTTTGACTTCCCTCAGTTTCTTAGCAATTCTAAACATAGCAGTGCCCAGAACATCAATACTCCACCATTTCCTAATTTCATCAAAAATATGGTGGTCCAGGACAACCACATTCTTTCAAATCTAAAGGGAGATTTATTCTTCACCTTTATAGCATCCACCACAAAACTTATAGGAAAGTGATCAGAGCCCACTCTATGAACAACATTAAGAGAATGGTAATAGTTTATAAGCCACTGATCAGAAATTAAAATTCTATCTAGCCTTACTTGAATCAATTCCTTATCGATTCTTCTATTCGACCAGGTATATACAGCTCCTTACAAATCAAGATCAAACAATGCCTTGTTGTTGATGAAGTCCAAAAGATTAGATTTACTCTCTAAATTCACTTGAGATCCTACAAAGTTATCTTCATTCAGAAGGGGTTTGTTAAAGTCACCCATTACAACCCATTGGTCATTATAAAAGATTCTACAGAATGCAGAGAGCTCATTCCAAAAAAAAATTTTGGCTCCTTTCCCATTAGGAGCATAGATATTCGACTGAATCTAGCTAAAATTGTCTCTAGTATGTGTGAATTTAGTAGCCACATGATTAGTGCTCTACAGTAAAGGTTCCCCTTTAATAAAGTTCTAGTTCCAAAAAGTAGCAATTCCTCCTAATGAAGGAGAAAGTTCATGTTGATGAAAAGTAATATCCAAATTATTTTGATTCATTTTATAGATTAGAGTTGCCACATCATTTTGAGTGGTACCAGGAGGAACAATAATTTTTATTAAGGCTGTTTAAAGAATGTTGTGATAATTAGGTGAGTTTTGAAGTAAATCCAAAAGGGAAATATTGGTAGGAATATTCTTCAATTGTTCAACAAGGTCACACTTCTTTGTGTGTGGGTTGAAGCAAAGACCACTCGATGCATTTGGTAAAGGTAAAGATGGTGGGATTGGTTGCGGTGGTTGTGGGTTGCTTTAGGCATTATATGTATGAGCAATAGTAACATTACTTGATTATGGAAACACATTAGTTTTAGGTGGGGTAAAGAGTGTACTGAGGTTGGTTAGAGGGATGAAGTTTATGTGAGGGTGGGTAAAGAGTAAGTTGAGGTTGAATGACAATAACATCCTTGGTTTTAACTTTCTCAAATTAAACCTTAGGAGGTGATTTGAGTGAGATGAAGTCCTGAAGGGACTCATCTAACAAGTCCAAATGATCAACACTAAAAGGCTTGAGGGGTGAGTTATCGTCAATTGGTTTAAGGTATTCAAAAGAAGCATTAGAGGTGTTAATGTTCTTTATCATGAGTTTTTCTCAACAAACCTTAGTGGATGACTTATGTGAGATGAAGTCTTGAAGGGATTCATCTAACAAAGAAAAAATTTCACAAGCAAAAGGTTTGAGGGAGGCTTTATTGTTATGTAATTTAGGTTTCTCCTCAAGTGCAAGCATTAGAGAATGAAGTGAGTGAGAGGAAGTCCTGAAGAACTTCATAGATAACTTGTCAACATCATCACTACTAAGAGGCTTGGATGAGATGTTATTTATAACTTGAATCATTTGTTTAAAGGGCTGGTTTGATGTTTTAGTTTTTTTGTTTTTATGTATCAATGAATCTGATCTAAACGAACTAGGAACAATTACTAAAAAGGAAAATTACAAAAATCTAAGACTATACTTAAATGCCATCAAAGAAAGTTAATGCTAAGAAAATAGAAACACCTGAACTATAATAGAAAGGTAACTGCAGAAAACAAAAAGATGCAATGCAAGAAACTAAAATATAGAAATTTTAATTCAAAAACTGTAGTGGGATTGATTTTCCCAAGGTGGCGAATAAGTCCTAGGGGATTTTTTTTATGTTTTTTATGATTTTTTTGAATTTTTTGCATGTTTTTAGGTTTGTACAATGAAGAGACAAATTACAAGTGTAGAATGTTGGAATGATTTACAGAAATGAGATGCAATAATTAAGTCTAAAGGATGCTTTCACTAATGCAATTTTTAGGAGGTCTTAAGATGAAAAACTATGCAAAATGATAAAATCCTTGAGTCCTAAGATGCAAATGCAAATTGGAATGATAGAATGTTCAAAATGAAGGTTCACCAAAATGAACCATAGATTTTTGGCACCATAAGATTCTCTAATTCTTCTAGGGTTTTGCACCTAAAAGAAGAGAGGTGGGCCAAAAATGCTAGGTAGTTTCACTCAAATTATGCAATGTTTGATGTTATTTGAACTAAATAGAATGAACTAAATACAATTAAGTGATCTATATGACCGATTATGTATGCAAAACCTAAGATTTATGCCATGTTGGAAAACATAGTGTTATTTGTAAATAACTTAAAAGGATGAACAAGAATGCAAATTAAACCAAATAAAAGACTATTTTTCAGAATGTATGCACTTGGGAAATTAAGGAAGACTGAAGAAAAATTTGGAAAACTGATGAAGACTAATTTTTTAGTCCCAAGTCTGGGTTCTTCTACATAGAAGTTGTTTTTTGTCAATTAGGAACTAGGATTTGCATCTAACTAAAAATTGCATCTCAAATATTTCTTCTACAACTTGACACCTATACACCTATGCAACTTCAAATATTTTTTCTACACCTTCACATCTATACAACAATTTCTAACAAAAACATGAATCAAGATCTAAGAAAATTCTTGTTAAAAAAACTTAAAATTGTTTGTGTAATGGAGGGTTTGCCTTGGTCAAACCCGTAATTTGGTAATTAAACCTTGAATAGAGAAAATTGTGCATGAAACCCTAGCCTTAGATGTGTTAAAGAATAGGAAATTTTAAAATATAATAAAATCCCTATTCTATTGTGCTAGAATAAGAAATGAAAATATGATTTGTGTGATGCAAGATATCAACCCTAGAAACCCTACAACACATCAACAATGGAAATAAAATGACATGCAAATGAAAAGTAGACAAAATGCAAACATTGATTTGAAGATAGAGTGAAAATGGAAGATAGAATCACTTTGAAACCAAGTCTTTAGGTGTGATTTGATGGCTAGTTGCATCTCCTCAACCTAGATTTTTTCATGATTCACCATAGGTATCCATCATCAAACCTTTGTAATGTTGAATCTTGACCTAAAGAGTGAGCTTCAAGACGTACAAAAATCATGGTTTTCTGCCCTAAAAATTCAACTTTTGCTAATGAGGCTTGTTGTAGAAGACTTGACTTTAGAAATTTATTTTTTGTGAACTGACTAAAAAGATATGTGAAATGATTTAAAATGAGTATTTATAGGAAACAACACCTAATTTCCCCATTATTTAGACCTAAGAGGCTGACATTCACTAGAAATTTAAGTTGAATTAATTAAATTCCTGCTCAAAATTGATTTTTCCCTAAAAAGGGACTCATTCACCATCCTTGGCAAATAGGTTCCACTACTAATTTTTGAAGGTGGGTTTTCGGGATATGAAAGAATTAAGTGTTGTTTATCAGGTTTTGGGTGATTTCTCAGGTGAAATGCACCTCTACATAAAAAATAATGGGTCTTTTGGGTGTAGATAAATGTTGTTTTGAAGGATAAATGATGTGAGGGGACTCAAAAGTGGGTCTAATTATGAATGAAATTGTCTCTTTTTTCAAGAGGGTCAAATTTTCTCTGACACATTTAGCCCCCACTTTAGCACCCATATGACTCTATGTGCATATGTAACCTAAAGAAATTTAAACGATGCACTTTATTAGATAAAAGGATACTCATTCAAAAGACAGGAGAACGAAGCCCACAATGTAGTTTTTTCCACAACCATGACATTAGGAACCGCATCCTGCAACACACATTCATTAATTGTCCAAAAATCCTTTTATCTAACTCCTAGGGATCCAATTCGAGGGTAGATGTATGCCCCCCTTAATTCCACTTGATTTACGAAGGTGCAATCAAGGTAGCAATCTAGCCACGTCGAATAAGCAACATCATATAATAGGGAATTTCAGAGTACCATGCCTCATAATGATAGATGAATGATGATGTTCGGTGCAAAATCACAATTCCAACACATCAAACACCATCAAAAAATGGATTACCCTAGCTCTCATTATGTTGATTTGAAGGAGATATAGTTTATGAATTTTTAAAAGATAATAACCCTATGTTAATGTGTAAGAGTAAAAAGAGATGAAAATGGATTTAAAGAAGTAAAATAAAGTAATGTGTCACTTACTATTAATTTTACCTTCTTGTAGCTTGAGAGTGATGATTGAAGGAAGAAAAAGCTCAAGAAGACTGGATTATACACCTTTCTAGCTAGATGATCTTTGTGAGCAGTTGGCGTGCGACGGGCTATATTATGAGGTGAGTCAATTCTTCAACTTTGGCATTGTGATTTTGAACTAATTTAATAATTTTTAATACATTTATGGGATAATTTAGGATCTTGGAAAAAAGGTTTGCAAAGTGTCCCCTTTTTTGTAAAGTGTCACATTTGTTTGCAGAGTTTCTTGTTTCTTCACGAAGTGTCCCATTTTTTCAGAAAGTGTCCTAAAAAGGGTTCTAAAGTGTCTAGGACCATTAGAAAAGAACACTAGATTGAATTTAGTACACTTATATTATGATCTTAGTTGTTTTTTTATTTTGAGAGACTGACAGTATGGTGCATTGTATGCTTCTGTAGGTGTGGTGCCTCAAGCATATCACGTGCACCAAGCCTATTAGATTACCTTGTGCTATACCTACAAGATACCCATGAGCATTTATCTCTCCATTGTGATGCTTGTGGCGGTATGGGGATTTACACTTTTGGAGGGTGAGGTTTGACTAGTTAGAGGAGGACAAGATCTTATGGAGGCCCTATGGGTAAAAGTACAAAGCATTGTCACACTTTCAGCCAACTTATCAACACAAGTGAATTTTAGTATTTATAACCAAAAATGAATTTTGGTTAAATATATGATCTAGTAAGATTCATTCTAGATAAGTTAAATACTTCTCCAACTTTTCGAACTAAACTTGTTGGATAAATGTATATGTAGCACCACTTTGAGGTCAATTTACCAAAACAACGCAATTATTTGAAAAATTTAACATTTCAACAACTCCTACTAATAATTTTTTTTTTTTTTAAAATGTAAAAGTACCCTTTTGTAGATCTATAAGTGTAGTTTTAAAATATATATTTATTTTACTAGTTCAATTATTATTTATATTTTATTTTTATTTTTTACTTAAAGTAGGTTATCAACACAAAAATATTAGGTTGATTATCATGCCAAGAAAAATAGTGAAACTTAGTGAAAAAAATAAAAAAAAATGATGCTCTAGAGAAAAGAATCAAGATTAAGATAGCATAATTTTTTTCTATTTTAGATCAATATTTAATATAAAAGTTGATGTCGACTGGAAACAACTATGTTTTAATTCATGCACATTTAAATATGTATTTAAACATATATATATTTATTAAAATTACAAAAAAGAATATCCATGCCCTAAAGTTTACAGTTATAAATATACACAAATTTTTTGAAGGAAAATAGAGAAAATTTACTATATAAAGCTTGACGTCTCATGCAATGTCATTTTTCAGCATTTTATCAGCAACTAAATTATAGCATTAATTTATTAAAAACTATATTCAAATTATTTTTTTATTTTTTCAAAAAAATACAAACATAAAATATACTAAAAATTACACATTTCATTAGTTTGCATCATTTCAATATACATCATTTCAAATTAAAAGTTAGATCAATTTTGGTTGATTCCTTTATAAAAGTGTGACACAACTTTGTACTTTTACCCCTATCTGCTTACTCTATAGTGGGTAGATCCCACAGGAAAACTGACAAGGATGCAGATGGATAGGTATCTAGCTGGGAGACATGACTATGTTGTATGACCCTTCTACTATGGATGAGTCATGCAATAGTTTGGATAGGTGCAAACACCACCGAGGGCAGGCCCCTATATTAGACGATCAGTGGGGAGCTCTTGGATGATAGATGATACTATTCGACTGACTATAGATAATGTTTGTGAGAGTGATTTCAATGATTTAGATCATGATCAACCACCAATATCCAATGTTAATGATTTTGGTAGCACAGATGAGCATGAGGAGTGGTGGTCATATGCATAACCAACTCTTGTA
Organism: Sequoia sempervirens; assembly: GCA_007258455.2. Lineage (NCBI taxonomy): Eukaryota > Viridiplantae > Streptophyta > Pinopsida > Cupressales > Cupressaceae > Sequoia > Sequoia sempervirens. The sequence continues at coordinate 428,319,881 of VDFB02281492.1, read as the reverse complement.
TTCCCCATGGATTTCTCTATAGGTGATGCAAGACTAGCACTAGATGAGGGAGATGAGGTAGAGGACATAGCAAAGGAGGTACGATATAGGCCAACAATTATTTTACATATGTGATTCATGATTAGTACCAATCAAATGTTGATCCCAATTATGAGTACCAAAATGGAGGAGAGGATGTCGAGGAGGAGGAGGATTATGAGGAGGATGATTATTACAAGGAGGATGCAACCATAAGTGAGGGTGATGAGGTAGCTATTGAGGATCAGTATGAGCATGGAAAGTACTCACACACTTATAGGACTAGATCTCATGCAGTAGCTACAATAGACATCGAAACCTAGAGTTAGAGAGAGGCTAGCACATCCTCCATGGTCCCCAGAGAGGATGAGGTTGACATCCCTCATCCAAATAGAGACACAGGTGATGATATTTGAGTTTACGCATGTACTTTAATATTTTAGTCTTTGTTTATATATATATAAATATATATCATGATGATTATTATTGATTGTGTACATTTTTTATCTTGCAGGAGTGACGAGAGACTGGAGAGAGTTCTATTGTTAGGCTACCTAGAGATAGTGCTTACATCCATCGACAAGGAGGAGATGGATCCTGACTATGTTACTCCACCAATCATGGAGGAGGAGCTAGAGTCATTCAGACCTTTTGTGAGGTTATGGGTAGCATACGAGAGTGTGAGGAGATGACTCTGGTGAGCTGAGAGTGTAGTATAGACATCACAGATCTCAATAAATGTTGAGAGACTACATACAGAGCTAGCACAGACATGAGTGGAGAGAGATCGTATGGTAGAGGAGCGGCTTGTGGCTATTCATCGAGTGTAGGGTCTGGAGTTTGCACACCAATTTGGCATTCTGTGGTCATGGTCACACATGACATTCTCATGATGTCTAGGGACAATATCACGAGCACCAGTGCTTGAGGGTTCTAATTCTCATAGACCTTTATGACTTTGTGTATGATACTGAGATGTATATAAAGCTCTGATATATATATATATAGACATGCGTATTTGGTGTTATCATGATGTGTCTCTTTTTTGTGAATGGTTAAATGCAATGTGATGAATTAAATGACTTTTGATAAAAGTATTTAATTAATGTCTACATGATTTAATGTTAGTGTAATTAATATTTAATTACACTTGCATAAGCTTACTTGGGTAATATTTAATTCCTAGGTTAATAATTGTCATCCTTATTTTGTTGAGCTATGTTGTTGCTCAAGATAAGATTGCAGTTATGCATCTTTTCTTTTATAAAGAAAATCAAATTATCATGTAATTATTGAATTCCGCAATGATAATTATTTGCACATATTTTTGCAATAGCTCTGCTTTTTTTTTTCTCTTCTCTCGAAGGTGATTTTATGGTTTGCATTTCAGATCTTGGTTTCTAACAGGGTATCAGAGCCTTGATTTGCAGCCCCTTCTCATATTTTTTGGGAAAATCATTGTAGAGTTCATTCGGGATTCCTCGAGGGTATCATGCATTGAGTTCATCTATGAGGAATATTGGATTAGACGGGCTTCACCATTGATTCAGATTGCTGGAAAAAGTTAAGATTGACTTTTGTTTTGCAGATTTTGGTCATTGTTTGCCAGATCTGTGAGGGTTTCAAGCTCAGAGTTTTTTTGCAAGATCTGGGGGTAGTCAATTTTTCGGAGTAGTTTGAGCACAAATGAAGGTCACCATCACATTCACAGTGGCCAAAAACCCTAAGATTGCCCTTCATTTCATCGATTTTGGTGATTTTGGTCTGGAAGGAAAAAAAATTGTCTGGGGGGTCGTACGGCCTCCCCTGCATGCTTTCCAAGGCTCGAATTTTGAAAAAAATTAAAAAACATGCATTTTTTGAAGTTTGTGTGGTGCCTCTAGTTCTAAAGGGTTTCACCACTGGGCGGTCACCAAGCAACCACTGGTTCGCCACCACTATCATTGATGCCCGCCCTTCTGCCTCCAGCCCCTTTGGGCTTCTCCTCTAGTAGCGGCGGTCCTTAGATGGACCAAGAGCTGAGCCCAGCCCCTAGCTGGCAACAACATATTCCAACATTTTCTAGAGGAATATTCTACACATAGGAAGAATATGCTGGCACTGTCAAATTTTTTCCAGGAAGAGGGCGTTTTTTCCCCCGACGGCCTCCAGGCCATCAAATTTTTTCTTATGAAGTGCTAATGTTAGCATGATGTCAGCAGTTGTATGGAACCCCAAGCCCCCTCCTACCTTGATTTTCCCTAAAGGAGCATTGTTTTTCATTTTCGCATAACTTGGGAATATGGTATTGAAATTGGGCAAACGAGATATCACCAGAAAGTTGGTTTCGATCACTTTCCTGTGGTGTAGTATATTTTTTAGTATTTTTCTATTTAGCTACATTTATTACTATTTGAAGTCAGATGTTCATTTATGGCTTCCAAGCTCAACTTTTTGCCACAATCTCTGATTTTTGTCTTCTTTGTGGCATTGGAAAGGTATTGAGGAGCTCTATTTTGCTGTCCACTCACTTTTTTTCTATATCCATCCCAGGTTGATCATTATTCTAGATTTTTCCCAATGGGTGTTTTGGAGATTACTTGGATGTTTTGGCTGTTGGAAAGGTGAAACTTGAATATTTGTATTTCATTTCAATACCACATCATCTTATTTTCTTTTTATCCATATTTAGCATTCTCTCATTTTACAATCATTGGGTTATTGTACTAAATGAACTAAGATAAAGTTCCATCAGGGGGATTTCTTGCATAATAATCTGATTAGAGTGTGCATGCACTTTGATCTCCATCTCCATCTTGATTTGTTGGCAACTCGTATGGGTTATCTAGCTTCTTAGTTTGTTTTGGCCACTTTCTTTCTTTAGCTTGACACATAATAGATTCATCGGTTCACACTTTAGATTGAGAGTTCATGTTTCTTGATCCACATTGGTTCAAATCCTTCTAAGTTTGAGGGCCATTTTTTTATGGTTAATGTTCTAGAGTCTTTATCATACTTTTTCCCATTGAAGAGTTTTAGTCTCAATTTGGCATCGACATCGAGATACACATTTTCTAGATATTTTCATCATCTCATCTATTGTTGCTTCACAGGTTCCAGGGTTGTTCTAGTTTGTGAGTTTTCTAGTGTTCCATGGCATCAGGTCTGTTGTCACATTATTATGATTTCATTTTTGGTTTCTTGTAGATAGAAGTATCTTTCCTTACTTTTCGAATTGCAATTCCAGTGTTACTCCACAATGTTCTTCTAGTGCTTCTTTGCTGCAGTCATCTCATTTTAAGGGGTTTTGTCCCACTGGGTTTTCCTTCCCTACCTCATTATTGCATTTGTACTTGGGTACCTGATCAAGCCTTGTTTTTGGGACCCATTCATGCTTTCTTGCATTCATCTTAGTTTTAGGTGCATGCTTTTTTAGTCTCCCTAAGTTGTACTTATCAGGGGTGTTAGTATAATTAATATTTAATTACACTTGCAGAACTTTACTTAGGTATTATTTAATTCCTAGGTTAATTATTGTCATCCTTATCTTGTTGAGCTATCTTGTTGCTCAAGATAAGATTAGGTTTATGCATCTTTTCTTTTATAAAAAAAATCATTATCATGTAATTATTGTATTCTTGAATAATAATTATTTGCACATCTTTTTACAATAGCTCTACTTTTTTGTTTTCCTTTTATGTGGAAGGTAATTTTCTAGTTTGCATTTTAGATCTTGGTTTGTAACATTTAATATGATTAAGGTGATCTAGTTTAAAACATATTTCAGTTTTATTGTAGATACAATATTTTCAATTAGAAAATAATATGTTAAATTAAATTCACCTACAATTCATATAAGGATCTAACTTAACATAACAAGAAGGTGAATAGTATGAATCCTAAATTAATTATAAAATGGACTTAAATAATTACCTTAGTGTTCAACAAAAACACAAGATTAGTTCTCAAGAACGAAGAAATGTGAAAGTTATTACATCAAATAAATTTATACTATTTTATTAATCAAACTATTCAAAGAGATCAGAGATAATACTGATGTAAATGTGTGGCATTAATAGGTTTTTTAAGGGATGTTCTATCAAGCTTTATTAAGACATAAGCACCAGACCCATAATTGGTATCAACTATGTAAGGTCCTAACCAATTAGGGCTGAATTTATCTTTATCTTCATTGTCAACACTAGTATTGTGTTGATTTTCAATAAATAAAATATCTCCCTTACAAAGATCGAACAATTGTTAACCCACATGATAAGTGTTATAGTGAGTGGCAAGTTCCAATGTAAGAAGTGTCTCAAAAATTGAGAACACTTATCTCAACCACATAAGGTGAGAAAAAAATATATAAGTCCTCTAAGTGAGCTTAAGTGTAGTGTGAATAAGAATCTACTAAGTAGGCTAAAAACTAACTAGTTTAATAATACCTCTTTTCACACTAAAACTAACGAGGATTGAAAATTCATTGAAATTACAAAGCATCATACTACCTTTGGCATATTGAGAGAGCTTGATTTTAGTTGTATTTTGTTCTTTACTAATTTAATAGGGTTTGGTGGGTCTTATTTTTCATAAAAAAATGTGCAACTACATATTAATTTAGTTTGAAACATATTAAATATTTCCATAGTAGTTTTGATTATTTTAAAACTTGAAGGGCCAATACCCATTAAAAAAAAACCATTCAGGTAGAGGAAAAATTCATGAGCAGTGGGAAACCCAAAAAGGTAAAACAAAAACTAAAGCTTAAACATTTTGACTAGCAAAGAAAATAACAAAGAAATTCTATAGAGCTAGGACTAGCATAGAACCAAAGGACACCTACAAGTCTCCCTATAACAACTTGAGACCAATGATCACATCCCATTCTTGAGACAAGAATTGGAGCTTATGTTTGAAAGTTATAGGCCCCTATTAAACAACTTGGGTATTCATCATGATCTCACAAGCTGATGTGTTCACTTTTTTTACCCTTCTTCTACATATTACCATCCTCCACACTGTCCTTAACCCACTTCCCCTAGAACTTCCATAATTCATCTTGAAAAGCCTTAAGAGTGAGGGAAGTGTTTTTCACGATTTCTTTAATATAATTGGTGATGAACATGAGGCATTGCATTGTCTTCTCTAGGTTTTGATGGATGGCATAAATGTCAATTGGTAAATTCTTTTTTTCCTTCCTTTATACCAACAATGGCCCATAAATCTTTCAGCTCCTTTTCCCACCTCACCCACTTCTAGAAATACTTGGCCAAAGATGCAATCATTCCCTAATGCTCCTTGTTCTCCACCTCCCCAAGCCATGGGAATTGTTTCTTGAGAACATTTCCCTCCAAAATTTGAATTCTTTCTTTAGCTATGACCAGTTGGCCCAAGAGCCACTTCATGATATCCTTTTAAATGTTAATAGTCTCTAATATTTCACTAATTTTCTTACCTAGGGGTTCAATAAGGGAATGAACAAACGTAGGTTCAGTTTTGGTTTCCTCCATATTGATGCACAAATTGGGAGAATTTTGTGGGTTAGGGTTAGAAATGGCAGCGGGGGGTGTCGAGGACATCTAAGATATTTTCATGAGTCGAAGAGTGCACAAGGGAGTTTTCGAGGGTGGGATTCCATGACTCATTTTCATTTGAGTTATTAGACTCCCCTAACCTAGAAGTAGAAATTGGTGTGGGTTCCAATAGAGGGGTGAATTTGATCGGGACGGGTCGTATTTTCATTCATAGGGGCTTTACCTTGGGGCGGGGTACTATGCAGAATGGTAGGATGGATTCCATCAATAGTGTTAGAGAGGCTAGATTCCATAGGGGGATAGGTGGGGTCGTGGATGGTAAGAGTGTTCTTGCGAACAAAGGTAGGGGAAGAAAGCAGTGTAGAGTGACTATAGTAGTTAATGGAACCAAAATGGACAATAAATAATTACTTTTAAACTTATTATTGGACTCTAAAAATTAAAATGGTTTCAAATTCTCATTTTTTTTTATATGATGAGGTCTTCTAGACTCAACCATAGTTAGGATAATGATATTTGAATATAAGGTAACTTTAATATACATCTCTTTGAATAAATATTTGTGCTATGTTACATATAATCTATTTTGAAACCATATTACTATGAAAAATAAAAAATATTATATTGATCATTATAATGAATGGGTGTTCTCTGAATACACTATCCTAGGAGCAACTTGGAAATGGTAAGTCACTCGTCACTTACATGTTCTAGGGATAATTTTTATATAAAAATATTTTTTGGTTTCATAAAAGAAACATGAAAAATTATTCATATTTATGTTCATGAAAATATGATATGATCTCCTCATTAATGACCATCAAATTATTTATAATAAAATTGAATATATTCTAAATTTATGAGAAATTTAATATAGGATCATTAAAGTTAAAAAAATTATATTGAAAAAAGTTTATACACCATGAATCAACTTTATTTGATTATTGTGTTTCTAACTATGCTTGTGGTTCCATTTATAAAAAAATAACCATAGACTCTATCTTTAAAATAAATGTTGTAGGTGTTCTTATATGGATGGTGTAATACTTAAAAATAAAACTATCTTCTAAGGCTCTTCAACCAAATCCAAAATTAAAAAAATAACTCTTGAAGAATCAATATGGCTTTAAAGAATTATAAAAGAATTTTCAATTGGATACTTATAAAATTACCTCCTAACTATATCATAATTGAATATATTTTACTCTTAGATAAGAGTTTTATTTTCAAAAAAGAGAAAAATATATTGAAGATCATGGTCACCTCACTCAAGTGAAATTATTCCACCATAAAAGTTATACTCAAGTAAAAGTATTTTATCATAAAAGTTATCAATAGATCTATTCAAGAAAATGTATTTTATAATAAAAATTCTCTCATGTTCTATACAAGCAAATATATGCTATAAGAAAGAAGAAAAATATTGAAATATTAGTCATCACTTATCAAAACCTCTATGCAGTGATTGAGCTTAGGTGGTTTCATTGAGGGGAGTGTGCATAACACCACCTCATGTATAAATTCTAAATGTAAGACATAAAAATAAAAATATATAAGAAGTCGAGGCATTATATGGTCCAAATATAGATAATTTTTTCACCCTAGGTGATGTGATTGAGGGGGAGTGTGCATGTCAAAGCTGCCACCTAGTGGCTAAATCCTCAATGTATAAGTCCTCCAAGCATCTATTAAATTTCTTCTCACTATAAACATTTCACTTATAAAAGCATTTTATTAAGTACTATGGGAAAATTGTATTGAGTCCTAAGGGTGTTATGTAATGAACCTAGGGTGAGGCTAATTTGAGGAGACCTAATCTTCAATAAAACTATTTATAAGAACTCATATCAATAGCACCAATTTTAAAACACTAGGATTATAAATTATGATAAAATAACTTTCATGTAATCCAAAATACATGGTCTTCATTTTTTCGTATATGTTTGTGTCCCTATTAATCACCTATCAAAGAAGATCTAGGTTGGCATATTTAACTTTTTCTCTTATGTAAATTAACATGTGATTCTCCCTATTAACACTAAGGGGGTGTGTTATAACATAATGGTATTAGGGGTCATATTCTTAAAGAGTTTATATAATGTTCCAATATAAGGATATAATAACCTTTTATATTATATAATTTATTAAAAATATTCCATTTAAAATAGTATAATCTAATAAATATTAAATTACTAATTATTTATGAATGGTTATTTTGAATAGGTATTACGAATATAGATTAAGGTATTGTGCCACCCTTTCTCCTATATTTAAGGAAGTCTGCTCTATTTTGAGATGTGAAGACTTTGGAGATTTTATGGTGAATTCTATCACTATACACATGAGATAATTATTGGCCATGTGGAAGTATGGATAACTATTCCCTATGTTTGATATATTTTATAGTAGACCATTATTGTAAGTATTTTTTTTAAAATGATATTTTATGTGGTTTTTCACCTAAAATTGTATGCCTTGTGTTTGTTAAATATATAGTTCTTATGTTTTTCATTTTTTATTTTCTACAATGATTAGTATCCTAAGATCCTTAAATTATAATAATCAATAGTTTACAATACTACATTTAGCACCCACTTTAGTTAGAGTACGATCTTGCATTCATTCTCACTCTAAAGAGATAGATTTCCTTACCAAAACACTAAAGAGACTAGGTGAAACTATGTTTAGGTGTGCCTAAATCCACAATGATAAGACAAAATTGAAGCAAATATATCATGTGTAGGATGAGGAAAGATTCAAGCATACATAAATTATTCAAAATGGAATCAAGGGAGTATCTATAATATAATCCACAACACATACATAAGGAGAACATGATACAAAAAAAATACATGAAAAAATATTGTGATACATAAATAGAGAAAATATAACATGCACATAGAGCATATAACAACAAATGTTAGTACAAAAAAGCTAAAGATTCAAATCAACAAGGTAAAGAGACCTTATTTTGTGAGGTTATCATAATTATGAACAATTTTCTCTCAAAAGTGTAACATACACATCTCTATAATGTTAAATTGATGATGTATGTAGATATTTTGGCTAAGAAGTTTATTTATAATAGGTGTCCAAATAAAATGCTCAAATTCACATAAAAATAAGATTCATTAAGCGAGGTTAAAGGATTGCTTGAATGCCATGCTTCTAGAGTGGAAAAATTTGTAGCATCATAGGGGAATGTCTAACATTACATGGGATGAATTGTTTTTGATAAAGGAAAAAATGGGTTTTACAAGGACCCAAAACCACAATGTTTATAGAAAATAAAAGGAATGAGTGTTAAAGAACCCATAACAAGAAGGGTGTAATAAGAAAAGAGCCAAGAAAGCACAACAGCCACCAACCCAAGGCCAACAAGGGCCACCAAAAAAAACCAGCAACAGAAACAATCCAAAGCTAACTTAAAGAGTTTATAGCATATGCAGCCTTTGCTTTGAGAATGTGCATGTCCTGGGAACACTTTTAAAGAGCTTGAACCATTTGGGGAATAGGAGGCACCTTCCTCTTCATATTTTCTCTCATCCTCTTCAAGATACCATCATCCTCAGTCTTGCTTTTTTCCTTTCCATCTGCTAAGTCCATGATCAGAGATCCCTGATGTGTGTTTTCCAACTTCTCAGTCATAGCATTAATGATAATGGCATTATGTTGCACCATTTTGTGGTTGTGCTCCATAATAGTTTTCATGGTATATTTTATTTTACCTATTTTAGCTTCCATGTGTTTAACCCAACCTTCACTATCCTCAACCTCCATCCTCATATTGTCCTCATTTCTTCCACCCTTTGTGGCATTAAGGGAGCTGACTTTCACTTCCAAGTCCTCCAGCTTGCTATTGAGGGCCTTGTTTCTGAAGTTAAGGTCCTTAATTTCATGGAAATCCCACTTCATAATTCTAAAGTAATCAACAGCTCCATTTCTGGTGATAGCCAGGATATCCCTAGGAAACTCACAGTCTTTCTTAAAATAATGATCTTTAGGGTTAAGATCATTAGGGAATCTAGGTCTGTTCTCTCTATCCATGGTAGGGTAGGAAGAGAAAGAGTCTTTGATGGCATTAAGGACCACAAAAATATTCTCTAGGGTATCCTTAGAATAGGAGACCAATTTATTAGTAGGGGAACCCTTTTGAATGGACTTCTCTTTTAGAATAATGCTACTGGGGTTTTTGACAGTGCTTGATTTTTTGAGTGGGGTTTGCGCTGCAGAGTTTTCTTACCATAATTTTTAGGGGAAGGAGGGTCTTCTTCAATCTGCTCAAAGTCATGCTTATTTTTATCCTCCGACACACTATTAACCATGTTATCATCTTCAGAGGTGACGTTGAGATAGGGTTGGTTAAGGCTAGAAAATATTGAAAATGTTCATAAATAATCCTAATAAGGCTAGTATGCAATATTGGGTACTTATAAGGATTATTCTTATGATCATCCATACTATTAATTAAGGAGCAATACATATAGTATGGAAAGGAAACCCTAACCTTGTGATGGAAGTGGTTGAGAAGGGCAAAGTGGTAGCCATAGACACTAGTGAATCTTTCATCTAATTAAGGAGCAATACATATACTATGGAAAGGAAACCCTAACCTTGTGATGGAAGTGGTTGAGAAGGGCGAAGTGGTAGCCATAAACACTTGTAAATCTTTCGTCTAGGGTAATGTATTCCATGCTGATTCTAAGCACTTTCCTCCATAATGACTTTATTGAATCAGCTTTAAAGTAGTTGTTGGAGACTTTTATCAGCTTTGTCTTCTCCTTTTCTTTCTTAGGGAATCTAATAACTGCCTCATTATAGAACTTTCTATCATGAAAGAATATTTTTCCCTCAGTAGACATGCCAGTCACTTCCCCAATGAGGTTCTCGTCCACATTAACCTTCCTCCCAAAAAGAATAACTTCTCTTTTCTTCCATTTTTTCTCAAAGTTCTTTGTTTCCCTCAGATCAGGCCCATGAAGCTTTTCAATGAGGGGAAGTATCCTACCTCTTTCTATTTTTCTCCATACCTTCAAGTTTCTCTTGTGCATTTCATATCTCTTCGATTCAACCCTTTTCCTATCTCCTCCCATTTTTGCAAACACCTCCCTAAAAGTTTTACTAGAGCCAGAGTCCTGAAATAAAATGCTACACCTGAACCAAAGAGCCCACAAAATGTGCCACTTCTTACTATCATTTAAGATAATAAGTGTGGCCCCATCAAATCTAATGATATTGATGTACTTTACCCTATTCTCTTTCATCATCAAAAAATGTTGTTTCTTTCCCATGCATGATATCATATTCAATTAAGGCCCTTGCGTCAATGCCCAAACCCCTGAGGTTTCTCCATGTGACCAACCCCTTCTATTTAACCCCCTTATTAGCAAAAAAATTGGCCATGCTATTGGCTTCCCTAAAAGCATGAGAAATTTTAACTTTCTCAAATCTTGCTAAAAGGGTTTTAGCATCTTCGATCCAACTCTTGATTGTCCATGAGGGAGGGGACTTTCCTAGAAGGCAATCAATGATGTTTTTTGAGTCTCCTTCAAGCCATAAATTTTAATAATTTTGACTAAGCACTAAGTTAATCACTTGAAAGGCTCCAATTTAGCTTACGCCATGTGGTTAGTTTGAGATCCAAGGGAGATAGCGACTATCGCTAAAAAATTTCCAATTGAGTCCCTAATCACACCTTCACTTCTATCCAACCTTGAGTTTCCCTTAGTCACTCCATCAAAGTTGGCTTTAATCCAACCACTCGGTGGAAAACTCTAGCACACCCCTTCCCAATCTTTTTTAGCTACTTTAGAAGCCCCTGACACATCATTTTTAATATTCCATTCCTTTTCCATCTTTAAGTCATAAAGAGAGAACACCACAACCTCCAGATTATTCTCTTGCTAGGGAATGATGTTAATGTTTTCCACCATTAGCCTAAGGATTTTTTCAAAAACATTGTTCTCCGATGTTTCCTTGTCCCTAAAGAGTCTGTTATTTCTTTCCTTCCACACTCCCTAGGCTATATAGGGGAAAGTGAAGGCCCATAGTCTTTGAATAAAAGGATTTAGAGAAGGATTATTCCATTGAGAAAAAAATTCTTCAATAGAATGAGGAAAAACCCATGAGATGTTCCAGAGAGCCAGAAACTTACCCCAAATAGCAACAACAAACAAACAGTGGAGAAACAATGGGATGAATTTTTAACCATAATTTAGGAGTATGAAAATGTTTAATACTATAGGGGATGAATTGATAGCTATACCTCAAGGTGAATTATAAAACTATCACCACCAAGAGGGTATGTCAACAAGTCAAAGCTCATAAGATGCCAATGAAAATGGAAAAGATTATATGCCCCATTAAAACTTTAACATACTTGATCTACAAATATTTTATAGAAACTAAAATGGTGAAGAGGGGATACTCAAAAGTATGCACACCTCCAAAATAAGTTATTCGTGCACCCAAGAATAAGGGAAAGAAAATATTGTTAGAGACTAATGTGCTGCTACAATTGATGAAATATAGTTGCACATAAGATTATACCACTTTGAATAGCATTGAGAAAATATATGAAGCTACAAATGCTACATAGTGAAGAGACACACCATAGAAGAGAGCTTATTAGTTTGTATGAAGAGGTGCATCAATGCATGGAAGGTTGATAGAACCACCATTAAAACATTCTTCTATATTATTACTCAAGGCCCAACATTTATTGGTGGAATGATCGTGTATTTGATAATATGCATAAAAAAAAGTTTTTTTTATGAAATTTCTTACAAGTTGGAGGAGGAAGAGTAATAAAATTGGCTTTGCGAAGCCTCTACAAATTTGTTTTATTGCTCGGATATAATGGGTATGGTGTATGATTCAATCATTTCTCTTTTAGGAAAAGAGATTATAAGTATAATAGATGATTGAGTATGTGATGTAGACAAAGGAGAAGCTTGGAAACCTAAACCCCTTTTATAATGGTATAATGCACGAACTTCATATTTTATTTTTTTAGATTGCAGGAATTAGGTAACCCTCTATAAATTGTAGTGCACTTTTTAATCTATTCTCATGTGATTGATGATGCTAGTGCGAGAAGCCCCCTGGTACCAAGGGGATAGGGGGGAGACTAGACCTCATGAGCTCTTCCCTGCAACATGATGGTTTATCCAATCGAGCAAGGATCCCCACCACAATGTGAATTGAATATTATCCTTAACTCCTTGTTCTAATTTTTTATTATATTAAAATTTTATAAATGAGTTTAAACTGAATCCCATATTAATTTTCCAATTTAGATGGAGGAGGAGAAGTCTTATTTTAATGATTATGAGAATATTTTTTCTCTTAGAATAATGTCAATTATTTTTAGCTATTGAAATGTTAGGATTAAGAGGATCTCTATTAGATATTTCTAACACATGAGGGATGAAAGCTAAAGATTCCTCATCACCATCATTAGATGATAATGTTTGTTATCTTATAGGTAAAGATCTAGAAAATCAAACAAGGGATTCTGCAAGTTAGATTGTGATATTTCATATTCTCTTATAAAGGAGTGTGTAAAATCATATGAACCCCAATAGTCACCAAAAGATTAAGCATCATTTTGATCATTATTTATTATTTGAGAATAGAAAAAAAAAAATATGTTGAAGCTATTGAAACAAGTTTTGATACTTTTAGCTTTAATGGTAATATTTTATACTCCCTAATGAAAGTTAGTGAAAAATATAATGATCCCCAATCATCACCCAAGAGCACATTCATTGTATCATTATCTTTGGAAGGAAATGGTATAAATTTTTAAAATAGAATCAAAGTAATAAAACAGTTTGATATTTTATCTTTGAAATGGGCATGTAAATAACTTTATTGATCTACATCAAAGCTATATATCTTATTATTACATTGAAATATAATTGTATGGTTAAGAGTAGATGTGACTCCTTTCATGCCATGAATCTATGGTATAGCTAGAAGAAGACTATATGAAAGAGGGTCATGCATACCATGGATAAGGGTAGGAGAACTTATAGGTCCAACCTTAAAATGAGTAGTGTAATTGTACCCAATGATTTCCTACCGAAACTAGATCAAAGAAATGAATAGAAATATTATTAGGTTTAATGAGAAATGTTTTTACATGAAGTTTATGTAGAAGGTTAATACTACAAAAATTAAGAAATGACCCATTATCAATGAGAGTAAACCTAACTCCATAATGATTGATAATAACCCTAATCATGAGCGAATCATATTGATTATGGGTTTTAATAGGAGGAATTTCACGATTAGGGAATGTGACATCCAAGTTTGTTGTATTCATACCTTCTAACAAGGCTTCTACTTCATTTAGTTTAACAGAAGATGGTATGATAATGTTCTACAAAGGCTTTTGGAACATACCATTGTATGTAGGTGAAGTTTGAATTAAATCTCAAAGACAAATATTAGTTTGATTATTTAGAAGTTGCTCAACAAGATTATAATCCTTGCCATTATGTTGAGGCTCAAAAAGGTGAAAAAGAAAGATGAGGTTGAGTAAATAGAATGGAGGTTTTTTATTTTGAGTGTTAAATGTTTGAGAAACTACATGATAATATGGTTTATGCAACACATTTTGGTGTATGTATTTATTTTGAGTCAGATCCTTTGTAAAGTTTAGGATATGACTAGGAGGTTTAGAATTGTTTGAGGGAGATCAAATAATGAGAGAAGGCATAGTTTGATATTTAGCAAATGAGAAAGAGGATATATGACAATATTTGGTTTAGAAAATATCTTTAGAGGGGTAAATGGAAGCATCTTGAAAAAATACAAAGGCTAGGTAAGAAATACTATTTGATTGATATTTTCAAGGGAGAACAGGGCTAGTTGCATAATATTTCAATCACTTTGGGCTTGAAGAATAAGGTTTTTCTTATGAAAATTCAATAAATTAGGTGAAATAGGGCCAAATCAGTAATGCACAATCAAATCTAGAAGCTTCAAAATAAAAAACTAGAAACATGAACCTAATCTGAACACAGATCATGGCTCTAGGAAAATTCAATGCCAGTAATTCACTGAAGGAAAATTCACCGCTAGCAATTCACTGCCATGGAAAACTCACTGACAAAAAATTCACCTCCAAGTAAAATTCACCACTAACAATTCACCAATATTTTTTAATATATATTTCAAAAACTTGGTGAATTGTTGGCGGTGAATTGTTTGTAGTGAATTTTACTTAGTGGTGAATTTTTTGTCAGTGAATTTTCCATGGCGGTGAATTTTCCTTTGATAAATTGTTGGCGATGATTTTTCTGGATGCCACAAATCATAAAGTAGAGCCACAAAAATTTAAGGAGAAATTTACTAGTTAGGGGCATGGGTTCCCTAGACTCCAAATAAGGATTTTTACAGTATTAGAATATGTATACCTATGTTCAATAGTCTACAAATATTTTCTTATGAAAACCAAGGTGTGAGAACTCACATATATCAAAAAATTTAATATGCTCTAATATGGTGGTTAGGATGTGTCTCATAGAAAAATGGCCCCTTGTCATTTTCATGGCCTTTTAGGTCTCGTTTCACAATGTTTGGTCTAGTTTGCTCTGATTTTATATTGTAATGTGGCTTGAACATGCATATTTATGTACTAAAATTCAAATAATAATTTCTTTTGAAGGTGTTGTCAAGTGTTGTAAAAAAATTCTACACTCCTCTACACTCTATTAATTACAATTCACCTAAAAATCACCTTTTCATCACTAAACAAGTCCTATTTTGAAGTGTTGTGAAGTCTTGTAACATGATTTCACACTTTTCTAGGCATAATTTCACTATTTAAACCTTTCTTGTTCTTTATATGACCCCTTTATGCCCTTATAATCTTTAATTAAGTATATTTTTGAATGTAAACCTGACAAATAATAGTAAATGTGACTTAATTCCTAACACCCATTTTCGGGTCCTAGGTGGAACCCATTCGCCATGGCTGGAGAATGAGTTCCCCTTGGCTCCAAATTCAAAATATTTTAAATTTCCTTTCATGTTTTTATTCAAAATCACTTTATGTCAGCCTGTGATGAGGTATCAAAGGGTTACTAAGGCACAAGATGGTATAAATAAGTGATTTTCACCTCATTTTACATTTCCTACAGTCACACATCACATCCAAGCAATATTTTCATTGACTCAAGCATTCAAGCACTTTACAACATCAAATCAACCATTCATCAAGAATTTTGAAGCATCCATTGACATATCTTTAGTTTTTACTCAACAAGGGTTTGGTAAGTTGGTAACATTTGCATGTTATTTGTTTATCATTCTCTTTCATTTCATTATTTCATTAAGGGTTTGATTACCAAAGTGGGGTTTGACCAAGGCAAACCCCTAATTGCTAACCCTCAACTGTTTTTCCCCTCTTGCATGTGTGTTTGTAAACTTTTGTGTGTAGATTTAAGAAGTATTTAGGTGTTGAAGAGTTGTCAACAAGTCAACTAGGTGTTTCAAGTCAAATCAACTATATTTCAAGCTCGGAGAAGGTATTTTGTCCCTTTCCTACATAATTGACTTTGGCAACTCGACAAGCAGACATCTTTAGATTTGGTGTTGCAAATTTGTCTCTTGATTTCTTAGAATTTTGGGAGAGGACTAATTCGCCACCAGTGGTGAATGAGTTCCACCTTAAGAATAGAAATCTAGGTTTTTTCAGACTCCAGATCCTAACATTCAGAAACTTGTTCCTGATAGTTTTCATCAGAAGGAGGACTAATTCACCATCCTAGGTGAATGAGTCCCACTGGTGAGGTTTTGTAATTATAGATAGCATCCAGAACATTCTAGAATCCTCATTAGACCTCCAAGTGTACACTTATTCAACTCATTTCTTTTTGTTATGCATTTATTCATTCTTATTTCATTGTTTTCATATCACACTATGTTTTCTAATATTGCATAAATCTAGGTTTTTCATACATAATTAGTAATTTATATCACTTAATTGAATTTAAATCATTTCATCTAGTCATAATAACATCCTACATTGCATAATTTCAATGAACCTAACTAGCATTTTTGGCCCTACTCTCTCCTTTTAGGTGAAAAACCCTAGAAGAGTTAGGGAGCCTTATGGTGCCAAAATCTATGCTTCATTTTGGTGAACTTGCATTTTGAAAACTTTGTATTTTGTATCCTAGATTACACTTGCATAAACATTCAATTAGGGTATTGTTTTGTTTTTGCATTCTAGGATTTCTCAAATTGCATTAGTGAAACATTCATTTAGAATTCATTTCTGCATTGCATATCATTGAAAAAATTGAAAAATTGCATTTGCATTCTTAATTGGCATCTAAAAAGCATTCAAATCACATTAAATTTTCTAAAAAACACACAAAAATATCATACTAGGACTCATTCTCCACCTTGGGTGAATTAGTTCACCTACACATTCTACACAACATTTTTCAGACATTTTCTAGGTATTTCCTGCATTACAAATTTTTGTTGTTACTTTCTGTTTTAATTTCCAAAATCCCTGTTTTCAGTCATTTCTTGCATCTTAATTTACTTGCATCATGGCATTTTCTCTTAATAATTTTTTGAATTCATTAAAATCCTTGGTAGACATGTCCAATTGTGCCTTTGGTTGTGACCCTAATGACCTTGAATTTCCTCATGATCCTTCAACTCCTCATGATTGTCCTCCTCCTATTGTAGACATCATTACAAAAGATGATGATAGCATGAACAAGTTCTATAATGAATTCCTTGATAACCTAGAAGACAATGCAACCTTTTATCCATCTATGAAATCACTAGATCTCCCCACTGTTGCACCCCTTGATCAATTTGCATACTTACATCCTAAAATCAATGAAGGACCTAAGGTTCCTCCCTCAAGTGGACCTAGTTCCTCTAAAAAATCACACTCACAACCATTTTATGGTCACAAAATCACAAAAACTCCCATGAACCTTGAAGACACATATGACAAAGGCTTCACAATACTATGTAAACAAGGCTATGATACAACATATGAACATGACATTCACCAAATCCTTGAGCAACAACCAACCAAAGGAAACACAACAGGACTAGGATATCAGGATCCTCCTCATCTTGGTAGATCTCCTTTTGAATATTGGAAACATTGAGATGATGGTACAGTGATCTTTGATGCTTCTCCTGACTTGAACAATCTCCATCGACGCAAACAACCATTACCCCATTCTAATGACAAGGATGCTAGGATCCCCATGGATCCTCTTCCTCCTTCTACTTATGAAGAAGGAGAATCTAGGAAATAAAAATGACCTTACAAATTGAAGAAACTCAAGTTTCCTACACATCCTCCACTTGAATGTGAAAGGAGACTTCAATTTATTTTAAACAAAGGCCTTATACTCTTACCACCTATGAATAGGTTGGTAATTCATCCTAAAGATTATAATATACCATTTTGCAAATATCACTGCATTCTAGGACATCAAACTGAAGAATGTTAGACATTGAAGGACACACTAAATAAGTATCATTTCAATGATACTAATTGTTTTCCTATTATCTCATAACAACTAAAATTTATTTATCATGCCATAGTTGTAGAATTTTTTAATCTCACTATTACGTGATCCTTTCATGTCACCCACATGGGCTCATTCTTCCCCTACACTTTGTGGGGGCCAAGAAGTTGTTAGCATTGTCCTTGTAATGCAATTATCTTTGTCTCTTAACTACATTATTCCTTTTTCGCTTAACAAATTGAGAAACCAATAACTTAGTTAACAGTTCACTTACATTTGCATAACTTGCTCCTTTTCCTCTTTCTTTTATGTGTGCATTATGTTCCATTGTATCTTGCATATGATTTTTTCTCTCTCATTGTACACTTCTTCTATTTGTACCTCTCTTCTTCTATATGTCACACATTGTTCTTTTTTATTTTTCTTTGTGCTTTCCTTTTGGTGACGATGCAAAGCATTAAGACACCCTATGTCTCTTTCATGTTTACTCAAAAGTTCCTTTCTTTTGCATTTCCTTTTGTCTTTTTCTTTTGTTTTCCTTTTGGGAATGCCACAAGGAATTGAGACTGAAATGTCTCCTTCATGTTGGCACAAAATCTTTTTATTTTCTTTTGTCTTTTTCAATTTCTTTTTGATTGTCTTTTCCTTTTGGGGATGATGCAAAGAGTTGAGACCGCAATGTCTCTTCCATGTTGACCCAAAGTAGACTTTTTTTTTCTTTTTTTCTTTGCTCTCTTTTGTGTCATTCTTCTAGTTCTATGTGCTTTGGGGAATGGTGATAGTTCCAAGCTCTTTCATAAAAACATTGCAGAAATGAACATACTGACCCCAAGTCTATAGATCCCTTATGTATTTGGTGTGTTCTTTTTTGGGGGGCAACCTCCTCTTTTGTCATCCCTTTCCTATACATGATGCAACCTTACTCAGAAACATATGACTTGGCATATGGGCTTTCTGAGTTGGCTCTCATGTCTTGTTTTCTTTTTGCATTTTTCCTTCACTACTTTAAAGTAATTTCTCATAGAACGATGTGTAGCAATTCCTTTAAAGTGGGGGGCATACATTACCATATTTCATTTTACATTCTTAGTTCTTAGTGCAACCTTGTCACTTCATACAATGTGTTCATCACTTTGTGGATGACATTGGGTGTGATGTCCTTCATAAGTGTAATCTATCTTTGCATATTACATTCATCTTGGTGGCCTAATGGGACACATTTCATCCCTTGAGTTGTGAATATTTTATTCTTTGATTGGTCCTCTCTTGGAGACATTAGACATAGTGTTCCCTAAGTGGTAGACCTTGCATGAACTTAACAAGACTCCTTTGAACATCTTTTGCATTTTTTCATTTTTAGCACCTTTCATAACGCAACTTGCATGCCTGTGGTACCGTCCTTTTTGTTCATGAGTTTTAAGCATATGAATCTTTGCTTGTCTCATGAAGTACAAACCAATTTTTTCCTTTGTGGCACCTTGTTAACGTTATTAGGAGGTATAACTTTAATATGGTTGAGCGGGAAGCCCATCTAGTGGCACAACTTTCCCCATAGCCACCTTTATGTTTGTAAGTGCATACAAACTAGCGTATGTATCTTACCTTGTGGGCCTTCTCACCTGATGGACCACCATGAGTTTTGTCACCCTAGAGTGAGTATACATTATCTTTTTAAAACATCTAGCCTAACTCTAATCCATAACTAGTTGGACAAATAATCAAAGCTTCATTCGATTCTATCATTTCAACACTTGTGTGTTCCTTTGTTCTTATGCTTAGTTTTCCATGGGATCTTCATCCTAGGGGCTTGATCATCCCTCTTGATCATTGTCATTCCATCTTGCTAATGTAAGTACATTTTAACCCTCCTCTCAATTTTCATGGTTACTTTAGTGTGAGATTGAAGCAATTTCATCCTCTCACTAAAGTGGGGGCTAAATGTGTCATAGAAAAATGGCCCCTTGTCATTTTCATGGCCTTTTAGGTTTTGTTTCATGATGTTTGGTCTATTTTCCTCTAATTTTGTATAGTAATGTGGCTTGAACATGCATATTTATGTAGTAAAATTCAAATAATAATGTCTTATGAAGGTGTTGTGAAGTGTTGTAAAACATTTATACACTCCTCTACACTCTATTCATTAAAATTCACCTAAAAATTACCTTTTCATCACTAAAGAATTCCTATTTTGAAGTGTTGTAAAGTTTTGTAACAAGATTTCATTCCTTTTTAGGCATAATTTCACTATTTACACCTTTCTTATGCTTTATTTGACCCCTTCATGCCCTTCTAAGCTTCAATTAAGTGTATATTTGAATTTAAACCCAACAAATAATATTAAATGTGACTTAATTCCCAACACCCATTTTTAGGTCCTAAGTGGGATCCATTCACCATGGGTGGCGAATGAGTCCCCCTTGGCTCCAAATTCAAAATATTTTAAATTTCCTTTCTAGTTTTTATTCAAAATCACTTGATGTAGACCTGTGATGAGGTATCAATGGGTTACTAAGGCACAAGATGGTATAAATAAGTGATTTTCACCTCATTTTACATCTCCTACAATCACACATCACATCCAAACAATCTTTTCATTCACTCAAGCATTCATTAAGCATTTGGAAGCATCCATTGACAAATCTTAAAATTTTACTCAACAAGGGTTTGGTAAGTTGATAGAATTTGTATGTTATTTGTTTATCATTCTCTTTCATTTTATTATTTCATTAAGGGTTTGATTACCAAAGCGGGGTTTGACTAAGGAAAACCCTTATTTGCTAACCATCAACTATTTTTTCCCTCTTGCATGTGTGTTTGCAAACTTTTGTGTCTAGATTTAACAAATATTTAGGTGTTGAAGAGAGGTTAAATAGTCAACTAGGTTTTTCAAGTCAAATAAAATATATTTCAAGCTTGGAAAAGGTATTATGCCCCTTTCCTGCATAATTGACTTCGGCAACCTGACAAGCAGACATCCGTAGATCTAGTATTGCAGAGTTGTCTCATGATTTCTTAGAATTTTGGGAGAGGAATGATTCACCACCAGTGGTGAATGAGTCTCACCTTAAGATTGGAAATCTAAGTTTTGTCATAATCTGGATCCTGACATTTAGAAACCTATTCCAGACAGTTTTTATTAGAAGCAAGACTAATTCGCCATCCTGGGCAAATGAATCTCATTGATGAATTTTTGAAATTCCAGACAACATCTAGAACATTCTAGAATCCTCATCAGACCTCCAGGTGCACACTGATTTAGCTCATTTCTTTTTGTTCTGCATTTACTCATTCTTATTTCATTGTTTGCATATCACACTATGTTTTCCAACATTGCATAAATCTTAGGTTTTGCATACATAATCAGTCATTTAGATCACTTAATTGCATTTAGATAATTTCATTTAGGCATAATAACATCCTACATTGCATAATTTGAATGAACCTAGCTAGCATTTTAGGCTCTACTCTATTCTTTTAGGTGAAAAAACCTAGAAGAGTTAGGGAGCCTTATGGTGCCAAAAATATACGGTTCAGGTAGACATGAAGGCATCAATTTGGAATTTTATGCATTCAAAGGAGTAGATAGATGAAATAAACTGCATACATGAGTGCCCCTTTGAGGTAGGAGACATGAGAAATTATTGGTAAAAAAAGGTGTTAGGCCTATGTTTTAATAATGAACAAAATGTTCTAAATACACTATTTTTTTAAATTAAACATGCAACATTGACAATTTGAAATGAAATAATTCAAGTCTAAGCCTTAAGTAAGGAAAATCAAACCTAAATTTATGCAGTAAAATTTAAAATATTTAATAATCTTGTTGTAAATTTAATTCACTAAGGTGTTTTATGTGTAATGAACAGAGAATGTATATTCCTAATTTTGACAATGAAACAAATGCAAGTCAAGGAGACATTCAAATAACTTATGTTTTTAATCAATTTTCAAAATTAATACTATATAATTAAAAAAATTGTAAATGTAAGAAACATTGGATTCTCCAAAATCTAAACTAGAAAAGGTGATATTAGATTTAATAGTAGATTAACTGGGATTAACTTTATTCTTTTCACTCCACATTCGAACACAAACCAACTAGGCTCTCGAGACTAGTTAGTTGCATCAAAGAAGAGTCAATCCACTAGAGTTTTTGTTCTTTTGAACTGCAAAGAGGAGAAAATTGATGTATTTTAATAAGCCTATTTGACTTCAACCTTAGATATGAAAATATAATTTATGGCACAAATGAAACTGAAATAAGAAAACAATTGTAGATCTGAGAAGGGCATATATATGTACACTTGTTCTAAAAATATGAGTATAAATTTGGAGGTCAAGAGCGAAAGTGCCCTTAACCAAAGATGCTAATTTTTTAGGATCTGTAAAAGTTGGATGATAAATTACACTTTGCTTTGTGTTTCCTATAATTGTCTATTAACAAAAACTCCCGAATCTGACCTGCACCTTTACCCCACTCATTATTGACGGTTTCCCAATTACTATAACAAAAAGGGTAATAGGACTACTATTCAATTACGCGTTCAATACTGCAGGCCATCGAACAATGAAATCCCCTTCTTTTCTGACCTTTCTACTTGTCTGCATAGAGTCTGCCGTCGAAAATCTCTGTATATATACGAGGGACCATTCGCATACACTCAATACATGTTACCGGTGTCTCAATACAATAAGCTTATCTATCTCTGAATGTATGCCTAGCGCCCTTCACATGGCAAACGGCGAGATCTCCATGGCATCTAAGAGCTTAACCGTGCTACTAGCGCTTGCATGTCTAACATCCTTGCTATCTAGGCGTGTGGAGGGCAAGAATATTAAAGTGGGTGACGAGAGCAACTGGAAACTCGGTTTTAATTACACTGCCTGGGCAGAAAGGAAAACATTTATGGTTGGCGACACGCTAGGTAAGCAAATTCAATATGCTTTTATTAGCATTTTACTATAATTCTTTGAAGATTCTTATACTGGTTAACTATGCAGTGTTCAATTATGCCAAGGGATCTCATAATGTTCAATCTGTAAGCGGAGCTGCATTCAAAGATTGCAGCACGGGATCAAATACTATATCATTCGAAAGTGGAAACGACCGCGTTCCATTGAAGACAGCTGGGAATATGTGGTTCCTATGCTCGGTGGGAGAGCATTGCCAAAATGGCATGAAATTTAAAATCTCAGTTTTTCCCGCAGAAACAGATAATCCTGCTGCCTCGTCTGTCTCTTATGCTGCTTCTGCTTTCACGTTTGTCATGCTAACCATCATGGCGATTATTCTCCTTTAAATCTGATTCTGAAAAACCCTAGTACTGAAGGATTTAATATTTTTTTTCTATTTTGAATTTATGATTACCCTCGTCTGACGGGGCATTGTTTTCCCATTTCAATTTATAAGTTATCTGGTTTATTCAGGTTGCAAGATCTATGTCGTTTTCCATTTGGAAAGGTTATATGAGATTTGTTCCTTCTGGTTTTTTGTTATCGTTGGATTATTTATCAAAACTAGAAAACAAGAATGTTAAAAAATCGTAAATGAGAACAAAGAGATATACACACGCTATGCAGTCTTTTCTTTGACATGGATCATTCACGTGAAGTTATGATAATAGAGAACTGATTTACTAATAAGTAAATAAAAATCACACAGTAAGGCATTACAAAAGCACCATGTATTGAGATCTAGTATATTAGAAAATCTATGGATTAGTTTGGGCGAAACCGGACAAAAGATTCATGATCCAGTCCTAAAAAAGACTCAAATTCATAGCCCTTTAGTTAGTCAAACCATCCACGATCGTGTCCGTCTAGACCCAAAGCCATATATTTTAACTAGCGCTTGCACCTTAGCAAGGCGCAAGGGTTACGCCGATAGGAGGGTATACTATGGTAGTGTATCGAAGGGCAGAGAGGGGGGGAGAATGCATGGGGAAAGTGGAGTTTGGTTTTTTTTAAGTAGAGTAGAACATGCCAAGTGGATGAAGAAAACAATATATTATCTTAAATGTGTGCTATGAGAAGTCAAAACACTGGTGAACAATTTTGTATTAGAACTTTTTTTTGGACTAAACACTGTACAATTGTTGGTGTTTGATGGTGAGGAGCTATGATATATGCCATTCGGTTTCAAGGCCTGCAAAGCAAAAGAAATGGAATGGTTAGGTGGGAACATTATTTGTTGAAATGTACAATGATTGCTCCATGTTCAATTTATTATAAAACTATTAAATATACATCTATATTTACTTTCTAAAAGAGAAATTGCTGATATAAGAATATGCAAGAGCAACATGAGGGAGAAAGGGAAAAGAGTTGTGCACCTTGACTTTTTAGAGATAGTTGTTGTAATCGGGCTTCCTCTTCTTTTCTCATAGTTGTGTATGGGTGGTTATGCATTTTTGAGAATCTCTCAAAGGAGAACATTGGCTGAATACGAAGGTTGTTCAACGATTTCACTCTGGATATAGCTGTAAATGTAAGTCCTTGGCGTTCTATTTTTCCAATGTCGATAGTTGCGCTGGATAGCGTTAGGCCTTGGGATTTGTGTATGGTAATAGCCCATGCCATTGTGAGTGGAATTTGCCTACGACTGCCCAATGATACAGGTATTATCGGTATACTTTTGGGGTCATTTGCATTCCATGCTAGCCCACTATAATTATCGATCCTTGCCACAACATAAAGTGGAACATCTGGTGGTTTGGAACCAAGGCTGTAAACTATCTCAACAACTTCACCTAAAGCTCCATTTACAAGGCCTGCTTGTGTCCATACGTTGGTTGTCAGCATGATGCGCTGCCCTCTACAAAGTAATACCTGCTTTTCAAGATGTTCATCAGTAGTTGCATTATCTGCTTCAGCCCTGGTGGTAGTTGCAGCACTTATTGCAATTGGACGGTTTAACAATTTCAACATTCTTCTATTGTGAAGTCTAACTAAATCATTGGTAGCAAACAAGTGCATTGAATTGTCGAATATTTCTTTTTCGCTAGAGGTGAGATGCTTATCTGTGCGTGTTTTTAAAAGTTCCCAATCCTCTTGTGATGCTTTTGCATTGCGTATGTTTTGCAATAGTTGGCGGAATTGTCTTTGGTCTAGAGTCTCACCCTATTGACAAAACACTGTGTCTAAGGTGACAACGGTCGTGAACTGGTCCCATAGTGTTTTTGCATTTGAGTGTGATGTGTAAATAGGCTTGTCAAGTACAGGTGGGAGCTGTGCGAGGTCACCAATTAGGATTATTGACACACCACCGAAATAAAGATGTTGTCGATGTGGGAAGGCCTCACGTAGTCTCGCATCTATCTTCAGTAGCAACTTTGGTCCTATGAAGCTCATCTCATCAATCAACACATATCTTATGTGTTTCATCTCTTCCTGAAATGTTATTAATGATTGGCCTTGCAATGGGTGCATTTCTTTGATAGGAATTCGAAGCATTGAATGTATAGTTGATGCATGTATATTAAATGCAGCAACCCCTGTAGGAGCCAATGTGAGTAGCTGGTGCTGCTGGTGCAGATTGTAAGTATCAAGTGCTTTTCTTATGCGAGCAATCAAGTATGATTTCCCTGTACCTGTTGTCCCTTGAATAATCATGTGTAATGGTTTATTTGACTGATGTTTGCTATGGTTGATAATATGTTTGAGTGCTAGTTTTTGTTTGGAAGATAATGTATAGTCTGGGACATCATACTTAGTTGGAGCATGCCTTTCATGGCTACATGCTTTCTCCATGTTTATAAATTGTGTGGCAATTTCATGAAGCTCTTGGGGCACTGAAAGTTGTTCCCATCTGTAGCTGCTATCAAACTCACGCATGCCAAGCAGGTCAAGCTCATTTAGGCTGATGTTGTTTGAGGGGCCCATTTGCGAAAATAATTCCCATTCATTCATTTCTAGCATGTCCCTTTTGTCCATGTCAATTTCACTGTCTGATTCTGCATCGTCGGTGTTTACGTCTGACGGGGCGGTGCGCGGGACATGCCATACATCATATTTGGATGTATTCATTTGCTTCCAATTTGCAAGTATTGTATCCTTAGTTATCCCTATGTCGATTTCCAAGCTTCGGAAGTGCTTGTACAGCAGGAGCTCACTCCAACAAAAGTTTCGAACTGGTCTGAGTCCTCGTCTGGGATGGTGTAGAACTTTGGGAAAACATTGACAATCGCTTTGACCTTTCTTTCTTTCCACTTGCATCCCTTGCGACTCGCAGAGTACGAGAAAGATCGTGCATATTCAAGTAGCGTTGTTGTCTCCAATTCTGGAGGTCGATTAATGTACGACTGAAGGTAGCTAGGTTGTAGATGGCTTTCATGTGGACCTCTTGTTATTCGATGGAACATTTTGTGTCCAACATTCAAAGATGTAAAAGGTTGATTACAAACATTAAGCGGCGATTTCTGAAGCATATGGCATGTTTCTTGTGCTCCAATATCACGCTCTGCCACGATTTCTGCCATGAATTTTTGATATGCTGCGAGGGTCGGGACATCTTGTTTTTGGGTTACAGATATTCTTGCTATGTCAGTACAAGTCTTAGATTCTCTCTCTGCTTTTGATGCATACTTGGCAATGTATTTTAGAACAACTGCCCGCGAGATGACAGGTTGACAATCTATGTTGGCTCTCCATAATGAAATCATTTCTGGATTGTGTATGTTTAACCTATCATCATTCCGTGTAGGTTCATATTATTTTGTCCCATAGTTGTCACGTGATAGGGTAGATATAATTTTCTCTTTCCATGGAGCTTTGTATCGACATTCTACCTTTTTCCCTTTCTTTCGCAAGCATGTCCCCTCTCTGCATTTTGTGTGCCTTTGGACACGATTTATGATATCTTCGTAGTCATGAGAGGGGTCTGTAGCAAATATTTGTGTTGTGTCTAGTAAGCAAGGATTGTCTTGGAAAGATTGAAAAATCAAGTTGTTTCTTACTGATGCAGCACGGGGATTTCAAGCACTGACATACCTGTCAAAGAATTTCCTAGCCTGTTGAACTGCTACACTATCATCCCAATCAAGTTTATCCATGTTTGGTGCATCATAGAGCCAAAGGAATCCATGTACATGTGCAGTGCCATGATGCTGCCATTCATACCTATACCAGTAATCTTTTGCATTGAGGAGTTTCTCAATAACCTCTTCACGGAACACCGTGAATCGCTGATGCAAGTACAATGATGTGGTGTGGGGGTTGACTAAATTTTCTAAGCACTGTTTATTTGTTTGCATTCCTACCGGCGCACCATCCGATATCAAACATTGTAGGTCTGGCCACTTTGTGTCTGCTGCACTTAATGTGAAGAATAGAGTGGGAGACCCTATCTGGTTGATCATATTTGTTAGTTCAGCACGACATTTGTTCCAATATGGTCTTGTGCCTCGCATTGAAGAACCAAAGTGCATGAGCTCTTGAGCTAATTGTGTGTCAGGCAAGTTTTTCAAGTGTGCTCGAAGGTCCTCAATAGTAGTTGGCATGTTCTCTTCTGCATTTTTTTTAATGAAAACTACAGCAAGCCCTTGGCTACGATGTTGCATCATAAGATTAACCATGAAATACCAGAACCTTGGATGCCTTCCAAATCTATGGTCATGAAATCTCATTAAGTGGAGTGCATACTCATGCATGTGCACTTCCCTAATTCGTGGTTGCATTTGTAGCGCAACTCCAGTTGGAAAGAGTGTTGGAAATGCCATATCAAGCAACCCTTCAGTATTGTATTCATTTATCGGCGATGAGTTTATTTCAGGCCAGTCTATAATGTTGTTTGTGTTGTCGTCAAGGTCTAATGTTTTCTTAATAATTTCTAACTCACAACATCTATTTGGAAGTCTAGCCATAAATGATGATGTGTTTACTGTGCTGCGTTCAATATCATCCCCATCAGAGGAAATTTCATTACTTGGAACGACCATGTCTTCATTGGTTTCAAGGGTATGTAGCATATTCGATATGTTTGTTCTTGCTTTAGGGAATTGCTCTAAGTGCCCAAAACTTATTACAACATCATGATAGTAGGGTCATATTTGACTTTGTATTGCAACGCATCTCTGATATGACTTCTACTGACATAACAATCATAATAATGACCTTCTGTATGCAATCTTCAAACTATGAGAATGTCCAACTCTTGTATTCTTCATGGAAGAACTTTTGAAATGTTAGTGATATCTTGCGGGAAGCTAATCGTGTGGCCACTATATCTATACTGGCCTCCAATAGTGTGGGTTACCTGTAGTACTGGGCTGATTTTGGCAATGAGCATTTCCTCCACTTGGGTGGGTCTTTTCAAAACAAACGGTTGCTCTCCTGGGTCCATGTTGTTGAGTGCAGAGAACCGATGGATGCCTCTCTCAGCGAAACATCTCTTACAAGTTGTGTTAGCACCTGATGAATGGATGTGCATGCCTGGGTAACATTCCTTGCATACAATGCATGTTTTTCGGTTGGACAGTGCATCTATTCTTTGACGAAATTTTTTCATCGCCATCATGAAGTTATCATTGTTGATGCATGTTGTTCCATGTTCATCTAGGCATGTTTGTTTCTGTAAAGATCTATTGTGCTTTTTTGCATTTATTTCCTCCCTATGACGATCATAGTAAGCTCGAATTTTCTCACAATCTTGTAGTCTTCGGGCTTCTGCTAGCTAGGGGCTATTTTGACTTTCATGCAATCTTTTTAGTCGCCTTCGCATAGCTATCTCTTCTCTATGGCGAGCATAGTAAGCTCTATTTCTTTCCCGGTTTTGTTGTCTTCTCACCTCCTTTTGATATGGGTCACTTGCATTATTCCCTATTGAGGAGTCTGCCATATTTGGGTCTGGACACGTCAGGGTAGATCAGGAATACAAGCATAGCAAAACCAGATGAAAAAAAAAATGCTTATATAACCAAAATGTAGATGAACATGTAAAGATATTCCTAAGTGGTTGACGAATGCATGTTGCAATATGAGGAGGAACACAATTTGGAGGCACAAGAGAAAGGTGCATATGTAAGCTGCTAAACAAACATGTGCATTTTTTGTATATCAAGAGAAACAATATTTTACATATTTATATCCATCTAAAGGCATTAACATGATAGTTTTTTAGAAAGAAAAAGATATTGCCATAGTTATGTACAACATCAGTTTTTTTTTGCCATGCATACCATCTATAGTCATACTACACTTGTAAAGAGAACATCGCAACTATATCAGGGGCTGTAGTATGGCTAGGGTGAGCCTACGAGTTCCACAACAAGTTGTGGCACAACAACGGGCTCAATGGGGGGAGGAGCTTTTGCATTGCAAATTTCCTGGATTTTTTTGAGCAAAAAATTATTCTCTTCAATGTAATCTAGTTGTTCGACCTTGGAAATGGTTGCTTTTAAGCGTTTCTCTACTATACTACCCTTTTTTGTATTTATAGTTTACAAATTTTTACCACAATAATTATTATTTATTTTTTCTACAGTAGTACAATTATTGTAGTCAAAAGTCAAACAATCCTTAATACCAATATTCCACATTTCCACCGTACTTTAATATTATTATTTCTATTTGCCTCAATCTAAACATAAATAATATTATACCAACATATAACTCTTTGAAAAGTGGCACCATACACTCTTTAAAATCGACAATTTAATCTTTGGTATTATTATTAATTATCTCATGTAAACATTATAACTAAATCTTTAAGCTTATACTGATGATAAAGTTTAACCCGCGTTTAACGTCAATTCACCATACTAAAATTACTTCTATCTAAATAAAAAATAATAATATCAGATAACTAACCCATTAAGGATAATATGAACATTTGCTCGCAAATTAACCCTTTTTATAAATTTCAATTTTTCAATCTCAATTTACCTTACTTAAATCACTTCTATCTAAATAAGAAGAATGATATTAAATAACTAACCCATTAATGATAATACTAACGTTTACTCGCAAATTAACCCTTTTTTATAAAGTTCAATTGTTAATCTCAATTTTACCTTACCAACATCAAATAACTAACCCATGAATAATAATAGTAACATTTACTCTCACAAATAACCTCTTCATACTAAGAATAATATGTACTCCTACTACAATAGCAATGTTTTAAAAAATTACTTTAACTTCATTCGATAAACAAAAAAAGCTTAAGTTCATCCGATAACGAATAAGCTTATTTAATTTAACTTCATTCGATAAGCAAAAAAAACTTAATTGCATCCGATAGTGAATAAGCTTATTTAAGCAGTGCAAAAAAGAATACACTTTTAGTCTTTTATTTTTTTCCTAGTAAATAAATGAAGGTAAAAGGGGAAAAACAGACACTTACCTAATAATTTCTATGGGATATCATCACACATTTACTATCTACTGCAGAAATATAGTATTCCTTAACACGAAGATTTCACATTTTATTTTATTTTATTTCTATACATGGGGTAATACCCCTTGAGTACTCAAAGTTCCAACGTACAATAGTAGTATTTTTTTAATTTACCTCAGTCTAAAGATAAATAATATTATCCCAAACATATAACTCTTTGAAAATGGCCACCATATACTATTTAAAATAGCCAATTAAATCACTGGTAATATTATTAATTATCTCACCAAACAGTAAACCTAAATCATTAAGCTTCTACTCATGCTAGTGTTTAATCTGAGTTTAATGTCAATCTAGCTTACTAAAAGTACTTCTATTTATATAAAAGGGAGGTTGGGAGTCTTAGGTTAGTTGAATGTTTTTTGAAAGATTTTTTAGTTGGAGCCTATCAATCAACACAGAAGTCCTCTTAATTGATATTTATAATAAACGCAATTTGGAACTGGCTATCAATCCCAAACTCCCATTTAGCTTATTAACTTATTCCTAGCTGTGTGATTTAGGTGACCATTTTTTGCACTGCTAGAGCTATTCAGTTACAATCCTGACATTTTTTTAATTTTTTTTTTCACAACATACATTAGCAACCTAACACTTTCGCAGCAAGCCACCACTATACAACACAACTCCTAAGCCTATCACTATATTGGTAATAGTACACTTGAATGAGGTACAACTCAAGGTTTAAATACCGATGGGTTCATGTTGGGTGACTCCTTTTAGACAAGTTTCTTGGAGGGTAAAAATCAAATTCCTTCCAACGACTTAAATGTCTAAGTTTGGACAATTTAGTTTACTACAAGAATGGTTGACTCTAAAATAGCTATTTTAATATTTGTGTTGGGGCGGGGGGCAACTTAAGAATCTCTACATCCAAAATACCTAGAGGTAACTGTGACTTGTTCTTTTTTGAGTGCAGCTTATTATTAAATCTTTCAAATCTAGCGTGAGCCCCAAATTACATTTAGTAATTGGATAATTTAGGCTTTGCATATAAGGCATTGCATAATGGGCTAGGTAGATTAAATAATTATTCTAGGTTGGGTTTCTACCCAACAACATGGTGATGGTTTAGTATAAGGTGTTTTGGTAGAGGCTACTAAACCATATTTAAAAAAATCATGTAAAATAACTATTTCACAAAACATTACTTTATTTATTTAACTAACTACTTATTCATCCCCTATATATATATATATATATATATATATATATATATATATATATATATATATATATATAATTACATCAATGATGAATACTATTATTAATTAGTGACAGTATTTACTTCCATCTTTTAAATTTATTTACTATAGAATGGGAAATTTCCTTTCTTTTAAAGAAAATTCGATTCTACCTAATTATTTACCCTTTCTTTCAAAAAAACAAATCTAATCCTTCTTAGGTTAGATACTACCCTTCTTCACGGGATGCGGGAACATATCCTTCTTTTATTTATTGATGTCATTATTTAAATGACTTAAGAAAATGGGGTCATATGTTTAGTTATCTTTGATTAGTTTATTTTATATTTTAATCAAAGCTTTGATATCAAATCTCTATGTTTCCTTTTGTGACTGATTTATCTTTCTGATCAAATATGTTTATCTCTTTATTTAATTCATCTTTACGTTATTCAAATATTTGAATTATCGTTTACACTTGGTCTTTTAACTTGTTTAAAGCTTTGATTAGTTTATTTGATATGTTAATCAAATCTTTGCGATAAGATCTTTTTATTTATTTATTTATTTCATCTTTTAGTTTATTCAAATATTTGAATTATCTTTTATTTTGATTTATTTTTTCGATCTTTAATTTATTTATGGTAAGGTTTTTTATTTCATCGTTTTGATTTGTCTTTGTAATTCTTATTTATTCAAATATTTGAATTATCTTTTAAATATATATTTATATCTTTGTGATTTATGTTTGATTTTTCCTTTTGATCAAATCTTTTTTGATTTATCTTTTAAGTTATTTATAATAATATTTCTGGCCTCAACCCTAACTATATCTATTAACCCTAAACTTGAGAACAAAACTAAATGTAAACCTAATACTAATGCTAACCCTAACCCTAAGTTTGATGCTAGTAACCCCAATTATTACCCCAACCCTAACTATATCTATTAACCCTAAACTTGACAGCAAACCTAAGTGAAACGCTAATCCTAATGCTAACCCTAACCCTAAGTTTGATGCTCTCTCCCTTTCTCTCTCTCTCTCTCTTTGCTCTCTCCCTTTCTCTCAATTTATCATGGTAAACATTTTTATTTGATCTTTTTGATTTATTTCTATATTTGAATTATTTATTTGATCTTTTAGTTTATCTACAATAAATATTTTGAATTCTTAGTAATTTATATTTATTTGTTTTTTGATCATATCTCTTTGATTATTTATTTGATCTTTCAATTTATATATATTTTTTAATTTTTTTTCTAAATTTATCTATGATAAATATTTTAAAAGATTATGATTTATCATTTTTGATTATTTCATCTATATATGATAAATATTTTAAAATATTGTGATTTATTTATTATTATTTTATTCATTTATTTTATTTTTTATTACATCTGGGTGAGAAAGGCAAATTAAGCCCTAATATTAGTAAGACAATATTACTAACCATTTTTTTTTCACGAAAACCTATTTATGCTTAGATGACTACTTGAGGAGAAAAACCCAGATTATTTAACCAAGATAATAACAATAATATTTTCTTCTATAAATTATAATAGTAATTTTATTATTATTTAATCAATTAACAATAACTTAATTTATTTATAAAACAATATTATTAAAATAATGTGTACCATTAATTGTATTCGATACTCTCTTAATATTTATAATTTACCAATTTTACCACTACTATTATTATCAATTCTTTCTCTAATAATACTATTATTTTACTCAAATTTTCCAAATACATTTTTGTAGTTTTAATATTGATTTTCATATTAGTTTCATTTTATGCTTATTATAATACCAATATTTTATTATTATTTTTAATATTTTTACATAGGGTAAAACCCCTTTGAATATTTACACTTGCACTTTACAATATTATTATCATTATTATTAACCACAATTTAGACATAAATAATATTAGCATTCTCCTATATGATATTATCACCAACATATTGTCCCTTAAATTATTTAATCATTACCTTAAAGGAAACAAGTTCACCTTAAATCTCAATTTTCCGTACTAAAAATTACTTTCATCCAAATAAAAATAATAACATCAAATAGCTAATCAATGAATACTAATAATATTTACTCTCAAATTAACCTCTTAACAATAACATCTACTCATTTATAATTTTTATTGCTACTAAATCAACCAAAATAACATTATTTAAAACATTATTCCTTTAATTTTGTGAGTAGTATAATTTTCAGTGTAATTTATAATTTAATAACATTATTTACAATTGTAATACTACTTCTTAAAAGTGTTATTCACAATATAATATTATTCTCCAAAATAATTACTGTGTTCAGAAGTTCAATAGAAAGTACAAATTGGATATGAGTAGGAATGCCAAAGCTCTTCGAAGGCTTCATTCAGAATGCGAGAGCAAAGAGGAGTTTGTCCTCTAAGGTAGAGACTGTCATCGACATCGGCTGTCTCCATGAGGGACATGACTTTTCTCTAAAGTTCAGCAGAGCCAAATTGGAGGACCTGAACGCCGACTTATTTGAGAAGTGCATGGAAATAGTGAGAAAATGTTTAGAGGATACCCACATGAACAATGACCAAATTGATAACATTCTATTAGTGGGAGCTTCATCACGTATAACAAAGTTGTAGGAATTATTGAGACATAATTTTGGGTAGGAACAGCTATGCAACAAAGTAAACCTTGACGAGGCCATTGCTTATGGTGCGGCCATGCAGGCGGCAGCATTGAACAATGAAGATGTGACCCTCGCGCTCACGAATGTTACACCTTTTAGCCTTGGAATTGAAGCTGGCGATGGAGTCATGACCGTAGTTGTTCCTCGAGCTACCCCAATTCCAACTCAGAAGGAGGAATATGTCACTACAGCCCGTGATAATCAGACTGCAGGAAGTATTTTCGTCTACAAAGGAGAGAGACCGTTGATCGCACAAAACAATTTGTTGGGTAAATTTGTATTGTGTGGAATTCTGTCGGCCAGATGTGGGGTGCCATGTATTAAGGTTTGCTTCAAAGTAAGCGAGGATGGCATTCTCACTGCCTCTGTAGAGGACGAGGGTAGCGGAGCAAGTAAAGAGATTACAATAACCAACGCCTGTGGAGGACTGAGCAAAGAGGAGATAGATAAAATAATAGCTGATGCAGAGAAATTTAGAGAGCAGGACGAAAAAGTTAAAAAGAAGAATCTAGCCAGAAACAGTCTAGAGTGCTATATTTACAACATGAAAAGTAGGGTAACGGAGGCGAAGACCAAACAGAATATCAAGGCATCTGACTACAACCAGGGTGTGTATGTGGTATCTACAATTGCAGGGGAAAAAGTAATTCCCTGACCTAGCTGGTTTGGTGACAGACGGTTCAGGAAGGCGTATGTTGTCATCAAAGCAAAAAAGTACATGATGTTGTGTTTAAGCAGGCGGCCATGCTGAAGAAAGAAGGAAAGAGCCGGTAAAATGAAAAGTAAAAAACCAGAAAAGTAAAACATAAATCAGGTATTGAAGGCTCACTGATTGTTGAGCTTGTCCAAATGGAAGGAGCGCGGGTGGGTGTCACTTCAATGCCTCTCGTGCAGAGCTGCTACAATGCCTCCACTCCACTGCAAGCATAACCAAATAGAATATCAATTCAAGTCAGTGTGAGATTCTGATGAGCCTTCAAGCTTCAAGATTTGGGAGGATGGTACTGAAACAAATTGCTCAGCAACAATTTAAACTAAACCACTCGAAATCTCTCCAGGGCTTTTGGCAACAGTCTCTATTCTTCCCTTCACTTCAAATTCCAATCCAAACTATGTCAACAACGCCTTGCCTCCAGGTGAGAGAAATATAAGTTTTCTCAACATTTATTGCTAACAGGGAAGTTTTGGTGGTCGAGTAAATTGGAGGGCAAGAATGGAGACCCCAAGAAAGGTACGGAACTACACAAGCGCACCCAGAGCCATACTTGGTGACATAAGGCAGCGTCCAAAATCTGCATTTTGTGTACATTTTCTACTCCAAAATCTGGTTGACGCCATCTGTTTATTAAATGCCACAATGTCCAATGGGAAGAATAGTGTACGTAAGTGTTTCTGCAATGCCTACCGCCGCACACCTTTCCTCTCCTGCTTGACCAAAGTACACGTGACCCCTTTCCTGTCAATTGAACAGATCAATCATCATTGTACGCAACAGTCACTAGAAGTGGAATACCCACAACCCGGCAGAGGAAGGCCTGAAACATTTTCCGGTATCAGACAATAGACATTTCCGGTGGTTTTCCCACCTATAATAGCCTATCGCCTAATTAAAAGCTATATCACGTATGTTTGTCTCCTTTCTTTTAAATCTCATCCAATTTAAATTTTCACTTCTATTGAATTAGCATACATCATTGTGTGATGAGTTCTTTCCTTGTCACCCTATTCAACATAAAAAAAGTTAGAATGTACCCATCATTTAATCTTTGTAACAAATTATATTTTCAGACATTTTTAATTGTGAAGTCATTTGTTCAATTTTAATCATGATTTTTTTTTCCAAATTTTGAATTCATTTTCTTGATTATCACACATATTCCATGTCAAGTTTTCATGTCTTGTCCACCTCCTAACTTGTGTAAATAAATAGGAGGTGGACAAGGCACATAGACATGCATTGTCAACCTCTTAAGTAGTCAAGTTATCACATATAATCATGCATGGCATACATGCTAGTTGGAGGAAGCTCTGGAGTTTATATTGAAAATGGAATTTTTTTTTTCTGTTTTCTTCTCACTGACTAATTAAAATTTGAACTTTTAGGGAAGAGCTTATTTTAACAATTGAAGTACTTAATTAATTAATCCTTATCATTTGAAGTTTTATTTAATAGAGGATCTTCCATATAATATTTTGGTCTACAATTATCTTCTTTGTCTTATCATAGATTTCTAGAGAATATTTATTTTACATTTAATTGTAGTTGTACTCGAAAACTTTTTCACACTCTCTTATCACATTTTTGAGCAAAAAGATGATTTGTAAGCATCTATTCATGTCAAAATTAATCTTAATAACACTTTTTTTAGGTCCATATAGATTAAACTATGAAGCATGTATTAATTCAACATTAACACTCTTCATTTTGAGTACAATGTTTGCCTTGCTTATGCATGTTTAAGGGCATTTTGATATTACAAGCTCATGTATAATGAAGAAAAGTTCACTTATCCTTAAAAGAGAATCAATCCTAGCAAATAATCAAATTTAAGATTTGTTTTAATGCTAGGTCTTTACAATGTCGAACAACAAAGTGATCTATGTGAATTGTTTGCAAGGGGATTGCACTAATTAATACTAAGCTAGACAAAAAATATATTTTTAATGTAAATTTTTTGATGAAAGTAAATAAATATGTGTAGCCATGCAAAATTAGCATCATGCATTCAATTAGGTCCATTCATCAAGTAAACCAAGTTCACATTCATCCACTCATAAAGTTAATCAAATTCATTAAATCTATTCATTAGGAAAATCAGGTTCATTTAATTCAATCTCTAAAGATTATCCACTTAAATTGAATAAATTAACTTTATTTAATTTAAGCCTATCATTCCCTATTTGATTAAATAAATCAACACTTTATTTAATTAAATCTCAAAATTCATATTTCTCCCTCTTGATTTAAATAAATCATAATATTCAAGTCAAATGGGTTAAAGCATCTTAAACATCATCTAAGCTAATCTAATCATGATTAACCTAATCTAACCACCCATCACATCCTCTAACTTTTCCCACTCAAACCAATAAAGCATTTTAATTCATTTATAAATTCATCATTTTCTTTCAACTTGGCATAAAAATGAAATATTCCTTCAAGTTTGAATATGAAGACAAGTTGACTTGTCCCTTCCAACATTGCAATAACTTCTCTCTTTCATGTCCCCCTCTCAACATTTAATTCACAAATTCAAATTTGAATCTCCCCCTCTCTGGCACATTGGCCAAAACTTGCACATTCCTTAACCTATAATAATGTGACAAGTGGCTTCATCTCATTGGCCAAATCATTATCCCACATTGCTCTATTTTGAGATCTTGTCTAACATGAAAATCTATGAATAAAAGGCCTCATTCTTCATCAACTCATCTACACTCATGCAAAGTTACTCTCTTAAACAGAGAACTAATTTTTCCTATCACCATTGCATTGCATCATTTGAGTTTTAGAAAGGATTGGGAAATGGTTATTGACACAATTCACACCAATCCAGTATGGAATAGGCACTTCTCTTGCTTCTATATGTCTCTTGGATCTTCTTTGTTATTTGTTTGCATCTTTGGAGCATGACATTGTTATTTCATAGAAGCATTTGATGAATTTTCATATGACTAACCCACTACTTAATGTGCATTTGAGGTTATGGGTGTTTGCAGATTCTAGGTGCTTCATCATGGTGCTAGCAAGGCAAAAACTAATGCATTTCATCTCTACTTTGTGTTACTTCATTATGTTTTCTATCACATGAAATAAGAAGGCTATTATCAATATTACTTTGTGTTTAGCTAAGTCTTATGTGAGAAATGCCTTTTTCAAAGTGCATTTTGATTGATATATGCTAGTTTATGCTATTCCTAAACTCAAGCATGCTAGGATATTTTATATGGTAAAGAAAAATTTGTCTACCACGTATTTTTGTGTCATATTATACACAAGATTCCTATATGAGAATTCCTATTTTCAATGTGTATGATGTTTCTCACTTATGGAGTATTTTTGACAATAGGAAGAAGATGTGTTTAACAAGATGTGTTTAACAAGTTATTCACCTTCCAACAAAATCAAAGCACAAATAATTTATTAAGGAAAATGAAAACCAAAAATGATTCATACTTTTAGATAGCAATTGACATAATCTCCAAGAAAGATATGTGTATAGGGCTTGTCTATTTTTGTTGTTTCGTTGCCACAGTGATTAAGAAAAAATGTGTCTTTTCAGATCTGCATCCTTGTCATAGTCACCCAAAATATCTACTTCATTGAAAATGGTCAAGGAAATGATGGAGCTGGTTGCATCAGGTAGATGGTCGCAGCATTTCCAACTATGGCTTTCATTTATGATATCATAGATGCATTGTATGTTGGACCATTCACAATAAATGTGCTTTTATTTTGTAGGGGAGGATGATAAATCAAAGGGTGTATTGTGAGGATTCTTAAAAGGAATTCAAAGCGTCACCCTTACACCTACCAAATTGTAGAAAGTGGCTTTACACCTACTAATAGCATTTTCTTAAAAGTTTCTTACACCTTTTTCAAGGAAACCTGATCTAACTTATCTTTTAGGCACTCTGTCCCATAGTTAATATGCTTTCTCTATGCATAGGCAGTTGTATAAAGTGATTTTTCTTTTTAACATATGAAGCATGCTAAGCAAAGGTTGTGGAATTTGGTTCTACACCTACCAACTACAGTAGCTTGAAAGTGCAAAATATACACCATCTCAACAAAGTGTCCATTTAAAAAGTCCTTAGGACAATGGATTAAAAGATTCTCCTACCACCACCACTCTGTTTCATGCACTCGACAAATACTTGAGAGTTTCAATAAATTTTTCCACCGAATTCATTCGTGTGTGAATCACTTCTACTCAGATTGTGCAAATCTTGCTTTTATTGTTGGTCTTACCTCATAAATACCACTATTTTGGTATTGATTGTTATATCAATTTTATTGTCAGCCTTATCCATTGTCTTTCACCCACTTGTTGATAAAGGTGCATTATCCATTTAATTTACAAAAATTAAACATCCTTGTGATGTTCGAGTGAAAGAAAATGCACAATTCCTAACCCTAAGTCTCTGTGCTAAGAGGATGTCGCGCGAAGGATGTGGAATGTGGTTTTACACCTACCCATTGCAGTAGCATGATTTTTTATTTTTTATTTTACACCATCCAAATGCATTTCCTTGATAGCCTTCTTTGATTCACTGTTGTCCAAGTACACCTGTGAGACAACATTAAAAGCTGGTCTTTTCAACTTTACACCTGCCAAACGCATTTCTTTTTGAAAGCTTTTTATTCTCTATTTGTGCGGATAGAAAGCACATTGGAGAAGGTTATAGAGTATGTTTTATACAATGCATGTTAAATTCTTTTGAAAGAAATTTTGGCCGTTGATTTTCACACTTTCTTTTACACGTGTTATTCATTGTGAAAATTGCAATAACATAGGGTAGTTGGAAGTGTTCTATGCTTATGTACACAACGTTAGGGACATTCTCTCTTTAAAATTTTCCTAATGAAACACGTTTCAAACCCGTTCATTCAAGCCATGTAGATTTCCAAATGTGTAAGGTTATCTTGATTTATCATTAAATGTATTGCTCATTTATTGCATTGTGTTGACTTTGGTGGTGGTGTAGGTATAGAGATAGATTTTGAATAAAGAAAACAAAGGCATTTTTTTTTGGCACAAATCTGTTTTGGAATCTTTGAAATAACCAAAGGAGCCTAAAGTAGTTCGCTATTTTTATCTTTTTATGCCTTTTGGATTGAGTACTAAGGAATATCTAGGACACATTTCACACCTAACTTTTATGTCATACTTGGTTATTGGACTATTGGTTCTTGATTACAACCATCTATTGGTTTGAATTTTAAATGATACAATGGCGTACAAAGAGAGAGAGCTACTTCATACAAAAATTTGTGGTCTTTGATTAGGGTGTATTTATATTGAGATCTTGTTGTCTCTAAAAGATTGATTCTTTATTCCTAATGTGTCACTATCTAGGAATATTAGACATTTTTATGATTGTGTTTGAAAAGAAAAGGGGGCTTTCATTTTTTGTAAGATTCCATTATTGGAAAGAAGGGTCTTCGGAATTTTTTTTTTTTTGACTAATATTTGCTTTAAAATATTTGGAAATCAAGATCTTTATTAATTCTTTATCACTTGAAATCACTTATACTTCAATTTTTGAGATACGAATTGAGTTAACTTAATTGTCTTTTGTTTAATAGGGAAACAAGGAAAGCGAGGAAGAAAAGAAAAAGGAAAATGAAGGAAAAGCAAGGAGGGATTTTCGTTGGCACAAGGAGCTTGTAAGAAGCAATCTTTGTTGGAAACTTGGAGGAAATTTGAGCATTAAGCTTGGAGTTGATAAAGCATTTTTTAATGCTTGGAGATTCCATCTTACACCTTAATTTTTTGTTTTAGGCTAACTCATCATTGGTTTTGGGCTTTAAAATGAATACTTCAAAAGCTTTCCATTATCATTGCAAAGGAGATAAAACAAACTTTAGACAAATTAAATAGATTTTGTTGAAGGTTAACAAATTGAACAAAATGTCTATCATTTCTCTTTTGGTGCTCTAAAATGAGCATGTGCTACATTGTTTTGTGAGAACTTACTTGAACTAACTTCATTAGAAAAGGATGCATGTTCTTCTCTCGCGCTTTATAGTGATCTTGAGAATCAAAAGGCCTTTTTCATGATTTTAGGTTGAGATAAAGCAATCACCTCCACACTTCAATTTGGGCTTAAAATTAAAAAAAATCTTGTGCGAGTGTGAGTAGAGCATTATTGCATACATTCTCTCTCTTTGTGTTGCAAAAAAATATTGATCGAGTTATGGATATTGTCTTTACTCACTTTTGTTTATCTTAGAGGGCCTGCCTTGGGGAAAAATTACTCACCCAAGGGAACAACTCAACCGGTAACACTCTAAACCTGAGAGTATTTCCAACCAAGATATAAATGTGGGTATTGCAAGAAACACCAATATCATGTGGTTGATTCCGATGAGATGGATCTAGAAGAGGACTCTTGTCGTATGGGTCAATCTCCAAGAACGAAAAGTCCTTATTAAAACCCATGTTTTTGAATTGCCAAAATCCTTGATCTATTTGTTGGTGCAAGAACGGTCATTATGAAGCCACCCCACACTTTTACAGTCTTTAGTAGAAATGGAAAACATGCCATGGGAGTTTCATGGGTGTTGATGCTTGGCTGGCCCATATAAGTGAGTGACGTGGAGGGGAGCTAGTGGGGTCAAGCATCTAACCATTCGCTAAAGATAAGAATAGCTAGACTTGTCCAAGTGGGGACTCAACAAACACTGTCTTTCATATCCATAGGACTGTACTTGTTCTTGCTTAAAAAATGCTTTGCTTGTTTGAAAAAATTTGCAAACAAACATTCAACATGATCCTCAAAATTTCAAACCCTTTAGGAGGCAAATACCACTGACCAAATTCTCGTTTTATTGCTTGCCCTTGGGATTACATCCTTAGAGGTTTCTTAGCACTTGAATTTACATCTCAATTTTCCCACTAAAATTAAACAATAGGTAACCCTTGCCTTAATTTCATCAAAGTTTCACTTAATATACCTTGTGAAATGAGAAGTTGAGACATTGGACATCCAGTTTGAAAACCTAATCAAGAAGTGTTTGTGGTAAAAAAAAGAGTCATTAAGCAAAGATTAAAGACAATTAGACCCCACACATGTGTCTCCAATGATTTCACGCAAAATCAAGATCAAGAAACCAAAGGTGAAAGCCCTTAGTTTGAAAGCCCATCAAAAGCATCTTTCAACGCTATACGAATTTAGATGAAGATTTCTTTTTAACTTTTACAGAAAGGCTTCAAGGAACAATCCAGGTTTGTATTCATTCTATTACTACCAAAACCTAAATCTTCTTAGAGAGTTTGAACATCTTGTTTAGAATATCGCATGTTCTTCAATATTGAGGTCTAAGTAAACAAGTGTCTTTTTAGGTACATCCTAGGACCAAAATTGAAACTTCATCCATCCTTGAACATCAAAAAAAAAATCATCTCATCAACAACTCTTCGAAAATCTTGGAAAAAATCCTTTATGTTAAACTTTGGGCAAAGCATTTGAAATCAATCCAAAATCACCTGGTTTGATTGAATGTGTTTTGATTCATCCTTCTACACATATTTCATCAAATTATCAAACTTGTGAACAAATTCATCCCTTGATAACATCCAACATCTTGGGATTTAGGAGTTCATTATCAAAATCATCTTGTTTGGATAGGAGTGTTTAGATGAATCCTTTTCCTCACACTTAGAAAAATTATCTTGTGAACGATTTAACTCTAGGACAAAATCCAACCTCTTAGAGTTTATAAGTGCACCAAAATCTGAATCTGAAACAAATCAATCCTATATCAAGTCCTAAAGTTTAACATTTCCCTTCAAGATTCTTGCAAGAGTTCCACTCATCCATTAGACATCCATCTTACATTCATATCATTATCAACCTTTGATCCTTAAATTACCCTAAAATTTCTCTTTTATACCTAAAGTTAGATCAATCAAAAAGAATTAAAGAATTCGCCTTCCATATTCTTGAAGATTGATCCCTATTTTATGGTCCAAACTAGATTGCAACACAAGAGGAACATGGAAGCCAACAAAGAAACATCTACTACAAGTGACTTAAGTCAAACCACTCCTGAAATGAATCCCATTGGGTCTAGAAATCTCACAGTTAACCTTCTGACATCATCGCAAAACCCACAAGAAGCCCAAGGAGAAGACCTCACCTTTGGGATGTCTCAAGACGAAATAACTGAAATGCTTCAAAATCCAGAAAACCATAAGATCGTCAATATCATGATGAGGCTTAACCCTTCAATATACATCCTGGAACTAGCAAAGTGAGGGGCCAAATTGCCTTTGGATTTTGACATGAGTATCATAGTGGAGACATCTTTTCCTCCAATCTCATCCACCATTCTCATCTCATCCACACCCCCATCCAAAAATATCACTCAAAACATTCTGCAAATCACTACATCTCTTGCTCCAACCCAACCTAATGTTAATAAGGGAAATACATTTCTCAATGCTATTCAAGCACATCCCCTTGTTAATAATAAAAACTTGGATGCAAAAACCACCTTGGAAAAAAAATACTTGAAAACCCATTACATAAGAATGTTCCTCTCACTTTCCATCATGATCCATCATCAACATTTTTCCACACAACACCTCAAACTCCTCTCCTCACAAATTTGTAAGATGAAGGAGACAAGTTTACACCAGGGGGCATCTTTGATACCATAAAAATTTTGCAAGAACTCACTCCCCTCACATTTCCACCTCTTCCACCATTTCCATCATCATCCACACCACTCCTTCGTTTAGGGCTTCCCCCTCTACCAACTATCAATCAAAGCATTATGCTAAACACTCAAAACTTGTCATCAATATCGTAACAATAGATGATAATGGCACAAGCAATTACAACATCATCAAACACCCCCTTAGCATCACAAAGCATGGTCTCCTAAGGACCAACCACATCAACACCACCATCCATCACTCAAATCACCAACACGACATCACCACTCACCACCTTCACAAATGCCATTTGAAATCCACCACTACCCCCACCACCACCAACTAACACCACGTCAAGCGAATATAATGTGACATTGCAAGCTGCTTTTCAAAGTGGATTCCAACAAGTGCAAAAATAAAAAGTTGTGTAACTAGCCACTCAACAAGCTACTCAAGCTGCACAAGCCACTCAGGTAGCCCAAGCCACATTACAAGTGCAACAAGCCCAAGCTTTATTGTAACAAAAACAACAACAACAAACTGCTCAGGTAGCCCAAGCTACATTACAAGTGCAACAAACTACTCAAGCCCAAATTCTATTACAACAACAAGCCACACAAGCAGCGTAAGCACGAGCTCAAGCTCAGGAAAATGCCCAATATCAAGCACAACAAGCATAAGCACAAGCACAACTTCTTGCACAAA
Organism: Sequoia sempervirens; assembly: GCA_007258455.2. Lineage (NCBI taxonomy): Eukaryota > Viridiplantae > Streptophyta > Pinopsida > Cupressales > Cupressaceae > Sequoia > Sequoia sempervirens. The sequence continues at coordinate 428,275,474 of VDFB02281492.1, read as the reverse complement.
AACAAGCCGCACAAATGAAAGCATATCAGCAAGCAATTAAGCAATATCAAGAACAACAAGAAGCAGCTGAATTGGCAACCCAACAAAAAGCATTGTTGGAACAACAACAAGCACAACAACAAGCAAAAATCTTAGTGCAACAACAACAAGATCAACAACAAGCGTTGTTCATACAATAGCAAGTTGAAGCCTACCTAGCTTGGCACAACACACAAATCCCATCAAACAACACAGCAACCAACCCACCATTTGAAACACCTTAGAACACCTTCATCCCACCCCCTGATCCGCAAAATGATGTGATAACACAAATCAGGTTGCTCTCGCAACAAGTGCTTGATCTTCAATTAGGGAGAACCACAAAGAAACCAAGCAACTTGTATCCCTACCCATTCGACAGGAGCCTAGTGATGAAACCATTCCCCAAGGGATTCAAGATCCCCAAGTTTGAAAAATATCATGGGACAGGAAACCCTAAAGATCACATTAGGGAATTCCAGGTTCATTGCATGGAAGTCACATACGACGATACTTATCTTATGCGGCTATTTCCTATGAGTTTGGTTGGCCATGCTATGGAATGGTTTTCTCACCTACCTTCAGGCATTAGAATATTTTAGGAAATTATAGACGCATTCATTAAAAAATATGCATGCAACATTGCAATGGATGTTAGTCTAGAAGAACTCTCAGCTCTGAAACAAGGAAAGGGTGAATCATTCGCTTCATTCTTACAATGATGGCAATCCCAAGTAAATCAGAGCAAGTGGACCATGACAGAAGAACAACAAGTTTGCACCATCATATCCAACCTTGATGGCCTCTTGGCATTTCATCTCAAGGTTCAAGGCATCACCACATATGACCAATTGATCCCTAAGGTGCTCAGCATCGAAAGAGCCCTTATGAATCAGCTCATGGGATCAACTTCATACCCCGAACAAGAAAAAAGCCGCCCACCCTCCAATTACAACAATAAACCTTGCACGTGGGCAAGGAACAAAAATGTTACTAATGATGGTATTGTTGATGCCAAGGTGGTCATTAGTGCCCCTCACCAAAAATACACCCACACCACAAATCCAAATATAACACCAAAACAATCATCATGCAATACAACAACCAAACAATAATTTGACAATCAAAAAGCTCAATGATCAAAGGGGACCACCCTAACGCAACAAGAATTATCCCAAGCATAAATACATTGCTTTGGGGGAGCCACTAGAATTCATCGTGAAAAAGCTGATAGATGAAAAACTCATCAAGGCTCCTACCTTTGAGAATTACCAAGAACGGGATGTGAAACCTCCTTGGTATAATGAAAATCAACTCTGTGAGTTTCATAAAATCAAAGGACATATGACGAATAGTTGTATGAGATTAAAAAACATAGTTCAAGATCTCATTGATCAAATAATTATAAATGTGGAACAACCAACAAGAAACCAAGATCTTAAGATATACACAAATCCGATGCCCAATCATGGCAATAAAGGGAATAATAACAACACTGATAAAGGGAAAGGCACCCACACAAACATGAACCATGTGTACGAAACTATTGTTGCCTCCCTAGATGAATACTATATAGTCCTCACCATCAAAGGCACCCATGCCGATTGTGGAGTCACCACAAGAGGCGAAAAAGTCACCATCGTAAGATCATCCCAGCCAAACAAAGTCCCTGCATCTAGATCTATCCCCAATGGCTACAATGTCCTAGATCAACGCAAGAGAATGCCAGCACAAATCTCCATCATGGAGTTGCTAAAAATCTCATCTGCCCATAAGAATATCCTTGACGAAGCGTTAGCTTCATCCATTGTCCCCATAGATCTTGGTGCGAAACAATTCCAAGCTATGGTTGAAAATATCATCACGCCAAATCTCCTCACATTCTCTAACCAGGATTTCCCCACTCAACCATCTCACAACTATGCACTTCACTTAGAAGTCATAGTACATAAGAGCAAAGTCAAAAGGGTCTTGGTAGATGGAGGTGCGGGTCTGAATATATGTTCTCTCAACCTCATCAAACAATTGAAAATCCCAGAAGATTCTATTGACAAAGGAAAGGGTATCACAATAAGAGCATATGACGATCAAGAAAGAGTGTCCCAAGGCATGATCAAACTCCCTATTCAGGTCGGGCCAACTCTTATGGAAACCACTTGCCAGGTCCTGGACCTTGACTTACCGTATAACATCCTTCTAGGATGTTCATGGATTCATGCGATGAAAGTAGTAGCATCAACTTTCCACCAATGTGTGAAATTTACACATAATAGACAAGAAGTTACCATCCATGGAGATCCTAAACCCTTCTCCTATTGTAAAAATATTGAAGCAAAGTATTACAAAATCCCCCAAGTACCAAAAAATGATGAGGGCCCATCCACACCATACATCGATCCTGCCACTCCCACCATCCCCACCATCTCTGACATCAAGGTCATCATCCAGGATATTGGTTGTGGCAACTAAAATCTCCCTAATAATGATTTTGTGGTAGGAAAGTTACCACAATCTCCTAGATCATGGGGATGACCACAAATAAATGAAGCCTCCACATCTGAAACGTCTCCTAAAAATTATCTCACCTTCATAAGTTGGGGAGATCTCAGATGAGAATTTATTGAGACGGATCCATCTCACATGCTATATCAAGATGAAAGACCAGTAACAGACTTACCAATGGATGACAGAAGCAAGGGTCTGCAAATGATGATTGCAAGGGGCTACAATAGAAATCAAAGACTTGGGAGAAACGAGAATGGGCTTATAATACCTATCAAGCCAGAGATGCGAGTGATAACAAATACTAGCCTTGGATGTACCCCTTCGCATATAACCATACGTGGCTGAAGTCCTCTAGTTAGAAAAAATGGTTACTTCAGTGAAAACCTGGCAAACAGGCGTCTTGGTAACAAAAAAAAATCAAAAATCAAAAAATCAAAAATCCAAAAAAAAAAGAAAAATGATCAAAAGTAGTAAAGAGAAAAAATCATCCTCTAGTGAAAACCACTTCGTGGCACTTTGGGCAAGTACCTTGGTGAAAACTTGGCAAAAGGCACCTTGTAAATAAGACTTTCCATCCATCGGATCTTTACGACTTGTTCTGCATCATCCATCCATCATCCATCACATCCATCCACTCATCCACTCGCATCCACACCATAGCTTGGTCCTATTTTCGTATCATGATCCCTCCTAGTACTACTCGACCCATCCTCAAGGTTAGTTTGTCTTGCCTTTATCAGAGTAGTCTATGGCATCACGTTGGGGGCATTATCTCATTGGATCAGATTCGTGTATATTCTTAAAATCCTAAAATCAGAAAATCCAAAAACATCAAAACATTAGAAAATCCAAAAACATCAAAACAACAAAAAATCCAAAAACGTAAAAAAAATCATCAAAATCCCAAAACAGGTCAAAAAGTCAAAAACAAAGTCGTCTTGTCAAACTATGGGTGTTTGAGCCTTGAATGTAGGAAAGGTTCATCTTTGATCATCCCTCAAGACACTTAGGTCCGTCCTTTAGGAGTCTGTCATAATAAGCTGGCATTTCATCATGTATATCTTCATTTGTAAATCAGTCAAGTCGTCAGTCAAACTACGTGGTCTCTGTGTGTATAACATAGGCAAGGATATTCTATTGATCAGCACCTAAGGCCCCTAGGATAGGTCTTTAGGTTAGTCTCTTGGTCAAAATCTTAAAAAACCCCAAAACATTGGAAAATCAAAAATCAAAACATTTGAAAATCTTGAAAAATACCAAAAACAGTCTCAAAACATCTCAAAAAGATAAAAAACATCCAAATATTTCAAAAAATCCATCTGTCTCATCTCGCTTGCACCCACAATAACACCATCCATAATAAACTGATCATCATCCTCAACCTTTGGTGAAACAGTTAGAAACAAGTCTAGCAGGTTAAAAGTAAAACTCAAAAACGTCAAGTCTCAAGTCTAAGTCATTATGTAAACAAGTTAGTCAATTATTTTTGTTGATAGTCCATCATCTAAATAGTCCCATATCAATCATATGATAACATCATGTCCTAGGATGTATCCTTCCCACAAGGGGTATTATTTATCAAAAAGAACACTTTAGATAAACGAAATGACATGCCGCCATCCACTAACATGTCCTAAGATGTATCCTTCCTACAATGGGCATTATCTTTTGGCAATAGCTTCGGTTCTTATCCTTAAAAAACACATTCCATTTTGGTTAGTGATATTGAAGAACATCAACTTGTTTTTTGTGCTTTATCTTTGTCTTTTGACTTATCTTATTATGCTCAGTCCAAGGACCTCTCGATGATATCCGAACGAAGGATTTAGAGAGATAGGAATGGGGAAACGATCATTATCCTTTTGTCCGCTATGCTTGTTGGATGTTCTTGTAAAATAAACTTGGCAAATACTTGCTTTGTTAGATATGTATGGAGGGTGTTTTTTCCAACTTGTTGACTATTGCATGGATAGGTTATACCTTTCCATGTTTTGGTCTGAGGTGTTTGAAACTTCTAAAATGCATCCTAGGAAGGTTTGTGTATGTTAGGTGTGAAGAAGAATACTCCAATCTATTTGTCGAGTCAAAGTCCATCACACTAAGTACAACGCCATCCTGGTCCTTTATACCTTGACGCATCATGCTTATGTGTGTTATCAAACATAAGGTAAGTGACCCTTTTAAAATCCCAATCCTTGATAAGCAAATCATCCATCTATCATCATCATTTCTCGTCATCATCTCTCATAAAGTTGGCTTGTTGGATCCTCTAGTCATCATCTAATTTCTTCTTTTCCACACTAACATGGCATCATGAAAAGTTAATCATCATCACCAGTGCATCCATCCTGCATCAAAAAACCATTAGTATTTTGCATATCCTCTCACATGCATGTTCATCATCATAATATAGGTTTGTTATTCTAAGCATCTCATCAATCACATATTTGCATAAAACATCCATTGCATAATCATAGCATATCACATCATCCATCTCATCCATCATCACATCATATCATCATTTAAGCTATTTACGATAATATAGATTTGTTATTCTAAGCATCTTAAAACTATCTCATTTGCGTCACCATCCATAACCATCCATTTTGAACCTCTTTATCGCGAGATCGACCTTCAAATAGAATCTTTTCGCTCAATCTCTCAAGGTGGAAATGTAGTAGTGTACTTCTTTCCGTTGGGGCAACCAAAAAAATCAGAAATTTTTTAAATTTTTATCATGGCAAGTTTATTCTTTGAACCAACGCAACAAGTACATTGCTTCAAAGAGGGGAAAAATGTAGACATACAAAATTAGCATCATGCATTCAATTAGGTCCATTCATCAAGTAAACCAAGTTGACATTCATCCACTCATAAAGTTAATCAAGTTCATTAAATCTATTTATTAGGAAAATTAGGTTCATTTAAGTCAATCTCTAAAGATTATCCACTTAAATTGAATAAATTAACTTTATTTAATTTAAGCCTATCATTCCCTCTTTGATTAAATAAATCAATACTTTATTTAATTAAATCTCAAAATTCATATTTCTCCCTCTTGATTTAAATAAATTAAAATATTCAAGTCAGATGGGTCAAAGCATCTTAAACATCATCTAAGCTAATCTAATCCTGATTAACCTAATCTAACCACCGATTACATCCTCTATATTTTCCCACTTGCACCAATAAAGCATTTTAATTCATTTATAAATTCATCATTTTCTTTCAACTTGGCATAAAAATAGAATATTCCCTCAAGTTTGAATATGAAGACAAGTTGTCTTGTCCCTTCGAACATTGCAATAACTTCTATTTTTCATGTCCCCCTCTCAACATTTAATTCACAATTTCAAATTTGAATCTCCCTCTCTTTGGCACATTGGCCAAAACTTGCACATTCCTTAACCTATCATAATGTGACAAGTGGCTTCATTGGCCAAATCATTATCCTACATTGCTCTATTTTGAGCTCTCTTCCAACTTGAAAATCTATAAATGAAAGGCCTCATTCTTCATCAACTCATCTACACTCTCATGCAAATTTACTCTCTTAAACTAAGAACTAATTTTTCCTATCACAATTGCATTGCATCATTTAAGGTTTAGCAAGGATTGGGAAAGGGTCATTGACACAATTGACACCAATCCAATATGGAATAGGTACTTGTATTGCTTCTATATGTCTCTTGGATCTTCTTTGTTATTTATTTGCATCTTTGGAGCATGAAATTGTTATTTAATAGAAGCATTTGATGAATTTTCATATGACTAACCCACTACTTAATGTGCATTTGAGGTTATGAGTATTTGCAGATTTTAGGTGCTTCAATATGTAATCTAGTATATCAAATATACTAAAATAGTAGATAGACATTTATTTTTCATAAAGAATTATTACTAACCTACTTTTATCATATTTCTAATCTAACCTTTCTCTATTAATAGAATAAATCAATTTAAAATAAGTTATCACAATATGTTAGGGTTTAGAGAAAGAAACATTAAATCAAAGAAAAATAATGTACTAAAACTTGAATTATTTTGAATAGTTTAATGAAATATAATATACTTTATAATGTATTGACTAGTATTCATGCGATCTCATACACCACAATTACAAGATCCTAAAGAATTTGAAATGAATATTTTTAAGGTAAACTAATTTAACCACTAAATTTAATATGTAAAGTTTACACTCAACTCTATAGAAACACATTCAAGTTCAGACTATGTTATTCAACATAAAGAGCATAAAAAATGATATATCACCACCAAGGCCAGAGATCCATTGATTGATTTCAAATTTGCAAATAATAATCTTGATCAAGATTCTGCTAAAAAAAAAAAACCATTTTCTATACATAAGCAACCCTTAATAATATTTGAATAAATTCTAGAAATACCCAACATCAGAATAAGAGCACTCACATGAGAGTGGTCAATCCTAACATACAAAAAACAAAAAAAAAAAAAAAAAAAAACTTAAATGGAAAAAAACCACATTGTTATTGATTGATAAAATTGGATAGAAATTAGTCCAATGCCTCTAGGATGTCATTGAGGCTAGGGGAACCTATGTATTTCACCTTTAATCTCTTATTGAATATATTCTTCTTAATGTACAACAACACATCCTTTATTTTTTGTACCCTCTCTTTCAAAATGTTTAATTTGTGTTTTATTCTCATTAAATGATTAATGATTTGATGCATGTATTTTTTTCCTAGCAAAACAAACAAACCTTGATGATGGTAGTGGCTACAATAAATTTATTTAATTCTCCTAAAATACGTAAGGGAGAGACTCAATAATACTCCCTTTTCGACAAACTCACTCTATCAAGGATTAAACACTTTTATTATGTAATTAGTGGCATATAACCACCCCTTTTAAATTTATAGGTTGTTGTTTTCTGATATTTCTTGTTGTGTAGCTCTTTATTTCAAACCCTAACCAATCTTTGCAATTGGTGTAACTTATCCTCTACTATAAGTAGCTCTTCATCAAGAATTTTTTGAACTTAACAATTATACTATCTAAATATTACTACTTATATGAGAATATTAGATGGTCTCATGCATAAATTTGTTTCCCTATAAATCTAAATCCTCCCTTGACACCCCAATTGTATTTATTGTACATCAAGTAGCATTTTCTTCTTATCATTCTCTGGAAATCTCTATATTGTTGGATCAATAGTATTGAATCTACTAGCCCCATTGTAAGGGCATGTTCCTTGGGGACCCTAATGATTCAAAGTTACCTATTTACGATCACATGCATTCTTATTCAATATTTTATTTCTTGTGACTCTTTTGATTCACCCCTTGATATTTATACTTTGCTAGAACAATTGAGTTGAGATCATCATCTAAAGTGATGAAATTGTTGGATAGCATGCAAAAAAATTAAGAAAAGAGGAATTTGAAGACTATAAAGCTTTATATGTTATTTGAAACAATGCAAACCATTTATACAAGCAATTGAACGAGCAGTTGATGCAATAGTTCAATTGTAGTAGAAACTGCCAACTAACATGTTTGCTAAAAATGTAATAGAATTTATAACTAATTATGTCAAAATTCCCCCCTTATTACATTGTTCCTACAAAAGTATCCCCTAAAAGCTTTTATTCACTTTGCTAACGGACTCCCCTTAAGGCTTACATAACAAAACTTGCTTAATACAAAATATATTTACATCTTTGTGAAGATCTTTCCCTGAATAAACAAATATTGAATCAGGTGGAGCTCCGTCAAGATATCTCTTAACCCTCGTAAAGGTGTAGCCCCTAGTCAAACTCTCAAGTTCTTCCTCCCATGAATTCTCAAATCATAGATTCTCGAATTATTCGACATCATTTCATATTGTGCTCTCTAAACACATGGCTCCATCAAGTTGTCAGATGACCCTCGGAAGGGTATAATTTGGATCACAACCTCAAATGCTCGTTGGACAACCATCCATATTGAACTCTAAACCAAACCCCTTACCTATCTCAAAAATTCAAACTTCACTATATATGCATTCTTCAAATCTGTCAACAACAACAAGGAAAAGCAAAAACTAAAGCCAAAAACGCTTCTCATGCAAAGCATCATGCCAAAATGAGAAGCTAACTTGAGATGTTGGAAATTCCTCCATCCTCTGGTTCCACTTAATAAGAAATGTAGATATTTATTTTGATAATATTGCCTAATCATTTCATTATCCTTAAATTCTTTAACATTCTTATCATGATTTGAAATGAATGAATATCTTAAAAACAAACATATGTTAGACTGACTCACAACAATTAATAGAAATGTCAACAACATTTATTTTTAATTTTTTAATTTGAAAATTTAAAATTTAAATGCATGATTGAAACAATAAAACAATCTAGTATCTTCACATTTAGAATTACTCTTAATAAATCTGATGTTGTTTTAAAATTAACAATAATAAACTAATTATAAAATAAAATACACGAATATGAAAGATCAAATTTCTATAAACATAGAGGAAAAAGGGGAACGTAGGCAATTTTCACCATTACAAATATTAATGACATGTTACGCGTATATTAATATATTTAGAAAAAATGGTTGGCCCTCCTCCATCACGACGAAACTCTAGTCCACGAAGGATGCAGAATAATCATATGGGAAAATAAAATACTTAATTACAAGTTTTAAAATAAAACTTTTTTTTGACCGCGAAAAAAATAACCGTAGAATGCATTTTTTTTATAGTCCGATATAAATGGAATGCGATTGACGTGATCTATCGATTCAATGCATTTCCTCCGTCTGCAACAACTAGTTTTAGAGACGCGTGGAACGTTTTGGTGTTTTGAGCATTCTAAAACTCACATACATTTCAATTTTACCTATAAAACGAAAAAGGCGAGATTCAAGACAGTATCTTGTATTCGGCATTCTGCCCAGTGCCGAATGTATGCTCATTCATCAACGAAAGCGAACAGTGACGATAATTCCAATTCATTTGAAACATTATTTAATCAGCCTGAGTTCTTAAACGCGCTTAATGAAGGCGTCATACTGTACTGGTCTGGTGAGCTCGAAAAAAATTGCATTCAGATAAAGTTATTCAGTCCCTTTAAGTTTTATAACGATATGAAATTTTATAAAGCACATTTTAACTATGACACAAATAAGAATAAATCAATTATGGTCCCTAGGGATAAAAGCGCATGTGTTGTATTTTTAAATCTTTGTTGTATGTTTGTCCATATGCTGAAAATATATTTTTATATTCTTAATTTAAATTATTTACTAGCAATCGCACCTTAATGTGCAATGGGTATGGCGAAGAAGTGTGGAAATAATAAATAATTATCATATTTCTATTAATCAAAATTTGCCTTTAACAAAAAATAACTCTTCAATATGATCTCTAATTTCAATTTATATATTTTTCAAATTTAATTAAACAAAAAAAAATCCAATTTGACATCTCAATCTATATTAATTTTGAAGAAATTAAGAACAGACAAAGATATAAATCAAGCACAGTGAAGACACCAAAACTGAATGCAATCAACCTATTTATTAGACAGTCAGGGGTCTCCTTATAAAGGAGAAATATCCAAGTAGGAGGTGTTGAGGTGTTTCAACAGCTATCCAGTCTATAAACTAGCTAAGCAAAATATTAGGAAAATATCAGCCTACACAATAAATGCCTAAGCAGGCTTAGGTCAACTTATGTGTATTCAAGCATTAATGTATACATTGAAAACCCCCCCTTAAGGATAAATTAGGTGGGCATGGATAAAATGGGTCCCGACTACTAGCCTGATAAGATACCCATGTACAATGCAATGTCTCTAAAAATAGAGTAAGATAGAAAACCCAGTGGGAAAAAACTATCCTCCAAAAATGACAGAAGTGGAGAAGACTAGAAAGCCCCCCCCCAAGGATGATGATGATGTTGATATAGACCACATGCCAAGAAAACCTTGCAGATGAATGAACTTTCTCTCAGTGAAGGGTTTAGTGAAGATGTCGGCAACCTACTATGAAGATTGGCAAAAGACTAAGTTGATGATTTGACCATGAATCAACTCTCGAATGTAATGCATATGAATCTCTATGTGTTTAGTTCATTGATGTTGAACCGGATTCCTACATATCTGAATATTACTTTGGTTGTCACAATAGATGACTATGGGCTGCCTGAAAGGAGCACCAAACTTAGAAAGAATGCCTTGAAGCCATATAGCCTCTGTAGTTGAGTTAACAAACCCCTTGAATTCTAACTCTATGGATGATATAGCAATAGAATTTTGCTTCTTCCTAGACCAACTAATAGAACCTAAACCAAGCGAAAAATGGTAACCTGAAGTGGACTTATGATGCTCAGTGTCACCTGCCCAATCTGAATCTGTATAACCAACCAAGTCAAGTGATAAACCAACTCTATACTGAATCCCAAACCAAAGAGTACCGTGAAGATAGTGAAGGATCCTCTTAGATACTTTCCAATGCAACTCATGAGGTTTTTGCATGAATTTGGAAACCATGCCTACTACATAGGCAATGTCTAGTCTCGTATGTGTGAAGTATATAAGACTACCAACAAGTTGTCGATACAATGTAGCATCAACCAATGTTGTAGTACAAGAAGTCTCAAGCTTGACCCCAAAAAGAAAGGGAGTCAGAGATGGTTTGTAAGTAGTCATATGAAACCATGCAAGTAGATCAAGAGTATCCTTGGGTTATGAAAGAGTAATCCCTGAAGCTGACTATGAAATATCGATTCCAAGAAAGTAGTGCAATAAACCCAAGTCTGTCATGCCAAATCTATCTTTAAGTGATGTCTTCACTGCTATAATGGTAGATGAAGTACTCCTAGTAATCAAAAGATCATCAAAATATAGAACCAGTATCAAGAGTGAATCATCTTGTTGTAGTAGATACACATTAGGATTAGAATGACATCTAGTAAAACTTGAAGATAGGAGGTAGGAGTCCATCTTGGCATACCAAGCTCTAGGAGCTTGTTTAAGGCCATGGAGATATTTCTTAAGTCTACAAACAAAGGATGAATCCCAAACAAAACCTGATGGTTGTCCATGTAGATTTCCTCATTAAGGTCTCCATGAAGAAAAGAAATCTTCACATCCATCTGATGTACATTCCATCCATGTGATGCGGCTATAGAAAGTGTGAGTCTAATGGAAGTATCTTAGCGACTGGTGCAAAGGTTTATGTATAGTTAATGCTTGCAACTTATGAAAAATGTTTGGCTACCAAACATGTTGTATACTTAGCAATTGACCCATCTACTAAAAATTTAGTTCGATATATCCACCTACATCGAACTATCTTCCTTCCCTCAGGAAGTGAAGTCAAATCCCAAGTCTAATTTCTAATCAAGGAATCATATTCCTCATCCATAGCAATATCCCACTCTGGTATGCCTAATTCTGCTTTGAATGTCTATGGATTGGAAACTAAAGCAAAGAAGGCATGTGGCCCCCCCTGAAAATCTACTTGAATCAGTCTATCATCTACTAAATCTTGTACCCATGTATCTGTCCTATGTATAGTGTAAGATGTGGGTGAGTCTGGTGCAGATATACCAACTTCTAATGCAATCCCTGAACTAGATGAAGATGAACCCTCATCACTGTGAGAACTAGAATAAGAAGATACTACACTAGGAATCAAAATGATCTAAATGATCAGTGTTGTAATCAGAATCTGAAGAGTCCACAATATGTTGAGAAGGGTCAAGTATAGTTTCAAGAGATGTTTCTTGAAACTTAACACTTCTCTCAGTAAAAAACTCATGTGTGGTAGGGTGGAGTAGGCGATAACCTTTTACACCATTTGGATATCCCACAAAGATGCAAGATTTGGATTGAGGATCCATAGCCTTGCATTTCTCTTTTAGAATACGAGCCATGTCATGCAAGCCAAAAATTCTGAAATGATCAACTGCTAGTTTCCATCCTTTCCAAGATTCAAAGGGAGTGATACCCTTTAAGGCTTTATGTGGAACTCTATTATGTATGTAACATGCATAGTTGATTGCTTCTACCCAATATAATGGTGTGAGGCTCTTAGATTGAATCATACAATTAGCCATCTCTTTTCAAGATCTATTTTTACGTTCTGCAACACCATTTTGTTGTGGGGTATAAGGAATTGTTTGCTATAGATCTATCCCCTCTGATATACAAAATTGCTCAAAACTATTGCTCACATATTCTCTCCCATTATCTGTTTGAAGAACCTTGATGACTTTCCCTGATTGTTTTTCGACAAGAATTTTGAAATCTTGAAAAGACTCAAACACTTCTAATTTTTGTCTAAGAAAGTAGAACCATGTAAATCATGAGAAATCATCAATGAAGGTGAGAACATTTCTAGCCTTTGTAAAAGATGGATGGGGAAAATCCCCTAAAACATCACTATGAACAAGTTCTAAAACTTGCGTTGCCCTCCTTGATTTACCTTTGTCAAATTTTTCTTTTGGATGCTTGCCAAGTGCACAACCTTCACAAAGACCTTTAGAAAATTTAACCTTAGGTAATCCCTTAACCATATTTTGTTGACATAGTTGTTCAAGATAGCAGTAGTTAAGATGGACAAACCACTCATGCCATAGTTTTCCAACTTCATCTGAATGAGTTAGTAGCGCTTTTGGAGAAATATCTATGGTAAAATTGGAGAAGGCATATAATTTGGATTGGTGATTTGCCTCTCCTATTGCTACCAAATTGTTTCTTTGTAATTCTCTTATCTCAACTGATTCTAGAGAGAACTGTACTCTCATGCCCTTCCCTAAATGAGTTATTTGATACACTAAAAGGAGATTAGTTGAGAGTGAAGGTACAAAAAACATTGGAAAATGTTCCTCTTTCAACTTCAACAAAACCTCTCCCTTTTACCAATGATGGAGTATTATCATGGTCTGAGGGGATTATGGACATACTTGATGGTTCTAAGGATGAAAAGACAACCTGCGAAGAACCCATATGGTGGGAAGCACCAGAGTCTAGAATCTATGATGGAGATAAAGATGCTTTAGAAACTAATGCTTTTCCCTATGATTTCTCTTTGTCCTTAGTATTATCTTGATTTGATGGAGATGCCTTGATAGAATCAGGTAGCCCTATATTATTCTTTTTGAGAATTTGTTGTAGAACTTCAATTTTTTTCTTCATGCAGTGTTGTTTATCACGTCCAATATTTTTACAAAAGGTGCATGCAACTCTCTTTTTACCTTGAGAGTCCTTTTTGGAGTTGTCAATTTTTTTTTCTTTCTTAACTTCCTTGTCCTTTTTAGTGTTCTTCTTCTCCCCTTTTGAAGTTTTTGGCGTTTCATTCTCTGCAAGGATGGCTTGATGTTTTGTAGACTTCAAAGTACCCATTTGAATTAACTTTTCTTTCTCCCTTGTGAGGTCAACAATGAATTTATCAAGTGTGGGCATTGACCATGAGGCTCCAAGAGCCCTTTTAGTAGAGTAGAAAGTTGATACAAACACATATAATTCTAGACCTAGCTTGGAAAGTATTGAAAGGATTAATTGATCCTCTTTCTTGTCAATTCCACAATATTTTAAGTGCAACTTCAAGGATTTAAAATTAGTTAAAAATTCTTGTAAAGTTGAAAAATTCCTAGGACTAAGACCTAAGAGTTGATTTTCCAACTCATAGGTTCTAAGTTCATCTATTTTCCCAAATAGTTTTTCAAGACCTTCCAAAATTTGGTTGGGTGTCTTCAAGTTCTTAACATGGAACAACAAATTAGGAGATAAATTTAAACATAGGAAACCAAATGCTTGATAACACTTAAAAAAAATTCTTTGTCTTTAGCTACATTAGGTTCTTTTTTTGTTCCCATAGTTACCCTTTCTAAGCCTTTGTTCTTAAGTACAAGAATTACTTTCACCTTCCAATCATGATAATTGAAAGGTGTTAAGGGAACTATAATAACATTATATTCCATACTACTTTGACTTAGATAGCTTCCTATAGAAATGTGGAAAAGAAGAAATTAGAAATGCATGTAGAAGTGAAAAAACACAACACAAGAACTTCTCTAGGAAGTAAGAAAATGAACTACCCATAACACCCACCTTGATTATTTTGTTTCCCTCCCTAATTCGGCGCTTTCTAGAACGAGTGCTTGTAAATTATCGAAAAAATAAATAAAGATTCACTTTATAGAATGAGTGCAATTTTGTGCTCTTTAAATGCGTGGTGAAAAATGATACACTTCTGAAAACAAAACTCAAATCTAAACTTTAGTGCAAAAGCTATTACAAATTGAAATTTTCACCCTTACAAATTATTTTAAACGTGTAAAATAGTGAGAAAAAAATAAGATATGGTAAACTCAGTGGAAAAAGTGTTGAGATTAGTAAATCAATATTTTTGGATAATGACGCCTATTCTTGCAAATTTGACCTCCATGAACCCTTCACCGCCCTACCTCTTGTCTACTTTCAAATTTATATCACACATCAAATTTATAGAATGAGGTATACTAAATCAAATCAAAGATCAAATCAAATTGCTAGCAGATAAAATCAAATCATAGATATAAAAGAAGATTGAATGAAGAGCAACAAAAAGAAAATAATGACCTCCCCAATTGAATTTTCCACCACTATCAAGAGGACAAAAATATTTCTCATATCCTGTCTATGCAAGAACTTTGACCAAGTTTTGTTGGAGGAGAAATTTTGCAAGAAAACACAATAGAGATTTGAGGCAAAAGCCTATCACCTCCAAGACTCCAAGATGAGAGTTGAGTGGTTGTTATGAAGTGGGTTTTGCATCAATCAATGATGATAGGAGGTCCAGATGGTAGGGTTGGCATGAGACTATGGCTCTACAATAGAATTAATGCCCACTTCCTTAGCTTTGTGTCTTCTATCAGAAATCATGATAGGAACAAGACAGGGTCTCTGAGAACAAGGGTGTCAAAGAATAAACTACGCCCACAAGAAAAAAAATTGCTTCCCTACAAAAAAATTGTGCCAGCAGCTCCAAAATAAAATTTAATAGTGATTGAATCACCGGTAAAGCTAAGAATCTCAAAAAATCTCCTTAATGCCATGCTGCCAAAATCAGGGAAAGCCTTGTGTTGGCCTTAACATTCATGGGGTTGTGTGGAGAGGAGGTGAGGTGTGGCCTGCCTATGACACCAAAAATGTTGACGTCAAAAGTACATCTCCATAATGTCATTGCCTCTAGGTTGTAGATCAAACACCTTTTTCTGGTGCGCAAAAAACCCCAGATACATCCAAATGGGTGGATGAGTAGAGAGTCGAATGGGCCTCTTGAAATGGTTGAGTGCTTGTTTTTTCTCAAAATGAGAGGCTTTTCACTTGCATGGCTCTGATAATATCCTGTACAGCTCTGATACCATGAAGAAATCAAGAACAAACAAAGATATAAATCAATCATAGTGAAGACACCAAAACTGAATCCAATCAGCCTATTTATTAGATAGTTAGGGATCTCCTTATAAAGGAGAAATATCCAAGTAGGAGGTGTTGAGGTGTTTCAACACCTCTCTAGTCTATAAACTAGCTAAGAAAAATATTAGGAAAATCTCAGCCTACACAATAAATGCCTAAGTAGGCTTAGGTCAACTTATGTGTATGCAAGCATTAATGTATACACTGACAAATTTAAAGAAACTTTTTTATTACCTATAAAATTGGTAAAATTCATTCCTCTTTTTGTGGTTTAATAAATAGCTTTTTCGGGGGGAGAAAATAGTCTATTATATTGAAAATGAGCTTGAAAAACTTTGTATAACTTAATTTAGTGATGTTTTGATGTTATCTTGATCACAAATTCATTGTACAGTCATATTCTATAAGGCATGGTAGTCCAAACATATCAAATGGTAGTCTATGTATAATGTTGTAAGCTTAAAGATAATTTTTCCTGTAGCAAAATGTCAACAAGTTACTTTGGTGGCGTACATTTTGTTTCAAATGTGACTGCTCCCTCTCCTCAATTTTCTATGTAGCAATCGCCTAGACCGAAAGTTACCTAAGCAGTGAGGAAATATAGTTCCTCGTTGTAGCCTTTTGCACCAATATATTAATTGCTTTACAAGATTTGTTTAGATTGCATGGAAAGAAATGATGAAAACAACCAAAAAACTAGCAAAAAGCAATGAACAACTTAGAATAGTTCAATGGTCGACAGAGTGGTATCAACCAATGATTTCTCATTTTTAGCTTTGTCTTGTTGAAATAGGATACACCTTCGGCGTAAATTAATTAGCTGATAGAATATTTGTGTGAACTTTGGTTGGATTTTTTGTTAGCCTCCCTAGTTTATGAGCCTTTCAGTGGTCACGAAAATGGTGGCAGATGCTTTTTTAATATTTTTTATTTAAATTAACTTTTGTCAGAATTTTTCTTTAGTGTCTCAATTATCCATCAACCTTCCCATTTTTCAATCCTTCTAGTGGTCGTGAAAAAGGGTTGCGAAGGTGGTTGTTGGTACACCTTGGGAATAGGGTGGCATATTTCCTACTGCATGGATAGAGAAGGCTACCAAAATTAAACACTAGTTTGCATCAACATTAATTGTTGTATGCTTTCCATGTATTGGCCATGGTTGTAATAACACCTACCCTTTAACACCTCGGGAAACATAGAAAATGTACACAAAATTTTTGATAAGGCATTGTTGGGTGTCATTTTGTTGCTATACTTGCTATCAAAGTCATGAGCGAGGAGGGTAGGCTTCTATGAGGGTGCAAGTTTGATCAAGCATTGTGCAACTTTTGCAAAGGTGGTTGGAGGTTATTTTGTGTTTTTTGTATGGGGCGATGGTTGCAAAAGAAAAAGAAAATTGTCTCCTATAATAATTTTTTTCCCATATTGTATAGAAAAGCTAGTGGGAAGAGGTGTGTTTAAAGCAAGCAAGAAGAGGTGCATATCAAAAAAACCCTTTGTGATATTTTTTTGTTGTGGTTCGCAGTTTTTGGTAGGCTATATTGTTTAATTTTTCATAAGGCATTGTTGATTGCTTCAAATTTTGATAAGCTGTTGTTAAGAAAACACTATATTGTTTGTAAAAATGAATATTGTTTCATATATGGTTCGCATTTTGTGTCTATGGTTTGGCATGGGTTTGTTACTATGAATTTTTGTGGATTTCTCTTTATGGCTTCCATTTTTGGCTATGTTTACAACAAAATAAAATTGTTTAGGCTATGCGGTTTTTTGTAGGCTTCAAGAAACAAGGAAGCGTAGAGAAAGATAGCGAGAAGAGGTTTGTTTGAAGCAAGTGGGAAAATGTGCATATCGAAAAAACCCTTTGCAATATTATTTCATTTGCGGTTCGTGGTTTGTGGTAGGCTATATTGTTTGATTTGCAATAAGGTACTGTTGATTGTTTCAAATTTTGATAAGGTGTTGTTGAGAAAAGACTATATTGTTTGTAAAAATGAATATTGTTTGGTTTAAGTTTCGCGTGTTGTGGCTATGGTTTTGCATGGGTTTGTTACTGTGATTTTTTTTATTTTATAGGTTTCTCCATCTAGGTCGGTGTTCAAACCAATAATGTTTGATTTATTGCTTCCACTTTTTGGTTATGGTTGCAATGGAATAAAATAGTTAATGTTGTACAATTTATGTTTGATTCCATTTGGAATTGTTGATTATTTTTCTCTAGCTTAGGCTATATTGTTTTATTTTCGAAAAGGAACTATTGAAAAGGCTATATTGTTTCAATTTTTGATAAGGTTCTATTGAGGAAAGAGTATATTTTTGTATGGGTTTGTTACTGTCAATTTTTTGTGGGTTTCTCTTTATGGCTTCCTTTTTGTGGCTATGTTTGGAATGGAATAAAATTGTTGACGTTATGTAGTTTTTGTTGATTTTGGTTGTCTAGCTCGGGCTATATTGTCTCATTTTCAATAAGGTTCTGTTGAAAAGGCTATATTGTTTCAATTTTCGATAAGGCGTTGTTGAGAAAAGACTATTTTTTTGTTAAGATAAATATTTTTTCATGTATGGTTGGCATTATGTGGCTATCAATTTACATGGATTTTATGGCCATGGTTTTTTGGGTTTCTTCATCTAGGTCACTGTTAAAACCAATATTGTTTGATTTATGGCTTTTATTTTGTGGTTATGGTTGCAACAGAATAAAATAATTAATGTTGTACATTTTATGTTTGATTACATTAGGTATTGTTGATTATTGTTCTCTAGCTTAGGCTATATTGTTTCATTTTCAATAAGGTGATGTTGAAAAGGCTATATTGTTTCAATTTTCGATAAGGTTCTATTGAGAAAGGACTATATTTTTGGATGAGTATGTTACTATGAATTTTGGAAAAGCTACAATTGAAAAGGCTATATTGTTTCAATTTTTGATAAGGTTTTTTTGACAAAAGAGTATATTTTTACATGGGTTTGTTACTATGAATTTTTGTGGGTTTCTCTTTATGGCTTTAGTTTTGTGGCTATGTTTGGAACAAAATAAAATTGTTAACGTTATGCAGTTTTTATTGATTGTTGTTTTCTAGATTGCACTATATTGTCTCATTTTCGATAAAGTGTTGTTGAAAATGCTTCATTGTTTCAATTTCCATAAAGGAATTATTGAGAAAAGACTATATTGTTTGTTTAAAGAAACATTATTTTGTTTATGGTTGGCATTTTGTGGCTATCATTTTGAATGGGTTTTGTGGCTATAGTTTTGTGGGTTTCTCCATCTAGGTTGCTGTTGAAACCAATATTGTTTGATTTATGGCTTTCGTTTGGTGGTTATGGGTGCATTAGAATAAAATAGTTAATTTTATATAGTTTATGTTTGATTCTATTACACATTGTTGATTGTTTTTCTCTAGCTTAAGCTATATTGTTTTATTTTTTATATGGTATTGTTGAAAAGGCTATATTTTTTCAATTTTTGATAAGGTGCTATTGAAAAGGCTATATTCTTTCAATTTTTGATAAGGTTCTATTTAGAAAAGAGTATATTTTTTTGCTTGGGTTTGTTACTATGATTTTATGTGGGTTTTTTTTATGGCTTCTATTTTCTACCTATATTTGCAACGTAATAAAATTGTTAACGTGATGCAGTTTTTGTCGATTGCTATTAGCTAGCTTGGGTTATCTTATCTCATTTTCGATAAAGCATTGTTGAAAAGGCTATATTGTCTCAAGTGTCGATAAGGAACTGTTGAGAAAAGACTATATTGTTTGTTAGAAGAAATATTGTTTCGTTTATGGTTGGTGTTTTGTGGCTATCATTTTGCATGTGTTTTGTGGCAATGGTTTTGCATGGGTTTTGTGTATTGTTGATTGTTGTTCTCTAGCTTGTGCTATATTATTTCATTTTCAATAAGGTTTTGGTCAAAAGGCTATATTTTTCCATTTTCGATAAGGTGTTGTTGAGAGAAGACTATATTTTTTCATTAGTTTGTTACTGTGCATTTTTTATTGCTTTTTGGGTTCCTCCATGTGGGCTGCTGTTGAAACAAATATTGTTTGATTTATGGTTTGTGTTTTATCCCTATGGTTGTAATGCAATAAAATAGTTAACCTTATACAGTTTATGTTAGTTTCCAAAAGGCCTTGTTGATTGTTGGTGTCTAGCTTTAATATAGTTAACATTATATAGTTTATGTTGATTTCGATAGGGCATTGTTGATTGTTGTTGTCTACCTTAGGCTACATTGTTTCATTTTTGATAGGGTGTTGTTGAAAAGGCTATATTGTTTCAAGTTGCAATAAGGTGGTGTTGATAAAAGACTATATTTTTGCATGACATTTTAACTTTGAAACCAATATCGTTTGATTTATGGTTTTCGTTTTGTCGTTATGGTTGCAACGCAATGAAATGGTCAATGTTATATAGTCTATGTTGATTGTTGTTCCCTATATTGTTAGCCGGTAGGCTATTTGTGTGTACTTTGGTCAGAATTCACGTTAGCCTTCCTAGTTTTTGAGCTTTCTAGCGGTTGTGAAAAGGGTGGTGGATGTCTTTTTTAATTTGGTTGATGTAGACACTAAAATTTTTCCTAGGTTTGTGACTCTTAGATTGTTCATCATTCCCCCCTTCATTCTTTCATTCTTCATAATTAAATAAATTTAATTATTTAATTATTTT
This sequence comes from Sequoia sempervirens, assembly GCA_007258455.2. Lineage (NCBI taxonomy): Eukaryota > Viridiplantae > Streptophyta > Pinopsida > Cupressales > Cupressaceae > Sequoia > Sequoia sempervirens. The sequence goes on along the minus strand of VDFB02281492.1, from coordinate 428,254,838 downwards.
GTAATGTCATATGTCTTCTATTAATTAAATAATTTTAATTATTTAATTAATTCATTTCTATTTTAAATTTTTCCTAATTAATTAAATAAATTCTTATTTATTTAATTTTTATCCACTTTCCACTATAATTAAATAATTATTTTTAATTATTTAACTATTCCTTAGCTTTTCCTCTCATAAATTAAATAATTTTTATTTATTTAATTTGGTCCACTCTCTTGAATTTTGAATTAAATCATTATGTAATTCAAAATGATTCCTTTTGTCACATTCCTCTATAACTAAGTAATTATTTTAATTATTTAATTTTTCATTGGCCACCTAAATTAAATATTTTTTATTATTTAATTTCTCCTATCACCTCTTTATCCATGCCAATCTTATCTTCCACATCAAATCTTATCTCTTGACATCTCATTTAATTGTAGCCCTTGATTGAATTATCTCATAATTCAATCTCAACCCTTCATCCTTATCATTTGCCCTAATTTTTCCCTAACCGTAGTCCATACCTCAACTTTCAATCTTGGCCATTGATTAAGACATCTTATTGGCATCCAATCTCAACTATTCCTTCAAATTTTTCTTTTCTATAAAATACCTTACCCTTGTCATTTTCATTATCTACACATATTATGCAAGTACATGCTACTAATGTGAGACAACAATCTTCAATATTTTGCTAGTCACTTGTCATAGGCTTATTATTGCACACTCAAATATGAGGGAAATTATCATATTCAAGCAAAATGGAGATGTGCAATAGAGGTGAATCAACGGTGGCATGAAGATTTGGTAATATTTTTTTATGCTTTATGTCTTTATGCTCATTTGTCCTTCATTGTTTATTAGGGTTTGATTTATATGCTTTATTGCATTAACCTTTATATTTCATCCCTGATTACAGTCAAAATTTCCCTCAGCCTCCTGATTATTCATCAGCCTTCCTAATTTTAAAGCCTTTTGATGAAGGTGGAAACGACGACAAAGGTGGTTGGTGCGCATTAGGAATAGAGTGGTAGGTTTCCTATCGCATGGATAGAGAAGACCACCAAAATTAAATGTTGGTTCAAACCAACATTAATTGTTGTATGCTTTCTATGTACTGGAGATGGTTGTAATAGTACCTGTTGTTTATTCATTTGTGGCTTCCATTTAGTGGTCATGGTTTCAACGTAGCCAAATACTTAATGTTGTGCAACTTATATTGTTTCCAATAAGGCATTGTCAAGTGTTCATGTCTAGCTTTGGTTATATTGTTTCATTTTCGATTGCACAATATTGGGAAAAGTATTTGAATTCTCCCTTTAATAGCTTCAAAAAGGTTTTGAGCACATTATATATGGAAACTAGTGTTTCTTATTATGTTTAATATAAAGCCTAGATTGTTGTAAGAATTCCTTTTTGAGAATGAAAAAAATAACAACTTTGTTGCCAAATAAATAACTATCTTCTCAAAATAATAAATATGAATGTTTTGTTTCCCTTTCTAAATAATTTTTTGTTTAATATATAATTATTATTAAAATGAGTTACAATCATGGTTCATATGGTACTTAATTAGCATAGCAAGGTGTTGAGAGTCAAATATTTAGCCATAAAATCTTAGAATAAATACCTTAAGGATCAATTAAGAACACACACATATAACCAGATATATATATCTATATGTACACATGTATATATATAGATATATATTTATACATAGACTGCTCTATCTAAATAGATGTGTATACCATATTTTTCCCTCACTATGCAGTTTTTCCCCTTCAAATTTATGAAGAGAGTAAACATCAAGACTGAATTTTCCCTCAATTGACTCATAGGGAAGGCTATGAATTCAAAATTTTTGTTGCCTATAATATATTGCCTAGTCCAAAGCAAGGAATTATTATAGCCAACAAAATATTTGAATTCGTAGCCTTCTCAGTCAGTTAATTGAGGGAAAATGTAGTGTGGATGTTTTCTCTCTTGAAAGTTGGATGGCATCAACATTAATTGTTGTATGGTTTGTGTGTGCTGGTGATGGTTGTAATAACAACTGTCATTTATTCATTTGTGGCTTTTGTTTTGTGGTTATGGTTGCAACATAACCATATGAATTTTTTGTTTAATATATACTTCTTATTGAAATGAATTCCATTCATGGTTCATATGATCCTTAATTAGCATAACAAGGTGCTGAGAGTCAAAGATTTAGTCATGGAATTTCAGAATAAAGACCTTAAGGTTCAATGAAGATGATATTAGTAGATTTAATTATAATAATATGTTCACAATTCAATTATTGCAAAATAGAATGACTCAAAGGTACATACCTATTTTTCTTGTTGGTTGATATGTTGCATTTCGCTTTTCAAGACCTTGCATTTAATACTTGTTGAAGTAATAAATCAGTTTGTGCTATTTTCCATATTGCATTGTTGATTGTTCTTTTTTGGCCATATGATCCTTAATTAGCATAACAAGGTGTTAAGAGTCAAAGATTTAGTCATGGAATTTCAAAATAAAGACCTTAAGGTTCAATAAAGATGATATTAGTAGTTTTACTTATAATAATATGTTCACAATTCAATTATTGCAAAATAGAATGACTCAAGGGTACATACCTATTTCTCTTGTTGGTTGATATGTTGCATTCCACTTTTCCAGACCTTGCATTTAACACTCATTGAAGTAATAAAATAGTTTATGCTATTTTCCATAGGGCATTATTAATTGCTCTTTTCTGGCCTTGAGTAAATTATTTGATTTATGGTTTCTATGTGGTGGCGATGGTTGCAAAGTAATAAATAAATTTATGTTCTTCTTGATAAGGCATTCTTAGCTATTTTTGTGTATGTTTAAGGATGGTTCTTATTTTTCTAGGCCTTAATAAGGATTTGTTAGAATGGAAGTTTGTATATTAAGTGTGAGATGAAACATTGGTCTCACTATTGATTACAATGGTAGAACAAAAATAAATTTCCCACCACTATAATCAATGGTGATATTGATGTTTTTTATTACACTTAGTATAGAGGTTGTTGTGTATATAAATGTTGTCTGCATCTAATTTCACACAGATACATAAAAATACAATCCAACATCATGCATTGGATGCATATATAGGAATTTTTTGTTTGGAAATACACACACTAAAAAAGTACATGTAGAAATCTAAGTACATGGCATTAGATTTAGACAATATACACTCTTCCCGCTCGCTTGAAATACACCTCTTCCCACTAGCTTGCCTACAAAAAATTGGCAAAAAATTATCACAGACGACACTTTTCTTTTGCTTTTGCAACCATTTCCCCATGAAAAAAATATAAAATAACCTCTAACCACCTACATAGAAGGGGTTTTTATATAGATATATCCATAGGTGGTCTTCAAAAAAATGAATGTTTTTGTGTCTAATGTCAAAAACACAAAGACTTGCAGATAAGAAATATAAAATCAAACACAACAAAGTGAGGCCTACTCTCGACCCTATCATATTGGGTCATTAAGCCCGATGGGCTCTCACCAAACCCTCGAGCAAGAACATGCATTGTTCACCACTTTGATCAATGGTGAAATCAATCTTCCTTATTACACTTACTATACAGTCTATCATTCTGACAACTCCTTTTTTGAGGTTGAAAAAAATAATAACTAAAAAGGTGTATTTAATGCCTGCAATACATATATATATGTAGTTGCAAAAAAAAAGCTACACTGATATATATATATAGTTAGATGCAGATATATACACATTGTTGATTGTACTCTACAAAAGAAACATGAGAAACACATAAAAAAACCCACCAGAAACACATGAATTCATAGTAACAAACCAACAAAAAAGAAAACAATATTTCCTTCCACCTTTCATGACTACACATAAACTATAAAGGAAACAATATACACTAAGCTATAGAACAACAATCAACAATTCCCTTTGGAAAATAACATAAATTGTTTTCAAAATACTTGAGTAACGGTTTTTTCAATATGCACCTCTTCCCGCTTGCTTTCTCTCCGCTCACTTCTTTCTCCATCACATGCAAAAAATGGGAAAATAATTATGACAACTAACACTTTTGTACTACTTTTGAAACCATTGTCCCATGCAAAAAACACAAAATAACCTCCAACCACCTTCACATAAATTCCGCAGTTGATAATTGTACTTGCACCTTCACAGAAGCTTTCCCTCCTCACTCACAACTATCTTGAACAAGAAGGTAAACCCAGAGAAGGACACCCAACAATGCCTTATCAAAAATTGTCCAGAAATTCACTATGTTTTTTTAGGATTTTAAAGGAAGGTGTTACTTACAACCATTTCCACTACAAGGAAACCATACAATAATTAATGTTGATGCGATTTCGTTGGCCTTCTCTATCAGCGTGCCAAACACTTTTTATTGAAAAATAAAAAAATAATCCACCATTGGTTTTGCATGGGTTTGCTACTATGAATTTTTGTGCTCTGCAAGTTTTTCCATGTGATGTAGTGTTTCATTTTTATTTTCTTGCATGCACATATGTATGCATGTAAAATTAAATGTAGACAACATTCATATATACTCGATTTTATAGTAAGCATACTAAGAAACATTTTTCTACATACGATGTGTTGAAAAACTCTTAGAAGTTATTCAAGGAAGAAGTTCTCAAGAGATGGTGGCATCAATATTGGTTTCAATAGTGACCCATATCGAGAAACCCACAAAAGATAAGAATTCATAGTAGCAATTTGTAGACATGCAAAATTAGCATTATGCATTCAATCAGGTTCATTCATCAAGTAAACCAGGCTTCACATGCATCCTCTCATTTAATTAATCAATTTCACCTTCATCCATTCATTAGATAAATTAAACTCATTAAGTTCATTCATAAGGTTATTCATTTAAATAAATCAAAGGCTCACATCATCCTTTAATTAAATCGGACTTTATTTAATTAAAATCTCAAAATTCATTTCCCATCCCTTTTGATTTAAATAAATCAAAGTATTTAAATCAAATAAGTCAAAATAATCTAATCATCATTAAGTTAAACTAATCTTGATTAAACTAACCTAACTACCCATCACATCCTCTAGATATTCCCACTTGCACAAATAAATCAATTTATTTATTTATTAAAATCAACATTTTCCATTAACATGGCATCTTTAAGGAATATTCCCTCAAGTTTGAATTCAAAATCAAGTGGGCGTGTACATCCAACAAAGAAATTAATGAACTCGTACATGTCCCCTGCTCAACATTTACTCTCAAATTTGAATTTGAAATTTCCCCCTCTTGGGCACATTTCCCAAATCTTGCACATCCCTCAACCTATGGCAACTTGACAAGTGGCCTCCTCTCATTGGTCTATTTTTAGTCCCAAATTCATCCATTTGGCCAATCCCTCATCAAGAAAATATATAAATGAAAGGCTTCATTCTTGTTCAAATCCTCCACCATCTTTGTATCTCATCCACAATCCATGCAAACTTACTCTCTTCAATTTGAGAGCTAATTTTTCCCATTCATCATCTTATCTTCATAGAAATTTCATCATTTAGCTTATCCAAAGGGGTTGGGAAAGGGCTATTTTCCACAATAGCACCAATCCCCCCATAAGATAAAGTGTTTGTCTTGTTTTAGAATAGGGATAGTTATCTTTGTTTTTATTTGCTCAATTATATCATCTTTTTCCTTATTTTTTAACAATGCAAATGGATTTTATGGGAAACTCTTATCTTAAACTTTCATTTTGATCTAATACTTTGAATTTTTTCTTTGATAATGCAAGTTGGAAATGGGGTTCACACAATCCAACGCAAAAAAAAACAATGTTACCTTCCAATCATCATGGTTGCATGGATAGCACAAATGAAACAATATACTGTCAACTAGAGAACAACAATGAACAATGACCTCTAGAAAATAATATGAACTATTTTCAAAATACTCTAGAAATGGTTTTCCCAAAATGAACCTCCACCCACACCTCTACCTTCTTGCTTCAAATGCACCTCTTCCCGCTTTCCAAAACCAGTACAACAATCTAGTTAATGGCACTATCAATCAGAGTGATGGACAATGTTTAACCCCTATGCATAGATATGTATGTATGTCATAACAGATGCAATCAACATTGATTCCATAAGACATTGGTGATAGTTTTTCTCTAGGTTAGTGTGTACTATTTCATTTTCAATAAGATGTCATTGAATAGGCTATACTATTTGATTTTCAAAAAAGTGCTCTAGCAAAAAGAAAACAAAACTATATTTTTGTTGGAAATAAAGAAGAAAGCACATGGAAATGTTGACACATCTAAAAATTGAAACCATTTCTCTATAGTGCATAGGCTACTCCCAAATGGCTAGCAAACAAAAAAAGGTGACAATGCCTTATGGACAACATCATAAATTCTATAACATTTACTATTGGATTGCAAATCAAATATGAAACAATATAGAGAGAGTTGAAGTCATAAAATAGTTTATGCTATTTTCCTAACTTCAAAGATCTTTTCAACACATTGGATGTGGAAAGCAATGTTTCTTATTATGCTTAATATGAAGCCCGTTATTGCAAGAATTCCCTTTGAGGACAAAACAAATAACAACTATCCTAACAAAGCAATAAATAGGGAGATGAGTTTATATGAATGGTGTCTACATCTTATTTTGCACACATATATATCTACACACATGAAAAGAAAAATGAAAGGCAACAAAAGAAACACATACTTTAGTGTTTTCCTATGCACATACAAATGCATTATAGACAAATTTTTTTACACACAATTGTATGAAGATGTTGTATGCACTGAGAACATTGAATTCAATGCATAGATGTTTCTATATATGTATATGTAGATGTATACATGCATACAACCATTTCCACAAGTATACATAAGAACAACTAGAAATGGATATGTGCAGGATCATAATGGGCCAAAAAGTGGCAATATGATGGGTATGTGGGTAACGACTATTTTTTACCCAAAATTGATGAAACAAAAAAAGGTTTTTAAAGGAGATTTTAAGATTTCCACCGATATAAATTATGCTTTAATTTGAATTTAATAAGTAATTATTATTCATTTTCTATTCAAATTACGACTAAAGTCTCGATTGATAGGTTGATTCAAATATAAAGGGTTTTTTCAAATTCCAGCTCTTCCTCCTTGATTCAAGTGTACCTCTTCCTACTTACTCTCTCTTTTCTCCTTGCTTTCTTCAGCGTCTGCAAAAAAGGGGCAATAAATTATCATAGCCGACACTTTTGTATTGCTTTTCCAACTATTGCTCCATGCAGAAAAATAGAAAAATAACTTGCTATTAACTAGAAAATAGCTTGATAATGCATGATTGAACTTGCACCTTCATGAAATATTTCTCTCCTTGCTTGTACTTGTGATAGCTGGTAAAGACACAGAACGACAACCAACAATTCCTTGTTGAAAATTGTACAGAAATTTGATCACACTGATGGACAATGTATTTCCCCTATGTGCAGGAATGTATGTATGTCATAGTGGATGCAAATAACATTGATACATAGTGATCCCTATCTTTATTTTGTTGGGACATTCTTGGAGTCGTAAGGTGTATTTTAGTGCCCTATAATAATTTTTTTTGCATCTAATATCACATATGTAGATTTCTGCACATAGGGGAAATAAAATCAGTGGCAATGATAGTCAAGAATGCCTTTGGGATTACAACATAAACTCTATAACATTTACTATTTTATCATGAATTGAAAATGAAACAATATAACCAAAGCTAGAGAACAATAATTAACATTGTGTTATGGAAAACAACACATACTATTTTATTACGTTGCAACCATAGGCACAAAACGGAAGCCATATATGAAACAATATTAAATTTTCATGTGTGTAGATATTTATGTATGTCAAAGTAGATGTAAAAAATGTACATACGTACTCTTCCCAATGTTTATTATTTTGCGAAAATAGTTGTAATTTGTTTGAACCTTGGCAAGGAATTCTTCGAATGATATACTTTATATTAATTGTTATATAGAACATTGAAGCCTTTTTCCTAATTATTTCTTTTCCCTCATTTTGTTGATGTCTATAGGAAAAAAAATGAGAGATTAGAAAAATGAAACAAAAAAATTGGAATAAAAAATTGTATATTAAGTATTATATGAATCATTGAACCCTTTATTTTTGTTAATCCTTTGCTATCATATTCGTAATGCCTATACAAAAAAATTGAGAGCTCATGTTGTGTTTTGAAGTCATAGACCTTGTAGTCAGTTGTCGGTGTTGCAGCTCTCAACTTTTAAAAGAGCAACCCCAACAATGTCGGTGGCCTCTAGCTCTACCCAGGCTAATGAACAATCCTCAAGCACTAGTCCTATAAGTTTATTTCTTGTTTTATTTTTGTTGCTGACAATTAAATTGACACTTTTCCAAGTGCACCAAGAAAACTGTGAATATAATTTATTTGAATTAACAATTGTTATGATATATGTTCTAACTAATTTATATTCAAACTCTTTATATCTTTTCTTTTCCTTTCAATCTACTGGCCATTTGGGAGTGACCTATGGGTATGTTTAGGATCATCATGGAAAATACAGGCCCTTAAGTGGTGATAAAATTCAAAAAAATTAGAGTTAGAAAACTTGACGTAAAAATAAGAATAGAATCTGTAAAAAATTGAATGTAGTTTCTAAACCACTAGGTTTATTTAAAAAAAAAAATCTATTTGGTGAAAATTTGAAATTTCAATGCAGTAGCACTTAAATTTCAAGGAAAAAATAAGAAGTAGGTGTCTTTCTGACCACCCTAACCACAATAAAATGATAATATTTTTTTATAATATTTTAGATATAAGTAGAGGACTCATATCCATGTGATGAATATTTTTTCATAACTTTTTTCCAAGTGAATAATTAATTATGAACTTTTTATTACAACTTTTAAAAAATATAAAACTCATATGTCACCACCTTAACTTGGTCAAAACTTCATGAATTTTTTTTTTAATCCCATAGTATGTGAAGCATCTAGAGTATGACACATGTTTCATATTCAAAACATGTGATATTGTTTGAAAGCTATAGATGTTTTTCAATCAACCTATCAATCATGACTTTAGTCATAATTCAAATGGAAAATGAATAATAATTATTTATTAAATTCAAAGTAAAGAATAATTTTATATTGGTGGAAAGCTAAGAATCTCCTTTAAAAACCCTTTTTGTTTCATCAATTTTGGGTAAAAAAAAGTCATTAGCCATATACCCTACACATACCCATCATATCACTACTTTTTGGACCATCATGATCCTGCACATACCCCTATGTGTTAGAGGGAAAAAAGTTACAGTTTTCAAATGTGTCAATATTGTTCTTTGCTTCTAGATTTGAGTCACAGCCATGAATATCTCATTGTTTCCGCTTCGCTAAGCTTAAATGCCAAGTGTAGGATACAAATGTAAATCTAGCCTTGACAACACATGTGATACAATCTATTAATGCTGGAGATGTCCCATCTATAGTTCTCCAACTAATTTCTTTTCAAAAAATAAGAGGTGATCAAAGGCCAGTTGACTGGTACAAATTCGTCCTTTCTGATGGAACCCACATGCAAATAGGAACTTTTCATGCAAAATACAATGGCATTTTGTTTATAGGGGCATTGAAAATAGGTTCCATCTTGTGCTTGACAAACTATCTATGTAGAAAGCTGCGGGAATCAAGGTTATATTTAGTTCTACACAACTTGTACTTGTAGTTTTATGCTTTCTTGTTTGTGGGGACCACCTTTTTAAGTATTTGATGTTTGTTTGGTTCTAGGGTGATTGTCATATTTTCCTTAGATATCAAAATGTCAAATTTCCAACTAATTGGAAAACCTAGATATTTGTTTAGAGATCAAGAAGAACAAATAGTTGGCTTCGAGTCACCCTCCCCATCCAAACAAGCCTCAACATTTGGGATTAATACATCCCCAAGAAAACATGATGCTCCTACAAATATCAGCCCTGTTAAAGGGCTAAATGTTTAGCAAACCAAATAGACAATAAAAGGCCTAATAACAAAAAAAAGGGATATGCGCCATTACAACAAATAAGGGCATGAGGGCCAAGTATTCAGCTTTAACATTATTAACAGTGAGGCAAAAAAAAATACAAAGAACTTGCTTTAATGACATAGCATAATTGCATTATGATAGGGTTGAGGTGGGTTGTACTTATTACGTGTCAAAGGGCTTGGTGAGACAAGCATATATAGGAAATTTAATAAGTTAAACAGCTAGATGGAAATCATTTTGGATAAAAAATCAACGTTGAAATGTTGTGACGATGAGGCATTTGTGCCAAAGAAAATATTTAAATTCATCCCATTATTGAAATTACAAATTGCAGCAATAATAGTTTGATTGGTATTATTAGGACTATGGTGCATGTAGGAATGGTACCAACTATAGAAAGAAAGGATTAGTCCAAAACAATTCATAGGATTGTTAAAATTTTGATGATTTGTCATCCTTTTCAATTGATGTTAATTTATGGGGCTCAAATTGGGAAGAAAAGGGTGACAAGATGGAAAGGTTGTACACCCTTGGTTCGATTCCCATCCTTGCTATTAAAAATGTGTGTGTTGGGTATTTTAATGGATCGGTTGTGAACATAACCACAGGGACTATTCTATATATAAATCCTGACATACCAGAAGCACAATCGTTGATCCAAAGAGGACATATTGATCCACCTATTGTCGATCCCTCCTGGATAGTGCCTCGAAAGGTTGCTTTGGAAAATGGGAGTCACTATTACATATATCTTGGATCACTTCCTTGGCTTTCCAGAAAATTTGCAAGCTATTGTCAAGGCAATAGTAAAATATATTAAAACTGATGCATTTTGTTAAGTTGCATGTCCCTTATAGGCCAATGATAGACAATGCAAGAAAAAGTGTGAAGAGTTTGAGAAAAATACATGCTTCTTCCCTAAATGCCAGACAAAAATAGCTGATTTTGACTTTTGATGGAGGACCACACAGGTGAGATTTGGGCTACTGCTTTTGATGAGGCTGCAACAAGCTTATTGCAGATGTTAGCAAAATAGCTTTACATGTTGCAATATGAGTTTCTACTGTAATGACTGTTGAGTCTGTTATCAATGTTGTCACCTAAACCTCATTTTTTTCACTATTCTTATTAAAACTCGGACCTATAATTAAGAAATAAGGCTTAAAACAACAATAGTCAAAGTTGCAAGAATTAACTTTGAAGCTGAGTGCAAGCTACTGCTATCAAATTTGTCTACTATTTCTCCATTGTGCAAGAGTTTCCAAAGATAATTGTCATACTGCTTTGAATTCCAAAACAACCATGCCTGATTATGACTTTGGATTTTTGTTATAGTTTATGTTGACCAGACATTTGTTTCCTTTACTTTCTTTGTAGTGGTTGTCACATCAAAAGACCTTTCCTTTCAACTACTATTGCTTTTTTGTTTGTTTAACTGGTTATATATTAAGATAATGAAGTATAACTTATAATTTTTAACAAAAAAAGATACACTTTCTTTCTTTTCTATTCTTTATGTTTCTTATAGTTTTGTTTCGCTTTAAGTGTATGTTCCTGATTTTATTTTATGTTGTCTGGTTATATAGTTATGTCATCCTATTTAACAAATGTATCAGTATTTACAGTTGTTCTTATATATACTTGTGGACATGGTTGTATGCATGTATACATTTAGGTATACATATACATAAATATATATGAATGTAATTCAAATTTCTCAGTGCATACAACTTTTTGATACATATGTGTGTAGATAGATGTGTCTGTAATGGATATGTATGTGTATATGCATGCATTGTTCAATATTTATAGGTATTTGTGAGTTTTTTTTAATAAAATTTTGTTCTAATCTTTTCTTGAATGTTCTCACTGCATACAATATCTTGAGAAATTTTTCTGTTGATATATGTGTCTGTGATGTATTTGTATGTGTGAGTGTGTATGTTTGTGTATGCATCTAATGCTTCTCAAATGTTCTCCCTACTACTTTGTCATATCTAATCATAATGTCATGTTGGATATGGATATAATATGGTTCTTCGCTATAAATTTTATTGTGTATGTTGTGCAGCTTAATCTATAGTCTAGCAATGAACAATGCCTTATTGAAAATAACATAAGCTACTCAATTGCTTTGGTAATTTTTAAATGCAAGGTATTATTGTAACCATCGCCAATATATGGAGACCATACATGAAACAATGTTGCCATGACAAGCTGTACTAGGTGATGTTTGTTTCCTTTTCCCAGGAAACATACACATATATGTGCATTTAAACTCATCTATATTTCTTTCACATGTATTGACAAGTTTGGGTGTGCATATGTATGTATGTCATTTCCAAAAATAGTTGTCACTGTGGTGGCTCACAATCTTCATAGTAGGTAAAGCTACAAAACAACAGTCAACAATGCCTTATGGAAAATATCATAAACTACTCAATTACTTCTGTAACTTTAGAACTCTAAATATTATTGTGGCCCCTGGCAGTGTATGGAAAGCATATCTGAAACAATGTTGTTATTAGTCTATTTTGTTGCTTTGCAACGATTTCCTCTATATGGAAAAGATAAATGAAATAATATTTATTGCTTTGCAATGATTGCCTCTATATGGAAACTTTTAGCCAATAGGCTATATGTGTGAACTTTGGATGAAATTTTCATCATCCTTGCTAGTTTTAAAGTTGTTGGGAAACAATCAACAATGCATATATATTTGCATCTTCCTTTGCATACATATATATTGGTGTACATTTTTTTTCCACCTACATCTTTATCTATTTCATGTGCTCAATGCATAGATAGGAATCTGTTGCTCCGAAATATATCGCTATAAAAAAGTATGTGCTTCTTTTGTTGTGTATCATTTTCCTTTTCGTGTGTGTAGATATGTATGTATGTCAAATTAGATGTAGACAACATATACTCCTCCCTTTTTTATTGTTTTTGGAGGATAGTTCTTATTTGTTTCCTCCTTAAAAGTGAATTCTTACAATAATAGGGCTTATATTAGGTCTAATAGAAAACATTGATATCACCATTCATCATAGTGGTGGGTAGTGTATGTTCTTTCTTGGGGCTTTGGTGAGAGCCTATTAGGATCCATGACCCAATATAGTAGAGTGGAGAGCAAGACTTGTTTTGTTTTGTTCCATTAGGTATGTCCAGGATCATGATGGGCCAAAAAGAGGCAATATGATGGGTATGTAGCTGACGACTTTTATTTTATCGAAATTTGATGAAACGAAAAGGGTTTTTAAAGGAGATTCTCATCTTTCCACCAATATAAATTATGCTTTACTTTGAATTTAATAAATAATTATTATTCATTTTCTATTTGAATTACAACTAAAGTCCTGATTGATAGGTTGATTGAAAAACGTCTATAGCTTGCAAATGGTATCACCTTTTTTGAATCCAAAACATGCGTCAAATTCTATGCTTCGCATACTATAGGATTTTAAAAAGAAAAATTAAATTTCATGAAGTTTTGACCAAGTTAAGGTGGTTAGACATATGCTTTTTTTATATTTTTTAAAATTTGTAATAAAAAATTCATAATTAATTATTTACTTAGAAAAAAATTACAAAAAAATATGCATCACATCGGGCCGTGACTCCTCTACTTATATCTAAAATAGTATAAAAAAATATTATCATTTTATTGTGGTTACGGTGGTCATACAAAAACCTACTTATTCTTTCCTTGAAATTTAAGTACTACTACATTGAAATTTTAATTTTTTACCAAATAGATTTTATTTTTTTAAGAACAAACCTAGTAGTTTAGAAATTGCATTCAATTTTCTACAAATTCTATTCTTACATGTTTTTGAAATAATATAGATAACTTATTCAAATTTTTATGTCAAGTTTCCTAACTCTAATTTTTCTGAATTTTTTGCCACTTAAGGGCTTGTTTTTTCCATGATGATCACGCACATACCCTATTTCACTTTCTCTATGTACAAATATGTATATCTATGAAGTTATCCATGGACACCATTCATGCCTATGTGTAGCTCTATGGATATGTGAAATCATATGAAAATGAGTGATATTGCTATGCTAGCCTATTCCAAGTGATGTTAATCTCTCAACCTATGCCAAGTGATGTTTTTTTCCATTGCCCCCAATGTGATTCTATATTGATAGGTCCATGCATGGCTATATATGTGTGTTTTATTCTTATAAACTTTAGCTCATAGTAACAAACCAATTGAAAACCTCCACCATAAAACACAAACCATAAATAAAACAATATTGGTTTCAACAGTAAGCTAGATAAAAAAAAACCCACACAAAATACATGATATTAACTATTTTGCAACCATTCACACAAAATGGTGGCCATAAATGAAACAATATAGCCTAATCTAGAGAATTGCAATAATCGACATAGAATGAAAGGCATAAATGAAACAATATTGGTATCAATAGTCACCCAAATGGGAAAACCCATAAAAATAATTTTCTCCCCATCTTTTCCACATTGTAGTTGTACCATAGAAAAATGGATCATTGACATTTTCATGGTATTTTAGATCTTTCTCTCATGATGCTTGGTCTATTTCGCTTTGATTTAATGTTGCAATGTAACTTATGCATTAACATTATGTCCTAAATATTCAAAATATGACATCTTGTGAAGGTGTTGTGAAGATTTGTAGCACATTTCTACACTTTTATAAACTCTTTTCATTATAATTCACCTAAAAATCACCTTTTCATCAGTTATCAAGACCTATTTTGAAGTGTTGTAAAGTCTTGTAACAATATTTTAGGCTTTTCTACACTTAATTTCACTATTTACACCTTTCTTATGCTTTATTTGACCCCTTTATGCATTCATAAGGCTTAACTAAGTGTATTTTTTAATGTAAGCCTAACAATTAACATTAAATAAGAACTCAGGAAAATGGAGGCACACGAGCACGGGCACGGGTGGGAAAAGAGGTATTTTGAAAATTCAAGCGATGGAAATGGAGGCGGAGCAAGATTAGAGAGATCTCAGGAGAATCAGGAGTTGATTTCGAGTAAGAATCAAGGTAAGGATGATCAGGATGAGTTGGACTCTAGAAATAAAATCCAGGTGGAACCGGGTGGAAAGGATATTTTGGCAGTTATTCCTACGGTTTCCCCTACCGGTCAAAAAAATGAAAAAGCTAATGAGGCGGTGGGGACCATTGGCGGCATTGGAGGTAATTGCAAACCCTAGACTTCTTTGTTTGGGTTAAAACCTAATGGAAAATCTTCTTTCCCTCTAGTGCAAAATATCTCAGAAAAAGGTATGTTTGCAATTTTTGTGCCAGATTTGCTAATTGATCAAAATATTGCTTTAATGGAAAGAACCCAGGTTGGGAAGTTTATGGGCCCTAGACCAAACATTGAAGTTTTCAGGGAGTTCATTAAAAATAAATGGAGAACAAATGGAAAAGTTTCGGTTGCTACTCTTCCAAAGGGTTTTTTTGCGTTTGAATTCACTTGCAGAGAGGACATCTTGGCTATTAGAAGTGGGGGTCCTTGGGTTATAGGGAAATCTTCCATGGCTCTAAAGAAATGGACCTCTAATTTGGACCTTTTTCAAACTCCCTTTTTGAGAATGTCCTAGTTTGGGTCAGACTTCTAGGCCTTCCCCTGGAATATTAGAATGAGGACATTTTTTATGGTATTGCGAGCTCCTTTGGAGAGCTCCATTCTATTGATTCAATGATAGCTACTAGAAAGAGATTGCTATTTGCTAGAATATGTGTAGGGGTCTCTCAGAATGCTGACCTTCCCTCATTGATCGAGATCCAGTCAAAATTGGGTTCCTGGGTGCAAGATATTGAGTTTGAAACCATCCCATTTGCTTGTTTCAAATGTAGAAAATTTGGGCACTGGGCTAAGAAATGACCCTTAAGTGCTACCAAAGAGAAAGAGAAACCAACTGGTTCTTTGAAATTGTTATGGTGAAAGAAATCAGGAGGATATAGCCTTGAAAATAAAGAATCTAATGGTCAGAGTACCTCTAATGAGGCTGATGTGGTCATGGAAAATAATGGAGAGGCTCTGATGGAACCCTAGCATATGGATCTTGAGAAGACTTTACCTATTAAGGAAAATAAATCCAAGGAGGATCAGTTGGCAGGGGAAGATAATCTAAACCAAGATGCTAATCCCTTTTCCCATGAACTAATCCCAACAGTGAAAACTGATGAGACCCCGGGCTTGGAGGATATCCCTATTCAGGGGCTATCCTTAGAGCTCAACATCCCTCTCCCTGAACTCTGTTGGTCTTTCTCATCTCTGCTCTGCTCATCCTAATGATGGATCACGAAGTGTGATCCGAAACGTTGATGCAAAAATTATCACACAATCAAAACCAGAAACCATTGCAAAGAACATTATGGATTGTGGAAACTTGATATCATTAATCCCTCTCCCTCTCCATTCCTCTGTTGGTCTTTCTCCTCTAGGAGTAGAGCACTTTATGGATCCTAACTCCTTCGATGTGGTTAAGGATTCTTTCGAAGACCTAGACCATTCAATTGAACTTTCTAGAAACTTCTCATCTTCTCATTTAAATAGTATCATGGAAACATTATCCTGGGATCAAAGGCTCTTAACTGATAAGGAATGGGAATCTAGTAAAGAGACGGATAGCCAAGAAGTGACAGATAAAGAAGAGTTCTTATCAAAGAAAAAGAAAAATTAAAAAAAAAATTGGAAGAATCCAAGTGGAATTTCTACCAGATCAAAAGCAAAGGAAAATTGTGGAGCATCAAAGAAATCTCAAGGGAAAAAATCTTTTAAATGGACAAGAGAGCATAACAATTTTTTAGGATATTGTAGATGGGTCTCAGAAAACCATCCTGGAATGCCTCAAATCCCCTAGTAATTCATGAAGATTATGTTGTGGAATATAAGGGGACTCAATAGCCCCCACAAGTAGGATGTTCTAAGCAATTTTGTTAAAGACCACAAACCTGATATTCTTCTTATTTAGGAGACGAAAATGTCAAAGGAAAAAGTTGAAAATATGAAACTTTTCCAACACTGTAGTGCTCATGGAAACAATTTGAATGGTGCTTCTGGAGGTATTGCTACCTTCTGGAATAATCACATAATCAAACGGGATCTGATTTTGGAAGGCACGAACCATATTGCTACTAGATTCACACATATCAGGATAGTTTCAGTTGGATCCAAATGAATATCTATGCCCCCAATGGTAAAGGACTGAGAAAATCCTTTTGGATGTAGCTAGCTGCTTTTAGGAGGATTTTTGATAGAGAGCCTTGGATTGTTATGGGTGACTTCAACATGCCCCTCATGAATGGAGAAAAATTTGGAGGTTCCCAGATCAATGCAGAGAGCCAAGAGGATCTTCAGAGTTTCATTGATAATTAGGGGCTGATTGATCTAGATTTACATGGAGCTTCCTATACCTGGTTGAATCGCAGAAAGGGGTTGGAGCTTATACAAGTTAGATTAGATAGATCTTTAGTTTCCAATCACTAGTTTTTTAAGTATTATTGTTCTTGTAAAACTCTCTCTAGGATTGGTTCTAATCATTTCCCTATTAGTTTTGTTCCAGATCCTATAAAAAAGAAGGAAAATATCCCTTTCAAAGTGGAAAAAATGTGGCTCCTTCATCCTTCTTTTAAAGAGGAAATTAGGAAATGGTGGAATATAAGTATTTCTAGCACTGCTATGTTTAGAATAGCTAAAAAACTAAGGGAAGTGAAATGTAACTTGAAAAAATGGAAAAAGGAGTCCTTTGGGAACATCTTTAAGATCAAATCTGACCTTTAGATGGAACTGGGGGAGATTCAATATAAAATCCAGAAGGAGGGATATTTGAATGACACAAAAGAAAAAGAGAATGAGTTACTTATTAAAATGTATGACATTATTGGAAAGGAGGAGGAGTTATGGAGGCAAAGATCTATAGTTTTATGGTTATCTGCAGGTGACAAAAATACCAGGTATTTTCATCTATCCATCTCAAAACACAGAGCTATCAATAAAATATCTCAAATTGAAGTGGATGGTACTAAGTATGAGGAGGAGGAGGATATTAGAAAGTATGTTGTCTCATTCTTTAAAAACCTTCTTTCTAAGAATGATGAAATTAACCAAAATGATCAGGACCATTTAATAGATGCTATACCAAAAGTGATCAGCTAGGAAAATAACACTATGTTGTATGTTATTCCTACCAATGAGGAAGTCAAGAGGGTTTTTTCTCCTTTGATGGGAGTAAAGCTTTGGGTCCAGATGGTTTCCCTCTGTTTTTCTTCCAATGGTTTTGGGAGACTATTGGAGATGATGTGGTGAATGCTGTAAAAGAATTTTTTGGATCCAAAAGTCTCCTAAAATAATTGAATGCCACCTTCCTGGTTCTTATCCCTAAGAAGCCTGGAGTGATAAACTTTGAGGCATTCAGACCCATAAGCCTTTTTAATTCTATCTATAAAATCATCTCTAAGGTTTTGACTTCTAGACTTTTAATTCTTTTGCCTTCTTTGATTTCACCTCAATAGAATGGCTTTGTTCCTGGTAGACAAATCCCTAACTCTATTGTTACTATGCATGAGAACATACATTCTTTGGTGGAATCTAAGACTGAAGGCTTTCTGTTAAAGCTTGATATATCTAAAGCCTATGACAGAGTTGACTGGATTTTCTTATTTAAGATTTTAAAGGCCTTTGGTTTTTGCAACAGGGTTCTTCAAATGGTGGAACAGCTTGTGTCTACTGCTTCTATTTCTATTATGGTTAATGGATCCCCAACTACTTCCTTTCAAATTACCAGAGGTTTAAGACAGGGTGATCCTATTTCTCCTATTTTATTCACTATCATGGCTGAGAGTCTTGGAAGAAACCTAAAAAAGTTGATTGACACTAGATCCCTTCGCGGTCTCAACCCTACTTCAAGTAACATGGTTTGTTCTCATCGACAATTTGTTGATGATACTATGTTGTTGGGTAAAGCCTCGGTCTCGGAAGGTAAAACTTTGAAGTCTTTGATTGATAAATATGGGAGAGCATCTGGACAGCTGATTAATAATCAAAAAATTTATATGTTCTTCTTCAACACTTCGGCTCACAGACATACCAAAATTGCTAGAATTCTTGGTTGTAGGGTGGATTCCTTGCCTACCACCTATCTTGGCTTACCCTTGAGCTTTAAGCCTCCTGAATCCTTTTGGGTTTTGTTGGTTGAGAGGTTTAGCAAAAAGCTTGCTGGTTGGAAAGGTGCTCTACTAAGTCAAGCGGGAAAACTTCAACTCCTCAAAGCTTCCTTTTAGAATTTTCTGATCTATGCTTTGAGCCTCTTCAAGATTCCAGCTAAGTTTGCATATTTCATAGAAAAGATTCAAAAAATATTCCTCTGGTCAAGTGTCGAAGAAAAGAAAAGACTTCCTTTAATTGGATGGGATCTAGTGTGTAGACCAAAAAAGAATGGAGGATTAGGTCTTAGAAGAATCAGAATGGTCAACAAGATCCTTCTTGCAAAACAAATATGGAGAATTTTCTCATCTTCAGGTGAATGGACTGATATCCTAGCTAGTAAATATTTAAAGAACAATGGCTCTCTTATTATTCTAAAGGATTACCATCTTCTTCCTAGGGGTTCTACCTGCTGGAATAATCTGATCATTGGGAAAAATATTGTGGACTGTGGAACTGGTTGGCAAGTTAGAAGTGGAAACCAAACTAGATTTTGGGAGGATAGATGGCTATTCAAGGAGCCCCTTATAAAAACTGATTCTTTTAGTGGGTGGGCTAAGAATTGAAAAGCTCATTTCGGATCCTATGTGAAATACTACATAGTGAATGGAAAATGGGTGAATTTGTGTCTTATCAGTCAGGCTCTTGCTCCTATTAAGTCATCTTTATTGGCTATTAGACTCTGCTCTGATCAGTTGGAAGATCATCTTGTCTAGATTGATGAACCCTCGGACAACTATTCAGTTTCATCCGCCTTTGTCAGGATTACTTCTTCCTAGGGTTCTCCTCCCTTTTGGTTGAAGGCTTGGTTCAAACATTTGTTCCCTAAAATCAACATTTTTTTCTGGATCATTCTCCAAAATAAGGTGCTTACGATTGATAACCTGTGTAAACGTAGCTTTCAAATACCTAATAGATATTTTCTTTGTAAGAGGGAAGCAGAGTTAGTGCATCATATGTTCCTTCATTGTCCTTTTGCAAATTCAATCTAGGAAAAAATTATTAGCTTTTGGCATCTCTCTTGGGTTTTTCCTTTGTTTGTTGAAGACTTTTTCCTCCAATGGAAAGCTCCAACTCATAATCTTGTTCTCAGGTTTCTATGGGACTTCTCTTTCCCTCATGTTGCTTGGGGTCTTTGGAAAGAATGCATAAATAGAATTTATAGAGACAAAGAAGCTTTGGTGGATATTGTTTTTGATAGAATTATCAGATTCTTGAAAGAGAATGTCAATACTATCCCCCAAGAGGTTAGTAATTCTGAGAAAGCGACTCAATTTCCTGATGACCTTATAGTTTCCAAGGAATGGAATATTAGTCTCGATTTGCCTTGCACCCCTAAAAAAGCCAAGAAGGATAGAGAGGATGTTCACTGGTCTTTCCTGCCTAATTGATGGGTCAAAGCTAACTTTGACAGTGCAGCTAAAGGTAATATAGGGGCAGCGGGATGTGGTGAAGTCATAAGGGACTTCTTTGGAAACTTTCTTGGTGCTACAACCACTCCTCTTTAGTCCCAAACCAATCACTTGGCTAAGGCTACTGATGCTTTTCACATTATAAATTTATCCCATAGTCTTAACTTTAAAAATCTCTTGCTTGAAGGTGACTCCAAAAATATTATTGACTGTCTTTGTGGCAAGTCCCCCCCTCATGGACAATTAAATCATGGATTGATGATGCCACCTCAACTCTTGCTAAGTTTGACAAAATTAAAATCTCACATGCCTATAGAGAAGCTAATGTCGTGGCAGATTTTTTTGCTAATGAAGGGGTTAGGAGTAATGATCAGAGCACTTGGCTAAACTTTAATGATCTAAGTGTTAATGTCCATGCTTTATTGAATTATGATAAATCACATGGATAAGAGGCATGCCATCTCTTTAATGAGGACATGATGGAGTTATCACATCACAATCATTAGATTGTATGGGACTGAGCTTATTTGCTTAGTCTGCAAGGTGGATTGGCACGCTTTGTGGGTTCTTAGATTTAGCGGGACCAATTCTAGTAAAGATATCGTGTCTTTGTGCCCCACTGTGTTTGCTAAGATGGGTGGAGATAGGGAAAGAACTAAGCCTAACAGCTATGAGATGCATACAAGAAATGTTAATGCTTGGAATAAAGTTAAAAGTGGGGGATTACTTTTGTTCTTGGATAAGCTCCATGGTTCCAGTCAAGAGGCTACAGATCTTTTTGAGAAAAATTGGGATAATGGGAATCTTACCCTTTTTGGTAGGAATGTTGAGCTCAACGAAAACCTGATAGCTAAAGTGACAGGAATGTCGATTGATAGGAAAAAAAAATTTAGGGACAGGGTTTTTTCTGACGATGTCATCATCAAATTTCCTAAAAAAGAGAAAGAAAAGTTGAAACTAGTAAAAATTTCTAATAGATTCTTTGATGCTGACACAATAAAATCCCTGTGGAGAAAGGTCCTACGTGTCATCATGGAGTACATAACCATGGATGGTCATTTCATCAAGGTCTATGATTATCACTTTGCCCTACTCAACCATTTCTGCTACAAGGTAAGGGTTTCTTTCCCCTACTATCTTTTCTGCTCTTTGAGGAAAAGTTTGGATGACCACAAAAAAAACCCTACAAGATTCCCTATTTTGCATACTGGTTTGATTAGATTAATTGTGGAGCATTACCAAAAAATTCCTATCCCTGCTAGTCTTGAAGCCTCCCTTGACTTTGAGGGTGATGATATTGAACCTAGCTGCTTGGGGTTTTTGCCCAATTTAAGTCTAGCTAGAACTGTCCTTAGTCCGCCTACTACCCATTCGGGCAAGAAAAACCCTAACCCTCTTACTGTTAAAGGTTGTGTTGTGCCTGAGCTGGAAAGCCCCTCCCTTAAAACTATTTTTATTGATAAGAATCCCAAGGCAAAAAACCCTTTTTCTTACTCCGAAGATTCCCCCGACTCTGAGGCGTCTGGTGCAAATAATACTGAGCCCTCTGTTGACCCATCGATGGATAGAATTGCTAGATCTGGGTCCCCTGTCACTCCTATCCCTGATAATACTTGTCTCAACACTGATAGGGATCCCTCTGTGGATGTTTTGAATTTAGCTAGAAATAATGTTGATACCCATTTCAAACTTTCGAAATGGACTTTCAATGAAATTAACAAGCTAAATATAAAAAATTGGACCCTGCAAAGTAAGTTGGAAGAGTTGGGAGCCAAGGTAGCAGCGATTAAAAAAATAGAGGTGAAACGAAGAGATCACGGTCTCAACAATGACACTCATAACCAAGCTGGAAAAAATAGAAACATCGAAATTGAGATGGAAAAATGAATAATACTATCAAAATCATTAGTGAGCAAAACAATTGTATGGCCAGAAACAATGCCATAATCATTAATGCCATGACTGAGAAACTGGACAAACCCATCAGGGACCTCTGGTCGTTGACCTGGAGGAAACCAATGAAAGAAACCAGGAGGAGGATGCTGGCATCTCTAAGAGAACCAGGGCCAATCTGAAGAGGAAGGCTCCCCCCACTCTGCAAATGATTTGAACATTTGAGAAGGGTGTTCATGAGATGAAGAATTTGGAGGCAGAGACAGATTCTGTCTTGAAGACTTTGGGTTAGTTGCAGTCAGTTTTTTGTTGGCTTTTCTGCTGGCTTTTTTTGACCTTCCTAGTCTTTTGAGGGTGGCTGCAGTTTGTTCTTGTTTTTACCTTTTATGCAGCTGGTTGTTTTTGTTGGACTTTTATTTCATATCTTTTATGTTGTAAACTTTGTGGTTTCAGGTCCCTGTAAAACCTGTTTTACGCTTTATCAAAAATATTAAATGTGACTTAATTCCTGACACCCACTTTCAAGCCCAAGGTGGGACCCATTCACCATGGGTGGCGATTGAGTCCCTCTTGGATCCAAAATAAAAATAATTCAAAATTTCTTTCAAATTTTTATTCAAAATTACCTTCTGTCAACCTGTGATGATGTATCATTGGGTTATTAGGGCACAAGAATGTATAAACAAGTGTTTTTTTTTCTCATTTTACACCTAATTCACTAATCCATTCATCTAATTCATTCAAGCATTCATCAAGTTCACTCATTCACTAATTACATTCAAGCATCTTGGAGCATCCATTGATATATCTTCAGATTTCTTCAACAAGGTGGTGGTGAGTTTAGGACATTTGCATTTTGGTTATTCATCTTTCCTTGTTCATTTCATTTCATTCCATTTCTTCATTATGAGTTTGATTACCAAAGTGGGATTTTTCCAAGGAAAATCCCTATACTCTAACCCTTAACCATTTTTCCCCTCTTGCATGTGTGTTTGTAGACTTTTGTATGTAGATTTATCAAGCAATTATGTGTTGAAAGGTGGTCAACAATTCAAAAAAGTGTTTCAAGTCAAATCAACCCTATTTCAAGCTTGGAGACAACCTATATTCCGTTTTCTACAGATTTGACTCCATCAACCTGACAAGAGGACAAGTGCAGATTTGGAGCTCTACAAGATTGACCTTATATTTAATATAATTTTGGGAGAGTACTGATTCTCCATCAATTGTGAATGAGTCCCACCTTAAGGTTGAAAAAGGTGTTTCTATCTGATTCCAAATCTTGATAGTCAAAAACCTGTTTCAGGTGTTTTTGCTAGTAATAGGACTGATTCACTATCAGTGGCGAATGACTCCCACTGGTGATATTCACTGATTTTTTCCATGATTCAAATCATCCTAGATTCAACATTCATTGCTCAGGTGCACTTTGTTCAACCTTCTTTCAATTATGTTTTGCATTCATTCATGTTTTAGTTCATTCTTGCATGTCTCGCTATGTTTTCAAACATTGCTTACAACATTGCATTTAATCATATTCACACCATGTACAATCCTCTATTTCAGTGAACCACTTAAATTTTGGGGTTCTATGTCTCTCCTTTTAGGTCAAAGATCCTAAGAGTGCAAGATAAATCTATAGTCAACCACAAAATTGTTGGTTCATGCCAAGGATGCTAGGATTCCCATGGGTCATCTTCCTCCTTCCATTCATGAAAAAGAAGATTCTAACAAATCAAAATGACCTTACAAATTGAAAAACCTCAAGTTTCCTACTCATCCTCCACCTGAATGTGAAAGGAAACTTCAATTGGTTTTTAAAAAAGGCCTTATATTCTTACCACCTATGAATAGGTTGTTCATCCATCCTAAAGACTCTAACATACCATATTGTAAATATCATCATATTCTTGGACATCGAACTAAAAAAAATTTGACATTGAAGGAAATACTAGACAAGTATCACTTCACTAATACCGACTACTTTCCTATCATCTCTTAAAACAAAAACCTCTCTTCATGCCATAGTAGTAGAATTTTATATTCTCACTATTGCATGATCCTTTCCCATCACCCAAATCAGCTCATTCTTACGCTACACTCCATGGGGGAAAGAAATTGTTAGCCTTTTCCTTGTAATGCATTTGTCTTTGTCTCTTAACTAAGTTATTCATCTTCCACTTATATTACTTGAGATTTTGAAGTCAATAACTTGGTTAATGGTTGACTTACATTTGCATTACTCACTCCTTTTATATTTTCATTTTTCTTTCATGTGCGTATCGTATTCACCCATAATGTGCGTTTGATGTTATCTCTCTCTTTGTTAAATTCCTCTATTTATACCTCTATTCTTCTATATGTCATACATTTTTCATTTCCTTTTTCACTTTTGTTTTGTGTTTTCCTTTTGGAGATGACGCAAAGCATTGAGATGCCCTGTGTCTCTTCCATGTTCACCCAAACGGTCCCTTTTTCTTTCTTTTATTTTATCTTTTCTTGTGCTTTTCCTTTTGTGGATGACACAAGGCATTAAGACCAAAATGTCTCCTTCATGTTGACCCAAAATCTTTTCCTTTTTGTTTTCTTTTTTCTTTTGTTTTCCTTTTTGGGACGATGCAAAGCATTGAGACCACAATGTCTCTTCCATGTTGACTCAAAATGGACTTTTTTCTTTTCTTTTCACTCTCTTTGTGTCATTATTCTAGTTCTATGTGTATTTTGGGAATGATGATATCAAGCTCTTTAATAAAAATACTGCAACAATGAACATACTGACCCCAAATCCATAGATCCCTTATGTGTTTGGTGTGTTCCTTTCCGGGAGGCAACCTCCCTTTCTTTTGTTTTTTTTTTTTAAATGAAGTAGCCTAACTTAGAAACATATGATTTGGCATAGGGGCTTTCTGAGTTGGCTCTATTCTCTTGTTTTCTTTTTGTATTTCTTTTTCCTTGCTACTTTAAAGTAATTGCTCATAGAATGATGTGTAGCAGCTCCTTTAAAGTGGGAGGCATACATTGGCATCATTTCACTTACATTCTTGGTTCTTAGTGTAGCCTTGTCACTTCATACGATGCATTCGTAACTTTGTGGACAACATTGGGTGTGATTTCCTTCATAAAAGTTATCTATCTCAGCATATTGTATTCCTCTTAGTGGTCTGATGTGATGCACTGCATCCCCTAAGTTGTGAATATTTTATTCTTTGATTGGTCCTTTTTTGGAGACATTAGACACAATGTTCCCTAAGTGATAAACCTTGCATGAACTTACCAAGACTCCCTTGAACATCTTTTACATTTTACATTTTACATTTTTACCACCTTACATAATGCAACTTGCATGCCTGTAGTACCTTGCTCTTTATTCATGGGTTCTAAGAATACGAAGCTTTGTTTGTCTCATGAAGCATGAACTAAAATTTTCCTTTGTGGCACCTTGTTAAACTTATCAAGAGCTATAACTTTAATATGGTTGAGTGGGAAGCCCATTCAGTGGCATGAATTTCCCCATAGCCACCTATGTGTTTGTGAGTACATACCATTTGTTTCTCACCTTTTGGGTCTTCTCACCTAGTGGACTGCCATAAGTTTTGTCGCCCTAGAGTGAGTATGCTTTCTATTTTTCTCACAAACAACCTAGATCTAATCCACAACTAGTTGGATAGATGATTGAAGCTTGATCTGATTCTCCCTCTTCTTCTTCTTCTAATCCGCATGTGTGTTCCTTTGTTCTTATGTTTAGTTTCCCATTGGATCTTCATCCTAGGGGATTGATCATCCCTTTTGATCATTGTCATTCCATATTTCTAGCATAAGTGTATTTGGACATCTCCCTTGGTATGCATGGCTACTTTAGTGTGAGTTTGAAGCAAGTTCATCCTCTAACTAAAGTAAGGGCTAAATGTACCATATAAAAATGGATCATTGACATTCTCATGGTCTTTTAGGTCTTTCTCTCATGATGCTTGGTTTATTTTTCTTTGTTTTAATGTTGCAATGTAACTTATACATTCACATTAGGTCCTAAATATTCAAAATATGACATCTTGTGAAGGTGTTGTGAAGTGTTGTAACACATTTCTACACTTTTCTATACTCTTTTCATTATAATTCACCTAAAAATCACCTTTTCATCACTTGTCAACTCCTATTTTGAAGTGTTATAAAGGCTTGTAACAAGATTTCATGCTTTTCTAGGCTTAATTTCACTATTTACACCTTTATTATGCTTTATTCGACCCCTTTATGCACTCATAAGGCTTAATTAAGTATATTTTTTAATGCAAGCTCAACAAATAACATTAAATGTGACTTAATTCCTAAAACCCACCTTCAGTCCCAAGGTGCGACCCATTCATCATGGGTGGAAAATGAGTCCCTCTTGGCTCCAAAATCAAAGTAATTCAAACTTTCTTTCGTGTTTTTATTCAAAATTACCTTATGTCAGCATGTGATGATGTAGAATCATTGGGTTATTAGGGCACAAGAGTGTATAAATATTTTTTTTTTTCTCATTTTACACCTAATTCACTAATCCATTCATCTAATTCATTCAAGCATTGATCAAGTTCACTCATTCACTAATTACATTCAAGCATCATTCAATCAAGAAAACATCAAGCATCTTGGAGCAGCCATTGATATATCTTAATATTTCTTCAACAAGGTGGTAGTGAGTTTAGGACATTTGCATGTTGTTTATTCATCTTTCCTTGTTCATTTCATTTCATTTATTCATTAAGGGTTTGATTACCAAAGTGGGATTTGACCAAGGAAAATCCTTATACTCTAACCCTTAACCATTTTTCCCCTCTTGCATGTTTGTTTGCAGACATTTGTATGAAAATTTATCAATGAATTATATGTTGAAAGGTGTTCAACAAGTCAATAAATTTTTTTGAGTCAAATCAACCCTATTTCAAGCTTGGAGACAATCTACAACCTGTTTTCTGCAAATTTGACTCCATCAACCCAACAAAGAAGACAAGTGCAGATCTGGAGCAACATGATTGACCTTTGATTTAACAAAATTTTAGGAGAGGACTGATTCACCATCAGTGGTGAATGAGCCCCACCTTAAGGCTAAAAAAGGTGATTCTATCAGATTCCAATTCCAGATAGTTGGAAACCTGTTTTAGGTGTTTTTTCTAGTAACATGACTGATTCTCCATCAATGGCGAATGAGTTCCACTAGTGATTTTCATTAATTTCTATTAGCATTCAGATCATCCATGATTCAACATTCATTACCCAAGTGCACTCTGTTCAACCTTCTTTCAATTTTGTTTTGCATGTATTCATGTTTTAGTTCATTCTTGCATATCTCATTGTGTTTTCAAATATTACATATTTCATAGGTTTTGTATCAATAGTCAATAAATTTAATGAGTTAGTTGCATTTAATCATATTCACATCATACAATCCTCTATTTGAGTGAACCACTTCAATTTTGGGGTTCTATCTCTCTCCTTTTAGGTGAAAGATCGTAAGAGTGCAAGAGAAGTCTATAGTCAACCACAAAATTGTTGGTTCCACAACCAACATTCATCCCTATGTGTAGATATGTATGTATGTGAGCTTAGATGAAGAGAACATTCATATATACACATTCCTATGTTTATTAATTTCATAGGGTAGTTGTGTTTTTTTTTGTATCTCTATACTTAAACTTCTCCACAAAAATTAATTGCTACTTGCTATCATGTAGCCTTGTCTCTACTCATTGAGAATTGTCATGACATCTTACAAAAGAACATGTACATATGTTTTAATTGGCAACTATAGTTTTGTTGTTCAAGACCCACATCATGCATTTATTGAAATTGCTTTTGTCAACTAAAACATGTGGTAGGTCTATTCTTATATGAAGTAATTGGCTTAATCTTAGGATTTTCAAGTTCCTTTTGCAAAAAAAAGGGGGAGCATAATCCACAACATGTGTAAAATTACATCTACCCACATATGTTTAAGACCTTGGCAAACATAGCAAATGTCTATGAAATTTTCAATAGGGAATTGTTGGGTCTCATTCTATTGCAATACCTGCTATTAGAGCCATGAGTAAGGAGGGTAAGCTTTTGTGAGGGTGCAAGTTCGATCAAGCATTTTCTAGGTTTTGTGAAGGTGGTTGGAGGTTATTTTGTGTTTTTTTCATGGGGTGATCACTGCAAAAGCAAAAGAAAAGTGTCGCATGTGATAATTTTTTTCCAGCCTTTTTGCACATAAGCTAGTAGGAAGATGTGTGTTTGAGGCAAGTGGCAAGGGGTATATATCAAAAAATTCCCTTGCAATATTGTTTCTATAGACACGTGAAATTAACATCATGCACTCAATTCATATTCATTCAATCATCAAATAAATCAAATTCACATTCATCCATTCATCAGGTAAATCAAATTCATTAAATTAAATCTCCTAAGGTCATCCATTTAAATTAAATAAATAAAATTTGTTTAATTTAAGTCTCATATCCCCCTTTTAATTAAATAAACCAAACTTTATTTAATTAAATCCCAAATTCATATTCCATCCCTTTTGATTTAAATAAATCAAAGTATTTAAGTCAAAATGGGTCAAAAACACCTAAACATCATCTAAGCTAATCTAATCTAACCACCCATCACATCCTCTAGCTTTTCCCACTTGAACCAATACAACATTTTAATTCATTTATTAAAATCATCATTTTCCCTCAACAAGGCATCTTTTGAGAATATTCCTCAAGTTTGAATTTGAAAAAAAGTTGACTTGTCCCTTCCAACATTGCAACAACTTCCCTCTTACATCTCCCCCACTTGGCATTAAAGTCTCCTTTTCTCCCCCCAACAAGCAAAATTTGAAATTTGAAAAGGCCAACCAATCTCATTTATGGGCACATTGACCAAAACTTGCACATGCTCCAACCACTCGCAAGGTTACAAGTGGCTCCATCTCATTGGCTAGAACATTATCCCACATTGGTCCATTTTGAGCACTCTTAGCATTTGAGAATCTATAAATGGAAGCTTCATTCTTCAACAAATGCATCCACAATCCTCATGCAAAGTTACTCTCTTCAATTTGAGAACTAAGTTTGTCTATTTCACTCCATCTTCAACAATATTCATCATTTGAGCTTGTTAAGGGTTGGGAAATGGTCACTTTTCACAAGTGACACCAATCCACTATGGAATAGGTTATTCATTATGATTTTTTAGAATTTTGATTAGTTTGTTTTGTTGTTTTGAGTATGAGGCATAATGGATTATTTCATAAAGAATATTGTTTTATTTGTTTGCTTTAAACTAACTTCATGAGGATGTAGGAGATATAATTTAAGCATGCAAATATTTGGTGTTTATGGATGAGATGGTTGTGCAGCTTGAGCGGCTTGCTAAGCAGCTAGTTGTGCAGCTTGTTGAGCAACTAGTTGCGCAGCTTTTTTTCTTTTTCACTTGCAAGAATGCCTTTTGATAAGCAAATTGTTGAGCTACTTGCAATGCCATGTTGTATTGGTTTGATATGCTGGAGCTTGTTGGTGGTGGGGGTGGTGGTGGATTCAGAATGGTGTTTGTGGTGGTGGTGAGAGGTGGCATCATGTTATATGGTGTAATTGATGTGATTGGTCCTTGAGAGACCATGTTTTGAGATATTATGGGGGTGTTCGATGATGTTGTGATTGCTTGTGTAGTTGTCATCTATTGTTGTGATATTGATGACAAATTCTGAATGTTTGGTGTGATGTTTTGATTGATACTTGGTAAAGGGGGAAACCCTAAGCCAAGGAGTGGTGTGGATGATGATGGAAATGGCTAGAAGGAGGGCCCAAATCCATAGTCTTGGTCTTTGTTCACTTTCTTTTAATTTATGCATTAGACATGAATATAAATTCTATGTTTCTATTTGATAACGATTACTGCAATAGATGACTGGGCCAAAGCCAACTTCGATGGTGCGGCCAAAGGAAATTTGGGGAAGGCTAGGTGTGGTGGGGTCCTAAGCGACTCGGCAAGTAACTTTATGGGAGTTGTTGCCACCCCTTTGGTGGTCCAAACAAATCATGTGGCGGAAGCGGTGGGTGCTTATTACATAATCAACCTTGCAATGGAAATTAAATGTAAAAATTTATGGCTTGAAGGTGATTCAAAAAATATAATAGACAACCTTTGTGGTAGGTCCCAGGCCACGTGGTTTATTAAAAATTGGATTCAAGATGCAAAGTTATTACTTACTAAGTTTGACAAAATTAAAATCACTCATGCTTATCACAAGGTGAATGTAGTTGTGGATTTTTTTGCTAACGAGGGAGTTAAGAGTGGTAAAATCCTCATGTGGCACAAAAGGATTGACCTCCATTCTAATGTTCAAGCTTTAATGGTGCTTGATGCGATGAATGGAAAAGTGGTGGCTTCTTGTAATAATGATGAAGGTATGAGTCAAGAATTACAAAATAGGTAGACTACATGGGGCCGAGAGTATCCGTCAGAGTAATTATTTACCTTGGCATGCTTTGTGGGTCCTGCGAAGCAAAGGAACTATCTAGAATAGGTTCTCCGCTTGCAATAGTATTTGCACTGAAATTTCAAAAATGGGTGGGGAACGGAAGAGAGTCAAACCTACCAGTTTCGAGTCACACACCAAGAACACTAAAGTGTGGAGTAAAATAAGAAGTGGTGGCTTACTTCCATTCATCGAGAAACTCCATGGCTCTCAGGATGAGATTACTGATTTCTTTGAGAAAAGTTGGAACAATGGGGAGGTCTTCCTCTTTGGGAGGAAAGTTCAGATTGATGAAGCTTTGATTACGGAGGTTACTGGTATCCCGATTGAAGAGCATAATTTTTTTAGAGATAGGAAATTCTTTGATGAAGCTGTGATGAGGTTCCCTAAGACCAAAATGGAGAAGCATAAACTTGTTAAGATGTTGAATAGTTACTATGAAGCGGACACCATAAAAGCTTTATGGAGAAAAGTGCTTAGGGTTATCATGGAGTACATCACTCTTGATGGCCGCTTCACTAGGGTTTATGGATACCACTTCGTGTTGCTCAATCACTTCCGGCATAAGGTGCGTGTTTCCATCCCTTTCCTTTTTCTTTGTTCCCTGAGAAATAGCTTTACAGAACATAGTAGGAGCCCTAAAAGATACCCGATTCTTCACATGGGTCTTTTAAGGCTCATTTAGGAGCACTTTCAGAATATGCCTGCCCTCTCAAACCCTTTAGCCCCTTCAGATCCTAATGAGGACAATACTGAGCCTAGTATATCTGGGACTAAAGTTACTTCTGGCCGTGTTAAGCTCTCCTTGCTTCCCCTGCCCCCCCTTTTTCCTCTGGCCGCTCCCCCAGCCTTCTGGTGCCTGCTTTGTTCTTGCTCCCTGCCGCACTAACCCTAATGCTATATTGGTGGGCTCTAGTTCTCTGGCTCACAAGCTAGTTTCCTATCCTAAAGACTCTCCTGTTGTTTTTGCTAAAGCGGCCAAGGTCACTCTTCAAGGTCCCCACTCCCATCAGAATGTTCAAAAGGAGAATTGTAGCCCTCCCAGAGGTGTAGAGTCGGTGAATTTTGGTGTCAATTCTGATAGTGACCCCCCTTATGACTTTGTTGGAACTGCCAAGAGATGCTCTGAGGATCAAATTAATTCTGCCAAATGGTTATTTTATGAAATCAGTGAGTTGAAGACCAAAAATTTGTCTCTTCATAGTAAGTTGGGGGAAATTGAAGCCAAAGTTGCTGGGCTAATACAACTCGAGGTGGAGAAGAATACCTTTGTGAAGGATAACATGCAAAAGGACAATACTGTTGAAAATGATCTTGATAAAATTAAAGGAACCATGAAAAAAATTGTTGATCAGAATTGCAGAATAGCCAAACATAATTCATTAATCATCAAAGCCATGACCAAAAGAGTGGAGAAAACCCAGAACAAAGTGCTGATTGTCGACTTAGATAAGGAGAAAGACCAGGATGAGGATGCGGAGATTTCTAGGCGCACTAGATCGAGTATGAAAAGAAAAGCCCTATCTACCTCATATATGACTCAAATTTTCATGGAGAGGGTCCAGGATATGGTGGACCTGGAAGCGGTTGCTGACGAGCTCCTGAAGACTATGGATTAGTTGTGGTTGGGCCCTGGTTTGTCTGTCTGCTGGCCTTCTGATGGCTTTTTTGCAGCTTTTTGTGGCTGCTAGTTTTAGCTGGTTTTTTTTCTCTTTGGAAGCCTTTTTGTCTTTCAGACCTGTTTTTAGGTCTTTGTTTGTAATGTTACTTTGTGGTTTCAGGTCCCTGTAAAACCCGTTTATCCCTTTTATCAAAAATGATTACTGCAATAGATAGGATTTTAGTTTTTGCTCAAGCTTTAATCCCATGCTCTGTCACTATTCAGGAAAATTGTTTTCTTTGTTTATTCATATATAAACTTCTTATAAATTTGTGCCTAACTAAATAGTGGTGGCTGGGGGATTTTCAATAGCAATCATTTTGGAATTACATATGCCAAATACACTTGGTTTTTTCAATTATTTGTATATGCTGCAATCATTTTTTCACAGAAGATCATTTTGGGCATCCCATAAAGGTTACATTTCTTTAGTTAATTCAGTTAAACATTTTGTGTGCTTTATTTTGAAGACATCAATCACAACAATAAAACGCATGTTTGCTTTGCACTACTCATCTCAATCTCACAACATTGTGTAGAGAGCACTATCTGTTAGTCATGCTTGACTTGAAATCTCCAAAGACTTTGTGATAAACCAATTACATGCATAATCATTTATTTCCATGAGAGATCTCCTTAAGCATTCTTGTAGTATTCTTATTCTGTTATCTCTGCAATCAACTATATTGTCCAACAAAATTCCCCCATTCTGTTATGCTTTGATGAATGGATATACCTGTTCCAAAGCACCCATTTTGGCATACGCCTAGCAAAGGTTGAGGAATTCGGTTTTACACTTGCCAAGAGCATCTTCTTGAAAATTTCAAAAAATTACATGACATTACATTTCATACAAGCACCTTGTCCAATGGTTCACTCGTCTTTCCTATGCTTACACAAACATTTTACACGCCTTGATGTAATGTCTGAGTTCACACACCTTGCCTATGATTGTGCATTCTACACATAGGCACTATGTTTATTAGTTCACACACCTTCCCTATGCTTGTGCAGTCTCCATTCAAATCTGCTATGAGATTAATGACATTTATGCTAAGTGGACAACGCATTAAACACAAACATTTTACATTCCTTGATGTAATGTTTGAGTTCACACACCTTGCCTATGATTGTGTATTCTACACATAGGCACTTTGTTTATTAGTTCACATGCCTTCCCTATGCTTACATAGTCTCCATTCAAATCTGCTATGAGATTAATGACATTTATGCTAAATGGACAGCGCATTATATGCCCAACATATTGCTAAGATATCATAAGGCGTTAATCACAACACATGATTTTTCACATGAGTGAAACTAATTATTGTTGTTCTTATATTTAGTGTGGTTGTATAAAGAGGAAATGTCAGTAAATGTAATGCTTGGTGCAGATTGTAGAAAGCGGCTTTACACCTACTAATTGCATTGAAGTTTATCTATTCTTTGTTCAATTATACGCATAAGTCAAGGGCCCGTGTCCAAAGTATGGAGCCAAAGGCAATTGAAGCAGCTGTCTAAAGTTCAAAAACTCACAGTTTTACATATAAGTCAGAGTGAAATGTGTGGAGTCAAGGGCATGTGATATTTAAAAGTCTATAGAAAGATCATTGTGTGGGATCTCAATCTGTTCTACATCTGTCAAAGGCATTTACTACAGAAGTTGACCTTACACCTACCAATAGTTTTTACTTAAAAATGCCTCTCAGTATTCCTTCACATACTCACAATCTAGTAAACCAATCAGAAACAAAGTAGACATAACCTTTATGCTGATCTTGATGAGACTGAACTAAGCCATCAATGTTCTGTCTCAATCAATCTATATCTTTCCCTTTTGTGTTGAGCTTGTGGGTATCTAGAAGAATTCCATTATTTTATTGCTTATTTGAAAAACTACATGCTTATTGCTTATTTGGGTACACTAATTGCTTATTGCTTATTTGGATACACTAATTGCTTATCGCTTGTGGGAATCTACTTAAATTAATTAATTAAGAATAATATAGTTAATTAATTAGAATGATATGCTTGATCAAAGTAGCTACTTTAAAGGGAGTTGACTAGTAATTAGTGTTATCATGTTTCTAAAAATTTGATGCTTTTAAATTCTCTAAACATTATTCGTTTTTACTTTTCTTATAGGAAAACAGAGAAGGAAAATGAGGAAAACAAAAGGAAAATGAGCAAGGTGTAAAGGAAAAGTGAGAAGGAGGGATTTTGTTGGCTCAAGGGTTTTGCATCAAGAAAGAAACGGTGGTTTTTCTCAAGCATTGGAATAAGGCGAAAGAAGGCTAGATTGGAGTAAAGCAAAATTGAACATTGAAAATTTTGAGTTGATAAAGCATTTTTTAATGCTTGGATATTTCGTCATACACCTTAATTTTCTATTTTAGCCTAACTCATATTTTGTTTTGGGCTTTAAAACGAACATGTCAAAAGCTTTCAATTTTCATTGCAAAGGGGATAAAATGAACTTTAGGCAAATTGACTATATTTCATTTGGAGTTAACAATTGAACAAAACAACTATCATTTGTCCTTTGGTGCTTTAAAATGAACCAAAATCATTGCTTTGTGGACTTAAAATGAATATGTGCAACTTTTCTTTTGTGATTTCTTACTTAAACTAACATCATCGAAAAGGACGTATGCGCTTCTCTCGTGCTTTATAGCGAACTTGAGAATCAAAAGGCCTTTTTTGTGATCTTAGGTTGAGATAAAGTAATCACCTCCACACTTCATTTTTGGGTTGAAAAATGAACAAAACACTTTGTGAGTGTGAGTAA
Source organism: Sequoia sempervirens (assembly GCA_007258455.2). Taxonomy (NCBI): domain Eukaryota; kingdom Viridiplantae; phylum Streptophyta; class Pinopsida; order Cupressales; family Cupressaceae; genus Sequoia; species Sequoia sempervirens. The sequence goes on along the minus strand of VDFB02281492.1, from coordinate 428,219,327 downwards.
ACCTATTGCATGTGTTCTCCCTTTGTTTCTAAATGAAGGTTGATCAAACTATCAATATGTTTGCTCACTTTTGTCTATCTTAGAGGGCCTTCCTTGGGGAAAAATTACTCACCCAAGGGAACAACTCAATCAGTAACACTCTGAACCTGAGAGTATTTTCAGTCAGGATATAAATGTGGGTACTAGAGTAAATGATAGTATCATGCGGTTGACTCTAATGAGAAGGGCATCAATGGTCTCTTGCCACACAGGGACAAATCCTACGAATGGAAAGTCTGAATTAAAACCCTTGTTTTAGAATTCCCAAAATCCTTGATCTATTTGTTGGTGCAAGAACGGTCGTTCTGAAGCCACCCCACACTTTTATGGTCTTTAGTAGAAATTGAAAGCATTCCATGGGAGTTTCATGGTTGTTGATGCTTGGCTTCTCCGTATAAGTGAGTGTCATGGAGGGTAGCCAGTGGGGTAAAGCATCTAACCATTCGCTAAAGATAAGCATAGCTAGACTTGTCCAAGTGGGGACTCAACAAATATTTTATTTCATATCCATAGGATTGTACTTGTTCTTGGTTACAAAATTCTTTTCTTGTTTGAAAACATTTGAAAACAAATATTCAACATCATCATCAAAACTTCAAACCCTTTAGGAGGAAAATACAATTGACCAAATTCATGTTTTATTGCTTACCCTTGGGATTTCATCCTTAGAGGTTTCTAGGCACTTGAATCTACATCTCAATTTTCCCACTAAAGTTAAACAATAGGTAACCCTTACCTTAATTTCATCAAATTTTTTCATAATATACCTTTTGAAATGAGAAGAAGTTGATACATTGGACATGTAGTTTGAAAACCTAATCAAGAAGTGTTTGTGGTTAAACAAAGTCACTAACCAATATTAACTCAAATTGAACCCCACACATGTGCTTGTTTATCTTTTTATCATCTTTCGAGCAAACATTGGTCTTTTGGTTTGAATTATTCTTAGAGAAAAACATGTTCTTCACTATCTTGGACTAGTAAAAAAGTCCTTCCTAGATTCATTTAGGATTAAAATCAAACACTTCATTCATTAAAACTTTTATCATCCCATCCCACCAAACAACTTTAGAGCTTTGGAAACATCATTCTAGACTTGGGTAAATCATCAAAATCAAAATCGCCTTGTTTAGTTAGGAGTATGGGAATGAATCCTTTCTCATACCTCTAGTTAAATTAGCACCCCTTTGGACAATTTCATCCTAAGATAACATCTAACATCATAGTGTTTACAAGTTTATTATCCAAATCAAACAATCAAAATCAATCCCTAAGTCTAGCATTGATACAAAGTCCCTAAACGTTCAACACTCATATCATTCACCCCTTTTCATCATTCATCTCACCATTGGTCCTAAACACCTTAGAGGTCACTTTTACAACAAGGTAAAAACACAAGAGGAACATGGAATATAAACTTGATCCATACATCATGAGTAATCCAAGTCAACCAAACTATCAAAGCCTTACAATGCCAATTGATTTTCAAAACTCACATTTATACAATCCATACATGGGATCATTATCTCCTAAAAACCTCAATGGTACAACAAATGTGAGTCTACCTAATCTAAATCTTGGAACACCTTTTCGGATGGTAGATTTAAATCCAAGTCCAACATTGAAAATCTATCAACCAAATACTCAATGCATGAGTCTTCAACAAAACAACATTATCCCACCAAATCCATGCATGCCAAATGTTGTTCAAAGTCCAAACAAGATGTTAACAACTCCATGTATTAATCCATGTAAAATCAAGGCAATGTGATTCCCAACACCAACAATGTTCAATTTCAACCTATCATGCCAAATCTGAACATCATCCCAAATTAGAACATTGTCCAAAATCAATTTGTCCATGATCCCATTCAAAAACCACAAGTATGCATCCCAAATCTACTTGAACAAAAACCAAATCAACTATATCAAGGGAGTCAAGATTGAAATCAAGAGAAAATTTGGCGAGATAAAATTGCTACACTTACCAAAATAGTTGAGTCATTGCACCAAGAGACATCTCCACCACCATTACCCATATCAACACCATTCCTTGGTTTAGGGCTTCCACCTTTACCTAGCACCAATCACTCCATCCAAATCAATCCACCAAACACCAATCAAGCCATCACATCAATTCCTTTGAATATACCATCGACATCACACCAACAGATGGTATCTAATCAAATGACAACATCAATCCTAAAAAATCAAAACATAGTCTCCCAAGGATCTATCACCTCGGTCATTCCAACCATTCCTATAACCTCGATCACTCTAACCACCCCTATCACACCCATCATATCTCAAACCCTCACGATCACTCAAAACGTATCCCAACGACTTTTCACTACATCCAACACGAGTCCAAAACCACCATTGCCATCATCACCCACACCACTCCTTGGCTTAGGGATCCCCCCTTTACCAAGTATCAATCAAACCAACATCCCAAACATCAATCAAAACATAATTCCAAACTTTCAAAACTTGTCGTCGATATCGCAAGAACAAATGACAAATTCACAGCAATCACAGTATCATCAACCACCCCCATAATATCTTAAAACATGGTCTCTCAAGGACCAATCGCATCAATTACACCATCCACCACTCAAATACCAATCATCAATACAACGACACCTCTTATCACCACAACAATCACTATTCCAAAACCACCTCTGCCACCACCACCACCCAAACAAAACACATCAAACCAATACAACATTGTGTTGCAAGACGCTTATCAAAAGTTACTCCAACAAAACCAAAACCGACAAGCTGCACAACTAGCTACTCAACAAGCTACACAAGCTGCTCAAGTTGCCCAAGCCACACTACAAGCACAAGCCCAAGCTCAACTGCAAGCACAAACTCAAGCCCAATACCAAGCCCAACAAGCAAATGTTGTTCAAAATCCCAACAAAATGTTAATGACTCCATGTATTGATCCAAGTCAACAATCACATAATCAAGACCTATCCATCAACGAACACATGGAAGATATTTCTACCTCATCCAAAGATCAAATAAACATACATCAAGAGTCACTTTTTGATCATGATAAGAATCCTTCAACAATATCTGACAATGATCCATTTCAAGGAGTGTTAGCATTATTTGATCCTATAATCAACAATCCATCAACCAATGACCATGTTGAAAATGTCTCTACATCACCTAATGAGTTAGAGGGCATATATCTCAAGAATTCATTCCAAAGCATGATCGACATATTTCACCAAAGTCTAGCAATGGCCCTTTCCAAGACATATTGACATCCTTCAACGTCATGGTTGTAGATATTGAAGGAATATTCTACTCAAATTTTGATCAGAGTCCATTCAAAGATCAAGAAGATATTGAGCCACTTCCCATGCCTAATGAGGAAATTCAAGAACCCTTTATAAGCAATCCATCCTTTGAAACTGGCCCATGTCAAGAAACTAATCTAAAGCATGTCAAAAGAGATTTCAAAATCATTCAAGATCAAGAATTCGTATCTCCAAGATACTACAATGATCTAATGGATACTCTCCTATCTATATGAGATGATCATATCTAGATAGCACATACTCCTCCATCTATCCATGACATGCTTCATGTGGATGGACACGTAGATGATCTTCATTCAGAACATGATTCCTTTACTCCTTACATTATTACACAAAAAGAGCAGGTTATTGATTCCTACAGTCAAACTGAGTTGTCAACATCAAGATCAAACATATCCCAAATTCGGACTAAGCACATCATGTATGAAGATAACCAGTAGTATCCACTCAAGGAAATAGGTCAGATAGAACAAGATATTCCGAAGTCAGTAAAGCAACAAATTCCAATAACATCATCTGCAATGGTCATTTATCAGAGAATGCATTATAAACAAGGGCTCTTGGAATAGGAAGAATCAAAGCATAAAGGTACTACTACCACCATATTCGGGGAAAATTTTTCTCAAGAAAATGTCAACATAGGGAGCACGAAGAATCCTTATGATGAAACTGATGCCAATACTACAACCAGTCACATCATGAATCTTCTTCCACCCATCACCCCATCCATGAATTGGGATCAACTTCGAAGGAAATATTGAAATCAAACTACAAAGAGTGTTATCAAAGAAAAAGAAGCTGAGAAGCATACTGAAAAAATAAAATACACATGGATACCAAAGAATACAAAGAAAGATCATCCCTATCAAATTCCATCAGTCAAAAAAACTATGGGGAAAAATAAAAAATGGAAAAGTATCCATGAAAGATGTCCACAAAAGAAAAAATAGGATTTTCAAGCAACGTACAAAGTGTAACAAGCAATTGGTCCTAATTCCATGCACACTTCTGTATCCACCCATCATTGCTCATCTTACCAAGTTTGGAGAATCAAAGGTTCCAAACTGTCAACCAATCCATCTTTTATCCCTAAACACACTCCATCCATGCCTCCACACATGATATCCACTTCTCCAATTGACCATGTATTGACAACAACCCTTCATCATAAGGATTCTGAAGGCACTCTATCACGATGTGCACACAAAGACAAATTCAACTCCAATATCAATGACACAGATCAAGAATCCAAAAAGTTGCATTCAAGTGCATGTATCTTAGCAAAACAACTTCTTCAAGTAGGCTATCAAGGCACATCATGACAGAAGCATCTACATCAGCAACACCTTGTAGTTCAGCATGAGCTTAAAATCTTTCAGAAAGAAACAAAATAAAAAAAATGTGAAAATAAAAAAAAATTAAAAAATCATGAAAACAATAAAGATAAAAATCATCCTCTAATGAAAACCACTACGGTGGCACTTTGGATAGGTACCATGATGAAAACCTAGCAACAGGCATCATGTGTAGAATTGAACATCTACGTGCGCCAGTTTAGGTGAAAGCATCTCATCCCATCCATAATAAAATCCAACATTCTATCCCATCCATAATAAAGCCAACATTCCATCCATCTTATCCATAATAAATCCATTTATCCATGAACCATTTATCCAAACCATTTTCATCCATCTGCATCCATCATCCAAGTTATCTTGATCTTGATGAAATTTTGGGGCACACTTTACACTTGATTATGGTAAACATCTTGACATGGGTCATTTTCATTGATCTTATCCTATCCAATGTTATTTGAGCCATGAATCACTATCCAAATGAGGTTTCTTTATCCGAACACCTTATCTTATCACAAGATAATCCTTGGAATCCTTTGCATGCTTACCATATCCATCCAGATCCATACACTTATATGAGCATCCACCCATGACATTCCGTACATTGCTAGACACTGGGGGTAGATATTTGCATCTTGCTTCAGGAATAAATATTGATCTATATCCTCCAACTTATGTGGAGATCGCAACATTGGCAAACATGAAACCAAATTGGTCAAAGCATTTGTTATCCAAAATCCAAATCACTGGCCCATGGCATATTTTGACAAGAAGATGTTCTTTATCAAGATTCATCTTTCATTGAACATCACTCCAAATCAATTGCATCTAATGTGTGCTTCAACATCACATCAAATCATTCGAACAACTTTTGTTCCAAATCAAGCTTCAAAATGATGATCAATCAAATCCAATCAATCCATCATCATCTTAGGATATTCATCCTTATCCTTGTGTTGCTTAAACACTATCCTTGCATTTTTGTGTATCCTTGACAATGTTATCATCATCAAACCCTTATCATCTTGGGATATTCATCCTAATTCTTTTGTTCCATAACACTACCATTGGATTGTTGTGCATCCTCAACAATGTTATCATCATCAATCCATCGATCTGATCAATCAATCTTAGCTTGGTTTTTAACAAAAGAACAAATAGAGCACTGATATCGTCACTCACATCCATATCCAAATTGTCAAAATCATGCAAAAATCCAAAAACATCCAAATCATATCAAAATCAAAAAATAGGTCAAAAAGTTAGAAAACATAAAAAAAAATTGGAATCCGAACTATGGCGTCTCTGAGCTTAAACGTAGGCAAGGCTAATCTTTGATCAACCCCCGAGACACAAAAATACAAAAACATCAAAAATCACATCAAAATCCAAAAACATTCACAAAATCTCAGAAAACCCCAAAACATTCAAAAAAAAATAATCAAAACATTTGTGAAATATTGAAAATACCAAAAAAAAAAGCCTCAAAACATTGCAAAATGTGAAAAACATCCAAATATTTGAAAAAATCCATTTGTCCCATTTCGCTTTCACCCACGATAATCAATCATCCATAATAAACTAATCCTCACCTTCATCCTTTGGCAACGCAAATAGAAACAATCACAACAATCAACAAAAGAAAACTTCAAATGTAAAATCAAAATCGAAACAACAAACCTTTAAAACAAAATCAAACTCTTGATCATTTTTAGACATGTTAGTCAACCTTATATCAACAACCTATTAATCAGCTTATCAACCCATCATCATCCTATACAATGCATGTCCTAGGATATATCATTCTGACAATCGGCATCATTTTGGAAATCACTTTGGATAAACAAAATGATGTGCCACCATCCAGTAACATTTCCTAGGATGTATCCTTCCTACAATGGACATTATCTATTAGCAATCGTTTCGATTATTATCCTAACAAAACAAATCACTTTGGCTAGAGATATGACGAACATTGTCTTGTTCGCATACTTGGTCTATTCTTTTGATTTATCTTATTGCGCTCATTCCAAGGACCTCTCGATGATATTCGAACGAAGGATCTAGAGAGATAGGAATGGGGCAATGATCATTATCTTCTATCTGTTGTGCTTGTTGGACGTTCTTGTAAAATAAACTTGGCGAATACTTGCTTTGTTAGATATGTATGGAGGGTGTTTTGGGCAACTTGTTGACTATTGCACTGATAGGTTATACCTTTCCATGTTTTGGTCTAAGGTGTTTGAAACTTCTGAAGTGCATCCTAGCAAGGTTTTCGTATGTTAGGTGTGAACAAGAATACTCCTATCTATTTGTCGAGTCAAAGTCCATCACACTAAGTGCAATTCCATCCTGGTTCTTTATACCTTGATGCATCATGGTTATGCATATTATCAAACATAAGGTAAGTGGCCCTTTTAAAATCCAAATTCATGATACGAAAATCATCCATTTCTAATCATCCATTTCTCATCATCATGTCTCATAAAGTTGGATTGTTGGATCCTCTTGTCATCATCTCATTTCTCATTTATTCTTTTCCGCACTAACATCATGTCATGATCAGTTAATCATCATCACTAGTGCATCTATCCCACATCCACAAACCATCAGCATTTTGCATATCAGTTCACCATCATAATATAGATCTGTTAGTCTCAACATCTCATAAAATCATACATTTGCATAAAACATCTATTGCACAATCATATAGGAATCATTGTATCATCCATCACACATCCATCATATAATCATTTAAGTTGTTTAGGATAGTATAGATTGGTTATTCTAAGCATCTTAAAATCATCTCATTTCCATCATCATCATAACTATCCATACATCCATCTTGAACCTCTTTATCATGAGATCGACCCTCATCGAATATTTTAGCTTGATCTCTCAAGGGGACAATGTACTAGTGTACTTCTTTCCGCTAGGGCATCTGAAAAAAATTTAGAATTTTTTAAAATTTTGATCACAACAAGTTTATTCTTTGAACCAACGTAGCAAGTACATTGCTTCAAATAGGGGAAAAATGTAGACACGTGAAATTAGCATCGTGCACTCAATTCATATTCATTCAATCATCAAATAAATCAAATTCACATTCATCCATTCATCAGGTAAATCAAATTCATTAAATTCAATCTCCTAAGGTCATGCATTTAAATTAAATAAATCAACTTTGTTTAATTTAAGTCTCATATCCCCCTTTTAATTAAATAAAGCAAACTTTATTTAATTAAATCCCAAATTCATATTCCACCCCTTTTTATTTAAATAAATCAAAGTATTTAAGTCAAAATGGATCAACAACACCTAAACATCATCTAAGTTATTCTAATCCTGATTAATCTAATCTAACCACCCATCACATCCTCTAGCTTTTCCCACTCGCACCAATAAATCATTTTAATTAATTTATTAAAATCATCATTTTCCCTCAACAAGGCATCTTTTGAGAATATTCCTCAAGTTTGAATTTAAAAACTAGTTGACTTGTCCCTTCCAACATGGCAATAACATCCCTCTTACATGTCCCCCACTTGGCATTAAAGTCTCCTTTTCTCCCTCCAACTAGCAAATTTTGAAAAGGCCAACCAATCTCATTTATGGGCACATTGACCAAAACTTGCACATCCTCCAACCACTCACAAGGTGATAAGTGGCTCCATCTCATTGGCTAGAACATTATCCCACATTTGTCCCTTTTGAACACTCTTAGCATTTGAGAATCTATAAATAGAAGCTTCATTCTTCAACAAATGATCGACAATCCTCATGAAAAGTTACTCTCTTCAATTGAGAGCTAATTTTTTCCATTGCATCCTCATCATTGGCATTATCAAGGGTTGGGAAAGGGCTTCTTTCCCCATCAAAGAAGCACCAATCCCCTATGGGATAGATATGTATCTTGCTTTTATGTTGTCAATTAGTTTGTGTTGTTATCTCATTTATGAAGGCATGATGCATTATTTCATAGGAGCATTTAGTAAGTTTGCATGAACTAGCCTTCTTTAGGGAGTTTATAATGTTTGCAGATTTATGGGTGATTTAGTTTCATTTGGGGTTTGTGCAAGCATTTGCTATGTTTTCGAAGGCTTTAAAAGGAAGATATTACTTACAACCGTGACCACTACATGGAAAGCATATGACAATGAATGTTGATACCATTCTGCTAGCCCTCTCTATTGATGCACCAAACACTTCTAATTTTAAAACAAATCCAAAATAGCCAACCACTTGTAAGCAACACCTACCATTTCAAGCCTCGAAAAACATTGTGCCTGCCTCTGGAAAGGGTAGGTTTATGTTAAGGCCCAAGTGCGGTTAGCCATTTTGAAATTTATGTGAAGGTCGTTGGATGTTATTTTTTTTTCTTTGCATGGGGTGATGGTTGAAAAATCTCTACAAAAATGTCAATTGTGATAATTATTTTCCCATTTCTTCCAGGAATGAATGTTGTATATATCTATTGAAAATACAGTTTATCATTCCAAGAATGTTGCATAGAATAAACATAGGGATTGGTATGTATCAATGGTGTTTGCATCTGCTATGACATACATACATATCTGTACATAGGGGAAATACATTGTCCACCAATGTAAAAAATCATGGCATCAATATTCCATATAACACTCAAAATATAACTTATCGTTCCAAAAAAGTGCCAGCATGTATCAATCTTGTTTGCATCTACTATGACATACATTCAAATGTGTACATTGCATTGTTCATCACTGTGGTCAATGGTTGCATCAATGTTCCATATAATAGTTAAAATATAGTTTATCATTGCAAGAATGTCCAAACAGAATAAACATACGCATCAGTATGTATCAAATTTCTTTGCACCTATAATGACATACATACATATCTGCACACAGGGGAAATCCATTGTCCATCACTCCGATCAATGGTGTCATCATGATGACTTTTCTATTTCTTTACCAACCATCCCCCCATCCAAAAAAACATAAAACAAGTGATTTGTATTTATGTCTGCTCCCTGTCAATAATATCAAAGCTAAATATTTGGTCCTCACATGCTTGTTTATTGTAGTGTTGATTATCCCTTTTAGTTGTCACCTAGCCTTTTATTTCCCATCATCTACCTGTTTTCCATATGTAATTCCACATACATACATTTCCACACATTTCTATGTCTATATATATAGAAGGAACAGACCCCTACAAATGCATCCAAGGCATGTAATGCCTGTATACCTGCTTGAAAAGAAAAAATTGCACTGATTTAAAGGTATGATCGAGACTAGGCCTCATTTTGTTCTATTTCATTTTATATTTCCTATGTGCATATCTATGTGTTTATGACATTAAATGCAGACAATATTCATATGTTCGAAGACTACTTATGGATATATATGTGTAGTTCAGCCTATGAAGGTCCATGGACCAATATGTTAGGGTGGACACCATAATTTCTTTTGTTTCATTTCATTTTATTTTATTTTCCCTATGTGCAGATATGAATCTATGTTATTATTCCTTTGAACCTCAAAAAGGAGTTGTTTGAATGATAGATTGTATATTAAGTGTAATAAGAAACATTGATTTCATCATTCATCAAAGTGGTGGACACCCAATATGGTAGGGTGGAGACCAGGCCTCATTTTGTTGTGTTCCATTTTATATTTTCTATGTCCACAACTAAATTCCTCACTTGAACTAGGTTTTTAGCATTATGTGTAGATCCACCTTTATATTTTGCTAGATATTGTAGGATACATACCAACAATTATAGTGCACTATGAATCAAACAAGAGGATCATCTCCAACAATTGTTTTCATTATCATCATCATGAAATGTTTCTATTATTTATGGTAAGTGTATTGCTTCTCTTCCCCTCTTCATTTCCATGCATATATAATCTCCACCATTTCTAAATTGACTTCCTTAGCATTTTTTATATGTGAGATGTAATCATGGTATTACATATATTTTCCTTATAAATTATAGAACTATTTAAATTTCATAATTTACATATTTCTTACCAATAAAACATGTTCACCTCGCCAAAGTTCACATTTCCCTTTTGTGTAGCTATATCTTAGTCAAACCATTTTAGATTGCAACTACATTCTATTTATATACAAGGTGTACAGATCTCCAAAATGCTAAATAGCTTTATGATCACACATTTGCATTGTGTATGGCCTTCACCTACATTCCATATGTATACAACGTAAGGCTATATATATCTTTTATTGCATTTCTTATTTCACAACTCCATGTCAATTTATTAAAAATGTATAGCATTGCTTTGAACTCAAAAAAAATTCTCAAGTGCCAAAGAATTCCTTTAACCATTGATCAAAGTGGTGGACACTTAATTTTTTGTCTCATGGATTTGGTGAGAGCCCATTAGGCTCCATGAGCCGATATGGTAGGGTGGAGAGTAGACCTTCTTTTTTGTATTCATACTACAGTCCATTGTGTGCACAAGGTATGCCTACATTTTATTTAATTATTGTCTTCTACTACAGCTGCATTGTATGTATGTATGGTATGTGTTTGAATTCATACATTAATTTATTACTTAATTAATGATTAAGAAAAGATAACATTTCAAACTATTTTATATTGAGAAATTATAACAATAATTTTTACACAATCTTCACCTAGCAACTGGGTGTTGGAAAATAAGTGATAATACCTTATAAGTTAATAAGGATAAAAGAAATAGTTATTTGGTGAGTACACAAAATAGTTAGGTTGTGTTTTGTAAAAAAGGCATACGAACCTTGCATCCTAATATTAATAAAAATAAAATTATATAATCTTTTAGGTTATAAAACATAAAAATATAATTGCTAGAGATCTAGGAAATGATTTTGGCCCCAAACAATATTGACATGGTATAGCCTTAAACCTTGTCTATACAAGATAATTTAATCTTTCTTTTCGGAATTTAAAATTCTTTATTTTCAAGTTATCTTTTATAGAATCCCAATTTATTGCCCACCCACCCAAATGATAAAAGCATTAAGTTAAATAACCAAGGACCAATATTTATGACATCACTTTGATGAAATTTAACATCAAGAATTATCACTTTAGTTAGAATACCATTTGATTCAAAACATTTGATTATAAAATATATTATCATTATATGTATCCTATCTACTTGAACTTTTACATCAATTTATTATTTGACTAGTTATTAAGAAAATATATTTTTTTTAATTATTTAAATTGATAAATTTTTACAATCCTTTTACCATAATTCTTTGCGTGCAAATAGGTGTTTGAGAAAAAATGAGAGTACATTATAATTCTATGAGGATAAAGGAAGTGGTTGTGTGACAAGGACATGAAATGGTTAGGTCAAGTGTTAGTTAAGAAAGGAATATTAGCCATGTATTCTAATCTTAGGAAAAAAATTATATAATTTTTCAATGTCAAAAAAATTAAATTATAATTATTAGAACTAGGGAGTGATTTCTACCCCAAACAATATATAAATGGACCTTTACTAGTTCAAGGAGGTTACAGTGATGTGAATCTCTTCAAGGTCTTTAATTTCATAAAAATGGAGCCTAACCATCTTTTGAAATTAAAATTTATGGGTTCTATAAGTTTGGTATTTATCATCAAAAAATGTAAGAACATTCATACTTTGTAAAAGGTTTATGTGAGAGTTGTGCTTATTTACCTATAGATGATGCACACTATGAGATGCCAAAAATTACTTGACTATAAGTAATAAAGCTAAATGGAGCACATGAGTTGCTGAGTAGATTATCTCAAACTTAAGACATGTGTAAGAATATATTTGGGTAAGTACAAATGTTTGACACCCTTTTATAAAAGAAATAGCCAACACTGGTGAAACTTTCAAACTTGAATCATTAAAAGGTGACATACATCTTTTGAATTTTGAAATGATGTAAGATAATAAAATGTTTGTTTTTTTTACTATGATTTGTGTTTTTCTTTGTTTGAAAAAAATAAAAAAAATAGTTGAATAAATTTTTTAAAAACTTGTCACTATAGTTTAATTGATAATAAAATGAAGAAAAATGAAGTTACATAAGATGTCAATCTGTATATAGTAAGTTTTATTTCTTTTTTTTTCAAAAAAATTGTGTATTTATAACTTAAAACTTTAGAGCATGGATATTTTTTTTCCAATTTTAATAAATGTATATTTTTAAATAAATAATAAAATGTGTATGAAAACATAACCGTTTCTATTCGATGTCATGTTTCATATTAACTACTTATCTAAAATAGAAAAAATACCATCTTGATCTAGATTCTTTTCTATAGTGCATCATATTTTTTTTCAAATTTTTAATAAGATTTAGTATTTTTTCTTGACTTGATAGTCTAACTAATATTTTTGTGTTGATAACCCACTTTTAGTAAAAATAAAAAATTAGTCAAACTACACTTATGGATCTACAAAAGGATATTTTTACATTTAAAAAGATAATATATTTACATGAGTAGGAGTTGTTGAAACATCATATTTTTTAAATAATTTTTTTTTGTAAATTGGCCTCAAAGTGGTGCTACATATGTATTTAGGTAATAAATTTAGTTAAAAATTTGTGGACACATCTAACTTAGTGAGAATGAATCTTAATAGATCATATGTTTGAGAAAAAATATTTTTTAGTTAAAAATACTTAAATTTACTTGTTCTAATAAGTTGGATGAAAGTGTGACAAAACTTTACACTTTTAATCTTTTTCTATTATATAAGGTAGGAAAAGGGTCCCATGCCGAGAAGTCACAATAACTTAATCACATAGTTTATATATATATATATATATATATATATATATATATATATATAACAAGCTACACCAATGAATCAATAGGAAGATCAAAATATAATATACACCAAAAAAACCTAGAATATAAAACTAACAACAACTACGATGTCTTCATTTTGTCGAGGCTCATAAAAGTGTTCTATTCATTTTTAATATAATTCATCCTCTTGTTCCATTTGTCCAACTCATTTTCCTAGTTTATTTTCTTTGCCTCAAAAAATAATTTTAATTTCCTTTAAGATTTGTGTCTCTTCTCTAGTTTTCTTTTCCACCTCTTGTATTCATCTTATAAAATAGCTATTGAGGTGGTGGAGCACTCCATTCGGTCTTGGGTGATGAAAATTGGCCTGACCATCAATTCCTCAAGTTGTGAGACTTTGTTTTCCATTAAGTAAAAATTTTCCTCAACAAAAAATTGATATTTAACTTTTTTTTCTTCTCTCCATTTGAAGCTCTTCCTACTAATTATCATTGAATTCATTTTCATTATTTTTCTTTGCACTTTTATCACTCTATGATGGTTGAAATAGGTGGTTATAATCAAGTACCAAAGTAACAAAGCTAGTCTCCATTTATTCTTCCTTAATAGGATTATTAATAAATTTAGAGCACACCTCGGAAGACATGTCACACCTCAGGAGACATGTCCATGAGACTATTATTTGTTAACTTTGTTTCTTCTTCATAAATTTTGTCTCCAAAATCCATAAACCTCTAGAGCTCTCTTATCCTTCTCTTTTTATTCATTCCTTTTATTATTATGCAATGAGTCTCACAAATTTCCTTTTTTATACTTTCTTTTGGGTATATTCCTCTTCCCTCTCCTCCAATTTATCCCTTCTATTTTTTTCTCTTTCTTTTTTCCTCTTTTATTTAATTATTTTAGAAATTTCTTTCTTCTCCCTTCCTATCATCATTGGATTATTTCTTTGAAGGGGAGTGAACTCCCAAGGAATTTTTTATGTTCTAGTCAACTAGTTTAGACACTATTCTCAATTCTCCTAAGGGTCCATTCCCCTTTTTTTCACATCTTGAGACCATTAATTTCGAGAATTATGTCAAGAATTATATTTGAAACTTATCGCTAGGGTGTTCGGGTGAGACTCAATCTCAATACCAAATTTTACTTTATGGGATATTTTATAGTGGCGTGGCAGCTCTTAAAGTGTTATTGTTTACCCTCAAAATCATAATCTTCAATCCTTGGTTGAATTGGCACACGAGAAGGAGTTTTAGGTAAGTTGTAATGGTGCGAATAGATTATTAGGAATTTGATAATGTACCCATTATTTATGGAAGCTTCTAAGGAGGTTAAGACGTAAAATTGGAAACTGATTATCTTCTTATTCATCAAATGAGCTAGAAAATAAAAATAAAAATGAAAAGTGTAGACAATACCAAAGCAACCTTCAAGAATGAAATAATTATTGATATGCCAATTGTAGATATTAAAAGTATTCCACCCAGTCAACATTTACTCACCATTAATCGTCATTCATTTATTTATTATAATTTATTATCAAACACCATTTACTATTTAATTATCATCTACTAATTATCATTTATACATAATCATTTAAAATTATTGATTTCATATATTTATCCATTTAATTTAATGACATCTAATTTCTATTTTTAAATTAAAAGTTCTATTTTTTCTCCTTCAATCATCTCCATCATCACTAATTGGTTAACTTAGTCTATATGTAGAAATCCTTTCTCTCACACATTAGTTAACTTAATCTCATTCTAAAATCTCAATATTTGTTAATCATTCAAATTTGTCTTTGAATAGAAAATTTATGTGCATAATTATTCATCAATTAGTTGAATAATTCATTATTATCTTTTTTAAAATTGAAAATTTAATTTTTTAGATGAGTTGACCTCTAAGTAAGTTTAGTTAGTTTAATTCTTCATTCTCATCCTCATATCCTAGTTGATATTTCCCTAGAAAGTCTATAAATTCAACCATTCGTTCATCCTTTCATATCTCACACTTTATGCAAGTATATATTTTCAAAATAAAAATCACACAAAATTAAAGTGTTATGGTACAAAGGTTAAGCTTCCATATCCAAAGGAAATGATTTTTTTTTATTTGAGGTTTGTATTGGGATCCGTAAATTCATTTCATAAATTTTGGTGAACTTTAGATGAACATGCTAAGTTTTAACTTATATTGTTTGTGATCGTGTTATGTTTGTTTCTTGTTTCATATGCTACAGATTTTTTTAATAAATTATAAAATAAAATTTTTAATAGAATCCTACTAGACAAAGCGAATGCCATGGATTCATCTAGAAGGGTTGAGAAATAAATTTTACTTTATATTATTCTATATTTTGGTGTATGATAACATTTTAGACTTTAAAACAAACTCACTTTTTTACCACCTTCTTTTATAGCCCATATATTTGTATAGATTTGCACCTCTCATACAATAAATTCATTGCTCCAAATTTAAATCTTTGTTAATAATTTATTTTATTTTATATATATATTTTTTAAATATTTAGAAAGTTTTAATCCTTTGGCTAAATTGTTTGTCTCTTCAACTTTGCAATTTCAAAAATACCAGAAAATGTTAATAACTTTTTCTACACTAAAAGGATTTTCAAAAATTTTGAGGTATTGGAAAGCTAGTTCTAATATGGATGTTGTGGAATTATTCACTCACATATATTAATCAGCATAAATTAGAGATATCCATTAAAAGTGGGTCTTTCATTTACATAAAAGTGATAATATATTTTACATACAATAATTTTGTTGCTGATATTCTTATTAAAAAATTATCAAAATTAGACTAGGAGTATAATGGTGTAGTTAGTTTTGAAACTTGAAAATTTCTTTTATATATTTTTAATTGGTAATTGAATGTACAATATTTTCATCATCGGAGAGAAAAAAACTCAAACAAATATTTTTTCAAATTAAAGTGCAAACACACCAAACTTCTAACATATTGGTTTTTACAAGACAACTACAAGAAGATGATATTATAGACCATTTTTCTTTTTGATTTATTTTTATATTTGTGTCCTTTTACAAATAATTTTTATGAAGGGTTATTTAAGTAATACGACACACTTCAGCTGGGCTAATTAGTGAACATGTATCTTATAATCCTAAAGGGGTGTGTGTGTATGCTCTTTTATCAAACACTTGCATGATCTCGAGAATCAAAAAATTGATTCCTCTTCTTTCTTTTTTTGTATCATATCCAAAAATTTCATCACTCTAGGTGATGACCTCAACTCAATTGCTCTAGAAAAGTATAAATATCAAGGGGTGAATCAAAAGAGTCACAAGAAATAAAATACAAAATAAGAATGCATGTGAAGGTAAATAGGTAACTTTGAATCATTAGGGTCCCCAAGAAACGTGCACCAATAGGAGTACAAGTAGAATAATTTGTAAGTAACAAATAAATCTATCATAAAATATATGAAATTTATGGACAGAGGGTATATTGTTACCACATACTAGAACATCTCAAAATGTTTTATATGAATTGGGATATGTACCCCTACAATGGGCCTAGTAGATTCCAATGCTATTGATCCAACAATATAGAGAGTGCCAGAGAATGATAAGAAAATATTGCTACTTGATGTATGATAAATACGATTGGGGTGTGGAGGGAGGATTTATATTTATAGGGAAACAAATTTATGCATGAGACCATCTAATGCTCTCATAGAAGTAGTAATAAAGATAGTATAATTTTTATGTTCAAAAGTTTCTTGATGAAGAACTACTTATAGTATAGGATAAGTTGCACCAATTGCAAAGAATGGTTAGGCTTTGAACTAAAGAGCTATACAACAAGGAAATATTACCAAATGAAAACCTATAAATTTAAAATGGAGTGGATATATGCCACTAATTACATAATAAAAGTGTTTAATCCTTGATAGAGCGAGTTTTTGGAAAAGGGAGTATTATTGAGTTTCTCCCTTTTGTATTTTAGCAAAATTCGAATAAGTTTATTGTAACTTCTACCATCCTCAAGGAGTTCTCTATTTTGGTAAGAAAAAATTAAATGCATCAAATCATTAATCATTTGATGAGAATACAAAAAAACCTAAACACTTTCGAAGAAAGGGTACCAAAATAAAGGATGTGTTGCAATACATTAAGAAGAATTTATTCAATGACATCAAAAGGTGAAATAGAAAGGTACCCATAGCATCATTGATATCCTAGTGGCATTGGACAAATTTCTATCCAAATTTATCAATCAATATGATGGGTTTTTTTTTTTCTTTTATGTTTCTTTAAGGTCGGGATTGACCACCCTCATGTGAGTATGTCTTATCCCGATGTACTTAATCAAATAAAATGTAATTTATTCTTGAGACAAAAATTTGAAATTGTAACTTTTAAATTTTGGGTGCAAAGATCAATTTAAGGTTCACACAACCTTTTATCATTTTGAATTAGTGTTAGGGGTCTATGATGGGTATTTATAATTTTTTTTGAAATATTGTTAAGGTTTTCTTTCTGTGGAACCTTAAATATACATTAGCTTAAAAACAAAAGCCCTTAGCATTGTTAGTTAACCAAAGCAAACAAAATATTCCCTATAAGATTCATCTAATCATAAGAATAATGAAAAAGAAGCAAGAAAAACATAGAAAAACATCATTCTAATAATCAAACTACCATCTTATAGTGGATTGGTGCTTCTATGGAAAACAACCCTTTCCCAATCCTTGATAGATAAGCTAGCTGATGATGATAAGATGGGAAAAATCAGTTCTCAAATGAAGAGAGTGACTTTGCATAGGAGTTGTGGATGATTTTGTGGAGATTATGGAGGATTTGTTGAAGAATAAAGCCTTTCATTTATAGATTATTTTGACGAGAGAATGGCCAAATGGATGAGTGTGGGACAAAGATTGGACCAATGAGATGAGGACACTTGTCATCTTGTGAGTGGTTGAGGACTGTGCAAGATTTGGGAAATGTGCCCAAGAGGGGGAAATTCAAATTTGAATTTGAGAGTAAATGCTTAGTTTGACCTTTGCAAGGGACATGTAAGAGACATTATTTTCTTTGTTGGATGTACATGTCCACTTGATTTTGAATTCAAACTTGAGGGAATATTCCTCAAAGATGCCATGTTGAGTGAAAATGTTGATTTTATAAATGAATAAATTGATTTATTTGTGCAAGTGGGATTATCTAGAGAATGTGATATGCATTAGATTAGATTTAATCCTGATTAGATTAGCTTAGATGATGATTTAGAATGTTTTGACCAATTTGACTCAAATATTTGGATTTATTTAAATCAATGAGGGATAGAATAAGCATTTGGAGATTTAATTAAATAAAGTTTTGTTTATTTAATTAAAAGGTTGATGTGAGACTTTGATTTATTTAATAGTCCTGATTTACTTGGTGAATGGATTTGATGAGCTTGATTAATTTAATGAGTAGATGCATAATGTTAATTTTGCATGTTTACATTTTGCCCCTCTTTGAAGCAATGTACTTGTTGTGTTGGTTCAAAGAATAAACTTTCCATGATCAAAAGTAAAAAATTCCTGATGTTTTGGATGCCCCAGTAGAAAGAAGTACACTAGTACATTGCCCCCTTGAGAGATCAAGTGAAAAGATTCGATTTGAGTGTCGATTTCGCGATAAAGACCTTCAAAATGGATGGTTATGGATGATGATGCAAATGAGATGATTTTAAGATGCTTAGAATACAAAATATATATTATCTTAAACAACTTAAATGATGATATGATGTGAGATGGATGAGATGAATGATTTATGTAGATGCTTAGACTAAACGATCTATATTATGATGATGATTATGCATGTCAGATGATATGCAGAATACTGATGGTTTGTGGACGTAAGATGGATGCATGATGGATGCATGATGGATGCACGATGGATGCATTGGTGATGATGATGTTAGTGCAAAAATGAGATGATGACAAGAGGATCCCACAAGTCCATGATCTGACGAGATTTTATTAGAGATGATGATGATGATAAATGATGATGATTTGCTTATCAAGGATTGGGACTTTAAAAGGGCTACTTACCTTATGTTTGATTACACATATAGATACGATGCATCAAGGTATAAAGAACCAGGATGGCGTTATACCTAGTGCGATGGACTTTGACTCAACAAAGAGATAGGATTATTCTTGTTCACACCTGACATATAGAAACCTTGCTAGGACGTACCTAACAACCAAGTATTCGCCAAGTTATTTTACAAGAATGTCCAACAAGCACAACAGACAAAAGATAATGATCGTTGCCCCATTCCTATCTCTCTAAATCCCTCATTTGAATATCATTGAGAGGTCCTTGGAATGAGCGCAATAAGATAAATCAACAAAAAAGATCAAGTATGCAAACAAGCCAATGTTCTTCATATCTCTACCAAAAGGGATGTGTTTTGATAGGATAAGAATCCAAGGTGATATCCAAAATGATGCCCATTGTCTGAACGATATATCCTAGGACATGCATTGTATTTGCCAAAGGATGAAGGTGATGATCATTTTATTATGGATGATTGATTATTTCGAGTGAAAGCAAGATGAGACAGATGGATTTTTTTCAAATATTTGGATGTTTTTGACATTTTTGGAATGTTTTGAGGTTGTTTTTGGTGTTTTTGAGATTTTCAAATGTTTTGATTTTTGAATTTTTGAATGTTTTTTGGATTTTGATGTTTTTGGAATGCTTTGAGGCTATTTTTGGTATTTTCAAGATTTTACAAATGTTTTGATTTTTAATTTTTTGAATGTTTTTGGATTTTGATGTTTTTGGAATGTTTTGGATTTTTTGCATGATTTTGATGACTTGGATATGGATGTGTGTGAGGATATCAGTTCTTTGTTTTGGATTTTTGCTAAAAACCAAGCTAAGATTGATTGATCAGATCGATGAATTGATGATGATGATAACATTGCTAAGGATACACAACAATGCAAGGATTTGATTGATCAGGATTGATGACGATAACATTTTTGAGGATGCACAACAATGCTAGGATTAATTGATCAAGACTAATGATGATAACATTGTTGAGGATGCACAACAATGCAAGGATTGATTGATTAGGATGATAATGGAGTGATTGGGTTTGATTGATTAATATTTTGAAGCTTGGTTTGGAACAAAAGTTGTTTGAATGATTTGACGTGATGTTTGAAGTGTAATTTAGATGCGACTGATAGTGATTGTTTGGATTGATGAAAGATGAAGCTTGATAAGGAACATTTTCTCATCAAAATATGCCATGGGCGAGTGTTTTGGAATTTTGGATCATAAAATCCTTGACCAATTTGGTTTCACATTTTCCAATGTTCAGATCACCACATAAGTTGGAGGATATAAATCAAGTTTTATTCTCAAAGAAAGATATAAATACCTGCCCCCAGTGTCTAGCAATATATGGAATGTTATGGATAGATGCTTGGATAGGTGTATGGATGGATGGAGATGGTAAGTATGCCAAGGATTATCTTGCAATAAGATAAGGTGTTTGAATGAAGGAATTCTCATTTAGATAATGCTTCATGGCTCAAATAATGTTGCATAGGATAGGATCCATGAAAATGGCCCATGTTAAGATGTTTACCATAAGCAAGTGTAAGCTGTGCCCCAAAATTTCATTAAGATCAAGATAACTTGGATGATGGATGTAGATAGATGAAAATGGATTGGATCAATGGTTTATGGATGGATGGATTTATTATGGCTGAGATGGATAGGATGCTAGATTTATTATGGACGGGATGAGATGCTTTCACTTGAAATGGCACATGTAGATACTCGATTCCACACACGATGCCTATTTTCTAGGTTTTCATCATGGTCTTTCCCAAAGAACCACCGTAGTGGTTTTCACTAGAGGATGATTTTTTTTCCTTACTATTTTTAATCCTTTTCTGATTTTCTTTTTTGGATTTTCATATTTTTTATTTTATTTATTTTTTCTAAAATATTTTAAGCTCATGCTATATCACAAGGTGTTCCTGATGTAGATTCCCCTGTCATAATGTGTCATCGATATCCTTCTTGAAGAAGTTGCTTTGCTAAGATACATGCACTTGAATGCAAATTTTGGGATTCTTGATCTACTTTATTGATATCGAGGTTAATTCTATCTCTGTGCATACATCGCGATAGACTACCTTCACAATACTTATGATGAAGGATCATTGCCAATACATGGTCAATTTGAGAATTTCATATCATGCGTGGAGGCGTGGACGGAGTGTGTTTAGGGATAAAAGATGGACTGGTTGACAGTTTGGAACCTTTGACTCTCCAAACTTGGGAAGATGACCAATGATGGGTGGATAAGAAAGTGTGCATGGAATTAGGACCAACTGCTTGATACACTTTGTACATCGCTTGAAAAGCCTGCTTTCACTTTTGTGGACATCTTTGATGGATACTTTTCCCTTTTTTATTTTTCCTCATAGTTTCTTTGACTGATGGAGTTTGATATGGATGATTTTTCTTTGTATGTTTTGGTATCCATGCGTATTTGATTTGTCCATTATGCTTCTTAGCTTCTTTTTCTTTGATAACGTTCTTCATACTTTGATTCAAATATTTCCTTTGATGTTGGTCCCAATTCGTAGATGGGGTGATGGGTGGATGAAGATTTGTGACGTGGCTAGTTGTAGTATTAACATTGGTTTCATCATAAGGACTCTTTGTGCTCCCTATGTTGACGTTTGCTTGAGACATCATTGCCCCCAGTATTGTGGAAGTAGTACCTTCATGCTTTGATTCTTCCTGTTCTGAGAGCTCTTGTTTAGAATGTATTTTCTGAGAAATGACTGCCGTAGGTGACATTGTTTCAATTTGCTACTCTGCTAACTCTGAATTATATTGTTCTGTCTGACTTGTTTCCTTGAATAGATAATGTTGGATATCTTTATTTATGATGTCCTCAATCTAAATTTGGGATATATCTGATACTGATGCTGACAACTCTGTTTGGCTATAGGAATCAATAACCTGCTCTTTTCGTGTAATAATATTAGGAGAAAAGGAATCATGTTCTAAATGAAGATCATCTACATGCCCATCCGTAGAAAGCATCTCATGGGTAGATGGAGGAGTATGTGCTACATGGATATGATCATCTTTCATAGATAGGAGAGTTTCCATTAGATTATTGTAGTATCTTGAAGATAGAAATTCTTGATCTTGAATGATTTTGGAGTGGCTTTCGACATGCTTTGGATCAAGTTCTTGACATGGGTCAATTTCAAAGGATTGATTGCTTACAAAGGGTTCTTGGATGTCCTCATTAGGCATGGGAAATGGATCAATATCCTCTTGATATTTGAGTGGACTTGGATCAAGTGTCAAGTTGAGGATTCCTTGAGTATCCGTAACCATGAGGTCAAAGGGGGTCAACATGTCTTGGAAAGGACCACTGCTAGACTTTGGTGAAAGATGTTGATCATGCTTTGGAATGAATTCTTGAGATATGTCCTCTAACTCATAAGGTGATGTAGAGACATTTTCAACATGATCATAGGTGAATGGATCATGCATTATGTCAATAGGATCAAATAATCCTAACACTCCTTGAAATAGATCACTAAAAAGTGGCTCTTGATGTATGGTGAGTTGATCATCGGATTGGGTGGAAACATCTTCAAGGTGCTCATCGATGGAAAGATCTTGATCATTTTTTTCAACAATTGTGGTGGAGAGATTTCCAATGTCTTCAACCAAAGGGTCAAATGATGTTGGAATTTCCTGAATTGAATCATGGTTCATTGATGGATTTTGATCATGATTGAAAAGTGACTCTTGACATATGTTGATTTGATCATTGGATGAAGTAGACATAGCTTCAAGGTGCTCAGTGATGGATTGATCTTGATCCTTGTTCTCAACAGTTGTGATTTTTTGTGTTTTTGCTTGTGTTTATTGGGTAGCTTGAGAGGCTTATTTCACTTTTTGAGCTTGTCTTGCTTGTTGCATGGCTAGATATTGTTGGATGGCCTTTTTGTAGGCTTGGTGAGATTTTAGTGCAATGTCATATTGTCTTGCTGCATTTGGTTTTGGTGGTAGTGGTGGTGGATTTGGAATCGTGTTGGATGTAGTGACAAGTGGTTGAGATACACATGGAGTGATCATGGTAGTGAGGGGTTGGGATATGATGGGTGTGAGAGTGGTGGTTGGAGTGATCGAGGTGATAGGAATGGTCGGAATGACCAAGGTGATAGGTCCTTGGGAGACCATATTTTGATTTGTCAGGATTGATGTTGTAATTCGATTAGATACCATCTTTCAGTGCGATGTCAATGGTATATTCAAAGGTTCTGATGTGATGGCTTGATTGGTGTTAGGTGGATTGATTTGGATAGAGTGATTGGTGCTAGGTAAAGGGGGAAGCCCTAAACCAAGGAATGATGTTTATATGGGTAATGGCGATGGAGATGTTTCTTGGCGCAATGACTCAACTATTTTGGTAAGTGTAGCAATTTGATCTTGCCAAATTTGATCTTAATTTTGATCTTTACTCCCTTGATATAGTTGATTTGGTTTTTGTTCAAAAAAATTTGGGATGCATACTTGTTTTTTTTGAATGGGTTCATGGACAAATTGATTTTAGACAATGTTTTGATTTGGGATGATGTTCATATTCGGCATGATAGGTTGAAATTGAACATTGTTGTGGTTACGAATCACATTGCCTTGATTTAGGTAACTTTAATTTTGCATGGTGTTACCTTGACTTGGATCAATACATGGATTTTTTATCATCATGTTTGGATTTTGAATCATATTTATCCCAAAGTTTGTCAGATTCATGTTTGGAAAACTTCTACTTGGTACATTCTCATTTGGCATGTAGGGATTTGGTGGAATGACATTTGTTCGAAGGCTCATGCATTGATTGTTTGGCGGATAGACTTGTAGTTTTGAATTTAGATCTAGCATCAGGCAATGTGTTCCAATCTTTGATTTGGGAATACTCATACTTGTTGTTCCATTGAAATTTGTAGAAGGTAATGATCCCATGTATGGATTATATGAGTGTGATTTTTGATAATCAATCGACATTGTAAGGCTTTGAAAGTTTAATTGATTTGGATTGCTCATGATGTATGGATCAAGATTGTATTCCATGTTCTCCTTGTGTGTTGACCTTGTTGAAAAAGTGACCTCTAAGGTTCTTAGGACGAATGATGAGATGAAGGATGAAAAGGGGAAATGAGATGAGTGTTGAACATTTAGGGACTTTGGATCAATGCTAGACTTAGGGTTTGATTTTGATTGGTTTGATTTGGGTAATGAACTTGTAAATGCTAAGATGTTAGATGTGATCTTAGGATGAACTTGTTCAAAGGTGTGCTAATTCAATTAAGTGTATGAGAAACGATGCATTCCCCTACACCTAACTAAACAAGGTGATTTTGATTTTGATGATCTACCCAAATACTAGAATGATGTTTCCAAAGATCTAAAGTTGTTTGGTGGGATGGATTTTGATAAGTGTTTGAGGTGGATGAAGTGTTTGATTAGATCCTAAATGAATCTAGGAAGGACTTGTTTACGAGACCAAGATAGTGAAGAACATTCCTTTCTCTAAGAGTAAGTCAAAATCACAAGACCAATGTTTGCATGAAAACCATATGACCAAAAGATGTGAAACACATGTGTGGGGTCCAATTGATTCAACATTTTCTTAATGGATTCTTTTTACCAAAAAACAGATGCTTGATTATGTTTCAAACTGAATGTCCAATGTCACGACTTCTTTTCATCCCACAAAGTGCTATATGGAAGTTCCAAGAAATTAGGACAAGGGTTGCCTAATGTTGACTTTAGTAGGAGCAAATTGAGATGAAATCGAAATGTTTAGAAGCCTGTAAGGATATGACTCCCAAGGGAAAGCAATAAAATGTGAATTTGTTCAAGGATATTTGCTTCTCCTAAAGGGTTTGCAATTTTGATGATTCGTTGAATGTTGGTTTTCCAATATTTTCGATCAAAGCACTGTGTTTTCAAACTGACTGACAAGCAATATAATATCCTAGCTCAATTGGTATGTTTTTCTTAGTGGGCTTGCCTCATGCCCTTCTTAGAAGAGATTATTTTACATGCAACCAAGGAAAAAATATAAAGGTATGTTAAGAATGAAGTCTTAACCTCTATGTTTCAACCAAGATCAGACATGGCAAGTAACTTCTTGGAATCTAAGTTCCAATGTACCAGTTTGATAAACTCGCTCAATGGATCAATTGGTCACTACAAAACAAGGGTTCTATTTTGGACTTTCTGTTCGTGGAGATTGACCCATATGGCGAGAGTCCCCTTTCAGATCCATCTCGTCAGAATCAACCACGTGATATTGGTGTTTACTCCAATACCCACATTTATATCCCGGTTGGAAATACTCTTGGCTTTAGAGTGTTACTGGTTGAGTTGTTCCCTTGGGTGAGTACTTTTTCCCCAAGGCAAGCCCTCTAGGATAAACAAAAGCAAGTAAAGACAAAATCTGTAACTCGATCAATCTTTGATGGCAACAAAGAGAGATAATATACGCGATAACACCCCACTCACACTCGCACAAGATCTTGTTCAATTTTAAACCCAAATCAAAGTGTGGAGGTGATTGCTTTATCTCACCCTAAAGTCATGAAAAAGGCCCTTTGATTCGCAAGGTCGCTATAAAGCGCGAGAGAAGTGCATACGTCCTTTTTCAATGCCTTTAGTTTAAGTAAGCCTTCACAAAAAACAAAGTTGCACTTGTTCTTTTTAGATCCCACAAAGGAGTTATTTCAATTCATTTTAAAGCACCAAATGAAGTGTGATAAATTGCCTTGTTCAATTTTATCCCAAAAAACAATGTCTAGTCAATTTCTAAGTTGAGTTTTAATCCAATTTTGAAAAGATCAAATTAGTGATTTAGTTGGCTTAAAAAAAAAGAAAACGAAAGCAATAAATGGAGGCTCCAAGCATTAAAAAATGCTTTATAAACTCTAAATTTAATGCTCCATTCTCCAAGATTCCTCCAAAGACTGCTTCTTGCAAACGAAAATCCATTTTCTTTGCTTGTCCTTCTCACCTTTGTTTTCCTCCATTTTCCTTTCTCTTTCCTTTCACTTTCCTTCCGCTTTCCTTTTGCTTTTCCTATAAAAAGAAAAGACAAGTATACAAGGATCAAGTTATTTAAGCAAGTTTGTTTTAAGCATTGATTCGAAACATTAGAATGATTTTAGATAAAAGACAAAGCATTAATAATATGTGATCATATAGCCAAGATCAACTCAATCCTCGCTAGTAATCCAACATCAAACAATTTTAATGCGAACAAGTAAGGATTTTGATTTTCATTCACTTAGTCTTACAAAAAAAAAATCATAAATAAGGAATGCAAAACCCTAAGCGAGAGACCTCGAGACACAAATTTCTTGGAATTTAGTGCAACATCTATGATATTAGTTTATCAATCCCCTCCTATCTTCTTGATCCAAATACATTCTATGAAGAAAACAAATATCAAAAACAGAGAACATGAACATTGTAATCACGCAGGGAAATGAAGTCAAGTAAATATTGTGTATATCAGAATCATTAAATATCTTTAATTCCAGCAACATGTTAGTTAGAAGTATAAGGATATTATAGATCAACAAAACTTGGAAGCACGCCTAACTTCTTGTTGATACTTTAAGACGATCGCATTAACTCCAGCACTTATGATGAGCGCTAAATCTGCAATCGCTAAGCACTAAATATTTTTGGTCAAGCTTTGTGGGACCACATCCACGACAAACTCCATGCTCTCTTTACTCATAACACTGTCCATATTAATGCATCATCCAATATTAAAAGAGAAACAAAGACTTTTACGCCAATAATGATTTCTTTTACCCGGTGCATTGACATATACTATATTTGAATCTTGCCTTCACAAAGATCATCAGTCTAATCACCTGCATTTCTATCATCCTGCCTCTGCTTCTTTTGCACTGAGATTTATTGTGCTTGATCGAACAACATTGATAAATTCCCTTTAATGCAATCGACAACTGCCTTACCGGCCCTCGCCAGCTACCACGTGGGCTTGCAGAAAAGCTTGTGAATGAGAAGAATGGTAATGTACATGTCACAACTTATGTGTTTATTACGAGAGATCGGGAAAAGATTTCAAGGGTGGAATGGAAATATATCATTATTGATGAGGCACAGCAAATGAAAGACAGGGAATTCCAGCTTTCACGTGATTTAGATAGGTTTAGGTGTCAAAGGCGATTGTTTCTTACTGGAACACCATTGCAGAATGATTTGCAGGAATTGTGGTCCCTTTTGAACTTGCTTCTACTTGAAGTATCTGATAATCATGGCTTTCGTACGTAAATACTCAGCACACAGTGTGTATCTTGTGGAATGAGGCTCACTGTGGAGAGAGGTATGTTTGACTTATCATAGCAGCAGGGTAAATAAGTGACTTGATGACTCTGATTAGCGGGGATACTAGGAATCAACGACTTTGGAATCTGCCATTGAGAATTAGTGTGCTCAATGAACGTTGGAGCAGCTCAAAAGTATTTGTAGCAGACACTTTTCTGATTGTTTTCTTTAGTCAATAAGATTTTCTGGGTTATTTTGTAGGAAATAATGCAAGTAGGGCTGAGTACAGTGTAGCAGACATTAACCCCAGAGGCGGTAAGCATATTGAATCATGCCATAGCAGAAGTTTGCTGCCAAGGACATAGACAGACCACTCCGTAGTTAATGGCCGTGAAAGAAATAAGCATCCAAGCAAGTATGAGAGAACACGTATCTCTGATGATGAGTATTTATCACTAGAAGCATCAATTTTACACTGTGGAGCAGATAAAGGTGAAATCCAAAGGACAGAAGAAAAGAATAGCATATTTCTCAAAGTAATTAGCTTGACTTTGGAAAGCGACATTTACTTCAACTGCAGAAATTCTTCAACACAACTTGGTAACTGGAATGGTGGATTAACAACCAATGCCTTCAAATAAAAGGATTTGCATTACAATAGGTACCACGTAGTGAAGCAGCTTCCAACTAGGAGTAATTAATGGACTTAGATTAGTTCCTTCATAACCACCATTTCCATTTTGGTCAACAGGAGGCCATTTCTTTTTTTGAAAAAAAATCAATGGAAATAAGCAACTAGGGAATACACACAGCGCAAGTTGTTTCTACTTGTAGGGAGAGTCCCGAAAGTCAAAGTAAAGCTAATGAGAATACCTTTCAACTCCCAGTAACTCATACCCTCTGACTCTTTACCTGTAGCATCAAAATTTCTTTGATAGACTTTTATCAGATGTTGTGATTGTAGTGCTATCGCAGACATGTATGCAAAATATGGTAGCATGGAGAAAGCATGTGAACTTTTAGACAGAATGCCTCTAAAAAAAAGAAACTCTCAAGCTAATAAAACTGAAATCATACGCAAGCAGGTTTTTTTTTTTTTTTTTTAACTTTCTAGCAAATGTAATGCAAAATCATAAACAGAGCACATTAGTTTTTATTTTATTTTTATTTTTTTTAGCAAATAAAATCAAATGCTACGGAATTAAATCTGAATCTAAATGCTAAAATTGAAATCTTAATGAACTTAAGTCTAATGCTTAAACTGTCGGAGGTTCAGCCCTCCTTCTAGCGCCATTATGTGGATGCCAAAGCTACAAATGGTTAGAAATATTAACATAATAATATCATGCTAGTCATTTGAAACACATTTAAAATCAACATCTCTATGAAATACTTGACTATGATAAAATATGCAAACTAAATAAAACAAAGATAAGGAAATGCAAGCATATAAAAACATAATGAAAACTTTATTTCATAGTGGATTGGTGCTATTGTTGAAAATAGCCCTTTGCCAATCTTTGATAGATAAGCTAGATGATGATGATAAGATGGGAAAAATCAGTTCTCAAATGAAGAGAGTGACTTTGCATAGGAGTTGTAGATGATTTTGTGGAGATTCTAGAGGATTTGTTGAAGAATAAAGCCTTTCATTTATAGATTATTTTGATGAGATAATGGCCAAATGGATGAATGTGGGACAAAGATTGGACCAATGAGATGAGGACACTTGTCCTCTTGTGAGTGGTTGAGGACTGTACAAGATTTGGGAAATGTGCCAAAGAGGACGAAATTCAAATTTGAATTTGAGAGTAAATGCTTAGTTTGACCTTTGCAAGGGACATGTAAGAGACATTAATTTCTTTTTTGGATGTACATGTCCACTTGATTTTGAATTCAAACTTGAGGGAATATTCCTCAAAGATGCCATGTTGAGTGAAAATGTTGATTTTATAAATGAATAAATTGATTTATTTGTGCAAGTGGGATTATTTAGAGAACGTGACATGCATTAGATTAGATTTAATCCTGATTAGATTAGCTTAGATGATGATTTAGGATGTTTTGACCAATTTGACTCAAATATTTGGATTTATTTAAATCAAAGAGGGATGGAATATGAATTTGGAGATTTAATTAAATAAAGTTTTGTTTATTTAATTAAAAGGTTGATGTGAGACTTTGATTTATTTAATAGTCCTAATTTACTTGATGAATGGATTTGATGAGCTTGATTAATTTAATGAGCGGACGCATAATGTTAATTTTGCATGTCTACACTTTCAAACTCTTAGATGTATAGAAAATGGTTGATTTTTTTTCTAGGGAATCTTATTCAAGATTATAATTTACAAATTTTGAAATCAATCAATGGATCACCCCTACTTCTTCTATCCTTTCCTAGCCTTGGTGTGATATATCATTTTTTATCCTCTTTATGTTGAATAACATAGTGTGATCCTACATATTTTTCTATAGAGTTGAGTGTAAAATTTACATATAAAATAGCCTAAAAAAAATCATTTCAAATTCTTTAGGATCTTGTAATTGTGGTGTTTGTGATCATGTAAATACTAGTCAATACATTATAAGGTATATTATATTTCATGAAAGTATTGAAAAAAATTCAAAAAAGTAAAAATAAGTAAATTATTATTCTTTGATTTCATGTTTCTTTCTCTAAAACCAAATATATTGTGACAACTTATTTTAAATCAAGTTATCCTATTAATAGAGAAAGGTTACATTAGAAATATGATAAAAGTAGGTTAGTAATAAGTCTTTTTGAAAAATAAATGTCTATCTACTATTTCAGTATATTTGATAGACTAGATCACATATTTATTTACTATCATCACAAAATTTACTTGTCTAGCTTGGTATTAATTAATGCAAGTCCCTTGCAAGCAATTCACATAGATCACTTAGTTGTTCCACATTACAAAGACCTAGCATTAAAAAAAGATCTTAAAATTGATTAATTGCTAGGATTGATTCGCTTTTAAGGATAAGTGAACTGTCCTTCATTATACATGGGTTTTTTTATATCAAAATGCCCTTAAACTTGCATAATCATGACAAACATGATACTAAAAATGAAGAGTGTTAATATCTAATTAATACATGCTTCATAGTTTAATCTATATGGACGTAAGAAAAGGATTATTAGGATTAATTTTGACATGAATACATGCTTACAAATCATTTTTTTTTTCAAAAATTTCGTAAGGGAGTTCCAAAAGGTTTTTGAGTAGAAGTACAATTAAATGCAAAATAGCTATTCTTTAGAATTATATGATAAGGAAAAAAAGATAAATGTAGATCAAAATATTAGATGGAAGACCCTCTATTAGATCAAATTCCAAATGATAAGGATTAATTAATAAAGTACTTTGATTGTTAAAGTAAGTTCTTCTCTAAAAGTCCAAATTTTAGTTTGTCATTCAAAAGAAAACCAAAAAGAAAAAAATAGCTATTGTCAATATAAACTCCATAGCTTCCTCCAACTACCATATATGACAGTGCATAATTATGTGTGACACCTTGACAACTTAAGAGGTTGACAATGCATGTCTATGTGTCTTGTCCACCTCCTAGACAATGATTGTCTTATGCACCTCCTTGATAATGCATGTCTTGTCCACCTCCTATTTATTTACACAAATTAGAAGGTGGACAAAACATGATAACTCGAAATGGAATATGTGCGATAGTCAAAGAAAATGAATTCAAAATTTGAAAAAAATATGATTAAAATTTATCAAATGACTTCACAATTAAAAATGTTTGAATATATAATTTGTTGTAAAGATAAAATGATGGGTACAGTCTATTTTTTTTAATGTTGAACAGGCTGACAAGAAAAGAACTCAAGACAATGATGTATGCCAATTCAATAGAAGTGAAAATTTAAATTGGATGAGATAAAAAAGGAGACAAACATACGTAATATAACTTTTAATTAAAATATACGGCTTTGGGTCTAGACCGACACGATCGTGGATGGTTTGACTAATTCAAGGGCTATGAATTTGAGTCTGTTTTAGGACTGGATCATGAATCTTTCGTCCGGATTTTTGTCTACTTCCTTATTATTAAATCAGTTGTCTATTATCATAATTCCATTTCATCCATGTCAAACAGAAGAGTGCATACCGTGTGTATGTCTCTTTGTTATCATTTAAGATTTTTTAGCACTATTGTTTACTAGTTTTTATAAATCATCCAACGATAACTAAAAAAGAGAAGGAACAAATATCATATAACCTTTCCAAATGAAAAACGACATAGATCTTGCAACTTGAATAAACCAGATAACTTATAAATTGAAATGGGAAAACAATGCCCTGTGAGACGAGGGTAATCATAAATTCAAAATAGAAAAAAAAAATCAAATCCATCAGTTCTAGGGTTTTTCAGAATCAGATTTAAAAGAGAATAATCGCCATGCTGGCTAGCATGACAACCGAGAAGGCGGAAACAGCAGAAGAGACAGATGAGGCAGCAGAATTATCTGTTTCTGCGGACAAAACTGAGATTTTAAATTTCATGCCATTTTGGCAATGCTCTCCCACCGAGCATAGGAACCACATATTCCCAGCCGTCTTCAATGGAACGCGGTCGTTTCCACTTTCGAATGATACACTATTTGATCCCGCGCTGCAATCCTTGAATTCAGCTCCGCTTACAGATTGAACATTATGAGATCCCTTGGCGTATTTGAACACTGCATAGTTAACCAGTATAAAAATCTTTAAAAAATAACTATAATAAAATGCTAATAAAATCATATTGAATTGGCTTACCTAGCGTATCCCCAACCATAAATGTTTTGCTTTCTGCCCAGGCAGTGTAATTAAAACCGAGTTTCCAGTTGGTCTCGTCACCCACTTTAATATCCTTGCCCTCCACACGCCCAGATAGCAGGAATGCTAGACATGCAAGCACTAGCAGCAGGGTTAAGCTCTTAGATGCCATGGAGATCTCGCTGTTTGCCATGTGAAGGGCGCTAAGCTTACTTTAAGAGAGAGATAAACTTCTTGTATTGAGATACCGCTAACATGTATTGAGTTTATGCGAATGGTCTTTCGTATATATACAGTGAGGTTTTAGACGGCAGACTCTATGCAGACAACTAGAAAGGTTAGAAATGGAGGTGATTTCATTGTTAGATGGCCTGCAGTATTGAACGCGTAATTGAACAGTAGTCTTATTACCCTTTTTGTTATAGTAATTGGGAAACCGTCAATAATGAGCGGATTAAAAGTGCAGGTAAGATTTCTTTACCCTTTTTTCTTGTGTGCAGGTCAGATTCGGGAGTTTTTGTTAATAGACAATTATAGGAAACACAAAACCCACTGTAATTTATCATCCAAATTTTACATATCCTAAAAAATAACATCTTTAGTTAAGAGCACCTTCGTTATTGACCTCCAAATTTATACTCATATTTTTATAACAAGTGCATAGATATATGCCCTTCTCAGACCTACAATTGTTTTCTTAATTTCAGTTTCATCTGTGCAATAAATAAAAAATACATTTTCATATCTAAGGTTTATGTCAAATAGGTTTATTAAAACAAATATCAAATTTCTCCTATTTGCAATTGAAAAGAACAAAACTCTAGCAGACTTGACTCTTCTTTGACACAACCAACCAAACCCCAAAGTCTAGTTGGTTTGTATTTGAATGTGGAGTGAAAGGAAAAAAGTTAATCCCAATTAATCTACTTGTTAGATCTAGGATCACTAAATTTCTACTTTAGATTTTGGTGAACACAATGTTTCTTACATTTACAATTTTTTGATTTATATAGCACTAATTTTGTAAATTGATTCAAAACATAAGTTATTTGAATGTCTTGTTGTTTACTTGCATTTTTTTTTATTGTCAAAATTAAGAATATACATTCTCTATTCTTTACACATTAAACACCTTAGTGAATTAAATTTATAACAAAATTATAAAATATTTTAAATTTAACTGCATAATTTTAGGTCTGATTTTCCTGAAGGCTTAGATTTGAGTTATTTCATTTGATAATGTTACATGTTTACTAATGGAACCCCTCAAAAAAAATTTGGTTCCATTATACAATTATGCAAAATTTGGCTCGAACCCTTGTTTTTGGTTTAGGGTTTTGTTCTTCATCACTGTGTTAGGGTTTTTATGTTGTTAAAACCCTTCAAAATTTTCCCACAAGCTCTGAAAATCCCTTGGTCATTATATTATTGTATTGACCTAATATTCCCAGTCGTCGCTTGCCTAAGATATCACTTATGCCATCAAAATCACTGTTTTACCAACCCCTTGATTTTACGTCTATCGGTCAACTTAGTCCTTCTCAGTATTAAATTTTCCTATAGTCAAGGCTTATTTTTATAAAGATTTAAATCCTTAGCCTTCGTTCTTTATGGGTCAAGTTCTCATCTGCCTAGAGGTGGCCCCCTTTTAAGATTAACTTTTGCGGCATGTGTAGAATTTGGATTTCGTGTTGGTTGTTCGATGGTCAGAAGTTGATCCTAGTCATTCCTTGTGCATCCACGCTGATTTATTCCTTCTTATTTTATTGACATGGGCTAACTGGCTTTAGCCACATGTTTGGCATATGGTTGGGCCTAGTCTCTTCGGTGAAGGTAGTTGGCACCATTCCACGAAGACAAATGGTTGTAGATTTGAAGATGTGGCCACATCTTGACCACTCCCCGCGCGTCCATGTTGGTTCACTTCATGTTATGTTAAATACACTGGCTAGCGGGTGACGACCACATATTACTGTCAGATGGTGGGATCGGTGTCTCCGTAAGGTTGTTGGACATATCTTGAATAGAAATCAATGATCAACACTATGACATATGTTCTCATCGGGACCATTCCTTGCACGCTCGTCCATCGAAAGCAGTGAGAAAAGATAGTTACATGGGCTAGCAACGGATGCAACACCTATCACTTATTTGGAAACCCATGAAGCTCTGATGATGGTAATTTCTTTGTAAGGAAGGAAATCAAAAGTCGATGGCGGGTGACATGGGTCAATCCTGACTGCTCCCCACCATCCTGTGAGGGCCCCGCTTGTGTGCCATATTGTGCAATGGGCAAGTGACACGTAGACATTCTAAAAAGGCTCCGATGGACTCTAATGGAGTTGGAAGGTTGCTAAATTTGGAAGAGGGTACTATTTCAAAACGACACCATTTTCAAGTTTATTCTTTTACCTACACATGTTTGGGAGTTCAGTCGTCAGTAGTAATAGTTATTGATACATGTGGGAAGGTGGAAATAAAGCAGGGTAATGTACAAACTGATATGTTGAGATCAGATCAAGATCAATCCCCATTGTTATGCTACAAAGAAATACAAGAAAATTAATTCCCACAGGTAAGCAGTGATTATAACATAATTTTTTTAAAATGATGCTAAGTACGTGGTTGAAATATGTGTACACAGTGGATGTATATCTACTCAGGGATTTTCTAATCAAGAAAAGGCATTCAAAACATAATTAAAACTTGTTCATAATTACTTGCACTAGTAAATAATCTATTGATTTATTTTTAAAACATGATCAATGGTTGAAGTTAGAAAAGATCAAAGAAGAATATTAATGGTTGGAACACTTGTATGGATCAATACAAGGAACACTGATGACCATATTTTTCATTCTAAAATTGCATCTAAGAGTGAAGTTGTTGAAGGTTTTCTAGTTCTTGTCATTGATATGATAAGTAAGTCTAGAGAGTCTGCTAGGCCAGTTCAAAGGTCTAGGAGATTAAGTTTGCTTGAGTCTTAGGATAATGCTCCTAAGGATGAAATTGAGAGACAAGGAGCTCTTGATACACCAAATAGTAGAAGGGGACATAGGAAATTCAAGAAGTATGGTGTTAGGAGTAATCACCACCTAAGGAGCTGAACTGTTTCAAAAGAGCTAGTCAAGTTCAAAGGGAAAAAGCTAGTGGAATATAAAGAGAGAACAAAGAAAAGGTGTAAGTATCATAAGTCTTATCTTGGAGGATGTAATTATCCCAACAAGGCTTCTGATAGCCCTTCAGATAGTGAGGGTGACACTGATCTAGAGTGTGACCGTTATCCACTTTCCTTGGTACCTTCTAAAGACTCTGACAAGGAGGTGGTGACAATTCCTCTAGTTCCACCATGAACATACCCATGACAGTATCCTTTGAGGCTGATGACTCAAAGTGATGACTTTGCCCCATTTTTATTTTTGATGACACCATGGCCCTTTTGTCAGGATTGTCCAATTCAACATTCACATGATTTCTTGTTTCTAGTGTTGATGTGGAAATTTTTTAGGTTGGTGTGTTAGAGAAGTGCTATAATTCCTAATGTTTGTGCCATGTAGGTTTCTTCTAGGTAGTATGCAAGTTTTTGCTAGGACTGCGAGTGGAGAATCTTCTTTAGTCAACAAGGACAAGGATTCAACACTCCTGCAACAAACTCTACCTTTTGAGGAGATGGCATGTCTTCATGCAAAGGACATGGAATTTGGTCTTTTACTCTTCCATTTTCTGCAATGAGTGCATGTAAGTAACTGAGGATGTCTCAAATTCTAGTGCAAATTATATTCAAATGAAATGCAAATGTAATTGAGCCTAATGCTTGTTGGTCCCTTGTTCTATAAAAGGGATTTCAGGGCTCATTACAGAGGGTCATATTTTTAAGTCTCAATAGAGTTTTAGGTGAAAGCTAAGTTCAAGAAAAGGCACTTTATGAAGAATATGGATGAATAGAGCAATAGGTTGTCTTGGGTAGGAGTCCTGCATGTAATAGTCTTGAAATATTTTTATAGAAACTACTGGTATCGAAACAAATATTAGTCTAGAAACAAACACTCTCCTATGTATTTTTCTCACAAGCTATGAATGAAAATACTAATGGTGTTAAATCATTGATCTTCAATTGTTCCATTGAATGTATGATTATGTTTTAGCTTTAACTCAAAGAGTTGATTAAAATGCTTAAGGAGGGTTATAGATTTTGTAAGGAATTGCATAGGATTTGTAAGAAGTGAGTGTTATTGAAGCATTGCAATTTTTCATAAATGCAAAGGACTACGGAATTAGTCCACCAGTCTCTAAATTAAGTAGTTTATATTTATTACTAGTTCTTATATATTTGACTTTGTTGCTCAAATTGATAAAAAACTCGTCTGTTTGTTATAAAATCTTGCATGAAAATGAGTAATTAGCGTACCAGGCTACATACTTAAAATAATAACAAAACTCATTTAAAATCTTTTCAAGTATGCTATGGGTTTGAACTACCCCTGTTTCCTATAAAATAGTTAGTTGTCTGCTTAAAGTTCTACCAAACATTCAGTGAAGTACACTATTTGCAATATGTAGGAATAAATCTATGTATAAATTTCTTATCAACAAGATACACCTCACATAAAAACAATATGGAACACCCTCCTAGGTCATACAAAGATGAAAGTGTAGGAGTAAATGCCTCAAAATCCTTTACTCATTGGGTTTGCCACTAGCCTTGTAGTTTCTTCATTATAGGAGTTGGCTACTCTTTAGTGAACTCCAAGGTTCTGTTAGAAAAATTACCAACATTTACTTTACAAAATTAGAGGATTTGGAACATTTTGTTGATTCTAAAATTATATACCTAAACACATTTTTTTACTATTTCAATGACATTTTTATTTTACTAATATTTTCTCTTGTCTCCTACCTCAAAGGGGCACTCATCTTTGCAGTTTATTTCATGTATCAACTCCTTTGAATGCTTAAAATATATAATGCATGCCTTCATGTCCTCCTAACTGCCAAATTAGAGCATATTAATTTTTTTGATATATGTGGGTTCTTAGACCTTGATTTTGACAAAAAAAAATTATTAAATGTTACAAAAATGTACATGTTCTGATATTTCAAAAAACCTTCTTTGAAGTCTAGGGCACCCATGCCCCTAACTAGTCCATTTCACCTTAAATTTTTGTGTGGATCTACTTTGTGATCTTTGTTTAGATTAGGCTGGACTATTTCTAGTAGTTTTTTTTTCAAGTTCTAGATTCTATTGTGTAATACTGATTTGGTCTTAGTTCACCTAATTCATTGTATTTTCATAAAAAGTCCTTATTCCTCGAGCCCAAAGCAATCAAAATATTATCCAACCCACTCGGTTCTCCCTTGGGAATAAAAATCAAATAGTCTTTATTTCCTAACCTTTGTATTTATTCAAGATGCTTCCCTTTACCCTTCTAAAGAGATATTCTTAACCAAATATTGTCATCTATCATCTTTCTCATTTCCTAAATGTCAAGATATGACTTTTATCATTATTGGATCTCCCTCAAACAAGTCTAAACCTCCTAGTCATATCCTAAAATTTGCAAAGGAGCTGACTCCAAATAATTACATACAACAAATTGTGTTGCAAAAACCATATTATCATGAAGCTTCTCAAACATTTAACACTCAAAATAAAAAACAAGCTTCATTCCATTTCCTCAACCCCATCTTTCTTCTAGAATTTTTTTGAGCCTCAACATGATGACAAGGAGTATAATCTTGTTGAAAAACTTTTTAATGATCCAACAAATATCTCCTTTTTTGTTTTAATTCAAATATTACCTGCATGCCATGGTATGCCCCAAAAGTCTTTGCAAAAGATTATCGTACCACCTTCTATTAAGCTAACTAATGTATATTCCTTGTTAGAAGGTATGATTACAACAAGATTGGATATCAAATTCCCTCAACATGAATTACCTCCTCCTAAAACCCATAATCAATATGATTCTCTCATTCTTAGGGTCATTATTAATCATTATGGAGTTAGATATACTCTCGTTGATAATGGATCATGTCTTAATTTTTATAAATTTTGTAAGAAATGATTGGGTGCAATTAGAATACTCATTAAGGCTGGACCTATAAGTTTTCCTACCCTTATCCATAGTATGCCAAACCCTCTTTCATATAATATTCTTTTGGATAGACTATGGATTTAAGCCATGAAGGGAGTCACATCTACTCTTCACAATACAAAGATATTTGAATATAATAACAATATATATTGTAGTTTCAAAATGTTGTCGGGGACATTTTCACACTTGTTTGGGCCCTCCTTGATGAATTGAGCTTGATGTTGCCTTGATTTAGTGTTGTAATGTGGCTGACACATTCACATTAGGTCTTGGGCCCTTGTGAACTAATGGATTTAAATGGTACCTTGCTAAAGTGTTGTGAAGTGTTGTAACACACTTTCACACTTTTCTAAGGTTTTATTAATTAAATACACCTAATAAAACTCCTTTTGACCTTAATATTTCCTTATTTTAAAGTGTCAAGTGAAGTATTGTATCATAGTTTCACACTTTTCTAGGCTTTTCATTAATAATTTGGCTTTCTTTTGCTCTAATTTTCCTTATTTTTCATCCATAAGCCTCATTTATTACATCTTTTCGAGGATAATCCTGACAAAAATACTACCCAATCATAAGTTAGTTGTTTTAGGCTTGAATGACCCATATTTAGTGATATGGGACTCATTTTCCACCTTAGGAGAATGAGTCCTGCCTAGATTTTTGGGTCCCAAACCTGGTTTCACATATTTCTAAGCAATTTTAAAAATGCTCCCATAAATTTTTCCTAATGGGACTCATTCGCCACCTTGGGAGAATGAGTCCCATTTGGACCAAAATAAAAACTAATTCAAAATTTTAGCAAGATTTTATTCTCCTCAGCCTGATGTTGGCTTGTAGTGTTGTAATTTTAGGATTTTTTGCATAATTGAGTATAAAATACAAGTTTCTTTCATTCATTTTACATCTATCAAGTTGTATGAGCATCCTTATAGAAAATTTGAGCTCACAAGTGAATTCAAGCATTCACAAGAGAATTCAAGAATATTTAAGAGTAGATTATCGAGTATTTTAGAGTAGCATTCAAGCATCAATTATCATGTCAAGGTCTTCATGCATCATTTTTGTTTTGGAGCTAACAATTGTGATGTAGGATTTTGTGATTCAAGCTAGCATTTCACTCAAGATTTATCTCCTTCAAGCAAGAGTCAAGATATACATCCATTGGAGTCATCTCATAGATATTTGCAACATCTCATTGCTAGGGTTTGGTGAGTTGCAACATCATATTTTGTGCATTCATCATTATCCATTCCTATTTCATTCTATTTCAAGGTTTGATTACCAAAATGGGGTTTGACCAAGGAAAAACCCTATCCACTAGCCCAAAAATATTTCCCCCTCTCCTTTGTGTTTGATTTGCAAGTCTAGGTTGCAGATTTCCTAAGGAGCAAGATTGGAGAAAATTTGTCAAAGTTGTCATCAAGCACTGGAGAGCATTGGAGAGCATTGGAGAACACCTACAGGTTGCAAATCTTTGGATCCAAAAATAAATTAGGAAGGGTAGAG
The DNA here is from genome assembly GCA_007258455.2 of Sequoia sempervirens. Lineage (NCBI taxonomy): Eukaryota > Viridiplantae > Streptophyta > Pinopsida > Cupressales > Cupressaceae > Sequoia > Sequoia sempervirens. Next base: position 428,178,999 of record VDFB02281492.1, on the reverse strand, counting down.
AAAATAAAGAAGAGCAAGATCTAACTTTGAAGCTTCAAAAAACCCTAACTATACTAATTTTCCACTTTAGGCAGATTAATCCTTGTTTCAGTCAAAACTTAGATTCTTGCAAATTTGGATACCCATTTTGGAAAATTCTTGTTCCCGCACAGAAACCCAGATTTTGGACTGATTCGTCCAACATGGTAAATGATTCCCAGTTAGCATTAAAGTCAAATTTTCTAATGTTTTAGAGCTCCTTCCAATAATTTCTAGATTCTCAAGTGCACATATTCTATTTTGCAACTTGTTCTATTTTGTTTGCATTTCTAGGTCATTTTGTAGGTCATTGCATTGAATTAGGGTTTACTGTTGCATCTTGCATTTCATTTATCTTTCCAAGTTATTACTTGATGGTGAACCCCTTATTAGTTTGCATTTAGCCCCTAGGACATCCCTCTTGCAAGATCTCTTTCTCCTTTGCATTGAAATCTCAAGGGTTTGATCTTGAGTTAAAGTGAAAATTATCATTGTAGGTCCTTAACCCTAGAAGAAGCAAACAATTTTCTTCTTTTCATATATAAATTTGAGGTAGATAGAGAAAGTCATCTACATGCCCACATCAAACATAAAATTTCAAGCTATTTTAGTACTTTGATTCTATTTTAAAAATTTGAACTTTTACCTTCCAAAGATAATGGTACTATTGTAGAAATGAAAAATTATCCTTTTTCCTTACTTTATTTGGGAATAATTTTCATTGAACTAACATAGTTTTTCCTAGGTTTAATTTTTGCAATGTGTTGCAACACATTCACATTGATCTTGGGTCCCATTTTAATAAAATGAACTTAATTTGTACCTTATTTAAGTGTTGTAAAATGTTGTAACACACTTTCACACTTATCTAGGGTCCTCTTATTTAATTGTGGTTAATTAGAGTTAATTAACCCATTTAATTCAAGTTCAAGCCTTATTTGTGACACCTTGTGAGGATCCATCCCAACATCCATGATTCAAATTACATAAAATTTAATTGGGAAAAATCTAGGTCCTAGAAATTGGTGCTAGGACCCATTCACCCTAGGTTGTGAATGGGTCCTCCCCCTTTAGGACCCCCCTTTATCAACATATTTCATATGCGTTTTTTATGATCCTTCATCCCTCAAAGGAAAGGTTCTAGAAAATAGTGCAAGGACCCCCTTTTTGAATTTTATTCTAGCAAGAATTTAATAATGTTTGTTTCCAAATCTAGTGTCGGCTTCAATTGTATGAATTTTGGGGTTAATCTCTTGATTTAGTATAAATAAGAGGTTAATTCACATTTTTTTCATCTATCAATTTTATGAGGCATCCTAGAAACTTTACAAGAGAATTATAGAGCACTTCAAGAGGATTTTCAAAGACATTTCAAAGAAGATTATCAAGAGTTTATTGCAGCAATTCAAGATCATTTCATCATCTCAAGGGTTTAGTACATTCATGCATATTGTTGAGCTAAGAAAGTTGATCTAGCATTGAGGATCCATTTTGTAAGAATTGTTTCACATCTAATTTGAGATCAAGATCTACATTCTTCATGGCCACTACATGTTAGATTGCAGATTTATCTTCCAGGACAACTTCCAAGGTATCAACATTGTGTCATTTTATGTTCATACTTCAATTAAATTATTTCATCATTTTGTTTAATTACCTAAATGGGGTTGACTTAGGCAAACCCCTATTCACTAACAATCAACAAGTTTTTCTTCCCTTGAATTTGTTTCTATAGATTTACAAGTTGAAGATCAAGTGGAGAAGAAGTTTAGAGCAAAGTTACAAAAGTTGTCAAGTTCTAAAGTTGACCTCCAAACTGAAAGAACAAAGAATTAAAGCTACATAATTAAGTATAGGTTTATGAGAGTTGATAACTAAGAATGAGAGTGCAGACATCAAGGAAAATAAACTAGATCTTAGTTTCAAAAACCCTAACAAGGAACCATTCACCACTAAAGGAAAAGGAGTCCTTTGTGCCCTAAAACAAGATTATTGCAACAAGGTACACATTGTTTTAAGCTTTCAAAACTCCCCTCATAGTTACTATACAAGTTAGGGTCAATTTCTCATTGTTACTTATATCTTTTGGCTCTCATAATTCGATGAATTGTAGTGATGATTGAAGATCATTCCATTTTGTACCAAATTTCATTAGGGAGTATAAAAATCTCACCACTAAAGCCAAAAATGTTGAAGCTTATTTCAGTAGCTTCAACAAAATTTTATCATTCCTATTCTCAAATTACAAATAATGATCAAAATATTGCTTCATCTTTTCGTGACTATTGGGGTTAATTATATTTTACACTCTCATTTGTGAGAGAGTACAAAATATCACAATCTAAACCTAAGGAATCCCTTGTTTGATTTTCTAAATCTTCAAGTATAAAATAACAAACATCATCATCTGATGACGGTGATCGTGGATCTTTAGATTTCATCCCTCGTGTGTTAGAAATATCTAATAGAGATCCTCTTAATCCTAAACTTTCAATAGCTAAAATTAATTCACATTCTTTTAAGAAAAAAAATTATTCTCATAATCATTTAAATAAGATTTCTCCTCATTCATCTAAATTGGAAAATTATTATGGGATTCAATTTAAAATTATTTCAAAATTTTTGATATAATGAAAAAATTAAACAAGGATTTAAGTCCATAACATTAGGTTCACATTGAGGTTGGGGACCTAGCATGATTGAATAAACCATCTTGTTGTAGGAAAGAGTTCATGAGGCCTACTCTCCCCCAATCCCATTGGTATTGTAGGGCATCTTTTGCTAGCCTAACCAATCACATAAGAAAGGATTACCAGGTCCACTACAGTTTATAGTGGGGCTACCTGATTCCTATAGTTTAAAAAAAATATTCACATTATACCTTGCTAAAAAGGGTTTAGGTTTCCAACCTTCTCATTTGTCTACATCACATACTCCATCATCTATTATAATTATAATCTCTTGTGCTATGTGATAAAGCTTTTATTCACAAGAGAAATGATTGAATTGTACACCTCACCCCTTATCCAAGAAATAAATGTTTTTTAGGGCTTTTAAAACCCAATTTTATTACTCAAACTCCTTCAACATGTAAGAATTTTCATAAAAAACATATTTTTATGCATATTCTCAACTGCATTATCATTCCACCAATAAATGTTAGGCCTTGACTAATAATATAGAATCTTTTGATGGTGGTTCTACCAATCTTTGATGCATTGATGCACCTGTTCATACCTTCTCCTTCCAAGCTCATTGTAGGTTGCCAAAGTGTACCTTCCATACATTTGAATCAGGTAGTGGGTAAGAGATTTACAAAAAGAGTACTTGGTATCATGTAATGAAATCAGTAATCTTCTTGTGCTCTCCCTGCTTAAATCAGACGTGATCCGAGAAGGTCATCTTCGGACCAATGTTGGCATAGAATTGCTAGAAAAATTGATTGAAAAGCTGATCAAATGAGAATATAGAATTATCAAGTAAGGAACACTACCATTCAAATGTGGTATCCTTGAGAGATCGAGGAAATATTTTTTCCATTAGAGCATTGTGATGAAAGAAATATGTACACATGACATTAAAGGCTTACACATGTGTTTGGCGATCTCCCTTACCACCATTATTTTCAAACTTAGGAATTTCCATTCCTTGAGGGAAGGGAGTGTTCAAAAACATCACCAACAATGAGCTATATTGAAAGAAAGGCTAAAAGATAAGCTGGGCAGAGGCTTCAGATAGATTCACCAACTGGTTTTACATTTAACTCATATTTTGTAGGAGAGTATTCAGGATAGGGTTAGAAGATGATAAAGGACTAGTGAACCTCCCCATAGAACCACCACATCTAGAACCACCTCCAAAGCCACCAATGTGACCACCACTAGAGCCACCACCGTGACCACCATCAGAGCCACCACTAGACATTCTAGAACCACCAATCCCCATTCCACTAGAAATTGTACTGCCAAAAGTAGGGTTTCCCCTAGGAGCAAGAAGTTAAAACCCTAGAGGTATCTTACTTGATTTGATGGTAGGGGTGGTTCAAGAGTAGAGGTGTTAATGGAGGGGCCCATTTGAACCATGTAGACTGACATCACATGCATCGAGACACTAATCTATCTTTCATGGGTGTCATGCTCATGACTTTGAGTAATGCTTGACTGAGGGTTACAAGATGGGATATATGTTTACACTCAATCAATAATACCATATAGAAATTCTATGCCTATGCAATCCTTTTGTAACATATACATAATCTCATTTGTAACCCTTACAGTCCTAGCCATGTTTTGATCTTTTTTGAAGTGTGTTGCAAGATCCAATAGCCTCCATTCTAGACTAATAAGGTGCTTTGTAGGAATGGGGATGATTTCATTCTTGTCCAAAGGTAGAGGGGAAGGGGAAGTCAGGGGCATAGGGGTATGAGTGGTTTTATTGACAAAAATCATCTTTATTGCTGACACAATCTCCTAGGTGGCAAGAACCAAAGAGAACCTTGTATATTCCATCTCTATGTGTTAGACACTCCTAACTATGTGTCTAGAGCTAGTAGACTGAGTTGGGAAGCTCATAAAGTTTCACAATGTGCAGGACCACAACCTCTGTAGACATAAGGAAGAGAATCTCGACAGAAGGAAATGAATGTTACTAGTTTCACATCAAGCTCACCAAAATGTAAAGGAGGGGGACCAAGAGCTCAACACTCCGAGTCATAGAAGAGTCTAGAATGATCAGCGACTCCGATCTACCTCAAGCTAAATGTATGGTTTGGAAAATTTGTAAGATGTTTAAGGTAGAGAAAGAAGACCACTCTCAATATTGCTATCTTTCTACTAACCCGAGAGGTTTAGAGAATCAGGTGAGTGAATTCTAGAGTCAAAATTGAGACCCCGATAGCTCTCTACCATAGGACACTAGTGTAGAAGACAAATGATAGTGCAATGCACTAGCATCTCAGTCGAGTTCTAACATTCATATGAATAGAGAGTAGAAAATATAGTCAATACTGATAGAGAATTAACTACAAACTGATAAACAAAATCTCCAATGATAACAAAAAGCATGAAAAAGTTGAACTACTATGAAAGCAAGAAGAATACTTTAACTTAAAAGTAGAAAGTTGACAAGGATGAAGAAGGTGGTAGAAAATAAAACTCATGATTGGTACAACCTCCTACAAGCTCCATACGAATGCAAAACCTACACACATCAGAATGGGAAAAAATGTTGGTTTTGTTTAGGGGCTTATTGCAGTCAAACACCCATTTTAGTGTTTCTAGCTCCATAGACAATAATATAGATAGAGAAATAGAAATGCAACAAAGAAAGTACAAAAAGAGAGAATACCAAACACTACAAAGAGCCCTATTTTACTCAAAGCAAACAAAAATACAATAATAAATGAATAATACCACCCTTTACTAGAGGCCCTCAAGGCCAATGAGAGAGGAATGAAAGATTACAACCATGGTAAAGTTGACATGGCTACAATGATGCTGAAGCAAGTATTGCAAGACACCAAGTTGCATCTTATGTGGTAGATATGAAGAATGATGCGATGTTGGAATGAAACAGTTGATAGTGCAACAAGTAGCCAAGAAGTTGCAAGAATATGCTCAAGAGTTGCCTAGAAGCATGGGAATTGTCAAGAATGTGTAGAGGACTCAATTAGAAGAGAGAATAGTCATTGTTAGGTGAGTTTTAGAGAGAAAGATCCATTCAAAGGTTGGTTGGGAGGTACAAATACATTATGCTTTATTTCCAATAGAGAACACAACACTTTTGTGGATTCTATAGGTAGGAATCCTGTCAGGATAGCTACGTGCCACACAGATGGCCACACACTGTGCACACATCCCCAATAGGAATTCCCCCACTAACACTATAGATAGACACCAAGTGGATGGAATATGGATGGAGGATGTGGAATTAAATTGTCGAGCTTGATTTTCCTAAGGTGAAGGGTGTAAAAGGGGAACTTGCAAGGGGGGTGCAAATTCATGCCTATACACTTGGTAGAAAGATCTTTTTGTAGGATTTATTTTCTTAAATAATGTATCCAAAACTTTAAAATTACTCTTGTAGTAGAATATTTTGTTTGCTAGAAATCACCTTCCCTCTAATGAATCCACCTCTTAACAATGGCTTCAATCTTTCAATCAACTCTTAGATTTTTTACCAGCTAGATAAAATACTAATCCAAATTATATTCGCAACTATTCCTATTTTGGCCCCATGATCTACAAATCTACAACTTCAAGTCTACCCTAATCTTCTTAATTTCATACTAGTTTGATGAAATGCAAATATAGAAAAAGTAGAGAACTTGTTGTCACTAAAGTGTACACCCTTGTTGAGCTGATAAAATAACTCATCCACCTTGTGAAACATGGGATGATCTCCCTGAGTGTGAGATAGTGGAGATCAACCGCTAGAGAGGGCTAGTTCCCCTTTATACTTCACCTAATTAACCTATCCTATTGATGCTTGTAGAGAAAAAGGGTGATAGGAAACATAAAATAAAACCTAAGACTAAATAGGTGATTCACCAAAATGATTTCAAAGCCTATATTTTTGTTTGGACATGTCATAAAATGATCACAAGTTCAAACCTAGAACAAACACAACTGAATATTTTGTATTTCTTTGCAAAAATGCTTCATAACACAGTTTTGTATGTGAAAATAATTTTTAGAAGGAGCTATTAGTGCTATCACAACTTAAACTCTATTTTTAACTAGTTAACAAAATTTGTGAATTGTAAAAATGTATACTTTCTACTCAAAGGTAAGGAGAATAGAATATAAATAAAGGGGAAAATAAATCACCACAAGATTACATCAACTATCTTAAGATATTGGAACAATAAAATGATAATCAGAAGGTAAATAGGTTAACTTTATAGATCAAAAAGTGTTACATACTATTGTAAAAGCTTGAAAATTGAGTTACAAAGTTGCTCTAGCTTGAATCAACTTTGAAAACCAATTACAATACAAAGACAAGAGAGTAAAAACTAACTGAAAATCTACCCCTTAAGATTTCTTATAATCTACTCAACCTTTGCTACATAATAGGAACATGTTCTTTCTTTGATTAGTTGGGTCAAACCTCCTTGGGTATCCAAAACAATAATCACTACTTTGTAGCCTCTATAAGTGCTCCAAATAGGTGTTCGAGTAATGAAAAAGTAATTCCTTGACCTTGTATACTATCAAGGCTCCTTGAAAAACTCCTATATGCTTGGAGATCTTGCAAATTGAATCAAATTTTCCCTTAATTTTCTCCATCAGCCTTGCACAACTCACAAAACTATCATAGATGCTTGGAAGAAGACACAATTGATCTCAACCTCTGCAACTACTCATCAATGGCCATCAATCGTACTACACTACTAAAAATTCATATCTTATGATTTTAGGAAATTTTTTGAAGGTGAGAAACTACCACAACTATGATTTTTCTCTCAAACTACTGATTTTTCATTATTTAGACTTCATAATAAATCTTGTATCCAACTTGTTGTCGATACTTCATACTTTTTGAATTTTTAAAAAATTCCATCATGCATTGAAATGACACTTTATTTATTATATTCATATTATTAAAAAATGATTCTTTTAAGAAGCATAGACCTTTCTTTGAGGTTCATATTGTCATTGTGTCCTTTAAATCTTTTCTTCATTATGTAATCCACCCCTTCATTAGATCTTTGATTAACATATGACTGAGTTTTCATTATGTCTATGATAGATTGAAATCACCCTTCATATTGAACTGCCTCATCCTTCTTGACTGTTAACTTGTTCCTCTTGAGACATAGGTCTGTGAGTGTCATGCTCTTTCTTTTTGGACTATTACCATTTTTGGACAATCCTCTTCAATACTGCCACATTCCTCTTTTAGCTATCATTTATCTTAATTGTACTTTAGGTGACTTAATAACCCTTAAAACATCCTTGTTCATCAAAATCTTATTCTCTTTTCAATTACAAGATTTCAAAAAAAATTATCTTCGGTTGTGAATTAACTCCAACAGGATACATGGATTGTGTTTAAATGCAAAAACCATGATACACTATCTTTATTGCATCTTACCTTTAGAAGGATTTATCCCACCTATATGGTATATCTCAAGGAATATTCCCTTTAAGACCTAATATAACTTCCTTTTAACACTCTTCCCATCATGGATGAATTGTACAAGAAAATAAGTTAACAAGTTATTCTAGATGTTGTAGATCGTGTTATTGGCCTTCAATAATTTTCTTCATGTTACTACTATTAGTGGTCTTTCATCACACCGACCTCCTTGACCTACAACCTATTTCTTCTTAGTGTAATTTTTCAAGGAGGTCAAGGAGGTCAAGGAGGTCATCCATGAGAGGACATTTTTTAGTGGATTGTTTCATATAAAAATAGGGTTTTATCAAGATGATAATCCACTATTTTTTGCTATGAAACATACCATTATGTGTAATATATGATGCAAATAAATATTAGAAACTAAACCCAACTATTATAGCAACAATAAAGGAGGTTTTAATATACTAGAACAATGTGTACCTTGCTAAATAAGTGTTATTTCCTGGGTCACTAAGGACAAATTCACATAGCGGCAAATGGTTCCCTGCTAGGGTTCTGGAAAGTGATTTCTGGGTTTTGTTCTTTAATTTCTACACTCCCATTTCTTAGGAAATTAGCTCCTAAAAGTCAGAAGTAAATTATGTAGCTTCATTTTTTGTAACAAAGATGACAACTTTTGCAACTTTTCAATCTTGATAACCTTACAACTTTTGTTCTCCACTTGATCTTCAACCTAAAACTTGTAATCACACATCAAAGGAGAAGTAAAATTGTTTATTGTTAGTGAATAGGGGTTTTCCTTGGTCAAACCTCGTTTAGGTAATTAAGACTTATAATGAAAAAGTGAAACATGAAACATGAAACAATGATACCTTGGATGAAGTATAGGAATGTAAAACAAAAATCTAACATTAAGTGGCTATAATGAATGTAGATCTTGATATTGAATTGGATGTGATACAAAGCTTTCAATTGGATTTTCAATGCTACATCAGCACATAAGCTCAAAAACATGCATGATGCACTATGCCTTTAACATAATGATATGACCTTTGATTGGTGCAATAAAACCTTGCTAATTTTCTCTTGAATGATCTTTATTTTGATCTAATGGTGTCACATAAAAGTTCTAGGTGAATCTATGTGAATTAACCTTACATTTATACCTATCTTAAGATTTAATCCTGAAATTTAAATAAGACAAGATGACATCAGATCTAGGATTCAAAATCAATAAAATCCTATCACAAATAAGTTTTAAAAGGGGTTTCCTAGTTAAGGAGGACCGATTCTCCACCTTGGGTGAATGGGTCCTAGCACAATTAACTAGTACCAACTTTTAGGGAGGTAAAATAACATGTAAAAAGGGAGTCCTAGGACATAGTGAGGACCCATTCACCAAATGGGTCCTAGGTCACTATCCTAAGACTCAAACCTTGTAAAATTAAGTGTTATGCAATATTATTAATGAGTTTCGAGATAAATCCTTTGTAAAATACAATAAATAAGGCTTGGTTTTTTAATTTAAGGGCATAATTAAATTGTAATTAACCTTAATTAATTAATACAACCCTATATTAATGTTGAAGTTTAAGAAAACACTTTACAACACTCTAAATAAGGCACAACTAAGTCCATTTTATCATTAATTAATTATCCCCAAATTAAGTAAGGGAAAGGGATACTTTTTTTGTTATATATATATATATAAATTTTCCCCACTTTAGCGAGAGTTTTCCCCCATGAAAAAATTACACTAAAGTAGACATTCAAGACGTGTAAGTATGCAACAATGAAATGGATACATATCCATAACCTATCAAAGACTAATAATATGAAGGAAAACAAAGGATCAAGCTTTGATCACTCCAACACAATGCGGAACATGGCTATTTGTCTAAAAGAAGGATCAAGATTTGATAGTCTATCCAACACAATGCAGACCAAGTCTAGGTTGTTTATTTGTAACATGCATGCTCACTCTAGGGTAGTGGAAGCTCAGGTCATTCATTAGGTGAGTTATCCTAATGAGGTGGAAAATGAGAGAATCATATTAGCCTCTTATACCATACTGAAGTTATCATCCTAACAACGTCAATAAGGCATCACAATGCTATGCTTTTGAGTGTTTTTCCTATAGGATTTAGTTAAAGGAGATTTTTCTTTGTTTGCGTAAGGTCTTCTTCTTAGGTAGCATCGTGCCTAATGTATCCAAGAGAGGAAAAGTCAAGAATATCAGATTGCCACTTATGAGATGCCTCGTTTGCATCATTCCACTAAGAGAAATCATATGCTTAGAAATATTATACTCTTGGAGGACATCAAACCCAATGACACCACTAAGAAAAGGAAATGTTACAAGAAAAAGGAAAATCATGCCATGAAATATGCAAAATGTAAAAATATGTCATTGATGTATGCCCCCAATTTAAAGTGATTGCTAACACTATTGCTATGAATGCAATTATTGCATTCAATGCAATTCTAAAACCCTAGATGAGATGCAAATTTGAATGAAAAATAGGACATCCTAAAGGAGATCTAATTCAATGCAGATAAATGCAAATTTATTTAAGATCTAACCTAGAATGAAAAGAAAGACTCTAAGATCAGAAAATTATAATGCTCAATATGTTGGGTTCACCATTATGTTTCATATAAAAATAGGGTTTTATCAAGATGATAAGCCACTAATTTTTGATATGAAACATACAATTATGTGCAATATATCATGCAAATAAATATCATAAACTTAACCTAATTGTTATAACAAAAATAAGGGAGGTTTTGTGATGCTCGAACAATTTGTAACTTGTTGAAAAAGTGATTTTTTGGGGGTCACTAAGGAATCATTTGCCTAGTGGTGAATGGGTCCCTGCTAGGGTTCTAGAAATGTGATTTTTGGGTTCTTTTCTTCAATTTTTGCACTCCCAGCTCCTAGGTGTTCAACTCCCAAAATTTAGAAATAAATTTTGTAGCTTCGTTATCGCGATCTTACAAAAAAAATGACAACTTTTGTAACTTTTCCATTTTAACAACTTTGCAACTTTTGTTCTCCACTTTATCTTCAACCTAAAACACTAAACAGAGATCAAAGGAGAAGATAAATTGTTGATTGTTAGGGAATAGGGTTTTCCTTGGTGAAACCTTGCTTAGGAAATTAAACCTTATGATGAAACAATGAAACATGAAACATGAAACAATGATACCTTGGATGAAGTCTAGGAATGTAAATCAACAATGTAACATGAAGTGGCTATAAGGAATGCAGATCTTGATCTTGAATTGGATATGAAACCATGCTTGTAAATAGATCTTCAATGCTACATCAACACATAAGCTCAACAACATGCATGATGCACTATGAATTTGACATGATGATATGACCTTTGTTTGTTGTAATAAAGCCTTGATAATATTCTCTTTAATTCCTTTGAAATTATCTTGAGGTGCTCTATAATTCTCTTTATTTTTATTTCATGAAGTAACATAAAAGTTCTAGGTGAAACTATGTGAATTAACCTTATATTTATACTTATCTTAAGATTTAATCCAAAAATTCAAACAACACAAGCTGACATCAGATCTAGGATTCAAAATCAGAAAATTCCACCACAAATAAGTTCAAAAGGGGGTGACCTAGTTAAGGAGGATTCATTTTCCACTTTGGGCGAATGGGTCCTAGCACAGTTAACTAGGAAAAAGTTTTGGAGAGGTGAAATAACATGTAAAAAGGGGGTCCTAGGACATACTGAGGACCCATTCACTAGGTTGCAAATGGGTCCTAGGTCACTATCATAGGACTCAAACCTTGTAAAATTAAGTGTTAAATGCAACATTATTAATAGGTTTTGGGATATATCCTTTAGAAAATGCAATAAATAAGTCATGGATTTAAATTTCAAAGGCCAATTAAACTCTAATTAACCTCAATTAATTAAATCACTACTTTAGTGTGAAAGTGTAAGAAAACAATTTACAACACCCTAAATAAGGCACAATTAAGTCCATTTTATCATAAATTAATTATTCCCAAATTAAGTAAAGAAAAGGGATACTTTTTCCATTACTACATGGACTAAAATAGTGGTGTACATTTATTCAACTACTTTTACTAGAGAATACCATTGAATAGCTTCACCACTATAGATTTCCTTCATTTTCTTCATAAATGAGACTAACTATTGTCGATGTGATGATAGAAAAATTTTCTAACTATTTTCATGATCTCCTTTATTTTTAACCCTATTTATATTCACTATAATTGAAATATTCTTATCTCTATAATTTATTATGGAACTTTGTCAAGTTTACTAATTATTTTCCTCCTCTCTTAAGGTATTTCAAAAACATATCTATCCTTTCTTGAATTCATGTTATGAAACTTGAGATTTTTCATTTAAAAGAATCTCCATTTCTCAATTTACTTATAGTTGTAGTATTACCATTGTGTTTTCCTTCACCTTCAAGACTGTCCCTTTTTCAGATTGTCATCTTGTTCTTTTCTTGTTAGCCTTCTTACACATTGACATCCATTTCTTATGATAGTCTTCTAGTCATGTCTAGTGTTTGTGAAGCTTTGGATAAGCACATAAACAACCTTCAAAAATTAAAGCACACATCAAAACACTTTGATAGGGTTTTTTAACATCTTCTATGTCCTCATTTAACCATTCAACTCTACCATTTATAGTTCATTGCTATATAGGGTTTAGAAAGGATATCAAATGACATATTGGTTGTAATATTTTAAATTTTTTGAAACTTAAACATTATTATTTACACAAGCTCTAATGTTAGTGTTGCCAAGATAAACTATATAACTAATTTCCTTGAAGCACCATCAATATAATGTAAAAAAGATATCAATAGTAGGATTCTCTACAAATACTCTTGGTTAGGGACCTTCATGCTATTTTTCTTGTTTAAAAAATATTGAACCTCACATGTGTGTATTTGCTAATCTGATGGTAGAATAGGGATTTTAAATAGGAAAAAAATTACCAACTCCTATCAAATGAAATTATGGTTGACTATTATCTGGCATGTTATTTCCTAAAGCTAGTACATTTATATGACAATGTTTTCTTCAGACAAAGAGATAACTATAACTATATTTATCTCCTTGTTGATGCTTCTCTGAATAGCCATGGCTATGGACTCTAATATATGATCTGAAAGGCCACTAAATTTGAGCTTCCATGCAAAACTTTTTGTAGTGTATGCCAAAGGCATTATCCATTGTGTCTACATCTATCTGAGGTCACAAAAAAACCTTCTCGAGCTTCCATACATGACTGCAACCTATTGCAATGAGTTGTACCATTGAACAAGATGGGAGCCAAACCCTAAAACAACATTGATCAATATAGACAAGATTTCCTCCAAAAGACGTGGTGAAAAAGGGAGTGACTTTATTAACATTTTACTAATTCAAGGTTGTTACTCAACATGGGAAAAGATAATAATGAACTCCCTAATACACCCTTTAAAAACATAAAAGAACCCACTAAAAGACCCTATAACCATTGATGAACTTTGTAAAAAGAATACCAACAAGTTTGGAGAGTTCTAGGGGTTTTTTCTTGCTAAAAATCATAAGACTGGTAGCCTTACATATCCATTGGGCATGGGATGAACAAGAGAGAAATTTGAAAGCATATTGAAATCAGAACTTATACTATATTGTAACACTCACAAAACAACCAACCGAATGCCTAAAACTAGAGACTAAATAACTATTCCTTAGCATTTGGAGAAAAGATAAACTAACTATTTGCATTAATAGTTATTGACTTGAAAGGAAACCTATATTAATGTATGTGGTCAATGGAAATGGATGTTCCCCACCTTTGAGGCATAAAAAAAAGGATAGTGATACAATTTCACATTTGCTACACTCAAGGACACCTTAGAGATTTCAATCCAATGATTAGTGGAGAGAGAGATCTAACAAGAAGGTATCCTAATATATGATTTTAGATTACAAGAGGGGTTTACCACCAAGTTTAAACTTGGAAAAGAAAATGTTGGAAAAAAATGTGTGATATGCAAACTAACTCTAAATGACCTACAAAAGTAAATGAAACAAAACAAAAAACTATAAAACTAAAAGTGTGCACCTGGAAAGAGAAGAGAGATGGAATGGAGCTCTACAATCCTAAAATTGTTGCTTTTCATACTTTTTCAAACTCATTTTCCATTCTGGGTGAATCAGTCTCTATTCTGGAAAATCATACTGAACCAAGTTTAGGCCAAATGGGTATCCAAATATGTAAATATCTCTTAAAAAAACCTAGAATGGGTCTCATTCACCACTTGAGGCAAATGAGTCTAGTTTGGAAATTTTGGAAATTCAAATTCAGGATCTACTCTTCTCGGTCAACTTAATGTGTACCTCCAAGTGCCTAGATTCAAAACCTTGATTTTTGGGACTATATGCAACTTGTGAATATTTTGACCTTTCCAATAGGGAGAAAATTCCAAAAATCTTCAAACATAATCTTCAGTGATCTCCAATCCTTAAAAGCACCTAGATCTATAATCACATAGAGAAAGAGAAATAAAATGTTTTTTGTTAGGGAATGGGGGTTTACCTTGGTCAAACCCCTTGTAGGTAATTAACCAAATGATGAAATAAGATAATGAAGCATGAACATGAAGTAATGCAATTAGAACATTTCCATAATGATAGATCTTGCAATTTTGCAACAATTTATGAAGAATCTTGCTCTTGAATGACTTATAAATGATCTTGGAAGCTATCTTGATAACCTTGTGAAGACTTGGAGTGCTTAACTCTTGAGTGCTTGACTTGAAAACTTGAATACATGATACTTGGATGAAATGAGGATTTGAAGGATTTATTATATAGGTAATCTACTCACCTAACTGTTAATTTGATCCCCAAGGATGACATAGAACAAATTTGAATCGAAAACCAACTTTTCCCTCTCAAAGACTTAAAAATAGACCAAATGGGTCTCATTCGCCATCTTGGGAGAATGAGTCCCACTTGGATGGGACTCATTCACCCAAGGTGGTGAATGGGTCCCACATGGGCTATTTTCCATGCTAACATGTTGGGGAGTGAGGAATTTAAGTTTTTATGTTTATTTTGTTGTTTTTTTAATATAAATATACCTTGGGATGCACAATATGGGGTCATAGGGTCCTATTAATGATGATATAAAGGTCATAGATGTAATAGGGCCTAAAATAAAATATGAAAGTGTAAATAAATATGCTTTAAAACACTAAATGAATGAAAAATTTAATCTATTTAGCTTAGAAGGGCCCTAAATCTCACATGAATGTGTAGGACACATTACAAACTAGATTAGGTCCACTTGATTTACAAGCCTCCTGAATTTAATGTGAAGATGTAAATAAATACATTTTACAACATGAGATTAGGACAGGGTTAGGTTAATTTAGCTTCAAAAAGTCCCATGACCTAATGTGGATGTGTAAACCATCTCACAACACTAGACCAAGGCGATATTGAGTTCAATTTATCATTAATTATTCCCAAAAAAAGCAAGGAAAAAGGAATACTTTTTTGGTGGTCACATTTCACCCCCACTTTAGTGAGAGGATGAACTTGCTTCTAAATCACACTAAAGTAGACATTCAAGAGGGGTCCAAGTGTATTGATTCAGATGACAAATGATGAAAAAGATCAAAGGAGGTGGCCAAGTCCCCAGGGTCTAAGATCCTACATCAAACCAACATAAGCATAAAAGTTCATGCACAAGCCATATAATATGCAACATAAAAATACATAATCATGCAATGAAAATAACTAGGAGAAAGGAAAAAAAAGTAAAAATAAAAATTTGGATCAACCTTCGACCATTTTTCCAACACAATGTGGATCAGATCTAGGTTGTTTGTCCAAAAATGCATGTACTCATGGTGAGGTGAAGAAACTATTGGGTTTGCTGGGGAGAGAAGTCCTAAAGGGTGAGACACATACATTCATGGTTGATATGCACTCACACACACACAAGTGGCTATGGGTAAATTCATTCCTCAGATTAGGCTTCCCACTCAAACCATAAAAAATTTATACCTCCTGATAACTTTAATAAGGCGCCACAAAAATGATCTTCAAGCTCCATGAGTCAAGGAAGACTTCATATGCTTGAAACTCATAGAAATTGTAAATGAAAAATAGTGCAAGGAATGTTCAAATGGATTTTTCTTAGTTCTTGCAAGGTCTCATCTTAGGGAACATTCTTCCTAATGTTTCCAAGAGAGGACAAGTTGAAGAAATATCACGCTCTTGGAGGAAATCAAGCCCAATGACACCACCAAGAAAAGGATGCATCATAAGAAGAAAGAAAATCACACAATGAAAAATGAGTTTCAATGTATGACCCCACTTTCAAGTGGTTTCTAACACCAATACTATGAGAAATTGCTTTAAAGTAGAAGAATACATGAGAGCTTATTCAGAAATCCCTATTCCAAGTCATATGTTTCTGATAAGCTACATCATGAAAAAGGTAGTATGTCACATTCAAGACAACTTAAGGCATGTCATTCACATCCCAAGCTTTCTCTTATATGTTCATGAAAGGTGATCAACTATCCCAAGAGAGACAATGACATGTGCCATATGAGAACAAGGCTATCTAAACCCTTGCCCCCACTTAGTGCAGGACAAGGATAAGCCAAAATGATTGATGAGAAACATGCTAGAGTGAAAATTAGTATTGATTAGAGGAATGAGGTGCCCCCACATAAGGAAGAGCACCAAACTCCTTAAGATGTTGGATTTTACTACTCAAATCCTTACATTCATTAGTAGCATGACCATGAACTCTATGATATGCAAAAAATGAATTCTTGTAATAAAATTTCTTTCGATTTCTTGGAGTGAGAGATATCAAGTGATCTTGGAGGAGTCTCGACAAGATACCCTCTTTATCAATGGTAAAAGGTGTTCTTGTAGTTTGTAGAAAAGATATTTATTGCTTAGTATTAGTTTTCATACCTACGTAAGACTCTTTAGATTGTGAGATTTTGTTCTCTCCTTTAAGGGAGGGTGTAAAATATAAGGAATTAAAATAATTAGTGTTTTGTGAGATGACATTGACATTAAGCGAAGATGTAAGTCAGATTAGAAGAATCTTTTGTGAGAATTTTGATGTTCATCAAAGGCTTGTTTGATGGGTTGATTTCTATGAAAGGACAATAACTAAGACCATGAGTTGTTTCTTGCCTGTGAGGGTCTATAGGGCTATGTATACCTTGTTCTCTAGCACCACATCCTTTTCCACTATACCCAAGTTGTTTCATGAGTTCACAACCTTTTCCATAAAGATTTTTCATTGGTTTTGGATCTAGTGGTTGTTCATAATCAGCTTCATCAAAGGTTGTTGTGTAATTTGTTGTGTTTTTTTCTAAAATGGATGAGGTGTATGATTTCGAAGGGTCTTCCAAATTTACCATTTTTTCTTTTCCATTTTTAGAGTCTTTGTTTATTATCTTGTATTCTCCCATGAATGTTGATGTGAAATCTAAGGAACCCCAATCATCTTCTACTGGCTTCATGACTACCTCAATATTTTCTTCTTTGTCTTTTTGTTGCACGTTTTCCACTTGTGTAGTTGATGTTAATGTTTCCAAAGGATTTTCTTTACCATTTCCAAGTTGTAAAACACTATAAGGCTCATGATTAGCATCGATTGTGTACAATTTTTTGTTCTAGATGTATTTAATTTTATGGTGAAGAGTAGAAGGTACACCATTCATTTCATGAATCCATGGCCATCCTAGAGGATATTATCTAAACTATCATGAGGCATAACATGGATCAATTTTTCCAATGTGGCCTTTCCAATTGTAATAGGTAAAGTGATCACACCAAGCAATTTATTTCCTACATTGTTAAATCCACTAATGGATAAAGAGTTAGGTTGAATTTTTGACTTATCCACATGAAGCCTATCCAAGATGTTTATGCTACACACATTAAGGGATGAGCCATTGTATACAAAGGTTTTCTTTATCCATATCCTATTGCATTGAGTTATGATCATGAAAGCATCACTTTGTTTTTGCACTTCCAAAGGGGGGAGTTCACTTTGGTGGAAAATAATGTCAACATTTATTCTTTGAATCATGGCTGCTATGTCATTCGGTTGCGCGTTAGAAGGGATAGGAACTTTTAGCAAGGAAGTTTGAAGCATAGTGTGATAATTAGGTGAATTATAAATTAGGTCCCATGAGATATTTTTGTAGGAGTATTCTTAAGTTGTTCAACAAGATCATACTATTTCCCACTATGCGAAGGAAAATGAGCAGCACTAGGCAATATGGGATTAGGAAAAGGTAAGGGTGTTGAGGTTGGTTGTTGTAGTTGTAGATTATTTCTAGTGTTATATGCATGAGAAACAATACTATGAATCGACTGCTATGACACATTATTCTTAGTTGGGTTGAGGATGAATTCAGGCTTGTGTTGAGTTTGAGGTTTGTGTGATTATGGGTAAAGGATGAGTTGAGCTTGAATAATATTAACATAACTTAGCGAGTGAGAGTCTAATGTTTCATCTTCATCCTCTTCTAAGGAAAATATATCATTATTTGTAATGTTATCCTTTTTGTGGACTATAGAAATGGAATGCACAACTTCCCTTATCCACACCTAAAAGGGGAATGAAGTAAGAGGAATCTGATTTCACAAAGTTCACACTCAAGAACAACTTTGTGAGATTCCAATGCAAAAAAGATTGAAATATATCAAAGAAGATTGTACCTAATGCTGAAAATTGATAAAGAAGATAAGTTATTCATGTAAAACTAAGAAAATGCAAAATGTTTGAAAACACATTGTGATATGAAAAATGACTTAGAGCTGTAAACAAATTGTAGCATAAATTAATGAGACTGAAGATGTGCACTTGGAAACTGGAAAGTGATGGAGAGAAGCTCTGGAATCCTACAAAAATCACTATTGAAGCCCGTTGGGATTCATACACCAAGCTGGGTGACTTAGTCCTATTTTGAGGAAATTCTGTCAGAACAAGTTTTAGACAAAAGGGTACTCAAAACTACAAAAATCACTTTTCAAGATTGGTAGTGGGACTCATATTCCACTAGTGAATAATTAGTCTACTTCAATATTTTGGAAATTTCAAATTTTTAATCTATAACTCTTGGTCTACACTTCAGCTCCGAACAGGTTTTTGGATCCGAAACTATAGAATTTAACCTATAGGTGTTCTCCAAGCTTCTTTAAGGGTTTCGACCACTTTGAATGACTTCTATGATTTTTTGAAAATCTTTCACACCTTTCTATTTGGAAAATCTAGACACAAGACCTGCAAAAAACATGCAAAGAGGGGAAAAAGTGTTAAGGGATAGTGAATAGGGGTTTGCCTTGGTGAAACCATGGTTTGGTAATTAAACCCTTGAAAATGAGATGAAATAAAAAAAGATTCATGAATGAACATCATGAAATGCTAAAACTCACCAAACCCTTGAATTAGAAATCTTAAGATATGCAAGTAATGGCTCTAGAGTGTCTAAATGCTCTTGTACACAAAATGCTTGAATGCAAAATCACTTAATTTCTTGATTAGGAAATTAATAAGATTGAGGATATTTTAGGAGGAGATGAAATGAGAGGAAAAACTGTATATTTATAAATGATTATACAAAATTTCTTGAAAATACCACATCACAAGCTTACCTCAAGACTTAGAGAATAATATCCCACCATAATTTTGATATTTGAGCCAAATGGGACTCATTCACCCCTAGTGCCAGGTGGGTCCCACTTAGGCATTTTAAGTGGTTTTTGGGAATTAATATGTATTAAATGATTTTTAATAGGATTATTCTAAAAAACACACTTAAATAAGGCATGTAAGTGTATAATGGGGCAAATTAGGTATAAGAAAGGGTAAAAGTATTGATGGCAAGCCTAGAAAAGCATGAAATTTTGTTACAAAACTTTACAACACTTTGAAATAAGGCTTGGCAACTGATAAAAAGAGGTTATTTAGGTGAATTATATTTATAAGGTCCTAGAAAAGTGTGAAAGTGTGTTACAATACTTCACAACACTTAAGGTACCACTTGAATTCTTTTAGTTTGCTAGGGCCCAAGACCTAAAGTGAATGTGTTATCAACATTAAAAGATTAAATTGAGGCACAAGTAATCCAAAGTCACAAGGAGGACCCAAATGAGACAAAAAAGTAGAAGGGTTACTTTTTCGGTGTCCACATTTATGCCCCACTTTAGTGAGAGAATGAACATCCTTCAAACTCATACTAAAGTAGACCAACAAGAATCAAGAGGGGTTCCCATGAACCAATGCAAGCAAGAGAGGTGATCAAGCCCCTAGGATCAAGATCTCATGACAAACCAACATAAGCACAAGGAGAACACACATGATATCAAGAATAATGACAAGGCACAAGCACACAATGCCAAAGATGAAAGAGAGAAAAAGGAAAGAGAAAGAGAGAATGAATCGGATCAAGCTTCAACCATTTTTGCAACATGATGTGGATCGGATCTAGGTGTTTGTTTGGAAAAAATGCATACTCACTTTGAGGGGAAAAAACTCATGGCTGTCTGCAAGGTGAGAATGCCTAAAATGGTGAGAAACATACACTCTTGGATGCTATGCGCTCACACACACACAAGTGACTGTGGGGAAAGTGATTCCCAAGAACGGTCTTCCGCTCAACCATACTAATTTTATACCTCTTCATAATTTTAATAAAGCACCACAAAAGAAAATGGAATTATGCTTGGAGCTCATAAACAAATGCGATGGCACAACAGGAATGCAAGTTGTGTTATGGAACATTATGTCTAATGTATCCAAGAGAGGACTAATCAAAGAATATAAAATTCACAACTTAGTGGATGCAATGCATCACATCAAGCCACTAAGAGGAATGTAATATTCTAAGATAGATCACACTCGTGAAGGAAACTATACCCAATGTCATCCGAAAAGAAACAAACACATCATATGAAGCAAGAACAGTACACTAAGAACCAAGAAAAGGAAAAATTCAAATGAATAATGCCAATGTATGGCCACAATTTAAAGAAATTTCTACACACTGTACTGTGAGAAATTACTTCAAAGTAGCGAATGAAAAATGCAAAGAGAAAAAGGAAGACATGAGAGCCAACTTGGAAAGCCCTATGTCAAGTCATATGTTTCCAAGTAAAGTTGCATCATGTGAAGGAAAGGAAAAATAAAAGGAAGGGGTTGCCCCAAAAATGAAAACACAAAACACATAATGGATATATGAATTTGGGGTTAGTATGTTCTTTGTTGCAATGTTGTTTAGAGAGCCCAGAACTGTCATCATTCCCGAAATACATAGACCTGGAAGAATGACACAAAGAGAGTGAAAAAAGAAAAGAAAAGGAAATAAGATTTTGGGTCAACATGGAAGAGACATAGGGTATCTCGATGTTTTGCATCATCCCCAAAAGGAAAACACAATAGAAATGAAAAATAAAACGAAAATATTTTGGGTCAACATGAAGGAGACATGAATGTCTCAATGCCTTGTGTCATCCCAAAAAGGAAAACACAAGAAAAAGAGAAAGAAAAGGAAAAGAAAAAGAAAATCCTTTTGAGTCAACATGAAAGAGACATGAATGCCTCAATTCCTTATGTCATCCCCAAAAGGAAAACACAAGAAAAAGAGAAGAAAAAGGAAAAGAAAAAGAAAAACCTTTTGAGTAAACATGAAAGAGACATGAATGTCTCAATGCCTTGCATCATCCGTAAACATAAAACACAATAAAAAGAGAAAGAAAAGGCCAAAACAATGTACAACATAGAGAAGAATGAAGATATAAATAAAGGAATGTCACAATGAGAGGGAAGATCAAACAAAACATCATGGGGGATCACATTGCACACATGCAAAAGAAAAAGAATAATAAACAAAAAAGAATAGTAAGGAAAATGTGAGTCAACCATCAAGGAAAATGCGAGTCAAACGTGAAGGAAAATAACACAGCTAAGGGATAACAAAAAATGCATTACTAGGACAAGGCTAGCAACTTCACACCCCCACTACATGCAAGGCAAGAAGGAGCTGAGGTAGTTGATGGGAAAGGTCATGTAATACTGATAAGGGAATGTTCTACAACTATAACATGACAAGGAGTTGGAGGGTGGTTATGGGATTATTGGATAGCAATTATCACCATTGAAATGATACTTGCTTAGTATTTCTTTCAATGTGCAACACCCATCACTTCTATCTCCAAGAACACGATGATATGGACAATATGGAATGCTAACATCTTTAGGATATATTACCAACCTATTCATAACTGGTAATAGTATGAGTCCTTTGTTTAAAAGCATTTACAATTTCCTTTCACATTCAGCTGGTGTACGAAGCGGAAAATTTAGTTTTTGTAAATTGTAAATCCTCTTATGTTTGCTAGATTCACTCTTTTCACTAATTGGAGGAGGACCCAAAGCGATCCTCTCATCATTGTCATTGTTATTATTCAAGGGTTTCTCTCGAGGAATGAGGACATTTAGATCAAGAGGGGAATCAAAGATCGTTGTGTCATCATCACAAAGCCTCATATATTCTCTAGGAGGCTTATTTTTATGAGGGAGATCTTGATATCCTAATCCGATTGTGTTTTCATCTTTTGGATTTTACTCTAAGACTTGATCAATGCCATGTTCAATTGTTTTGTCACATCCCTGTTTTCTCAAAATTGTAAAACCTTTTCCATATGTTTCTTCAAGCTTGATTGGAGTATTTGTGACTTTGTTCTCATAAGATGTTTAAGTGGTTGTTTGTTTAGGGGTATGTGCAGGATCATCATGGAAAAAATAGGCCCTTAAGTGGCAAGAATATAAGAAAAATTAGAGTTAGGAAACTTGATGTAAAAATTTGAATAAGTTATCTATATTATTTCAAAAATATGTAAGAATAGAATTTGTAGCAAATTGAATGTAGTTTCTAAACTACTAGATTTTTTTTAAAAAAAAAGAAATCTATTTGGTGAAAATTTGAAATTTCAATGTAGTAGTACTTTAATTTCAGGGAAAAAATAAGAAGTAGGTGTTTGTCTAACCACCCTAACCACAATAAAATGATAATACTTTTTTTATAAGATTTTAGATATAAGTAGAGGACTCATGTCCTAATGTGATGCATATTTTTTGTAATTTTTTCCAAGTAAATAATTAATTATGAATTTTTTATTGCAAATTTTAAAAAATATAAAAAAAATCATATGTTTGACCACCTTAACTTGGTCAAAAATTCATGAAATTCAATTTTTCTTTTTTTAATCCTATAGTATGTGATGTAGAATGCTTGACACATGTTTTGGTCAAAAATGTGATACCGTTTGAAAGCTATAGATGTTTTCAATCAGTCTATCAATCAGGACTTTAGTCATATTTGAATAGAAAATGAATAATAATTACTTAGTAAATTCAAAGTAAAATTATAATTTATATTGGTGGAAAGCTGGGAATCTCACAGCAAAACCCTTTTCATTTCATCAATTTTTGGGTTTTAAAAAAGTCATCATCCACATACCCATCATATTTCCACTTTTTGGCCCATCATCATCCTGCACATACCCTTAGAAGAGTTAGGTTCACCTTGTGTAGGGAACTTAGGTTCTACGTTTGTTTTAGGATGTAAGTAACCAAACATATCAGGAGGCGGTATTGTATGAAGGTCTTGTTGTTTCATGGATGGATAAAAGGATGAATTAGCTACAAGGTTGTCAAGGTAATCATTTAGGAACTTATGCATGCTTTCAGAATCTTCACCAATAATGTCAACATCACAAGGAGGAAATTCATGAGGAGTTGAAGGAGCATGTGGAGGTTCAATGTCATTGGGATCAATTCAAAAGGCACAAGTTGGAATGTCAACGGAGGATTTAATAACATCCAAAGCTTATAAAAATACATATCCATGATGTAAATGAATTAAAGCAAACTAAGTGCAATAAATTGAATGAAACAAAAAGTTTGGAAATAGAAACAAAAATGTAATAAAAAAAATAGAAATGCAAAGAATGAACTCAAAATGATAGAAAATGTAGTGGATAATATGCAACTGGACTAAGTCGCCCAGGGAGGCGAATGAGTCCAAGAAGTGAAGTTTTTGAAAATTTTCAAAAAATTTCAATTGGATTTTATGATTTTAAGATTTTTAGATGCAAATATAATATGAATATGTAGAATTTTTCTAATTTTTAATGAGATGCAATGTGAAAAATTCAAGCTAGATAAACTTTTCTCTAATACAAATTTTAAAACCCTAGAATGCAATTTAAGTAATGCAAAATGCAATGCAATGTTAATGCAAGCTATTCCTAGGATGTAAATGCACTTCAAACAAGAAATATGATGTTATAAGGTTAGTTTCACAACAATGTGGACTATGTAAATGGAATGCACAACTTCCCTTATCCACACCTAAAAGGGGAATGAAGGAAGAGGAATTCAATTTTGCAAAGTTCACACTCAAGGACAACTCCATGAGATTACAATGGAAAAAAACTTGAAAGATATCAAAGGAGATTATTCCTAAGGCTAGAAATTGATAAAGAAGATAAGCTATTGATGTAAAACTAAGAAAATGCAAAATGTTTGAAAACACATTATGATATGAAAAATGACCTAGAAATTTAAACAAATTGTAATATAAATTAATGAGAGTAAAGAGGTACACCTGAAAAATGTAAAGTGATGGAGAGCAGCTTTGGAATCCTGTAGAAGTCATTGTTGAAGCCCATTGGGATTCATATGCCAAGTTGGGTGACCTAGTCCTATTTCAGTGAAATTTAGCCATAATAGGTTTTAGACAAAAGGGTACTCAAAACTAAAAAAATCACTTTTTAGGCCTCGTAGTGGGACTCATACACCACTTATGGTGACTTAGTCGACTTCCATATTTCAAGAATTTCAAAAGTGTAATTTGTAGCTCATGG
>VDFB02281492.1:428132519-428153818 GCA_007258455.2 Sequoia sempervirens | reverse complement strand
GCATACCAATGAAATGTTGTAGGAGTGTGGTGCAATGCATCTTTTGAAATCATCAAGGGACTTGATAGATCTATTTTTATGTTCTAGAGATTATGGTTGCTTTTCTATAGAAATGATTGTTTAAATGCAAAGTGCTCACAATCTAGTGGCTTGTCAAAGTTTTTTTAATGTTTTCATGAGGGTTCCAAACATGAATTTGGGAAGAAGCTTGTTGAGAAAAAGAGATATGAGATATTCAAATATACTTTGCAAAGTGGAGGTGAAGGTTCTAGATGTGAGTTGGTTACAAAAGAATGCAGTGTTACTGATTTTATTTCAGATTTTAAGGACAATCTTTTCTACAAGTATGCAAGGCATAGTCATAGGTCTCAGTGGTTGGATCAAAAATTTAGGATGTGTAAGGACTCTTTTTTGATTGGCACTATTATAACAGTGGTTGAATTTTTAGAAAAATACACATTGCAACCACAAAACGAGGTACAATCTCAGTATTACAATTCCATATAGATTGCTATTTTTGTCCACATAACATTTAGACATGCACCTGATAGTATAGAGGAGGATCGAAAGATAATCATAGAGTATCATTTTTATATAAGTGATGATAGATCTCACTCATCTGATTACGTCCAACATTGTTTTGAGATTTTTTTTGAGTTCTTGCAGGAGCATGATATAGCATTGGGCCAGCATCTAATTTGGTTAGATAATTGCACAGGTCAATTCAAGAATGCTCGTATGTTTTATTGGTTGAGTAGAATGCATGTAGAGAGGGGTCTACCTCATATTTGGAATTTTTTTGAAGCCAGAAATGGGAAAGCAAAGCATGATGGAGTAGTTGCATGCATAAAGAGAGCTCTAGTTAAGGAGCAATTGAAGATTTTAGGAGCAAAATTCAGTGATGCATGTTAAAAAGTTGATTGATGTAGTTCAGCATTGTCACTGGGAGGGACTGTTGATTCAACAGTGCATAGATTCTTTTGGTTCGTTGAGGAGGGTACAGTGGGAGGCAGATTAGATTGTCATACAATCAAAGATTCTTCAAAGATGCATTCATTTCGAAGCTCAGATGCAGGCACATGGACCATTTGGACACTAGAGCTGGCTTGTTTTTGTTAGAGTTGTATTCAGTGCGAGTGGGATCAATGCGAGTCAAGTGAGTGGGTGGATACATGGGTACAATAGTATCTAACTCCTTTATCTCAAACAATATCCATGACAAATGACACAATGGAAAGTTCAGTTGATTACGACTTGCTTTTAGATCTACTAAAGCTAGGACATATTTTTGTAGTTGTTGCACCATAGGGGAATGAAAAGAGATCAGACTATTGGTTGGCTTGATGTGTGTGGGTAAAACATAAGCTAAAACAACTGATGGAAGATGATGATGGTTTCATGTATCCTACAGGTTCAGTTGTGGTTGCAAGAACTTGGTTACGAACATACATGATTAGAAAGAATGGCATACCTGCATTTGAAGACTACGAGAAACACAAAACCATTCTCATGTATTCACACCTTGTTATAGCAATAAAAGTTAAGTTTTTGAAGTATCATGCCAGACCAAAGACAAAACAACTATGGACACTTTCTAATGTTGATCATGAAGCAATAGTGGATACTCTTAAGCAAAGAGATGACCCTTTAGGCACACTTGAATAGCATTTTCAATAATGGAAGGTAGAATGCTTATGTTCATTATGATTAATTTCATTAGTGTTCTTTATTTAATAATGATATTTTATATACTATTGCAATGCAAGTGTCTTTAATAGTGATATGTTGTATGCACTTTTGCGATATTTTTGGCAAGATTGATCATAGCTCTGATCCTTTTGAAGAGGTATGCGTCTTTTATAGTTTGCATCACTAGCTCATCACCATTCAAGTTGTTTAGATTAATATAGATACATTAGTCTAAGCATATTTTCTATTTTGACAATATAGATTTCTCATTTTCCCACTTTTGTGATAATTTTGGTATGATTGATCATGGACCTGCTACAGCAATAGCCAACTCTAATCCTTTCGAAGAGGTATGTGTCTTTTATAGTTTTCATCACCAACTCATCATCATTCAAGTTTTTTAGATTAATATAGATGTGTTAGTCTAACATCTTTTCTATTGTGACAATATAGATTTCTCATTTTCCCACTTTTGTGATATTCCTGGCATGATTGATCATGGACCTACTGCAACAATAGCCAGCTTTGATCCTTTCAGAGAAGTATGCAACATATTACAACAATATAGATTGGTTATTCTAAGCGTCTTTTATTGTTTGCATTACCATCTCATCATATTTTGTGTCATTTAGAATAATATAGATTGGTTATTCTAAGCTACCTTGATGGTTTGTATAGGTGCTTGTCAATGCAGAACATGAACATACTACTGTTGTTGAAGACTGTGCCCTGAATGCCTCTAATAGGAAAATTTTGTAAAATTTGAATTCTCAAATTGGAAACAATGTAAAATGGTCAAAATTGTGTATGGGAATAATCTATACCCAATGATGTTTTTTGAAATATGGGTCAAATGTCTGGCATTGTATAAAGGGTATGTTTAAAATGTAAACTCATACATTTTGTAAAGGGGTCTATTTTTGTACTTAATCAAGCTACAACCGAAGGTTTTCTTCCTGGTTCTTTCCTTTTGGTATGCTCATTTGAACCATGTTTTGTAATATTTCCCATTTATATATAATAAATTATAGTGGCTTGCAACTTTTGCTCCTTAAACCCAATATATAATAAATTATATATAATGATTATATTCATTATAATCATGAAAAAATTCATTTATCTTATAGCATTGGAGCAATTAATAGTGAGACATTTTTATTCAATGCAATAAAAATGAGTAACAAATTTCTAAACACCACCAAGTCCCTAGATATTCAAGAGTAAATCTCTTGTATTGTTAGAACGAGTACTTGAATGATCATGAGGTGTTGAGGGAAATATTTTTTTCATTAGTATTCTTTGGAATGCTTTGGATATTGTTGTAATGGCATTGAATAAAGAAGGTCATCAATGGGAGTCACACAATCGTTGCCATCAATGAAATTGACCATCTCTCACATGTAATGCTTGGGAGTTACATTGGGAGAAGTGGATCATCTTTTCATAATGCTATGGGTTCCTACTTAGTTGATATGGTCATTGTGGAGGGCTATCTTAAGTGCTATCATAATTACACGTTGGGGTGGTTCGTGGTTTTAAACTATCAAGAATGGTTTTGGTGGCAATTAGTTTGGGGAAACCACTTACATGGTTTTATCTTCCCATTTCTTTGTATAAAAACTTTATGTAGAAATGTTATTACATGTCTTGACATTATTTCAAGAGTGGAAAGTGTGGAGAACTGGGTTTTGAAATAAAATGAAGAGTTAAAGGTCCAAAAATGGTGGTTTTTTTGACTTGAAAATAGAGTTTTTACCCTAGGGTTTGCAAAAATCTTTGAGATACCAGAAGTTTCTTTGTTTTCTAAGCATATTGGGGCCTAAATAAAGGTTTCTAAGGTGGTGGAAAAGTCTGAAAGGTTGTGGAAGTGCTACATCCAATAAACCCTCAAGAATTACACTAAAAATAAGAGTTTTTTGATTTGATGGTTACAGTTCCATACAAATGGAATCCAATTGAAAAATATTTGTTTTCTTGGCAATTTATTTGTTACCCCAAGGTTTTAGGGGTTTTTGTGGTGTTTGAAGGTATGTTGCTTTGCATTTTTGGGCTAATTGAGTAGCCTACTCAAGGGTGAATGTACAAGAAGTCAACATTGGTCCAAAGGAGTCTATGTTTTTTCTTGCATATGTTGTGTAACTTGGATATGGGTGTTTGAATC
Source organism: Sequoia sempervirens (assembly GCA_007258455.2). Classification (NCBI taxonomy): domain Eukaryota; kingdom Viridiplantae; phylum Streptophyta; class Pinopsida; order Cupressales; family Cupressaceae; genus Sequoia; species Sequoia sempervirens. The sequence continues at coordinate 428,149,968 of VDFB02281492.1, read as the reverse complement.
AATCATGTGCTTGTCTAGTGTTTTGGAAAATTGTGGAGTAATTGGAAAAAAATAGTTTCTCACTATTACAAGGGTTTAAGGGGGTTAAAGAGGGATATGTGTATTTATTTTCTTTTCAAGTTTTAAGGGAGTTTTGGACTATCCAAATACGTTAGAATAATCTTGTTAGATGCCTCAAATAGGCAGGTTGCAAAGAGTTTATGATTGTGCCCTTGTGTCTGCATCAAATTTATACCTAATTTGACTTGGTCCAATGTAGCTCAGAATCATTCACCGTATTTGCGTGCAAGAGAGGACCATAGCTACTATAAACATACCCATCTGGACGTGTTGGAATAGTCCATTTGGTCGTACGAGCTGCGGAGTGAAAGTTGCACCACTTTGCAACTTTACATTGCTTGCATCTGGCAACTTTTCCCTCCACTAAAAATTCATCACCACAGGAAAGCGCCTCTGAGATAGCAAAAAATGAGAGGTTTTTGTAGATGGTCCCAACATGATCCCATAGCCTCAGATGGAGATTCTGTAAGCATCACGGTCTCTAAGAAATAGACCTTCAAAGATTGCTGCCTTTTAGCACTTTGGACTCTTGAGGGAAATCGTCGGTCCAATGCAGCTTGGAGTGATTCAGCGTATTTGGGTCCAAGAGGAACATACCTAGCATAAACATACCCATCTGGATGTGTTGGAATATTTCATTTGGTAGTACGAGCTGCGGAGTGAAAGTTGCACCACTTTGCAACTTTACACTCCTTGCATCTGGCAACTTTTCCCTCCACTGAAAAGTCATCACCATAGGAAAGTGCCTCCGAGATAGCAAAAACTGAGAGAGGTTTTTATAGATGGTCCCAACATGATCCCATAGCCTAACACAGAGAGTCTGTAAGCATCACGGTCTCTAAGAAATAGACCTTCAAAGATTGCTGCCTTTTAGCACTTTGGACTCTTAATGGAAATCATTAGTCCAATGTTGCTCAGAGTGATTTAGTGTATTTGGGTGCAAGAGAGGACCATCCCTAGCATAAACGTACCCATCTAGATGTGTTGGAATAGTCCGTTTGGTTGTACGAGTTGCCAAGTGAAAGTTGCACCACTTTGTAACTTTACACTGCTTGCATCTGGCAACTTTTCCCTCCACTAAAAAGTCATCACCATAGGAAAGTGTCTCCGAGATAGAAAAAACTGAGAGAAATTTTTGTAGATGGTCCCAACACGATCCCATAGCCTCAGATGGAGAGTCTGTAAGCATCACGGTCTCTGAGAAATAAACCTTCAAAGATTGCTACCTTTTAGCACTTTGGACTCTTAAGGGACATTACCGGTCCAATGTAGCTCAGAGTGATTAGGTGTATTTGGGTGCAAGAGAGGACTATACCTAGCATAAAAAAACCCATTTGGACATGTTGGAATAGTTCATTTGGTCGTACAAGCTGCAAAGTGAAAGTTGCACCACTTTGCAACTTTACACTGCTTGCATCTGACAAGTTTTCCCTCCACTAAAAAGTCATCACCATAGGAAATCACCTCTGAGATAGCAAAAACCAAGAGAGGTTTTTGTAGATGGTCCTAACACGATCCCATAGCCTTGGAGAGAGAGTCTGTAAGCATCATAGTCTTTGAGAAATAGACCTTCAAAGATTGCTGCCTTTTAGCACTTTGGAGTCTTAAGGGAAATCGTCGGTCCAATGTAGTTCATAGTGATTTGGTGTATTTGGGTGCAAGAGAGGACCATCCCTAGCGTAAACGTACCCATCTAGACATGTTGGAACAGTTCGTTTGGTCGTATGAGTTGCGGAGTTAAAGTTGCACCACTTTGCAACTTTACACTGCCTGCATCTAACAAGTTTTCCCTCCACTAAAAAGTCATCACCATAGGAAAGCCCCTCCGAGATACCAAAAACTGAGAAAGGTTTTTATATATGGTCCCAACACGATCCCATAGCCTTGGACAAAGATTCTGTAAGCATCATGGTCTTCGAGAAATAGACCTTCAAAGATTGCTATCTTTTTAGTAGTTTGGACTCTTTAGGGAAATCGCCGGTCCAATGTAGCTCAGACTGATTCGGAATATTTGGGTGCAAGAGAGGACCATCCATAGCATAAACGTACCCATCCAGACTTGGTGGAATAGTCCATTTGGTCATACGAGCTGCAGAATGAAAGTTGCACCACTTGGCAACTTTACACTGCTTGCATCTGGCAACTTTTCCCTCCACTGAAAAGTCATCACCACAAGAAAGCGCCTCCGAGATAGAAAAAATTGAGGGAGGTTTTTGTAGATGGTCCCAACACAATCCCATAGCCTTAGACAGAGAGTTTGTAACATCACGATCTCCTAGAAATAGACCTTCAATGATTGATGTCTTTTAGCACTTTGGACTCTTAAGGGAAATCGCTGGTCCAATGTAGCTCAGAGTGATTCATCATATTTGGGTGCATGAGAGGACCATCCCTAGCATAAATGTACCCATCCGGATGTTTTGGAACAGTCTATTTGGTCGTACGAGCTGGGGAATGAAAGTTGCACCACTTTGCCACTTTACACAGCTTGCATCTAGCAACTTTTCCCTCCACTGAAAAGTCCTCACCATAGGAAAGCACCTTTGAGATAGCAAAAACTGAGAGAGGTTTTTGTAGATAGTCCCAACATGATCCCATAGCCTTAGATGGAGAGTCTGTAAGCATCACAGTCTCTAAGAAATAGACTTTCAAAGATTGTTTCCTTTTAGCACTTTGGACTCTTAAGGAAAATCACCGGTCCAATGTAGCTCGGAGTGATTCAGCGTATTTGGGTACAAGAGAGGACCATCCCTAGCATAAAAATACCCATATGGTCATGTTGGAATAGTTTGTTTGGTCATACGAGCTGTGGAATGAAAGTTGCACCACTTTGCAACTTTACACTGCTTGCATGTGGCAACTTTTCCCTCCACTGAAAAGTCATCACCACAAGAAAGTGCCTCTGAGATAGCAAAAACCGAGAGAGGTTTTTGTAGATAGTCCCAACACGATCCCATAGCCTTAGACAGAGGGTATTTAAGCATCATGGTCTCCGAGAAATAGACCTTCAAAGATTTCTTCCTTTTAGCACTTTGAACTCTTAAGGGAAAGTAGTGGGCAACATAGTTAACTTCTTCACAAACTTGGTTTGAAGTAATTTCATTCTTTTTTGTGCATTTAAAATGGAGTTTTAAGCCTTCCACCCTTAAAGTGACCTCTAAATAACTTCAAACACCTCAACTACCTCATTCTTATTCATTTTTTTTTGCAAACAAGCATTTTAATTCCAAGAGGCTGAGCTTTGATTTTTGCTTGTTGGATTGAATGTGGACCATGACACAACTTTGTTTTTTCCAAAAAATTTCAACATCATTGAACTAAGAATTTATCACATATCTGCAGAGAAACAAAGGAGTACCACAAAATAAAATATATTACACTTCGGTTCTCACTGACTTGATGTACTCTTCATCATCTCTCTTCTCTAAAAGCAACCTCTAAATCACTTCAAACACCTTAACTACCCTAAAAATGACCTCTAAATCACCTCAAACACCTATATTAAGCTACCACTTTCAAGACCAGTGTAACAATGATACAAAATAATGCTTTGAGTTTGAAAGATGGGCCACTTTCCTACTTTGGGTGGGATTTCAGACTCTCTAATACTATCATGCATTTCTTTCATTCCTTGTGCCTCCACCTCCGACTTCCTTCTCTTGTGGGCCTTTGAAATTTTTCCTTTCCATTCGCATAACACCCTAATACCTTGACCACCACTTCTCAAACCATACATTCCTCTTTGGATCTTTGGGCCTTTTGATGATGTCTTACATTTGTAAAAGAGCCAATGGGGTATCCTAATCCTCAAACCCCTAGATCCCCATTGTCTTGTGTCCTAACACCCAAGAATCCCATCGCCTGAACCCTTGATGTTGGACCTTGGGATAATTATTTGCTTGAACTTAACGCAATCATTTCCCTAGATCTCCACACTCAAGCATGCACTTTCACAAAACCTCACCATTCGACTAACCAAGAATGCAATTAATGAGCCCAAATTTGAATGTGAGAAAATGGCAAGAAACTTTGGACCCATGTTAAGCTGTAACTCCCCCATTCATTTAGACAACCAGATGTATGTTTGTTGACAATATCAAATAAAACCTCCAGCCAGGGTCTGCTAGTGTAGGGAGAAGCAATGTATGAACTTTTCTTTTTGATTTGGGCTAAATGTGATTAGGACAACCCTGACAGGGTTGTATCAAAGCCCAAGAGAGAGATATGTTGAGGAAGAAAATAGAGAAATTATAGTGAAAATGTGCATTAGCATGTCTCATTTTATTTATAGAAGAAAGTACAGTGCACAACAATCAAGCAAAAGCTAAAATCCATCTATGAAATAAATTACTCACTATCAAAACTAACCTTCAAATTAAAGAAGAATTTAAGAAGCTATATTTTCATATAACTTCTTCAAATGTATTTAAATTATTGTACAAGGAACATAAAATATTAGAGATGCACTTTCCAAGCAATGTTGTTTTCCTATCGGTTTATGTAAAACATAATTATTGTGGGGATTCTACTTAAGATTCAATTAATCAAGGAAATCAGAAATGTTTTGGAGTTTTGTTCTACCAATGCAATTATTTTCTATACTAGCCATTATGGAGAAGCAGTTTATACAAATTTTCTTTGTGAAAAATACATTGTGATTAAATTATTTGTTTAAAATTTATGTCTTGCTTTTTAATTTCTAAAAGAATCCATATTTAGATGGTGTTGCAGTCAATAAAACATCTTTTTTTCACAGAGCTCACAACTTTTATTAGTATTCTTCTCCTAAATTTCTAGGTCAAATTTCATGATGATGTCAGTTCATGCCTACAAATAATTGAATCTTCTAGTCAACAAATGGTCACAACATCTTCGGATAGAATGATTAAAATATGGAACATTGATGAAGGCAGAGGTAGTTGGGCAACAACTTTTGGCTCATCTAAGAAGACACAAAGTGCTAGTAAGTATATGAAGAATGGTCATATGATATATTATTAGTGTTTATATGGGAGTCTAGCCATATTAATTTTTTGAAAAAGGTGAATTTATGTTATATAAAAAAATTGATGGTTACAAATGGACCACCAAATTTACTAAGGCATGGGAAAGTTGACAAAGAAAAAAATAAGATGGTGTAGGGTTAATCATATGAATATCTAGTTGTTACTTATGCAATGTGAAATAATGCTTTGAGTTTGAAAGATGTGCAATGCAATGTAATCAACAATATGAATATAAACTACGTAATATTTAACCATTCTTTTTATGCTATTGTACATTGATATTTAACCATTTCTTCAAGAGTTTAGGAAACTAAATTTCTATTGTCAACTTCTATATATATATATCAAATTATCCAATAATCAAATGTATGTCCATATACAAAAATGGCATCAACACCAACTCAAACAAAGTTTTATAATATGTGGCATATTCCATCTCAGTATTTATTCAAAATTTACATGCCAAAATGTCTATCTCATCCTAAACTACTAGTGGATCATCAAAATGGAGCCTCTTTGAAGCACTTGTTGGCTCTAAAGGTAGTTGCACAAGAAAAATTCAAACCACAATTGAGATTAGTTATAATATATAATTTAAAATTGAATAATTAACATAAAAATCAATACACATTGAATTATAATTGAACTCTAAAATTGAAATCTTGATTACCTGAAATATACGTCTCTTTGAAGGGTCAGGAGTCCTAGAATATACCCCTCTCAAAGAACTAACCAAACCAACTTTTGTAACATCAATCTATATATGTGAACAAAAACATGAAATTGATCCAATTTAGCATAGAATTGTCAGTACTAAGAACATATTTACCAAGCACAAAATAAAATAAACACATACCTCTTTAGGTTGATATTTTTCTATATCTCCTTTAGGTGTCTCAACACCTCCTCCTTGAGGTGTTTCAACACCTCCTCCTTTAGGCATTCGAATACCTACTCCTTTGGGTGTTGTGGCACTTATCAACAATGACGCATAGCTCACAACCACCTACACATAAAAATGACAAGTACATATGAAACTACAAATCTATGCCAATGTATGCATAATCAATAAAAGATCTTATAAATTTTAATTCTATCAAATTTGAGTTCAATTACCTTTCCCTTATCTAACACTGTGCCTCCATAGTCTCGAGAGGGTCATACCTCGCTCACACTAGGTGTTTCCTACAAGAAGAGAGTAAGATAAACATATAAGTTAATATATAATTTCATTATTGACAATTCAAATGACAAGCAAATATACAGTAAAAAAATGTAAATGAGTGAGTGCGAAAATACATATTGTGTGCATGTCGAGGCCAAATAAAATGGCCCTAAGGGTGCTATCAGTCACCTGTGTGAGCTCCTCCTCAAACAATAACTGTTAAATAGACCATGTAAATAAATATTAGTACTTGATACTATCTCTTATTAATATTCATTTTTAAAAAAAATCATTTTATGAATTCACACCTTAAATGTTACCTGTGTAACTATTCCAATGTCCACCTCTCTAGCAGGAGAGGACTCTATAGGGTGTGCTCCACTCCCTTGCATGTGATCTACTATAATCTCCACATCCTGGATGTCATAATCAGAAGTGTCTAATGGATGCTTAGGGGCTTGTACAATAGGCCCAAGCATATTTACTAGCATGTACTACAAATATGTGGCACACAAATATGTGGACCCGAGGAGGATGATGCAGCAGCACTGGATCCATCGCCAAGATCACCAGACTGTGGCTGAGCTACTAAAGAAGCATGGGAAACCAAAAGACCACTCAAAGAGTGAATGGTCTAGATAGTTTGTGTGGCTGCATCCTCCGTAGTATCTAAATGTTGTACTGGAGGTGGTGGAGGAAGGGGAGGATGGGGAACATATGGGTGCCTAACTACTCTAGCTGCCCCTGGCCTATCCTAAGGCATACCTCTACCAATGCCCTAGAAGGGTTTAATGTCAAAGTAATTGACATGATGCCCTAAAAAAAATTCAACATATAATTTTTTAATAAAGTAAAAAGGTACATCAAGATTATTGTTGGGTGGTTTATCAAAAACCATACACCAATGATTCCAAAAGTTATCTACTATGCCCCTATGTTGCACCATTTTATAGAAAGTTTTGGCTTGTTAACATTAACTGGCAAACCAGTGCTGGGGTTAATAAATAAATAGGCTATTTGGGATTTTGTTATTTGGAGATCTTTCACATCATCATAAGACAATCCACATGCATAATATTCCTTCATAGTTTCCACGAATGAAAGGCATTATGTTGGGTGGAGAGGGTTTCTACATCTGTAATTATTCCTGTCAATGTGTTTGACATTTGGGATAATCGAGGTATTTTCTTATAAACATCACAAATGCCCCTCAATTGCTCCAATTTTTCATGAATTAAGTCTTCAATTGATGGCTGTGGAGGTCGTGGAGCATTTGGCATTTCTGCATTTGGATTCTCAGCTAGTGGATTTTCATTCTCAACTGGTGGAATTTGTGCATTCTCATTTTCGGCAGCCATAATGCCTAATTAAATTTAAAAAATAATTAATCTAAAATTAGACAATATAAATGAAACACTATTTTAAATCAAAAATCCATTAAAACATTCATTTTTTTATCAAAATCTATTTTGAACTCAATTTTTTCATATAAAAATTCAATTAAAACCCTATTTTGAAAAAAAACCATGTAAACAACATTCATTTTTTATAAAAAAATCCATTCTCAATTCAATTTATTCATAAAAATCAATCAAAACCCTATTGTGGAAAAAAATCCACAAAACATTCATTTTTTATCAAAATCTATTATAAACTCAAATTTTTCACAAAAATCAATCAAAAACCCTATTTTAAAAAAAAAAATCAAGAAAAAACCATATGAAATTATTCAAATCTAAATCAAAATTAAATTAAATCAAATAAAAATTAAAAAACTCACCTTTCCAAATCAAATATCCATTACAGGAGGAATGGATGCATTGTGTGCCCGCGGGTTCTTCTCAGCCGAATGACTTCAAAAAAGTGACAAAAGTTTTTAATATATGCTTTTTACAAATCGGATATCCGATTTGGATCAGATATCCGATTTGTAAAAAGTGACAAAAGTTTTTAATATATTCTTTTTACAAATCAGATATTCGATTTGGATCGGATATCCAATTTGAAAAAGTAGGTTTGGTGTTTTCTTTGGTGACACGCGAGCCTAAGAAAAGTCAACACGTTCTTTTCACATTTTTTTGGTCAATGAAAGATGTGTTTTTTTCCTCATTGCCACTTTTTGGCCCACCATTAACCTGCACATACCCAAGGCTTGGTAAGTGATAAAAAGATGTTATCTAGGTGAATTATATTAATAAGGTCCTAGAAAAGTGTGAAAGTGTGTTACAACACTTCACAACACTTAAGTAAGGTACCACTTGAATTCTTTTAGTTTTCTAGGCCCAAGACCTAATGTGAATGTGTTATCCACATTAAAAAATTAAATCAAGGCACAACTAAGCCAAATTTGCAAGGAGGACACAAATGAGATAGAAAGAGTAGAATGGTTACTTTTTCTATGTCGACACTTTTCTTGCATCATGATATCCTCCCTAAGAGAAAAGCTTTTAGATGAACTACAAACCACCTATTCTTGACATTTGATGTTTGTTTCTTCTAAAAGGACTTCATGACAAGTATGGGAATGATCAATGGTTGGATTATCTTTTTTATCAACATTGGGGATATTTGGGAAAGGCTCTATTTGTTTGTCATTTTTCTCTAAGGTCTCATTGTCTTGTGTTGTATTAGCTATCATATTAGGATAGCTTGTAATATGTTCATCCATGGTTAGATTTTATAAAGAATCTTCATCACAATTAAGGGATGCATGAAGAGAAGGACCACTATTATTTTCATGCTTACCAAATAGATCTTCCCATATGGTAGGAGCATTAGGAAAGGGAGAAATGAGATTTTCATGATTTTCAAGTATATCTTCTAACACTAAACTATCATCTCCATTACTATGAAGGATATTAGGAGAACATTCAATGTGATTATCATGATTATCTACAATTACACCCTTATGCCCTATACTATCTTCCCAAGGGGGAGAAGTGAGATTTTCAAAGCTCTCAATTATTAGATCTCCTAACATCAACATTTCTTCCTCACAAATGTCATTTTCATGGTCATTCATGATTGTAGCATTGTCACAAGTAGGCGAGATGTTGGGAGAGGAATGTAAATTAAGTAAGGTGGTGGCAATGATTTCATCTTCTATTGTTATACTATCTTCCTGAGGGGAATGAGGAGAAGAGCAAACAAGACCTTCATGATTCTCAACGATTGCATCTTCATTCACCAAGATACCTTCATCACAAAAAGGAGAGGTCTCAGAAGAAGAACAATAATAATCGTCATGAATTTCCATGCTTATATCTTCTTCTATCACATCATCCTCACAAATAGGATAGATAAAAGTTGGTATAAGTATAAGGAAAGTGTGAACATGCCCACTTTTCCCCCTTAAGAGACTCTCATAACTAGGGAATGCATTGAATGAATGACTAACATGTTTGTTGACTAACTTTTTCTTTGCAAACTTGGAAAAGACCAAAGCTAAAAAAATTTAATGGAAAATGAAAATGCAATGAAAAGACTTCACATGAAATGTAATTTTAAGTTTTGAAACATGGTTATTTACTTGTTACATTATGCAATGATTTGAAAATGAAAAGTTGCAAATGCAAATTTGGAATGAACCAATGCATGAAATGGACTAATTTAAGCTAGATTTAGTGAAATGCATGTAATAGAAAGTCAACCCAATGAAACAACTAACCAATGGTAGAAAAAAAAAGCTTAAAACCAAGGTTTTTAGTGCTTGAAAAGGTTGTTTCCAATCTATTATGGGACTGATTTTCCCAAGGTGGTGAATGAGTCATAGTAGGGATTTTCTTCAAATTTTTTGATAATTTTCAATGGATTTTGATGTTTTTATGTTGTATTATGTGTAACCTAAGTAAAAATGTAGGTTTTATATGTTTTTCAATGGTTTGGGATTCAAAAATGCAACATATATGCAATTTCACTAATGAAAAATTTTGAAACCCTAGGATACAAATTAACTAATTAAAATCCTAATGCAATGTTAATGTAAGCTAATTCTAGGATGATGATGGACTCCAAATAAAAAAAAAGAAGGCATCTGAAATACAGGTTCACCAAAATGTGGCCAATGGAAATGGATGTTCCCCGCCTTTAAGGAATAAACATAAGTATAGGGATATGATTTCAATCTTGGTACACTGAAGGAAACCTTAGAGATCTCAATCCAATGATTAGTGGATAGAGAGATCTGACAATAAGGTATCCTAAGATATGATTTTAGATTACAAAAGGGGTTCACCACCAAGTTTAAACTTGGAAAAGAAAATGTTGGAAAATATAGTGTGATATGCAAACTAACTATAAATGACCTAGAAAAGTAAATGAAATAACAAAAAAAAACTATAAAACTAAAAGTTTTCCCCAGGAAACTAAAGAGAGATGGAATGGAGCTCTGAAATCCTAAAATTGCTTGTTTTTAGACATGATGGGACTCATTCACCATTATGGGTGAATAAATCCTAGTTTTAGAAAACTATAACGGAGCAAGTTTCGGCCAAATGGGTTTCCAAATCTGTAAAGATCTTTCAAAAGCCTCTATAGTGGGACTCATTCACCACTTGTGGCAAATGAGTCTAGTTTGGACATTATGGAAATTCAGCCTCGATCTGCCCTTCTCAATCTGCTCAATCTATAACTCTAGGCGTACAGATCTGAAACCCTAATTTTTGGGACTATAAGTGACTTTTTCTAAAGATTTGGACCTTTCCAATAAGGAGAGAACTCCAACAAGTTTGAAACCTAATATTCAATAATCTCCAAGCCCTTAATGTAGATAGTTAAATGAAATGATGAAATAAGATAATGAAGCATGAACATGAATTAATGCAATTAGAACCTTTCCATGATGATAGATCTTGAAATTTTACAACAATTGATGAAGAATCTTGCTCTTGAATGACTTAGAAATGATCTTGGAAGCTATCTTGATAACCTTGTGAAGACTTGGAGTGCTTAACTCTTGAGTACTTGACTTGACAACTTCAATACATGATACTTGGATGAAATGAGGATTTGAAGGCTTTCTTAGATACGAAATCCACTCACATGACCATTAGTTTTATCCCCAAGGCCGACATAGGAAACATTTGAATTGAAAACCCACTTTTCTTGCTCAAAGCCTTAAAAATAGGTCAAATGGGACTCATTCACCATCTTGGACTAATGGGTCCCACAAGGGATATTTTCCATGCTAAAGTGATGGGGGCTGAAGAATTTAAGTTTTTATGTTGATTTTTTTGGGTTTTTAATCAAAATATTCCTTGGGATGCACAATATGGTGTCACAGGGCCTATTAGTGATGATATAAAGGTCATAGATGCAATAAGGCCCAAAATCTAATGTGAAAGTGTAAATAAATATGCTTTACAACACTAAATTAAGGAAAAAGTGTGTTTATTTATCTTAGAAGGGCCCTAAATCCCATGTGAATGTGTAGGACACATTACAACACTAGATTAGGTCAACTTGATTTACAAGCCTCCCAAATTTAATGTGAAGATGTAAATAAATACATTTTACAACATTAAATTAGGATCTCTAGAGTTAGGTTAATTTAGCTTATAAAGGGCCCAAGATCTAATGTGGATGTGTAAAAAACCTCAAAAAACTAGACCAAGGTGGCATTAAGTCCAATTTATAATTAATTATTCCCACATCAAGCATGGAAAAAGTCATAATTTTCTAGTGGTCACAACCTATTGGCTATTTTTTAAGAACCTAATCTCTAGAAATACCTATTGATTTTTCCATTTCCAACTTTCAGTATTATAAAGGGATTGGTCAATGAATGAATAGAGGTTGCTAAACTTCTATTCCTACTCTTTGGGCTCTGTGAAACCCGGGAGGGTGATCCCACAATGTATACCTAAATACCTTTCATAATTACAATCAAACATTGTCAATAACAAATATCTCTCATGATACCACCTAATAGTAACATTAAATAAGTTGGTAGCTTATTATTTCAATGTTATATATATCAGATAGAGAGATTAGACACAAATAACAAATAACAACAGTATTCCCCTGATATTTTATGGTTAAAAGATTGAGTATTTAATGAATCAACACTGTAAGTGTAACACTAATACCCTGCATGAACCAATGTATTTATCCCAAGCACGGAGTCAATACCTTTTGACATAACCTGATAATAATTTGGATAATAGCATATATAACCCCAAGAAATCTTGCATTACAACATTCCTCTGTGACATTCAGGATTATCACTTCTTACAAATATCCTAGCACATAGTACTTATAAGTTATCAATCTCATATAAGAATTTACATCAATTCATTGAATTAATAAGCAAACATGAAACTAAACATCCATTATATAATGATAGATACAACTGAAAGAAATCCTTGATTACTTTCAATCATAACTCATAACACACATACAAGGAGAGAGAATAACCACAAAAATGATATTACTTTGTATTATAAATGCTATATCATTATCAGTCTTACATGCATAAGTATGAACTCCCAAAGAAACATAAAACAAAGAATCTAAAAATTACTCCATATCATCTTGAAAAAACTAACAGTATCAACTCAAAAAAATTTCTAACTCTCCTATGCTTCTGGTCCTGAATTCCTTCTTATAGAGATGAAGGAGAAAAACAAGCTTCAAACTGGATAGCACACATGTCATGATCCCATAGGACCGCTTGCAATAATATTCATTTTCACTTACCCTTTCAGAGTCTTCAGGTGTAGCAAATAAACATGAGTCATAATTATCCTCAACTCGTTGTGGGAAATAGGTCCCACCTTAAAAGACATCATTAGTTTGTTACAACAGTTACAAGATATTCTCCATGTGTTCTGAAACGTGACTAATTCCCAGATTTAAAACACAATGATTTAAATTAATTTCCACAGATTAATCCCAAAAAATTCTATGCACAAATTTTTATCTAATATTTAATTCCCAATTCAATAGTTTTAAACTAATTGAATAAATTAATAAACAATTGCATTCAAATATATTCAATCATGCATAAATAAATTATTAATTCAATAAACTCAAATATTTAAGATAACTTTATTGCTGAAATACTTTATTAGGAATTAATACTTATCTTTGAAATGTGCAGGAGAAATCCCCAACTATTGCTAGAATGGTCCTTAGTTCAGCCTCTTCCATCTATGAGTAGTCTGGGAGGAAAGCAGACTTTACTGCTCTACATGAGTATTGGTTCCACTGGAACAATGCTCAACACTCGTGCCACAAAACCATGCCTTGGCCAGGACCATCCTAAGTGCACGCACTTGTAGCCCAGGTTGGACACCCACTATAGGAGTGCCCCTTCTTCGTCCTACTCACAGCCTACTAACCTTGAAACCCTATTCCCACAATGTGCTCCACTTGATTTTCCTCTCTTATTTTCATGTTCCACATAAATTCTTTATATAAACTTTAAGGGGTGGTTTTCCAAACCATCACACCCTTTCACGAGATTTCCATTTAATAATTATTTCAATAAATAATTATGTTTCCACCTCCTTAAGAGATTTTATACATATGTTTATTAATATCTCTATTTAATCAAAGGGAATATAATATCCTTTTTATCCTCCCTTTATGACCTTAGCGGTTTTTCTATAGATTCTCCTTCGGGGAAAAAAGTCATGATAACAATTCTCCTTATAAATTAATTAGCCATCTTGAGGGCATTATTACATGTGAAGCATCTATATATCACAACTCAACAAGATATAAATCAGCTAACTAAAGAAACTAATAGTTTGAATATAACTATTCTTCTGTATTATTGTATATATATTTTCTATTTCCATCTATATTCTTTTTCTCTCTTTTAATCTTATATATCCCTTTTTTAAATTGCATTTTGGTTATAAATTATAGAAAGTTTTTTTTTTTTCCAATGACAAGACTTGTACATACATAAATATTAGGAATTTACAATCAAATAAACTAATGGTAGTCTATGTGTTCACTCACATATATTTCACCCTTATTAATTTTCTCTCATGTTGCCAATTTTCTTTAATATAGATATTTTAAATCTTATATATGTAACTTCAACATTAAATCTATAAAATTATTAAATCATGTGTTGACATAACATATATCTACTGAAACAACATAAATTACCCATACTATGTAGTCACTCATTCATGAACTATATAATTGATATACTTAAAATATATTCTAAGATGATAATCATGGATTCTGAACTACATGAGTATCCTCTTTTAAGATACAATATTGGATAAGCCACATGTACAAAGTTATTGGGTTGATCATGTCCAATAACAAAGTACATCAAAACATGGTAATCTTGCTATAAATCTTAACAATAATACAACAATAGTAACTATTAACATGCATAGTCCAAAATATTAGGTCTAATCTTTCATGTTCTTAATTTAGTCCAAAGATGAAAAAATGATGATATGACAAAATATTTTTGTTCCTTATCTTGTATTTACTAAGTCATCTTAGGACCTATGGATTATGAGCCCACCACACTTCCACTATGCCACTCTAATACTAATTGAATACACCGTATGCCTTGGAATAACATATTACACTCATATTTAAATAGAAATCCCAATCCTTTCTTGTACTTATTTTAAATTCAATAATTCTTTTCTTATTTAATATTGTATAAAATCATTACAATTGATTAAGAACAACCCACTACAAGAGTTTCTAATATACTTTAACAATATTTATTCTTATATCAAGGCTTCTAATCACATGCTTCTCTTACCATCCATATTTATCCTATTTCACTTTATTCCAATTTTGACCCTTTAGCCATACATTTGTGGTTATGTGATTCAAAAATTGTTTTCTTTCTAAAATTACAAATCTTCTAAAATAATTTCGACAATGTTCAAAAATTGTTTTATTTTCTGAGAAACAAGTAATCCATAAAGGGAGGATTTTACAAACTTTGCAAACCAAGAGAAAATAAAAACTAATACTGATTTCAAACTAAAAAAGAAGAGGATATCATTGAGCCAAACTTAAGTACACCAATCAGTATAATTTTTTTTTTAATAATTCTGATCAAATTATTGAATCTTCGGGTTACCAAATAAGCTAGTATTGACATATCACAAAGTGACTGTTGAGCCCAGAGAATAATTTTTACCTTTTAAGAACATGAAGGAGTCATCTTGCAGAGATAATTTAACGGTAAGGGTAAATCATAAATAAACTATGAAATGTAAAAATAGTAGACTTTCTCCATATATCTCTCTTTGTTATATTGCGGTTCCAGGGTATATTCTATGTGGAATCTCTACAAAATAAATGTCAATGTGGAACAAAAAATGCAATAAGTGATATGCCACTATATTGTGTCGATATTGCATCCTTTAGAAGATAGTCCCAAGGCAAGGAGACCATACACCACACAAGCATAGTTAGTACTCAATAAGGGAAATGACAACCTAGCGTGACTGCAGCCATATAAAGACTTGTCACTAGAAGGAAAATAAGATGAGTGGATAGATGGTTCTATATTAAATCCCATTTTTCTTAATCTAAATATTAGACACACCAGGATTGAATTAAGGACTATGATCAAATATTGCTTCATCTTTGCAACACCAGTTTAAACATAAAAGACAAAAGATGAGTTTGTAAAGTCACACCCCCATGCATCAGAACAAAAGGACAATAAACATAGTTTAATTCCTAGCTAGTAACCACAACCCCAAAGAGCTATAAGATTCCTAAATTTGATTATTATATAGGTACCGAAGAGGCCAGAGAGTATGTGCACTGGTCTCAGATAATTTTGTATACTATTTTAAGTTTATTTCTTCTTACATTGTATGCCCTTCAAGCAGACAGACAAAGTTAACCACTAGTTTCAGCCATGTACAAGTTTGGAGAATCAACATAGATCATGGTAACAACAGTGTTGATTGAAATGATGAATTTTTGCACAGACGTACAAGTTCTAAACTCAGGGATTGAATATCATGTAGGAAAGTAAGCACTCTTTCAATGTCTCTGACTACTGCTTGCTTGTGTGAGTCATTACTGGTGATACATGTAGAGTGAAGATCAGAATTGAAGTAGATATTGCAAAAAATAGAGTGTAAGATTTGAAGCAGATGTTGCTAACTATAAAGTTTCAGTTCAAGCTTTTCAAAGCAAAGAAAGAGTGTATATTGTGTATCTTATTGCCGCTTTCACTAATGTAGAGAATTTTTAAAATAGAAACAATTTGTCACCACAAGCCAGAAAAGATTAATAAAGAAAACAATACTATGGTAAAAATTGGCAGCGTAAAGTTTCAAATTAAAAAAAATGTAGTGTAAGGTTTCAAGCAAGTGAATTGTAATTTCTAATACGGATTTATTGCAATGTGAGAGTAGTTTTGCTAGGTGATTATTAATCGTAAATTATTTCTTTGTGAAATGAATTTACAAAAGGTGTTATGGCTAAGTAAAAGATGCATATTCTTTGATCTGTTTTAAAATTTTACCTCCCTAAATTAATTACTCACAAGGAAGGATATTATCCCTTATAAGTTAGTAAATTTTTATTTCAAACACAATAATAGTTCTAATTTCACATTTCTCCCAAGGTTAAAAATATTATCCACAATAATATTGGTGTAAAAATATTAACTCTACTATCAATTTAAAAATATTATTCACAATAATATCAAAATTAAAACATTAATATTAGAAAACAAATTATAAATATATATATATATATATATATTATTTCACGATAAAATAAATTATAATCATATTCATATCTTATATGGATTTGTGATGGAATTATTTATTCAAAACATAGCGTTAACCCTAATTTAAAGAATATTATTTTTTTTATTTTCTTTAGGGTTTTTGTTTTTCTAATATGCAATGTAATTAAATGCATAGTGCAGCAAGGATCAAAGGCTCTGATACCAAATGAAACGTGACTAATTCCCAGATTTAAAACACAATGATTTAAATTGATTTCCACAGATTAATCCCAAAAAATTCTATGCACAAATTTTAATCTAATATTTAATTCCCAATTCAATAGTTTTAAACTAATTGAATAAATTAATAAACAATTGCATTCAAATATATTCAATCATGCCATAAATAAAATATTAATTCAATAAACTCAAATATTTAAAATAACTTTATTGCTCAAATACTTTATCAGACATTAATACTTATCTTTGAAATGTGCAGGAGAAATCCCCAACTATTGTTGGAATGGTCCT
>VDFB02281492.1:428059126-428132419 GCA_007258455.2 Sequoia sempervirens | reverse complement strand
TGATTCATCATATTTGGGTGCATGAGAGGACCATCCCTAGCATAAATGTACCCATCCGGATGTTTTGGAACAGTCTATTTGGTCGTACGAGCTGGGGAATGAAAGTTGCACCACTTTGCCACTTTACACAGCTTGCATCTAGCAACTTTTCCCTCCACTGAAAAGTCCTCACCATAGGAAAGCACCTTTGAGATAGCAAAAACTGAGAGAGGTTTTTGTAGATAGTCCCAACATGATCCCATAGCCTTAGATGGAGAGTCTGTAAGCATCACAGTCTCTAAGAAATAGACTTTCAAAGATTGTTTCCTTTTAGCACTTTGGACTCTTAAGGAAAATCACCGGTCCAATGTAGCTCGGAGTGATTCAGCGTATTTGGGTACAAGAGAGGACCATCCCTAGCATAAAAATACCCATATGGTCATGTTGGAATAGTTTGTTTGGTCATACGAGCTGTGGAATGAAAGTTGCACCACTTTGCAACTTTACACTGCTTGCATGTGGCAACTTTTCCCTCCACTGAAAAGTCATCACCACAAGAAAGTGCCTCTGAGATAGCAAAAACCGAGAGAGGTTTTTGTAGATAGTCCCAACACGATCCCATAGCCTTAGACAGAGGGTATTTAAGCATCATGGTCTCCGAGAAATAGACCTTCAAAGATTTCTTCCTTTTAGCACTTTGAACTCTTAAGGGAAAGTAGTGGGCAACATAGTTAACTTCTTCACAAACTTGGTTTGAAGTAATTTCATTCTTTTTTGTGCATTTAAAATGGAGTTTTAAGCCTTCCACCCTTAAAGTGACCTCTAAATAACTTCAAACACCTCAACTACCTCATTCTTATTCATTTTTTTTTGCAAACAAGCATTTTAATTCCAAGAGGCTGAGCTTTGATTTTTGCTTGTTGGATTGAATGTGGACCATGACACAACTTTGTTTTTTCCAAAAAATTTCAACATCATTGAACTAAGAATTTATCACATATCTGCAGAGAAACAAAGGAGTACCACAAAATAAAATATATTACACTTCGGTTCTCACTGACTTGATGTACTCTTCATCATCTCTCTTCTCTAAAAGCAACCTCTAAATCACTTCAAACACCTTAACTACCCTAAAAATGACCTCTAAATCACCTCAAACACCTATATTAAGCTACCACTTTCAAGACCAGTGTAACAATGATACAAAATAATGCTTTGAGTTTGAAAGATGGGCCACTTTCCTACTTTGGGTGGGATTTCAGACTCTCTAATACTATCATGCATTTCTTTCATTCCTTGTGCCTCCACCTCCGACTTCCTTCTCTTGTGGGCCTTTGAAATTTTTCCTTTCCATTCGCATAACACCCTAATACCTTGACCACCACTTCTCAAACCATACATTCCTCTTTGGATCTTTGGGCCTTTATTTGATGTCTTACATTTGTAAAAGAGCCAATGGGGTATACTAATCCTCAAACCCCTAGATCCCCATTGTCTTGTGTCCTAACACCCAAGAATCCCATCGCCTGAACCCTTGATGTTGGACCTTGGGATAATTATTTTCTTGAACTTAAAGCAATCATTTCCCTAGATCTCCACACTCAAGCATGCACTTTCACAAAACCTCACCATTCGACTAACCAAGAATGCAATTAATGAGCCCAAATTTGAATGTGAGAAAATGGCAAGAAACTTTGGACCCATGTTAAGCTGTAACTCCCCCATTCATTTAGACAACCAGATGTATGTTTGTTGACAATATCAAATAAAACCTCCAGCCAGGGTCTGCTAGTGTAGGGAGAAGCAATGTATGAACTTTTCTTTTTGATTTGGGCTAAATGTGATTAGGACAACCCTGACAGGGTTGTATCAAAGCCCAAGAGAGAGATATGTTGAGGAAGAAAATAGAGAAATTATAGTGAAAATGTGCATTAGCATGTCTCATTTTATTTATAGAAGAAAGTACAGTGCACAACAATCAAGCAAAAGCTAAAATCCATCTATGAAATAAATTACTCACTATCAAAACTAACCTTCAAATTAAAGAAGAATTTAAGAAGTTATATTTTCATATAACTTCTTCAAATGTATTTAAATTATTGTACAAGGAACATAAAATATTAGAGATGCACTTTCCAAGCAATGTTGTTTTCCTATCGGTTTATGTAAAACATAATTATTGTGGGGATTCTACTTAAGATTCAATTAATCAAGGAAATCAGAAAGGTTTTGGAGTTTTGTTCTACCAATGCAATTATTTTCTATACTAGCCATTATGGAGAAGCAGTTTATACAAATTTTCTTTGTGAAAAATACATTGTGATTAAATTATTTGTTTAAAATTTATGTCTTGCTTTTTAATTTCTAAAAGAATCCATATTTAGATGGTGTTGCAGTCAATAAAACATCTTTTTTTCACAGAGCTCACAACTTTTATTAGTATTCTTCTCCTAAATTTCTAGGTCAAATTTCATGATGATGTCAGTTCATGCCTACAAATAATTGAATCTTCTAGTCAACAAATGGTCACAACATCTTCGGATAGAATGATTAAAATATGGAACATTGATGAAGGCAGAGGTAGTTGGGCAACAACTTTTGGCTCATCTAAGAAGACACAAAGTGCTAGTAAGTATATGAAGAATGGTCATATGATATATTATTAGTGTTTATATGGGAGTCTAGCCATATTAATTTTTTGAAAAAGGTGAATTTATGTTATATAAAAAAATTGATGGTTACAAATGGACCACCAAATTTACTAAGGCATGGGAAAGTTGACAAAGAAAAAAATAAGATGGTGTAGGGTTAATCATATGAATATCTAGTTGTTACTTATGCAATGTGAAATAATGCTTTGAGTTTGAAAGATGTGCAATGCAATGTAATCAACAATATGAATATAAACTACGTAATATTTAACCATTCTTTTTATGCTATTGTACATTGATATTTAACCATTTCTTCAAGAGTTTAGGAAACTAAATTTCTATTGTCAACTTCTATATATATATATCAAATTATCCAATAATCAAATGTATGTCCATATACAAAAATGGCATCAACACCAACTCAAACAAAGTTTTATAATATGTGGCATATTCCATCTCAGTATTTATTCAAAATTTACATGCCAAAATGTCTATCTCATCCTAAACTACTAGTGGATCATCAAAATGGAGCCTCTTTGAAGCACTTGTTGGCTCTAAAGGTAGTTGCACAAGAAAAATTCAAACCACAATTGAGATTAGTTATAATATATAATTTAAAATTGAATAATTAACATAAAAATCAATACACATTGAATTATAATTGAACTCTAAAATTGAAATCTTGATTACCTGAAATATACGTCTCTTTGAAGGGTCAGGAGTCCTAGAATATACCCCTCTCAAAGAACTAACCAAACCAACTTTTGTAACATCAATCTATATATGTGAACAAAAACATGAAATTGATCCAATTTAGCATAGAATTGTCAGTACTAAGAACATATTTACCAAGCACAAAATAAAATAAACACATACCTCTTTAGGTTGATATTTTTCTATATCTCCTTTAGGTGTCTCAACACCTCCTCCTTGAGGTGTTTCAACACCTCCTCCTTTAGGCATTCGAATACCTACTCCTTTGGGTGTTGTGGCACTTATCAACAATGACGCATAGCTCACAACCACCTACACATAAAAATGACAAGTACATATGAAACTACAAATCTATGCCAATGTATGCATAATCAATAAAAGATCTTATAAATTTTAATTCTATCAAATTTGAGTTCAATTACCTTTCCCTTATCTAACACTGTGCCTCCATAGTCTCGAGAGGGTCATACCTCGCTCACACTAGGTGTTTCCTACAAGAAGAGAGTAAGATAAACATATAAGTTAATATATAATTTCATTATTGACAATTCAAATGACAAGCAAATATACAGTAAAAAAATGTAAATGAGTGAGTGCGAAAATACATATTGTGTGCATGTCGAGGCCAAATAAAATGGCCCTAAGGGTGCTATCAGTCACCTGTGTGAGCTCCTCCTCAAACAATAACTGTTAAATAGACCATGTAAATAAATATTAGTACTTGATACTATCTCTTATTAATATTCATTTTTAAAAAAAATCATTTTATGAATTCACACCTTAAATGTTACCTGTGTAACTATTCCAATGTCCACCTCTCTAGCAGGAGAGGACTCTATAGGGTGTGCTCCACTCCCTTGCATGTGATCTACTATAATCTCCACATCCTGGATGTCATAATCAGAAGTGTCTAATGGATGCTTAGGGGCTTGTACAATAGGCCCAAGCATATTTACTAGCATGTACTACAAATATGTGGCACACAAATATGTGGACCCGAGGAGGATGATGCAGCAGCACTGGATCCATCGCCAAGATCACCAGACTGTGGCTGAGCTACTAAAGAAGCATGGGAAACCAAAAGACCACTCAAAGAGTGAATGGTCTAGATAGTTTGTGTGGCTGCATCCTCCGTAGTATCTAAATGTTGTACTGGAGGTGGTGGAGGAAGGGGAGGATGGGGAACATATGGGTGCCTAACTACTCTAGCTGCCCCTGGCCTATCCTAAGGCATACCTCTACCAATGCCCTAGAAGGGTTTAATGTCAAAGTAATTGACATGATGCCCTAAAAAAAATTCAACATATAATTTTTTAATAAAGTAAAAAGGTACATCAAGATTATTGTTGGGTGGTTTATCAAAAACCATACACCAATGATTCCAAAAGTTATCTACTATGCCCCTATGTTGCACCATTTTATAGAAAGTTTTGGCTTGTTAACATTAACTGGCAAACCAGTGCTGGGGTTAATAAATAAATAGGCTATTTGGGATTTTGTTATTTGGAGATCTTTCACATCATCATAAGACAATCCACATGCATAATATTCCTTCATAGTTTCCACGAATGAAAGGCATTATGTTGGGTGGAGAGGGTTTCTACATCTGTAATTATTCCTGTCAATGTGTTTGACATTTGGGATAATCGAGGTATTTTCTTATAAACATCACAAATGCCCCTCAATTGCTCCAATTTTTCATGAATTAAGTCTTCAATTGATGGCTGTGGAGGTCGTGGAGCATTTGGCATTTCTGCATTTGGATTCTCAGCTAGTGGATTTTCATTCTCAACTGGTGGAATTTGTGCATTCTCATTTTCGGCAGCCATAATGCCTAATTAAATTTAAAAAATAATTAATCTAAAATTAGACAATATAAATGAAACACTATTTTTAAATCAAAATCCATTAAAAACATTCATTTTTTTATCAAAATCTATTTTGAACTCAATTGTTTCATAAAAATTCAATTAAAACCCTATTTTGAAAAAAAATCCACAAACAACATTCATTTTTTTATCAAAATCCATTCTCAATTCAATTTATTCATAAAAATTCAATCAAAAACCCTATTGTGAAAAATCCACAAAAAACATTCATTTTTTATCAAAATCTATTATAAACTCAAATTTTTTCACAAAAAATCAATCAAAACCCTATTTTAAAAAAAAAAATCAAGAAAAAACCATATGAAATTATTCAAATCTAAATCAAAATTAAATTAAATCAAATAAAAATTAAAAAACTCACCTTTCCAAATCAAATATCCATTACAGGAG
Source organism: Sequoia sempervirens (assembly GCA_007258455.2). Taxonomy (NCBI): domain Eukaryota; kingdom Viridiplantae; phylum Streptophyta; class Pinopsida; order Cupressales; family Cupressaceae; genus Sequoia; species Sequoia sempervirens. The sequence goes on along the minus strand of VDFB02281492.1, from coordinate 428,126,796 downwards.
GAATGGATGCATTGTGTGCCCGCGGGTTCTTCTCAGCCGAATGACTTCAAAAAAGTGACAAAAGTTTTTAATATATGCTTTTTACAAATCGGATATCCGATTTGGATCAGATATCCGATTTGTAAAAAGTGACAAAAGTTTTTAATATATTCTTTTTACAAATCAGATATTCGATTTGGATCGGATATCCAATTTGAAAAAGTAGGTTTGGTGTTTTCTTTGGTGACACGCGAGCCTAAGAAAAGTCAACACGTTCTTTTCACATTTTTTTGGTCAATGAAAGATGTGTTTTTTTCCTCATTGCCACTTTTTGGCCCACCATTAACCTGCACATACCCAAGGCTTGGTAAGTGATAAAAAGATGTTATCTAGGTGAATTATATTAATAAGGTCCTAGAAAAGTGTGAAAGTGTGTTACAACACTTCACAACACTTAAGTAAGGTACCACTTGAATTCTTTTAGTTTTCTAGGCCCAAGACCTAATGTGAATGTGTTATCCACATTAAAAAATTAAATCAAGGCACAACTAAGCCAAATTTGCAAGGAGGACACAAATGAGATAGAAAGAGTAGAATGGTTACTTTTTCTATGTCGACACTTTTCTTGCATCATGATATCCTCCCTAAGAGAAAAGCTTTTAGATGAACTACAAACCACCTATTCTTGACATTTGATGTTTGTTTCTTCTAAAAGGACTTCATGACAAGTATGGGAATGATCAATGGTTGGATTATCTTTTTTATCAACATTGGGGATATTTGGGAAAGGCTCTATTTGTTTGTCATTTTTCTCTAAGGTCTCATTGTCTTGTGTTGTATTAGCTATCATATTAGGATAGCTTGTAATATGTTCATCCATGGTTAGATTTTATAAAGAATCTTCATCACAATTAAGGGATGCATGAAGAGAAGGACCACTATTATTTTCATGCTTACCAAATAGATCTTCCCATATGGTAGGAGCATTAGGAAAGGGAGAAATGAGATTTTCATGATTTTCAAGTATATCTTCTAACACTAAACTATCATCTCCATTACTATGAAGGATATTAGGAGAACATTCAATGTGATTATCATGATTATCTACAATTACACCCTTATGCCCTATACTATCTTCCCAAGGGGGAGAAGTGAGATTTTCAAAGCTCTCAATTATTAGATCTCCTAACATCAACATTTCTTCCTCACAAATGTCATTTTCATGGTCATTCATGATTGTAGCATTGTCACAAGTAGGCGAGATGTTGGGAGAGGAATGTAAATTAAGTAAGGTGGTGGCAATGATTTCATCTTCTATTGTTATACTATCTTCCTGAGGGGAATGAGGAGAAGAGCAAACAAGACCTTCATGATTCTCAACGATTGCATCTTCATTCACCAAGATACCTTCATCACAAAAAGGAGAGGTCTCAGAAGAAGAACAATAATAATCGTCATGAATTTCCATGCTTATATCTTCTTCTATCACATCATCCTCACAAATAGGATAGATAAAAGTTGGTATAAGTATAAGGAAAGTGTGAACATGCCCACTTTTCCCCCTTAAGAGACTCTCATAACTAGGGAATGCATTGAATGAATGACTAACATGTTTGTTGACTAACTTTTTCTTTGCAAACTTGGAAAAGACCAAAGCTAAAAAAATTTAATGGAAAATGAAAATGCAATGAAAAGACTTCACATGAAATGTAATTTTAAGTTTTGAAACATGGTTATTTACTTGTTACATTATGCAATGATTTGAAAATGAAAAGTTGCAAATGCAAATTTGGAATGAACCAATGCATGAAATGGACTAATTTAAGCTAGATTTAGTGAAATGCATGTAATAGAAAGTCAACCCAATGAAACAACTAACCAATGGTAGAAAAAAAAAGCTTAAAACCAAGGTTTTTAGTGCTTGAAAAGGTTGTTTCCAATCTATTATGGGACTGATTTTCCCAAGGTGGTGAATGAGTCATAGTAGGGATTTTCTTCAAATTTTTTGATAATTTTCAATGGATTTTGATGTTTTTATGTTGTATTATGTGTAACCTAAGTAAAAATGTAGGTTTTATATGTTTTTCAATGGTTTGGGATTCAAAAATGCAACATATATGCAATTTCACTAATGAAAAATTTTGAAACCCTAGGATACAAATTAACTAATTAAAATCCTAATGCAATGTTAATGTAAGCTAATTCTAGGATGATGATGGACTCCAAATAAAAAAAAAGAAGGCATCTGAAATACAGGTTCACCAAAATGTGGCCAATGGAAATGGATGTTCCCCGCCTTTAAGGAATAAACATAAGTATAGGGATATGATTTCAATCTTGGTACACTGAAGGAAACCTTAGAGATCTCAATCCAATGATTAGTGGATAGAGAGATCTGACAATAAGGTATCCTAAGATATGATTTTAGATTACAAAAGGGGTTCACCACCAAGTTTAAACTTGGAAAAGAAAATGTTGGAAAATATAGTGTGATATGCAAACTAACTATAAATGACCTAGAAAAGTAAATGAAATAACAAAAAAAAACTATAAAACTAAAAGTTTTCCCCAGGAAACTAAAGAGAGATGGAATGGAGCTCTGAAATCCTAAAATTGCTTGTTTTTAGACATGATGGGACTCATTCACCATTATGGGTGAATAAATCCTAGTTTTAGAAAACTATAACGGAGCAAGTTTCGGCCAAATGGGTTTCCAAATCTGTAAAGATCTTTCAAAAGCCTCTATAGTGGGACTCATTCACCACTTGTGGCAAATGAGTCTAGTTTGGACATTATGGAAATTCAGCCTCGATCTGCCCTTCTCAATCTGCTCAATCTATAACTCTAGGCGTACAGATCTGAAACCCTAATTTTTGGGACTATAAGTGACTTTTTCTAAAGATTTGGACCTTTCCAATAAGGAGAGAACTCCAACAAGTTTGAAACCTAATATTCAATAATCTCCAAGCCCTTAATGTAGATAGTTAAATGAAATGATGAAATAAGATAATGAAGCATGAACATGAATTAATGCAATTAGAACCTTTCCATGATGATAGATCTTGAAATTTTACAACAATTGATGAAGAATCTTGCTCTTGAATGACTTAGAAATGATCTTGGAAGCTATCTTGATAACCTTGTGAAGACTTGGAGTGCTTAACTCTTGAGTACTTGACTTGACAACTTCAATACATGATACTTGGATGAAATGAGGATTTGAAGGCTTTCTTAGATACGAAATCCACTCACATGACCATTAGTTTTATCCCCAAGGCCGACATAGGAAACATTTGAATTGAAAACCCACTTTTCTTGCTCAAAGCCTTAAAAATAGGTCAAATGGGACTCATTCACCATCTTGGACTAATGGGTCCCACAAGGGATATTTTCCATGCTAAAGTGATGGGGGCTGAAGAATTTAAGTTTTTATGTTGATTTTTTTGGGTTTTTAATCAAAATATTCCTTGGGATGCACAATATGGTGTCACAGGGCCTATTAGTGATGATATAAAGGTCATAGATGCAATAAGGCCCAAAATCTAATGTGAAAGTGTAAATAAATATGCTTTACAACACTAAATTAAGGAAAAAGTGTGTTTATTTATCTTAGAAGGGCCCTAAATCCCATGTGAATGTGTAGGACACATTACAACACTAGATTAGGTCAACTTGATTTACAAGCCTCCCAAATTTAATGTGAAGATGTAAATAAATACATTTTACAACATTAAATTAGGATCTCTAGAGTTAGGTTAATTTAGCTTATAAAGGGCCCAAGATCTAATGTGGATGTGTAAAAAACCTCAAAAAACTAGACCAAGGTGGCATTAAGTCCAATTTATAATTAATTATTCCCACATCAAGCATGGAAAAAGTCATAATTTTCTAGTGGTCACAACCTATTGGCTATTTTTTAAGAACCTAATCTCTAGAAATACCTATTGATTTTTCCATTTCCAACTTTCAGTATTATAAAGGGATTGGTCAATGAATGAATAGAGGTTGCTAAACTTCTATTCCTACTCTTTGGGCTCTGTGAAACCCGGGAGGGTGATCCCACAATGTATACCTAAATACCTTTCATAATTACAATCAAACATTGTCAATAACAAATATCTCTCATGATACCACCTAATAGTAACATTAAATAAGTTGGTAGCTTATTATTTCAATGTTATATATATCAGATAGAGAGATTAGACACAAATAACAAATAACAACAGTATTCCCCTGATATTTTATGGTTAAAAGATTGAGTATTTAATGAATCAACACTGTAAGTGTAACACTAATACCCTGCATGAACCAATGTATTTATCCCAAGCACGGAGTCAATACCTTTTGACATAACCTGATAATAATTTGGATAATAGCATATATAACCCCAAGAAATCTTGCATTACAACATTCCTCTGTGACATTCAGGATTATCACTTCTTACAAATATCCTAGCACATAGTACTTATAAGTTATCAATCTCATATAAGAATTTACATCAATTCATTGAATTAATAAGCAAACATGAAACTAAACATCCATTATATAATGATAGATACAACTGAAAGAAATCCTTGATTACTTTCAATCATAACTCATAACACACATACAAGGAGAGAGAATAACCACAAAAATGATATTACTTTGTATTATAAATGCTATATCATTATCAGTCTTACATGCATAAGTATGAACTCCCAAAGAAACATAAAACAAAGAATCTAAAAATTACTCCATATCATCTTGAAAAAACTAACAGTATCAACTCAAAAAAATTTCTAACTCTCCTATGCTTCTGGTCCTGAATTCCTTCTTATAGAGATGAAGGAGAAAAACAAGCTTCAAACTGGATAGCACACATGTCATGATCCCATAGGACCGCTTGCAATAATATTCATTTTCACTTACCCTTTCAGAGTCTTCAGGTGTAGCAAATAAACATGAGTCATAATTATCCTCAACTCGTTGTGGGAAATAGGTCCCACCTTAAAAGACATCATTAGTTTGTTACAACAGTTACAAGATATTCTCCATGTGTTCTGAAACGTGACTAATTCCCAGATTTAAAACACAATGATTTAAATTAATTTCCACAGATTAATCCCAAAAAATTCTATGCACAAATTTTTATCTAATATTTAATTCCCAATTCAATAGTTTTAAACTAATTGAATAAATTAATAAACAATTGCATTCAAATATATTCAATCATGCATAAATAAATTATTAATTCAATAAACTCAAATATTTAAGATAACTTTATTGCTGAAATACTTTATTAGGAATTAATACTTATCTTTGAAATGTGCAGGAGAAATCCCCAACTATTGCTAGAATGGTCCTTAGTTCAGCCTCTTCCATCTATGAGTAGTCTGGGAGGAAAGCAGACTTTACTGCTCTACATGAGTATTGGTTCCACTGGAACAATGCTCAACACTCGTGCCACAAAACCATGCCTTGGCCAGGACCATCCTAAGTGCACGCACTTGTAGCCCAGGTTGGACACCCACTATAGGAGTGCCCCTTCTTCGTCCTACTCACAGCCTACTAACCTTGAAACCCTATTCCCACAATGTGCTCCACTTGATTTTCCTCTCTTATTTTCATGTTCCACATAAATTCTTTATATAAACTTTAAGGGGTGGTTTTCCAAACCATCACACCCTTTCACGAGATTTCCATTTAATAATTATTTCAATAAATAATTATGTTTCCACCTCCTTAAGAGAGATTTTACACATATGCTTTATTAATATCTCATTTAATCAAAGGAACATAATATCCTTTATCCTCCCTTTAATTTTAAAGGGTTTTTTTCATAGATTTTCCTTCTTGGGGAAAAAGTCACATAACAATTCTCCCCTTATAAATTAGCTGCTGTCCTCAGTAGCACATGTGAAGCATCTACATCACAACTCAACAAAGACATAATCAATAACTAAAGAAACTGATATTGAATATAACTATTCTTCATAATATTGTATATATATTTACTTCATCTATATTCTTTTCTTCTCTTAATTCATAGATATCTCCCTTTTTTTTTTTAATTGTATTTTAAGTTAAGTAATTACAAGAAAGCATTTTTTTTTCTTTCCAATGACAAGATTTGTACATACATAAATATTAGGAATTTACAATCAAAGAAACTAATGGTAGTCTATGTGTTTACTCACATATATTTCACCCTTATTAATTTTCTCTCATGTTGCCAATTTTCTTTAATATAGATATTTTAAATCTTATATATGTAACTTCAACATTAAATCTATAAAATTATTAAATCATGTGTTGACATAAAATATATTTAGTGAAACGACATACATATCCCATACTATGTAGTCACTCATTCATGAACTATATAATTGATATACTTAAAATATATTCTAAGATGATAATCATGCATTCCGGACTACATGAGTATCCTCTTTTAATATACAATATTTGATAAGCCACATGTACAAAGTTATTGGGTTGATCAAGTCCAATAACAAAGTACATCAAAACACGGTAATTTTGCTATAAATCTTAACAATAATACAACAATAGTAACTATTAACATGCACAGTCCAAAATATTAGGTCTAATCTTTCATGTTCTTAATTTAGTCCAAAGATGAAAAAATGATGATATGACAAAATATTTTTGTTCCTTATCTTGTATTTACTAAGTCATCTTAGGACCTATGGATTATGAGCCCACCACACTTCCACTATGCCACTCTAATACTAATTGAATACACGGTATGCCTTGGAATAACATATCACACTCATATTTAAATAGAAATCCCAAGCCTTTCTTGTACTTATTTTAAATTCATTAATTCTTTTCTTACTTAATATTGTATAAGATCGTTACATGGCATGTGAATTGTTTGGAAAAATTCCTCAAAGTAATGCAGAGCACAGATAAAGCACGTGAAAATTTTGACAGAATGCTTAAAAAAATGTGGTATGAGGGAATGCAAAATTTGTAGGATATGCATAAATTAGATTTATTGGAAGCATTTTAGAAACTTTCAAGCAAATGCAATTGGCTGGTGTATGTACATCTAATTGAAGGGATTTATATTTCAAGACAGTGATTTGAAAATGTATGAAGTGGCATCATACGAAAGAAAATTAGTTTTAAATCTCTAAGTTTGAAATTATATAGATAGGTCTAGGCCTATGAATAAATAAATAAATAAATGTTTCAAATTCAAGATCAGATTTGTATAAACAAACATGTACCCATGTGAAGAGAATAGGCATTAAGAAATAAAGATCAAATCCTCATTGTTGAGCTCATGATAGACCTCACCAAACCTTACATAAATATATGCTTGACTAAACCATTATATAAAATTGGGTAAAGCCCTAGGGTGATACAAAACTATCTCTTGCTCAAATTTCCATTACTTATCAATATAACAGAATTAGGTTTAATACCCATAGTTTCAAATTTTAAACACTTATCTTTTTTTTTTTAATCTGTTAATTTGCAGCAAAATAGAGCAGTATTAAAGAGTCATAACTTTTACATCATTTATCCAAATTTTAAAAGTCAATATGTTTTGGAAAGCTAATACAACGAGAGAGAAAACCTAGAAATTTTTTTCTAAGCAACACAACCATATGCGAGCAGTTTTTACTACAACCTTTCACTAGTTTTGAAACGTGACTACAGCCATATAAAGACTTGTCACTAGAAGGAAAATCAGATGAGTAGATAGTTGGTTATGTATTAAATCCCATATTTTCTTAATCTAAATATTAGACACACCAGGATTGAATTAAGGACTATCATCAAATATTTCTTCATCTTTGCAACACCAATTTAAACATAAAAGACAAAAGAAGAGTTTGTAAAGTCACATCCCCATGCATCAGAACAAAAGGACAATAAACATAGTTTAATTCCTAGCTACTAACCACAACCCCAAAGAGCTATAAGATTCCTAAATCTGACTATCATATAGGTACCGAAGAGGTCAGAGAGTATGTGCACAAGTCTCAGATAATTCTATATACTATTGTAAGTTTATTTATTCTTACAATGTATGCCCTTCAAGCAGACGGACAAAGGCAACCACTAGTTTCAGCATTGTACAAGTTTGGAGAATCAACAATAGATCATGGTAACAACAGTGTTGATTAAAATGATAAAATTTTGCACAGATGTACAAGTTCTAAACTCAGGGATTGAATATCACGCAAGAAACTAAGCACTCTTTCAATGTCTCTAACTACTGCTTACTTGTGTGAGTCATTACTGGTGATACAGGTAGATTGAAGGTTAGAATTGAAGCAAATATTGCTAAAAATAGAGTGTAAGATTTGAAGGAGATGTTGCTAACTATAAAGTTTTAGTTCAAGCTTTTCAAAGCAAAGAAAGAGTGTATATTGTGCATCTTATTGCCACTTTCACTAATGCAGAGAATTGTTAAAATAGAAACAATGTGTCACCACAAGCCAGAAAAGATTAATAAAGAAAACAATACTACAGTAAACGGTAAAAATTGGCAGCGTAAAGTTTCAAATTAAAAAAAATGTAGTGTAAGGTTTCAAGCAAGTGAATTGTAATTTCTAATATGAATTTATTGGAATGTGAGAGTAGTTTTGCTGGGTGATTATTAATCGTAAATTATTTCTTTGTGAAATGAATTTACAAAAGGTGTTATGGCTAAGTAAAAGATGCATATTCTTTGATCTGTTTTAAAATTTTACCTCCCTAAATTAATTACTCACAAGGAAGGATATTATCCCTTATAAGTTAGTAAATTTTTATTTCAAACACAATAATAGTTCTAATTTCACATTTCTCCCAAGGTTAAAAATATTATCCACAATAATATTGGTGTAAAAATATTAACTCTACTATCAATTTAAAAATATTATTCACAATAATATCAAAATTAAAACATTAATATTAGAAAACAAATTATAAATATATATATATATATATATATATATATATATATATATATATATATATTTAATTTCACAATAAAATAAATAATAATCATATTCAAAACATAGCGTTAACGCTAATTTAAAGAATATTATTTATTTTTATTTTCTTTAGGGTTTTTTTTTTCTAATATGTAATGTAATTAAATGCATAGTGCAGCAAGGATCAAAGGCTCTAATACCAAATGAAACGTGACTAATTCCCAGATTTAAAACACAATGATTTAAATTGATTTCCATAGATTAATCCCAAAAAATTCTATGCACAAATTTTAATCTAATATTTAATTCCCAATTCAATAGTTTTAAACTAATTGAATAAATTAATAAACAATTACATTCAAATATATTCAATCATGCATAAATAAATTATTAATTCAATAAACTCAAATATTTAAGATAACTTTATTGCTCAAATACTTTATCAGGCATTAATACTTATCTTTGAAATGTGCAGGAGAAATCCCCAACTATTGCTAGAATGGTCCTTGGTTCAGCCTCTTCTGTCTGTGAGTATTCTGGGAGGAAAGCAGACTTTGCTGCTCTACACGAGTGTTGGTTCCATTGGAACAATTCTCAACACTCGTGCCACAAAACCATGCCCTAACCAGGACCATCCTGAGTGAACGCACTTGTACCCCAGGTTGGACACCCACTGTAGGAGTGCCCCTTCTCTGTCCTACTCACAGCTTGCTAACCTTGAAACCCTATTCCCGCAATGTGCTCCACTTGATTTTCCTCTCTTATTTTCATGTCCCACATAAATTCTTTATATAAACTTTAAGGGGTGGTTTTCCAAACCATCACACCCTTTCACGAGATTTCCATTTAATAATTATTTCAATAAATAATTATGTTTCCACCTCCTTAAGAGAGATTTTACACATATGCTTTATTAATATCTCATTTAATCAAAGGATCACAATATCCTTTATTCTCCCTTTAATTTTAAAGGGTCTTTTTCATAATTTTTCCTTCTTGGGGAAAAAGTCACATAACATTTTCAAAATGCCAACTATAAGAAAATAAAAACAACAAAAATTACAAAGTAAGGAAAAGAAAGCAAAAAAAGGTCAAAATGTGTTAATCCACATTATCATCACATGCTAATCACTTGATTTTTAAAGAGAGAATAATATTTTACCATGTTATATAAAAAGCTTAATTTGTATTGCATTCAGGCTATGTACTATTCTTCTCACGTCCATTATTCTCCTTATTCACTCTATGTATCTCTCCAAAAAAATGTTGTATTCTTCTTCAGTGGGCCATTTAACATTTAATAAATCTTGCACCTTATTAATATACTGGGAGTACCTTGAATCAATTAAAATCATGGCTTCCTTAACAAATATATCCATTTTTTATTCAATTTCCACCATTGTATCAATGTTTGTTCAACTAAGTAAGATGTAATCGGTGATAGAAAAATGCATCATAGATGCTTCAAGCAATCCTCCCAAATATTTCTTCCAAGTGTCAAACAGATGCAATTCACCTTTTGAATTTAATATTTGAGGCATACCATGATCCTCCATCTCCTTGATTATCTTCATCTTACATTGGAGCTCTATACCCAACTTTCCATGGAAATTAGTTACCTCATTTATTAAGTCAATAGTATTCAAGGTATCAAGAATATTTGTGGGTGCCTCAGGATCCTCATTCATTTTTGGCATCATTTCATTCAAAGCACTTACCTTAGCAATCCAATTATTCCATTCATTTCTAAAGGCCTCCTGTACTTGCAGATACTTTGTATTTTCCTCATAAATGTTTTTATACATGGCCCACACATCATTATCCCTGTGGACCAACTTGGTCACCCTACACTTAAGCACATCCTCAAAAATTTCATTAGCCACCCTAACTATTTCCAATTTGACCTGCCTAACATTTTCCTTCTTAGCAGTTAACTTTTCTTTCAAATCATCAATTCTAAGGGCCAAAGTCTCCTTATCTTGTGTAGACACATCAAATGAAGAAGAAGAAAGTTGAGTCACTATTTTTTGAGTAGCTTGAATGGTAGCTCTCATTTGACTTAGTTCATTCAAAGCCTTATTATACTCCTTAACCAAAGATTCATATTTCTTCTGAGAAATATGTGTAGTGTCCACACTAAGCATTGAAGCATGTGCAATTAACTTAGCTGCCTAGATTGGAATTATGTCAGTAGCTCTTTTGACCACTAGTGAAACAATAACTTCTTCAATAGGCCTAGCAACCTCATGTTTGCTAGTATTAGGTGTCATAGACCAAATTTCAAGGGTATGAAACTTTGGACTATATCCATAACAAAATACTTTATTCTCAAATTGATATTTAGATATCAAAGCTTGAGGATCCCTCCTAACTGCATCATATGTTATGGCAGTTGTGATAGTACATTGTAGTAATACCATGATTCCACTATCTTTAACAATTCTTCGAGCTTCAGTGGGCATAATAGATGCAATTTTAGCCATAATCTTCTCTTCCTCTACTTTCTCAACTTCCTCTTGATGAGAAGGTTCATCATTATCTTCGGTTGATTCTAGTCTCTCTTTTATTTCCTTACTCCATTGTTGAATCATAAACTCCTAAAATTATTTAGTCTACAAAAATTTATCATTAGCCAAAAAATCATCACTCTGCCTAATTATGGGATCATCATCATTTTCTCTATCATACTACCACTGGACAATCCTATCAAGAGTGAAATTTGAACTATGAGTCTCTTTAGTATGAGGAAGGGGAAATCTATGCTCAGCTTCCTCATTTCCAAGCACATGTTCTACCACTTGTTCTTCCCTGACCTCCTAAACATCTTCAAGTTGTTCTGGGATATTCATACGTTGTTGCTATCATTGTTTCTCCAAGAGGACTTGGGATTTGTCTATAGCCTCCTTTACCTTTACCTTAAACTCACCAAAATGATACTCCCTTAACATGATAAAGGCCCTATCCAAGGGGTTTGCAATTTCATTGTATGGACTGATGTACAAGGTATTCCTTTCCATAATATTTTTCTCAAGATTTTTCATAGTTGTCCAATCCCTTTTCCTAACCATGACAACCTTATCACTTGTCAGATTCCTTAGTACATCATCTCTATAGAAGAATTCATGATGTATAATTCCTAACTTCTTTTGTCTTCTTTTTCGTGCCACAAATTTTTCTGGATCAAAAATCTAACCTTATTGATAGGCATTATGATATTATTCACCATAATTCCCAATTTCTCATACCCTTCAATGGAAGTGATCTTAAAATAAGAAAAAGTACATTAGGAATTTTCTACTAAAAAATAGATTTTTGGGACCCTATGGACTACTCTTGCACTTCTAGGGTTTTTCACCTAAAAGGAGAGAGATAGGGCCAAAAAAGTTAATGTATCACTCAAATTAATTTGTGTGTGATGTAAAAGAAGTTAACTAAATGCAATGGATTAATCTATGTGACTAAAAATGAATGCAAAACTAAGATGTATGCATTGTTTGAAAACATAGTGTTGTTTGCAAAAAGATTAAAATAATGAACAAAATTGCAACTTTTAATCAAACGGAGAGCTATTTCTCAAAATATGTGTACTTGGAAAGTTGTAGAGGACTAGAGGATAGTCTGGAAAGTTGGTGAAATTCAAACTTGGGTTGACTCGGACTCATTCGCCACCTTGGGAAAATTAGTCCCAAATCAAGACTTTTCTACACAATCTATTTTTTGATAGTCGGGGATATGAAATAGCATCTAACTCAAATCTGCATTTTTAGGTGGGACTCATTCACCAAGCATGGAGAATCAGTCCACTTTTTGATTCCTACAAACTTAAAACTCAAATCTATACCTTGACACCTACACAACAAATTTTGAAAGAGACCTAGTTCAAGATCTTAGAAAATCCCTGCAAACTAGCTTTAAAAAGTTGGTCTAATGGGGGGTTTTCCTTGGTCAAACCCCTAGGTAGGTAATTAAGCCTTGAATAGAGAAAAACTTGTGTAAACCCTAGCCTTAGATGTATCAAAGACTTGGAAAGGCTAAAACATAAGAAGGGTCCTATTCTATTGCTCTAGAACAAGACATACAAGATTGATTGAAATAATGCAAGATATCTACCTTCAAAACCTTACAACACATGAAATATGGATATAAAATGGCATTCAAATGCTAAATAAACACACTGCAAACCTTAATCTTAAGATAGAGTGAAAATGGAAGATGAAATCAATAGGAAACCAAGTCTGTAGGCATGATTTAGTGGCTAGTTGCACCTCTCCACCCTATATTTTTTCAAGATTCACAATAGGCATCCATCATCAACCCTTTGCAATTTTGGATCTTGACAAGATTAGTGAGCTTCAAGACCTACAGAACCCTAGTATGTTGTCCTAAAACTTAAACTTTTGATGATAAAACTTGTTGTACAATGCTTTTCTTTTAGAATTTCTCTTGAAGAATGATAATGAGATTAGAAGGGATGAAAAATATTGTGTAAAATGACCTAAAATGTGTATTTATAATAAATAACACCTTATTTTCCCATTAATTAGACATAAGAATCTAAAATCGATCAGAAACATAAGTTAAATTGATTGAATTCCTGCTTGATTTTGAATTCTCCCTCAAAGGGGACTTGTTCACCACACTATTGTTGGGGTATGATGTTATTAAATGTTTTTTTCTAGGTTTTATGTGATTTAACATGTGAAACAGGCCACTAGATCAAAATTAATAGGTCTAAGGGGCCTATAAATGTCATCTTGAAGGGAAACAATATGAAGGGACTCAAAAGTGGGTCTAATTATGCAAGGAATTATCTCTTTTCCCAAGAGGGTCCAATTTCCCATGGAACATTTAGCCCCCACTTTAGTGCCCATATGACTCTATGTGCATATGTAAGATAAAGGACTCTAAACAATGCACCTTACTACATAAAAGGATATATATTCAAAAAGATGGGAGAACGAAGCCCCTGATCCTCCAACGTCCTGCAACACACATTTGTTAATTGCTCAAAATCCTTTTATATAACTCATAGGAATCCAATTCGAGGGTAGATGTATGCCCCCCATAGATTTCGCTTGCTTTACAAAGTTGGAATCAAGGTAGAAATCTAGCCACCTCAAACAAGAAACATCATATCATAGGTCATTTCCAAGTACCATGCCTCATAATGATGGATAAATGATGATGTTAGGTGCAAAATCGTGATTCCAATGCATCAAATGGCATCAAAATTGAATTACCCTAGCCCCCGTTATGTTAATTTGAAGATTGGCTATATGATAAGTTGTTTGAAAACATGATAACATTAGGTTAATATGTAAAAATAAAAAGAGATGAAAAATGATGAAAAGAAGGAGAAGAAAGTAACTTGTCATTTACTATTCACTTTACCTTTGTGCAACTTGAAAGCAACGAGTGAGAGAAGAATATGCCGAGTAGATGGGATTACACACCTTTGTGGTTGTATGATCTTCATGAGCAGGTGGCATGCGGCGATCTATATCATGAGGTGAGTCAATTATGTAATGTTCGCCTTGCGATTTTATGATGATTTGATGATTTTTTATGCATGGATAGGTTAATTTAGGGTTCTTGGGAAAAAAACTTTGCAAAGTGTCCCATTTTTCACAAAGTGTCCCATTTGTTTGCAGAGTGTCCCTTTTGTTCGTAAAGTGTCCTGTTTCTTCACAAAGTGTCTCATTTCTTTGCGAAGTGTCCCTATTTCTTTGTGAAATTTCAAAAAGGGTTCTAAAGTATCTAGGGCCATTAGAGAAGCACACTAAAGCAACTTTAACACACTTGCATGATGAGAAATATAAAAAATTAAAGATATTAGATGAAATTTAGAGCATTTTTTGATGATTTTGATAGGTTTCCGCTCGGTCACAGTAGTGGCTAGGAGAAGACAGTTGACATTTTTGAGAGATCATGCACCAACACTATCAGCAGAAGAGGTAGAGCATTTATAGTCAGTGGGTATCTATTGGGAATATCTGATGCCACCTATGAGATACCATGATGCCATGTTGATGGATCTGTGCGAGTTTTGGGATGTAGATACCTGTACTTTTCATCTCCCACCAAGGAGATTACCATCACACTCGAGGACATACACCACATTCTTTGAGTTCCTATTCGGGGAGCGCAATTGTATTTCCACGGACATTGGTCATTCCACAAGAAGAGAGATATCCAATATTGTTTGGATGAACCTATACATGATGAGAGAGTTAGAGTGCAGATCGAGCTTCCCATGTTGCTGTATTCATGAGCTCTTATGGTTAGATAGATTATGATGCACATAGTGGCATTGGTTCTCAATCTAGATGGATGAGAAACACACTTGGATGGGGGACTGGTACACCTGATTGGGGGATGTACAAGAAGAGGACAGTCTATGCCTAGGGCCGCTCCATTCTAGCACATTTGTATTATGATCTTGGTTAGTATGTGTTTCAAGAGATCAGAAGTATGGTCCATTGTACACTTCTACAAGTGTGGTTCCTTCAGCATATCACATGTTCCAATCCTGTTGGATACCCTTGTACTATAGTAGTAGGATACCCATGAGCATTTGACTATCCTTTGTGATGGTAATGGTAGTATGGTGATTTACACTTTTGGAGGGTGAGATTCGACTAGATGGAGGAGGGCAATGTCCTATGGAGGCCCTATCTACTCACTCAATAGTACCCAAATCCCATTGGATAGTTATAGAGGATACAGATGGATAGGTATCTAGTAGGGAGGCATGACTACATCGTATGACCATTCTATTATGGGAAAGTCATGCAAAAATTTGGACAAGTGTAGACACCACCGAGGCCATGCCCCTTCATTAGACGATCAGTTTAGAGTGCCTAAAGGCTAGGTGACACTATTCACCTGACAATACATCATGTATAGGAGAGTGATTTTGATGATTTAGATCACGACCAGCCACTAGTTTTCGACGTTGATGATGTCGGTAGCACAAATGAGCATGAGGAGTGTTGGACATATGCATGACTAGCTCTTATGTTCCCCATAGATTTTTCTCTAGATGATGCAGAGCTAGCAGTAGATGAGGATTGTGATGAGCTAGAGGAGACAATATAGGAGGTACGATACAGACCAACAAATATTTTTACAAATATTATTGATGAGGAGTACTAGTTCGAGGCTGATCTTGATTATGAGGACCGAGATGGAGGAGAGGAGGATGAGGATTATGAGGAGGATTATTATTACAAGGAGGAGCCACCCTTGAGTGAGGGTGATGTAGCTATTGAGTATTAGTACAAGCATGGAGAGTCATCACATTCTTATAGGACCAGATCACAAGCACTAACTACACCAGACATTAGCACATATAGTTAGAGAGTGGCTAGCACATCCTCCATTTCCTCGAAAGATGAGGAGGTTGAAATTCCTCATGTGTTTGGAGACATATGTGATGAAATTTCATTCGATGCATGTCCTTTAGTGATTTATTCTATTTGTGTATATGAAGATGTGTTATTGATTATGTGCATGTCCTTTAGTGATTTATTCTATTTGTGTATATGATGATGTGTTATTGATTATGTGCATGTTCTATCTTGCAAGAGCGACAAGAGACTAGTGAGATTTCTATCATCAAGTAGCCACAAAGATAATTACAACATCCCCCAAGGAGGATGAGATAGATCCTAAATACGTTCCCCCACTGATCATGGAGGAAGAGATAGAGTCACTTTGACCATTTGTGAGGTTGGAAACAACATACAAGAGTGTGAGGAGGAAACTTCATCAGGCTGAGAGTGCACTACAATCAGCACATACCTCAACAAAGGTAGAGAGACTGGAAGCAGAGCTGGCACAGACATGAGCAAAGAGGGACCGGATGGCAGATGAGGGGATCATAGTCGTTGGACAAGTACAAGGTCTGGAGTATGCACTGAGACTCGGCAATTCACAATCACGGTCGCACACAATTTTCTCATGACATCTAGGGACTGGATCACAAGTGCTAGATCCTGAGGGGTCTAGCTATCACAGACCATTTTGATATTGTATATGATTCTGAAATGTATATAAAAATTTGATATATAAATAGACAATCATATTTGATATTATGATGATGTATCTCTTTGTACGTGAATGTGAAATGCTATGTGATGAATTAAATGACTTATGTTAAAAAGTATTTAATTAATTGCTTCATGATTTAACAAGAATGGTGTGATCTTAATATAAAACATATTTTTGTTTCATCATAGATACAATAGTGATAAATGAAAAAGAATATGCTAAATTAAATACACTAATAGGAATTTAATTTAACACAATGAGAGGTTGAATAGTATGAAGCATAAAGTAATTATAAAATGAAATTAGATAATTACCTCAGTGTTCAAGACAAATAGGAGTTTAGTTTGTCAAAACCAGAGCAATGTGAAAGTTATAACATCAAATAACTTTAAACAACACTGCTATATCACTCATACTATTCAAAGGGGATTAGAGATAATACCAATGCAAATGTGTGACATTAATAGGTTCCTTAAGGGGTGTTCCATCAGGTTGTGCTAGGAGATAAGCACTAGACCCATAATTGGTATCAACTACATAAGGTCCCAACCAATTTGGGCTGAACTTAGCTTTGTCTTTGTTGTTAGCACTAACAATTCATTGATTTTCAATAAGAACAAAATCTCCTTTAGAAAATGATCTAGGGATAACATGAATGTTATTTTTGCATTGTAATTGTTTGATGTGAGCTTGGAGATGTTTGAGAGAATTAATGTGTTGTTCATCAAGCATCTCAAGTTGATTTAATCATTGTTCTCTATAAGTGTTAGTGTCAAAAAGGTCTCAAAGAGCAACTCACAAGGTAGGAATTTCTAACTCCAAGGGAATAATCACATCAGTACAATCAACAAGGCTATAAGGGGTATTTCCTATGGATGACCGAACATTAGTTCTATAATCCCAAAGCACGTAAGAAAGTTGCGTATGACAGTCTTTATAATTGTTGTGAATAGTTTTCTTAAGGATATATTTAAGAAGTTTATGGGTATGTGCAAGATCATGATGGGCCAAAAAGTGGCAATATGATGGGTATGTGGCTGACAACTTTTTTTTACCCAAAATTGATGAAATGAAAAAGGTTTTGAAAGGAGATTCTTAGCTTTCCACCAATATAAATTATGCTTTACTTTGGATTTAATAAGTAATTATTATTCATTTTCTATTCAAATTATGACTAAAGTCCTGATTCATAGATTGATTCAAAAACATCTATAGCTTTGAAATGGTATCATATTTTTAAATCCTGCATCACATTCTATGCTTCACATACTATACGATTAAAAGAAGAAAAATTGAATTTCAAGAATTTTTGACCAAGTTAAGGTGGTCAGACAAACGATCTTTTTATATTTTTTAAAATTTATAATAAAAAAATCATAATTAATTATTTACTTGGAAAAAAATTATTAAAAATTATGCATCACATTTGGACATGAGTCCTCCACTTATATCTAAAATATTATAAAAAAATATTATCATTTTATTGATGTTAGGGTGGTCAGATAGACACCTACTTATTTTTTCCAAATTTAAGTATCTACTTGCATTGAAATTTCAAATTTTAACGAAATAGATTTTTTTTAAAAACAAACCTAGTAGTTTAGAAACTACATTCAATTTTCTAAAAATTCTATTCTTACATATTTTTGAAATAATATATATAACTTATTCAAATTTTTACGTCAAGTTGCCTAACTTTGATTTTTTTGATTTTTTTGCCACTTAAGGGCCTGTTTTTTCCATGATGATCCTGCACATACCCTTATTTGTATTTTCATCTTATCCATTGGATTGTAGATAATATGGTGTAGAGAAACGATGTTGAACTTTAAATGTTGCAAGAAAATTTTGAACTTCACTATTCTTAAATGGTGTTCCATTATCTAAAACAATTGTAGAAGGAAGTCCAAAGTGGGAAATTATGTATTCTCATATCAATCAACAAATTACTTTAGTAGTTGTTGAATGAAGAGGAATAACTTCTACCCATTTTGTGAAATAGTCAATTGTAGTTATGATAAATGTATGTCCAATTGAAGGAGGAGAAATTTTTCCAATAAGATCTAACCCTCATACTAAAAATGGCCCAATGGGAACATTGGCATGACCAGCTTAGTAGCAGGAGCATGAATCAAATTGCTATGTTCTTGGCACTTGTGGCATCGTTTAACATAGGAAAAAAAATCATTTTCCATATGCCTCCAATAATAACCCATGTGAATAAGTTTTTTCATTAACGAACGACCCAAAATATGACCTCCACAGGCACCAGTGTGAGCATGTTCGAGCGCTAAAGGGATTTTATAATCTTTAAGACAACGTAATAGGATACTATTGAACAATATTCTATACAATGTGTTAGAAAGAATGACATATTTAGTTGTAAGTTTACGTTAGCGCTTTCGTTTATTTTTTGTGATAGGTTTGGGAATGGTACCATCGCTTAAGTAGTTGTATATTGTATCATAAAATTCACACGAAGTTGATTGAGTTATTGCCAAAATTTCTTCTAATAGAATATCGATGGAAGGTTTCATGATGGGATGAATAATGAATATGAAATCTATAGAAGGATCATGTGGGGATATGACAGAAGCTGCACTCGCCATTGCATTTGCATGTCAATTATCTTTGCATGGGATGTTATCAATGGTGAACAAGTGAAAATTTTCAAATTACTTCATTATGAGATCCTTGTATCATGTCAATTTTTCATTGTATATTTTGATATGAACCATTGATTAGTTTTACGACCAATTGTGAATTTCCAAAGTTCTTAACATGTTTAACATGAAGAGATAGAGCAGCTTGCAAACCTGTAATCAATGCCTCATACTCAGCTGCATTATTTGTACATTTTAAATTGAAATGATAGGATAAGGGAATAGGTTTGTTGTCAGGTTGAATTAGGACTACTCCAGCACCGGAACCTGTTCAACACTTAGATGCACCAAAAAATAATTCCCATGATTTAACATCAGTGGTTAAGACATGATCATCAAGAAATGAATCATTAGTAGGGAAAGCAAAGGGAGAAGGTGCATCAGCTAAGTGATCGGTTAAGGCTTGACCTTTGATTGCTTTTGGCGAAACAAATTTAAGATCAATCTCGGTTAACAATATCACCCACTTAGCTAAGCATCCTGAAAGATTGGTTTTGTTCAAAATATATTTAAGAGGATTAAATTTTGTGGCAACTTGTACTTTGGTAGTTAGTAAATAATGTTGCAACTTACTAGTAATGAATACAAGAACCAATTTTTTTTTCAATTGGTGAATAGCGTCTTTCATAATCAATTAAGGTACAACTAATGTAGTAAATAGGGTATTCAATACCATGATTATTGTTTTGAGCCAACAATGTTGCAAGAGCATGGGTAGATGCGGTAATGTACAAGATAAATGGTCGATTTGGTATGAAAATTTGTAAAACAAGTGGAGTGGATAAATATTCCTTTAGACTCTCAAAAGCTTGTTTACAATCCTCATTCCAATTGAAAGGGACACCCTTTTTAAGGAGATGTGTGAAAGATATTGTGTGATCGACTAAAGACACAATGAAATGATGAATAGCTAGAATTTGACCTTGTAACATACATAACTAAGAAGTTTTCCGAGGAGGTGGCATGTTAATGTCACGGTGCTACCACAATAGTGGTTTACACTTTCTGGGAGATCCTAATTTTTGCTGAAACTGCATATTTTTAGAAAATATAATGATTTAATCCTTGAAAAGTTCCATTTAAAGGATTCCAATTGAATAGGGTTTGATCAAACCACCTCAGACCAATGCCCCTTGGATAGAAGCCCACTAGTTTTAAACCATACCTATAATGAAGTCTCCTTTACACCTATCAAAATGCTGATAAAAAACCACTTTTGATTTACCTTTTGGGGGATCAAATGAATTCATTTAAAATTTACTTTTTTGTAAGTATGTATTCCTTATTATAAGCTTCCAAAAATTATAATTTTAATTAAATTAAATTTTATTATTATATTTATTTTTTATTTCTCGTGAATGTAGGTTTTTCACTGAAAATTAGGTTATATGTTCTGCACATGTGGAGAAATAGAAGATTATAAAAAAAATTAAAAAATATGAGTGAACTAGTTATTAGAGTCCTTGATCCAACAAAAATAAATAAATTGAATTTTGATACATATAAAAAAAAAAAGCGTTATATGGCCACGTTGTGTCTAAATTGTAATTGGTTTGACTTTGAAACTTGATTAAAGAAAAAATATTCAATAAAAAACTATCTAACCAAGTGGAAGCACTAGATATTAGAGTTAAAAATATAAATTTGAAATAATTTTAATTTTATCCTTCTTGGAAAACAAGTTATATGTGATACGGTGAGCATCACTTTTTAAAAATGTTGTTTTTTGAAAAAAAAAACTAGTTTTCGAGGGAGATGGAAAAAGAAGTGCAATTTGATTCCAAAAATTTTGAAAAAAATATATTTAGAATCTACAGAAAAAATTTCATGAAACTATAGTTTGCATCATCTTCAAATTCCTCACGGTTTAGCCGCTATAGGTGCCCAAAAGTGGAGATTTAGTTCAAAAAAATTATTTCAGTGTCCAGTTTGGCCAAAAATTGTAAACCACTATTGTGGGATCACAAAAGTTTGATGGAATCAATTTTATTTTTGTCCACTTCAATTACTCTATGAGATATGAAAAACCCAAGAAGTTTACCACTATTTATGCCAAAGACACATTTTTTTGGATTTAATTGCATGTTGTATTGTTTTATGCGTTCAAAGATTTTACGAAGGACATTGACATTGTCTTGTCATGTTAATGATTTAGTGAGGATATCATAAACATAATCTTCTAACATTTTGTGAATATAATCATGAAAGATTAATGTCATTGCACGTTGATAAGCTACGCCGACATTCTTTAAACCAAAGGGCATCACAACCCAGCAAAATGTACCCCAAATAGTTGTAAAGGTGGTTTTGTATTGATCATGAGGATTAATAAGGATTTGATTATAACTAGAAAATCCATCCATGAATGAAAAAAAAGCATGTCCAGCAATTGAATCCAAAATCATGTCTATATTAGGAATCTAAGAAAATCATCTTTTAAGGAGGCTTTATTCAAATCTCAAAAATTTGTGCATATCCTAATACTATTATTAGGTTTTGCAACTATGACAATGTTTGAGATCCAAAGAGAATAATCAATAGGTTTAATAAAGCTTGCATCAAGAAGTTTCTCTAGTTCTTCTTTAACATGCAAGGATACATCATGGTGCATTTTGTGAATTTTTTGATGGATGGGTTTAGTATTTGGAGCAAGGACAATGTTATGCATCATAATTTTTGGGTTAATTCCTAGCATATCAAAATATTTCCAAGCAAATATTTTAGTAAAATCATGAAGTGTTTATGTCTTCTTGTTCATCATCATCAAGGAACTTCCCAATTTTAATAATTTCATTTTTATTATGAATATCCATAAAAACATCAATTGTATTGCCTAAAGGGAGTGCATTGGATTTAGGACTGTCAAATTCAAAGAAATCTTCAATGATATATTTTGTTTCTTGCTTGGTGACATTTAAAGCATGGGAAATATTTTTCATGTAAGTAGGCGAGGATGGGGTATCAAAAACACCTAATAGATGTTTCAAAGCCTCATCACTATCGGCATACGTCAATGAAGGAGGTAAGGTTATATCCAACAAATCAGGATGTTTGATTTTGAGTCTATGTTACAGGTGACATGTTATAACATTAATGTTTAAATATGGTTGTTGTGCAGTATTTGTCTTTTTAGAAAAAGAATATCCTAATCCTATTTTCATTTCTTGTGTATTAGGTTCAATAGGGACATGAATACCTTGTTCATATTTTCCACACCATTTTCTAGTATAACCTAATTTTTTTACAAATTTATAACCTTTCCCATAAATTCTTTCCATCTTGCACGGGGTTGGTGGGGATTGATAATCTATCTCATCAAAATTTATTCTGCATGTTGCATTTTGATCCATATTGTAAGAGATAAATGTTTGATTTGATTGTTCATAATTTTGAGTGGACATAATTGCTAGTTGTTCATCTTTCTCATCTTTCTTTTCCATAAGTATGTATTTTCCCATGAATGAGGGTATGAATTCTAAGGATCCCCAATCATCACCAAATAATTTAGAGGCCGATTTCGTATCATTGTGTTCAATTTCAAGAAGATCAATGTTAGAAGTGGGAATGAATGTTTTTAAAGGACTTGTAACCCCTTTTTCAAGGTGAAAGAAACTTTCTAGCTTAGGGTCTATTTCAATTTGATATATACAATTTTTGTAAACATACTTCATGATATGGTGAAGGGTAGAAGACACTGCATTCATCTCATGAATCCATGGTCGGCCTAAAAGGAGATTATAGGAAAGGTCATAAGGCATGACATGGATAGGAGTCTACAAAGTAACCACTCCAACCATAATAGGTAAAGTAATTATCCAAAGCGGTTGCTTTGTTGTATTATCAATTCCTAAAATAGAAATGGAATCAGATATTATTTGTGATCTATCAACTTTTAAGTGATCAAGGAGAATCACACTACACACATTAAGGGTAGAACCATTATCTATGAGAGTGCATTTAATACATGTGCGATGGAATTGAGCAATGATAATAAAGGAATCATGTTGTTTTCATAACTCAAAAGGAGGGAGCTCATGTTGATGGAAAGTAATATCAAGACCATGCTTTTGAAAAAGAGCTGCCACATCATTCAAAGTAATTCTAGGAGGAATTGTGAATTGTTTTAAAGCGGTTTGAAGAATGGTGTAGTAAGTGAAGTTTGAAGTAAATCCCAAAGAGAGATTTTGGCAAGAGTATTCTTTAATTTTTCAACAAGATCATGCTCTTTTGCAGGTGGCTTATAGCAAGGAGCACTAGGAGGATTAGGTAAAGGTAATGATGGTGAAATTGGTTGTGGTGGTTGTGGGTTATTTCATGTGTTGTATGTATGAGCAACAATATCATCACTAGATTTTTGTGATACATTAGTGTTGGGCAGGTATAAAGTGTAGCATGGACGATTAGAGGGATGAAGTAGATGTGAGGGTGGGTAAAGGATAAGTTTAGGTTGAACAACATTAGCGTCATTGATTTTAGGGGTATCATGACAAACCAAAGTGGATGAGTTGGATGAGATGAATTCCTAAAGAGACTCATTTAAAAAATGAAAATCATCACTACTAAAAGGTGTGAAGGGTTTACGATCATCAATTGGTTTAGGATGTTCAAGAAAATTATTAGAGGTAGGAACTATGGTTATATCAAGTTGTCGACCAAAAGCCTTAGTGGATGAATTATTCGAGATGAAGTCTTGGAGGGCTTCATCCAACAAATCAAAATCATCACAAGAAAAAAATTTGAGGAGGGATTGATCATTAAGGGTATTAGATTTCTCATGACAAGCATTAGAGGATGAAGTGAGTGACATGATGCTTGTAAGGGCATCATCTAATTGGTTGACATCATCAATACTAAGTGGCTTGGATGAGATGGTTTTTCAAATTTGTATCATGTGTTTAATTAGATCGTTTGATGTGGTGTGTGATTGGTTTTGAATATTTTCTAGAGTTTCCTCAATGTAAGTTGATTTGAAAGGACTACAAAATATGACTAAAAATGGAACTTGTAAAATCCTAAGACTATCCATAAATGCCATGAAAAGAAATAAAATTTATGCTAAGGAAAATATAAAGAACTAACTAGAAATAGAAAGGAAATAATAGAAAACAAAAAAGATGCAATGCAGGAAATGAAAATCTAGAAATGCTAATGAAAAACTGTAAAGGGACTGATTCACCCTAGGTGGCGACTGAGTCCCAGGAGATAACTTTTTTAATGCTTTTCTGATTTTTTGGTGTTTTCTGTGAAATTTCAACTCTGTATGATGCAAATACAGAGATGCAGGATAATGGAATGAAATAAAGTAAAGAATGCTTTCACTAATGCAATGATTTTAAGAATCCTAAAACAATGCAAGAGCATGAAATAATGAAAACTTAAGATGCAATTAGAATGTAAATTAGAGTGTTATTATGTTCAAAATTTGGGCTCACCAAAATGAAATATAGATATTTGGGACCATATGGACTACTCTTGCACTTCTAGGGATTTTCACCTAAAAGGAGAGAGATAGGGCCAAAAATGCTAATGTATCACTCAAATTAAGATGTGTGTGATGTGATGTGATATAAACAAAGTTAAATATGTGCAATGGATTAATCTGTACAAATTAAAATGAATGCAAAACTAAGATGTAAGAATTTTTTGAAAACACAGTGCTATTTGCAAAAAGACTAAAATAATGAACAAAAATGCAACCTTTAATCAAACGGAGAGCTATTTCTCAAAATATGTGTACCTAGAAAGCTATAGAGGACATGAGAATAGTCTGGAAAGTTGGTGAAATTTAAACTTGGGCTAACTGGGACTCATTCACCACCTTGGGA
Source organism: Sequoia sempervirens (assembly GCA_007258455.2). Lineage (NCBI taxonomy): Eukaryota > Viridiplantae > Streptophyta > Pinopsida > Cupressales > Cupressaceae > Sequoia > Sequoia sempervirens. Next base: position 428,101,344 of record VDFB02281492.1, on the reverse strand, counting down.
AAATCGGTCCTAGGTCAGGACTTTTTTGATCACAATCTATTTTCTAATAGCTGGGGATATGAAGCATCTAACTCAAATCTACATCTTTAGGTGGGACTCATTCACCAAGCATGGTGAAGCAGTCCACTTTCTAATTCCTGCAAACTCAAAACTCAAATCTGTACCATGACACCTGTACAACAAATTTTGACGAAGACCCAATTCTAGATCTCAAAAAATCCCTACAAAAAGGATTAAAAGAGTTGGTCTAATGGGGGGTTTTCCTTGGTAACACCCATAGGTAGGTAATTAAACCCTTAATAGAGAAAAATTTGCATAAACCCTAGCCTTAGATGTATTAAAGACTAGGAAAGGCTGAAACATAAGAAGGGTTATATTCTATTGCTCTAGAACAAGACATGCAAGATTGATTGAAGTGATGCAAGATCTCTACCTTAGAAACCTTACAACACATGAAATATGGATATAAAATGACATGCAAATGCTAAATAAACACAATGAAAACCTTAATATGAAGATAGAATGAAAATGGAAGATGGAATCAATAGGAAACCAAGTCCTTAGGCATGATTTGGTGGCTAGTTGCACCTCTTCACCCTAGATTTTTTCATGATTCACCATAGGCATCCATCATCAACCCTTTGCAATTTTGGATCTTGACAAGATTAGTGAGCTTAAAGACCTACAAAACCCTAGTTTTCTATCAACACTTCATCTTTTGATGATATAACTTGTTGTAGAATGATTTTCTTTTAGAATTTCTTTTGAAGAATAATAATGAGATGACAAGGGATGAAAAATATTGTGTAAAATGACCTAAAATGTGTATTTATAAGAAATAACACCTTATTTTCTTGTTAATTAGACCTAAGAGGCCAACATCCATCAAAAGCATAAGTTAAATTGATTTAATTCCCACTTGATTTTGAATTTTACCTCAAAGGGGACTCATTGACCACCCTTGGAGACTGGGTCCCACCAGAGGGGACTCATTCACCCAAGGTGGTGAATGTGTCCCACTACTACTGTTTGAAGGTGGGTTGTTAGGGTATGATGTTATTAAATGTTGTTTGTTAGGTTTTATGTGATTTTAGATGTGAAACGTGCCTCTAGATCAAAATTAATAAGTCTAAGGGGCCTATAAATGTTGTCTTGAAGGGAAACGATGTGAAGGGACTCAAAATTGGGTCTAATTATGTGAGAAATTGTCTCTTTTCTCAAGAGGGTCCAATTTTCTCTGACACAACTATAGAGCCCTTTCTATCCTCTCTAAACATTTCATAATCCATAACATCAATTTGCCACCTAAGCTCCACAAAAGCCAAACTATTTGAGACATACAAGGGTACACAATGGGGTGCCACCTTAGCTTCATAAACCATAATCAAAGTATAGTAAGAATGTAGAAACTAGTCAACCCATTTTTTTATTGTTGTAGATCCTGGTACATCCTTTGGGCGCATAACACTTCTGATATCTCGAGAAATTTTGAATCTAGGTATCACACCCAATGACTCTAAGATACCATGTATTATAACATTGGAAAATAAGATGTAATTGGAATTGGAGCAATCCTAATCCCAAATGTATGTCCACATTTGTACAGGGATAGCCTTATTTTCACTATCCCTAATCTTTAGATTTAACTTCCTTTTTAACTCATAATCTCCTCCCCATAAGAGCATATGAATCAATAAGGAATAATGGGGGAAAGATAGAGGGAGCACTTCCTTTTCCAAATTGACTAAATCCTCATGCATTTGTTCAACAACAAAATTAGCATAATCAAAACAAGTTTTTTGATTATATTCTTGTATATCTACCACCATCACCAACAAATCAGGGGCTATTCTAACCTCAAAATCCTGAGCTAGCACTTGGTTTAAACAATAATAAGTGTTTTTGACATAATCTTCAAATTCTTTATACTCAAAAGGCTCAGCATCCTGAACAATGATTTTTTCCCTACTCCTTCTATGTCACACAAGTATTGCTTCTCTGTATGCAAATTTTCTCCTTTAACATTCACCATACATGTTAGCACGCCTAAACATTGCAATATAATTGGGATTTAACCCTTGAATACATCCAAAATTTAATCCTTTGTCACCTCCATAATTATATCACCATTCTCACTCTTGATTTACCTGTCAGTAGGGTCATAGTGCCTTTCTAGCTCCATCATTAAATCAACTTCCACAAACACATTTGGAACCACTAACTTTACTAGGCTCAACCCCCACAAATAGCATGAATCTTACTGGAATTTCGCCTATTGAAAGCATAATGAAGCAATTTCCATCCACTCTAGGGCTACGGTTTCTCACCAATTTTTCCAACATTATCAATCAACCTAGTGGTAACAACAACTTGTCTTGTGGGCCTTTTACCAATTTGTGACCCTCCCTCTTTGATACCTCCAAAAGTTTCTTGCATAATTTTTTTGTTTCTTTCTTTGCACTTCTAGATCTAGTGGAAGTCGCAGGGGTACTAGGTAAAGGGTTAGACATAGTCACTGGCTTAGGCTTAATTTCAACTAAAGTATGTTGAGTTTTAAGCCTTTTGACCCTCTTTTTCTTTAGTTTCCTTTCTAGTCTAACACAAGATTCACTAGGCTTTGGGTCACTCATGCTTGTAGCACAAATGGAAACTAGGGTTTACAATTTCTTATAGCCAAATAAAACCCTTCATAGTTATGATAGGATAAAACACTTCTATTGAACATGACACCTTTATTTACAATTTAGATAGTGCTCAATTATCAAATTGAAATCACCAAAAAAGAATAAATTTTAAATTCCACCATTTTTCCTATCAACTTTGTAGGGCATTCACCTTACTACCTCAATTAAAAGGAAGTATTACTTTTTCTTACCCAGATGAAAGTAGTGTTACTCTAGTTGTTGATAATCTCTGGACCTTTCCTTGCAAATTCTTTGGCCTCTTGTATTTTGTCCGCAAGACAGTGAATTAGGATGAACGATAAACGAGATATCTACTTTCTATTACGGTTGAGAGAGGAGCATGTCACCATTAATATTTGATATTAAGCTCACACAAGTGAACTAAAAATTAGTCGTTCAATTTTAAACCTTGTTTGTTGATCCTTTAGTTTCAAAACTATATTAATGGTTATTGATCCACCTCGCCACCTTCCTTTTTCTTTATAAAAAATCCTTAGGATTTCTCCTCATTTCCTATTCATGTAGTGGTTGTCGCCAATCACTGATTTACTTCATTCTCATCTATCTTTATCAGCAATGTAAGTGCCTCTTGTGATAAAATCTCAGCCCTTAGATCTATGGCTAGTTTCCTCATCTCATCCATCTCTATTGCTCCTTGACTTCCATCAGTGACAAGAGATGTAAGTACCATAGTTTGACATGTACACCTGCATAACAATCAATGGCGCAAAATATATCACAAATAGAATGTAATCAAGTTAGTGAGAGAAAACTCCTTAAAAGGGACCATATAACTCATCCCTAATCCTCCTCTTAGCACTAAAAAAAAAATTGTGAGATGCGATGCAATTGGAAACTCATCTTCTCATTCATCGATAATTTAAAACAATCTCTTCATAACATATTGGCGATGAGTGATGAAACTATGATCATAAATTGAGAGGTCATCTCTTATTGCTATTACAACCATAAGAATTGAAAAATCATTAGTGATAAGCAATCCCCTAAGAACTTCGCTCATCACTATTTGCAACCAGAAGTTCAAGGATTAATTCACGATGAGTGATATCAAAGAGATATCATCTCATTGCTCATCATTGATTTAAAACATATATTTCAAAAGCAATCAGCATTGAGTAATAAGGACATGAGGCCAATTAAACTTAAGTAAAAACTTTTAAGCACGAGCTCATAACTTTTTTTAATGGAGGGGACTTCCTAGGATGATATGATAGATAGAAAAATACTTAAGAACCCAAAAATCATTATAACAAAGTTTTTTGGACCCATGATGAGGAAACCAGTTTCCTGATTATAGAAAATTTTAAAAATAGTGACCGACAGCAGGCAATACGTAGTCAACAGCAAAATAGAATGCTCAAGTGATTTCAAGGAAACAAATCCTAAAACATTCCTAAATGTAACAAGGGTTTAAGATGGGACATGAGAATTAAGGTTCCATCATAACCTACCCTTACTGACAACAAAAATTTCTTAATCAAAACCATTGACTAGCTCCTTGAAGTAGCTTCCTTTTTCATCAATTTTCAATCCTTCACATGCTTATGAGCAGCCAAGAGGTGGAGATTAAACAAATATATTTCCAATGGATCTAATATTTCTTGAAGGATGAAATCAAACCCACTTACCTTTTCATGCTTATTATGCATATTGTAGTTTTGAGGTTCATTGTTAAGTTGGATGTATTCTTCTTCAACTACAAATTCATGCTTGGGTGGAAGCATGAATCGTGATACTTTTCTAGCCTCCATTATAGCTACATTTAAGATTGTAAATCCTTGTGAAAGAATAAAAATTGAGCTCTCCTTGATGGTTTCTTGTTTTCAGGTGGATGGTTTATCATTTTGTTGACTTGTCAAAACCACTTCTTCTAATTATTTTCGAAAAAACAAAGAGATTTCTTCTATATGTTCTTGTGTTTGGTGATTTTCATCTTTCAAATCTATTGGATTGAAATCTTTAAATTTTGCACAAAATGTCTCTAAAACATCCCAAAATAAGTATTCTTCAACATATTCCTTTCTTTTTTGTATAATAGGACTAATTTTGAATTCATAGTAGCTTTGACTAACAACCTTATGTGTATCAACTTCTTCTATATTTTTTAAAACAAGGTTGCCATCATTTTCCTCATCTTTCTCAATGAAAGAAGGATGTCCATCAAACCATAGTGTGAGAAATTTCCTTTGCACCATCCCCTTCTTAATTTCTATTCCATTGTCCCAATTGATTTGTTGACATAGGAATGTTCTCTTCATCTTCAACAAAAGATGGGAGTGCCTCAAACCAATCAATCAACACTTCAAGTTCAACACTTCTTGCTTGTCATTCATACACTATTGTCCTAGTTGATCATGCTAATCAACCTCTTTCTACAAAGTATGGTTTTTCCTATTCCACCTCATGTGTAAGTGCACCTATAGAAAAATACTATTCTTGTTTTTCCTCAAAAAAATTCCTCTTCTTGGTCACTAAACCAACTATCTTGGTAGACAATGGGCTCATCTTTGCAAAGGTGAATGGTGCTAGGACAAGAAGCTTGATTATAAAGGTCTTATTAGGTTTTTTGAGGAAGAATAAGTTTAAGATAGGGTTTTTCATGAGTGATACTAGGTTGATTGTGCTTAATTTTAGTGTTCTAGAATGGGTGAAGACTCCTAAAACTTGAAATCTCAAACTTAAAAGACTTACTTAAAAACTCAGGAGACATACCTTTATTAAAGCTACGAATTTTATACCTTTATTAGAGGTTTATTTGGAACACAAGTAGCTTATTTTTCTTCCAACCTTTTCCCTTGAGCAATAAAAATCTTCTACTCTTTCTTGGAAACAATCTCTTTTACAAGAGACTCTTCATATCTCTCATTTTGGTAATTCAACTCTTGCCAGTGTTGTTAGTCTTGATAAGCCAACTATTCTCGATTGTATTCATACTCTTGGTCTCTTTCAATTTCATTTAGTTGAATTTGAATATCTATAATTGTATCTAATATTCTCAAATTACCATCATTTTGAGGTTGTTTATGAGGATAACTATGATGGTTGGAAACAAAGTGACCTTCTTGTGGTTGATTTTTGACATATGTAGTTTTCTAAGAGGCTTGAGAAGGGGTGGGTGATTGTTGTAAGAATGATAAATAAACTAATAACCTATTGTTAATGGGTTACTTTGGATAAAACCATTAGTATTGATGCAAAGAAAAGGAAAACCAAACACATTCAATGACTAATTTTTCAAAACATTGATAGGACAACCCATAAATGAAAGGAACAATCATTAATAACTTTCACAAAGAAAATAATGAAGCCAATTTCTCTAGTGGGATTACATATTAAATAATTATATAATTTCCCTCCAATTTTCATCAAAATCCAATGGTGGAAAAGTAAGTTATGTCATTTTTCCTAAAATAGGAAATCCTAGTTAGGGTTTAGACCTATCCTCACAAAAATGTTCAGAACTAATTGAAATCTCCATGAAAATGACCCAATTTTTTTTTGAAAGATAGAAACTTATATTGATCGATTCAAATTGGTTTCATCCTAATATTGTACTGTACATTTCCATACTAGCATGGTTTCAGATTGAAAATTCTAGAAAACATTGTTAGTACATGGTAGCCTTCACTAAAATGGCCATATCTCACACAAAAATCAATAAAATTTAATGAGATGGAAATAATTGTAAAATAGAAAAAATATATTTCCATCCATATATTCTAATACTTGATATGAGGCCATATGGGGCCATACAATGCATGACTTCAGCTTGAAAATAATGCAAGACTCAGAAAAATGCACACAAATTGAGGTTTTCCTTCATCAAAACTTCAAAACAATGTCTCTAGCCCCCCAATTTGAGTTTTGGAGAGAGTATTTATACATTACCAATTAAAAATAACTCTTTGTAAGAGTTTCTTAATTTTCATGTAAATGTTTCTTACTTTTTCACACCTTTCCAAAGTTGCATATCAACTTTTAGCAGCATTTGGCATCTTTTAGAATTTTAAAACAAAAAATCAATTAATCACTCCAAAATGAATCCATACGATTCCAAATGGTCATAATTGAGCTTATGAGTCTCCAAATCACTCTAAAAAACCTAAAACCAAAACAATAACAAAAATATGCTTATGAGGCTTCTAATGCCCCTACACCATACTCTCGAGGAAAAGAAAATTTGAGGTCCACCTCAAATAATGATCAGCTACTTTTTAGCTTCCTCCAATTGTGTTGTAACTTCTCTCAATATTTTCCATGGTTGGCTTGATCTTCTCTCTATTTCTTGGTGTCCATTCTTTTCTACATCGCTTTCTTGTTGTGTCTTCTCTTGCTTATTATCTTCTCTACTTCAAGGTTCCAAAACTCTAGTTTTTGTTCATATGCCACATTGCCACAATCCATTTCATCTTCATAATTTTAATACAATTTGTGAGAATATTCATCATCCATAAAATTAGAAAATACAACCAGTACCTCTATTGTTTTTGCAATCTCTTCTTCACCATATTGTGCTACATTTGCATAACAATATTGCTACACTACATTCACTTCTCCTTCATTATACTCTTTTCCATCTTCATCTTCATTTGTTGTACCTACAAACACACACTCACAAATATTGTTAGAATTTTTTTCTGAGTCTCAATGGACTCATTTTCTTCATCTCTTTCCTCTTCCTTAGATGGCTTTGGCTCTTCCATCATCTTGATTAATTTTTTTATCTTTCTTCTCAATTGTTGCCTCTTTCTTCTTTCTGCAATTTCCTTTATCGACCACTTGACAATTTTGTAAATGGTGATGTTCCAACTCCAAACACTTGTTACTATACTATGTATTATTTCTTCAATTTTTTTTTTAATTTTTCCTAAATCTTGTCACAACCCTATTATCTCTTGTTGAATAATTACTTGTTTTTCCTTCTCATCTTTCTTCTTCATCTCACCCATTTCTCTTCTCATCTCATTTTGCTTGGTTAAAAACTTCTTACTCTTCAGGTCTTCATGGATTATTATCCTCAACACTTGCATTCTTTTGGTATCCCAATGCCTTCACACACACAACTATCCTCTACCCAAAAAGATTCTAGAAGATGCACTCTCCAAGACCTCTTCTACCCACTTCCTTTGAATGGAAGAAATATGCACACATTCTACTTAGTTTCATCACCATTGGAGGATATAAGTCACCAACTCTCATTTATACCTGCACTAAAATTTCTCTCACAACTTTCTTGTCCTAGTACATAGCTTGCACTCTCGGGGTCTTCTAGCTTTGATACCAAAATGATGTAGAGAAAAGGAAAACAAAACACATTCAATGACTGATTCTTCAAAACATTGATTGGACAACCCTAAAATGAAAGGAACGGTCATTAATAGCTTTCAGAAAACAAATAATGAACCCAATCTCTCCCCTATGATTAAAGATAACATAATTACATACTTTCCCTCCAATTTTTATTAAGATCCAATGATGGAAAATAAAGTTATAGTGTTTTTCCTAAAAATAGAAATCTTAGTTAGGGTTCAAACCTATCCACACAAAAATGGTCATAACTTATTCAAATCTCCATGATAAATGACCCAAACAAAAAGCATGGAAATATAGAAACATATATTCATCCATTCCATTTGGTTTCATCCCAATATTATACCGTACATGGTAGTACTAGCACATTTTCATGTTGTAAATTTTGGAAAACATTGTTAGAACAGGGAAGCCTTCACTAAAATGGTCATATCTAACACAAAACTAAATGAAATTTAATGAGATAAAAATAATTGTAAACTAGAAACAAATATATTTCCATCCATATATTATATTCCTTGATATGATTCCATATCAGGCTATGCAATGCATGACTTCAGCCTAAAAACAAAATACTCAAAAAAAGGCACACAAATTTAGGTTTTCATTCATAAAAAATTCAAAACAATGTCTTGAACCCCCCAATTCAAGTTTTGAAGGGTGTATTTATAAATTACCAATCAAAAAAAACATCTTTGAAATAGTTTCTTTATTCACATGTAACTTTTTTTTTTCTTTTTAACACCTTTTTGAAGTTGTGTGACAAATTTTAGCAACATTTTGCAACTTTTAGGATTTTAAAACAAAAACCCAATTAATCACTTCAAAATGAATCCATATGATTCCAAATGTTCATAAATGACCTTATGAGATTCCAAATCACTCTAAGAAACCTAAAACCAAAAAATAACAAGAATATGCTTATGAGGCTCCTAATACCCCTTGCACCAAGTATATTTCGTTTGGTATTGATGATAGGAAGTTGCATGAATAGAGTTTTAATGGAGTGGAAGATGGTAAAGTTGTATTAACTAAAAAAATACATTATGCAGTGTTCAAACCAGCTAGAAATTCATAGAAATATTCTTAAAATCAAAATAATCAAGACTTATTTTTATAAAACTTGAGCACATACACGGACTCTTCTTCAAACCAATAGAACAAAATTGGAGTTTACAAGGGTGTGAATATTATTGATATTGAACCAAATATTTTTGGGTATGAGGGCTCTCTTACATTTCTAGGGTTTTGCATGTAAAAGGAGAGGTACCAAAAATATCAATGGCTCACTCAAGAATAATCCCTTGAGATTCGAATGCAAATGAGATTGAACTTTTTCAAATGGGTATGTCCTAGGTGCTAAAAAAAGATAAAATAGATCAACTACTAATGCAAAACTTAGAAAATGCAAAATTTTTGAAAACACCCTGTGATATGCAAAAGGACTTATAAATGCAAACAAACTATAAGAGAAACTTATGAAATTGATAGTGTTCACCTAGAAACTAGAAAAGGATGGAATGGAGCTCTGAAATCCTAAATTTCTGATTTTGAAGCTAACTAGGACTCATATAACAAGTTGGACGACTTAGTCCTATTTCGAGAAGATTCTGCTAGAACAAGTTTCAGACAACTAGGTAGTCAGAAATGAAAAATATTTATTTTGAGCCTAGTAGTGAGACTCATTCACCACAGATGGTGAATCAATCCACTTTAGGATTCCTAGAAATTCAAAAGTGGAATCTATACCTTCCAGTCTGCACTTTTGCTCCTGACAGGTTTTTAGATCTGAAACTATATCATTCATCTTGTAAGTGTTCTCCAAGATTCTTTTAGGACTTTGAAAACTTTTCATGGTTTAAACAAGTTATTTAAAACTTTTCCAATCTAGCTCTTTCTCAAATCTACACACTAGATCCTAAAAACACATGCAAAGAGAGGGAAAAATTGTCAAGGGTTAGTGAATAGAGGTCTGCCTTGGTCAAACCTTGGTTTGGTGATTAAACCCTTGGAAATGAAATGAAATATGGAAAGATAATGATGAATGAACAAAATTAATGCTACAACTCATCAAACCCTTTAGGTAGAACTTTGAAGAAATGCATGTAATAGGTCCAATGGAAGTAGACTTGAGGATGCTTGAAATGCTTAGAATGCTTAAGTGATGGATTGATGATTGATGAAATGATTGAGTGAAAAAATGGGGTTGAAATGAGAGGGAAAAACCTATATTTGTACACACTTATACAATAATTCCTGAAAATTATCACATCACATTCCGACCTTAGATATTAGAAAATAATAACCCACCAAAAATTTGATATTATTTTGATTTTTGTGCCAAAGGGGACTCATTCGCCCCTAGTGGAAAATGGGTTCCACTCAAGAATTTTAAGTGGGTTTTGGAAATTAAATATTTAAAATGATGCTTATCAGGATTATTTTCAAAAATACACTTAAGTAAGGAATGTAAGTGTAAAATAGGGCCAATTAAAGTATAAGAAAGGTCATATTATTAATTACAAGGCTAGAAAAGCATGAAATTTTGTTACAACACTTTGAAATAAGGCTTAGTAAATGATAAAAATAAGTTATTTAGGTGAAGTGGATTAATAAGATCCTAGAAAAGTGTGAAGTTGTGTTACAAAACTTCACAACACTTGTGCAAAGCATCATTAAATTCTTATTAATTCAAAAGGGCCCTAGACTTAATGTGAATGAGTTAACCACATTAGAATGCTAAATCAAGGAAATGCTAATCCAACATCCACAAGGACCCAAATGAGCGTGAAAATTTCCATAGATCCATTTTTCTACGCTACATTTAGCCCCTACTTTAGTGAGAGGGTTAAATGACTTCAAACTCACTAAAGTAGCCGAACATGCACATCAAGAGGGATCTAAATGTACCCATGCTGGAAAGATGAGAAAACAACAATCAAGACAGATGATCTAACCCCCAAGATCAAGATCCCATTCAAAACCAAACATAAGCACAAGGGAACACACATGAAAATGATGTAAAGAATGAAAGGGAGAAAATTAAAGAAGGAAAGAGAGAATTGGATCAAGCTTTGATCATTTGTCCATCCCGATGTGGATCAGATCTAGGTTGTTAGTCCAAAAAATGCATAATTACTTTGAGGTGACGGAACTCATGGTTTTTTGCAGGTAAGAAGTCCTAGAAGGTGAGAAACATACACTCATGGTCGGTATGCACTCACACACATGCAAGTGGCTATGGGGAAATTCATGCCTCAGAATGGACTTCCTACTCAACCATACCGAAGTTATGCCTCTTGATAATTTTAATAAGGTGCCACAAAAGAAAATGACTTTTCGAGCTTCACGAGACAAGCAAAACTTTGTATGCCTAAATCTCATGAAAAAATGTGATGGCTCTAAAAGCATGAAAGTTGTGTTATGCAAGGTGGCTATATAACAAATGCAAAATGAAACATGCAAAGAATTTTCAAATGAGTCTTGCTTAGTTCATGCAAGGTTTTTAACTTAGGGAACATGGTGTCTAATGTCTCTAAGAGAGGACTAATCAAAGAATAGAAAATTTGCAACTTAGGGGATGTAGTGTGTCACATCAATCCACCAAGAGGAATGCAATATGATAAGATAGTTCATGCTCATGAAGGAAACTACACCCAATGTCATCCCCAAAGCAAAAAAATGCATTGTATGAAGTAAGAAGGTTGCACTAAGAACCAAGAAAATGAAAAATACAAAATAATAATGCCAATGTGTGCCCCCACTTTAAAGGAATTGCTAATGTCATACTATGAAAAATTACTTTAAAGTAGCAAATGAAAAAAGAAAACAAGAAGAAAGACATAAGAGCAAACTTGGAAAGCCCTATGCCAATTCATATGTTTCTGAGTAAGGCTACATCATGTCAAGTAAGGTAAAAGGAAAAGAAAGGGGTTTCCCCCAAAGTGAAAACACCAAACACATAAGGGATCTATGGATTTGGTGTTAGTATGTTCTTTTCTCCAATGTTGTTTAGAGAGTTTCGAACTATCATCATCCCCTAAATACATAGAACTAGAAGAATGACACAAAGAGAGTGAAAAACAAAAAAAAGAAAGAACCTTTTGCATCAACATTGAAGAGACATATGGTGTCACAATGCTTTGCATCTTCCCCAAGAGGAAAACATAAGAAAAAAGACAAAAAAAAGGTAAAGGAAAAAGAAAGTATTTTGGGTCAACATGAAGGAGACATAAATGTCTCAATGCCTTGCATCATCCCCAAAAGGAAAACACAAGAAAATACAAAAATGATAAGTAAAAAAGGTAAAAGCAAAGGTCCTTTTGGGTCAACATGAAAGAGACATGAATGTCTCAATGCCTTGTGTCATCCCCAAAGGGAAAACACAAGCCAAAAAGAAAAAGACAAGAAAAATGAGAAAAGATAAAAAGGCGAAAGAGATGCATGACATAGAGAAGAATGGAGGTAAAAATAGATGAATGTCACAAATAGAGAGAGCATCAAATAGAACATCACAGGGGATCACATTATGTACATGCAAGCACACAAAAGAAAAATAAAAAGAAAATGAAAAAGACTAGTAAGGAAACTGTGAGTCAACCATCAAGCAAGTCATTTGCCTCCCAATCATGTAAATAAAATGTGGAGGGCATGTGGCTAACTAAAGGGACAATAGAAAGTGTCAAACCAGGAGAAGTTTCAAATATCTCATTTAAGCTCATCGAAGAGAAAAATAATGTGTTCAAATCACTATGCACCTCTTCATCAATTTTAGCGATCTCATCATCATCATCCAAATTAATCACAATAGGAGGATGAATGATAATGTTGAATGAAGAGTGAAAGTATTGTTGTGATTGTTGTATTGGATCACTTTGTGGTAGGTCCGGAGGATGATTATCATGCATTTCTTTGATCAAGTTTGGATATTGATTTTCTTTATTAGGTTCATGTAACTTGCGAGCAAGTGCACAATGTTTGTGCCTAGGCTCTCTAGCACCTCTATTTCTTTTGGTTTCGTTTTGAAGTTGTGTTTGGGTAAGAGCGGGTTGATGAACCATAGGTTTCTTTTCTTCCCAAAGGGGAGGAACAGAAGGAACCATAGGAGTTTGTTCAACCACTTTCTCTTTTGCTTTGTAAACTTTTTTTATTTGAGGAGGCATCATAGAGTTACTTTCATTGTCTCTTGGTCTCTTGGACGATGAAGGGGAAGTTTTTGTGTTCGTTGATCTTGGTTTTTTGGTTCTTGTTCGGGTTGAAGCATTGTTCCAACTATGATAGGAGTGTCAGAGGTAAATGAGGACATATTTCAGAGAGACAATTCTGCTATTTTGTTGGCTTTGAATTTTTGGCAAGCTATATGAAAAAGAAGTCTCATTGTGGTGTTATAGGTTCCATGGGCTCAGGCCAAAAGGCTTGTAAGGAAATTTTTCCTTTGGAAGACAAGGGATTAAAGCCAGTATGGTAGATAGTGAATATTTCATTGTCAAATGGAAACTTTAAGCATTTGTGTAGAACCTAAGGGACAACTTTCATTGAGCAAAGCCACAAATGTCCTAGCCACAAAAAAAATTGGTTTAACTACGAGATGATGGGGAATGTGACATCTAATTTTTTTGGTCCTATTTATAATAGATAGGTGATCAATCCAATCATAGGGCAACTAAAACAATTGTGCATCTTAATCCATGCTTTTGGTTTATCATACTCATCTTGAAAAGTTCATGTGATACTTAAAATTCCTTGGTGATCACGCTTTCTCCATAGGTGGGATATATTACTATCCCATTAGTGGGCTTGTCATAGATAGGTTTGGCTATGTATAGAGGACCATCAGGTAGATTTTTAATTATATCCTTAGAGGAGAAAGCAATATCAAGAGAGATCTTAGGTTAGCCCTTACGAGGGATAATGTCTATCACACCGACCATTTAATTCATAGGATTAACATGGGTAATATGTGGGATAGGATCATGATGTTCATCATCTATATCAACATTCATCATATCATTCTTTGTAGTTTCACTAGCTTTGAAAAATGAAATATTATGTTTGGGTATTGGATCAGTGAAAATTTATTAGTTTTGATTTAGAGGAACAACAGACTTATTGCCTTGATTGCTAACACCCGCAATGGATAAACAACCAAAATCAATAAGGTCTTGCACAATATGTTTAAGATGCTTACAATGTTTTGTGTCATGTCCATTTTGTCGATGATAGTGGCAATAAGCATTGAATTTAAAGCTTGGAGTTAAAGGCTTAGTAGGGTCAGTTGTTTTGATGACGAGCAAGGTAATAATTTGTTGTTGTAAAAGTTGGGACATTGTTTTATGAAGGGTGTCAAGTAAAGGTGTGAATTGTCTTTTTAGATCTCCATAACTAAAGGGAACCATAGTTTTAATAGTTTCTATTTGGTTATTTGCATTTTGATGTGTAGGCTGAGGATTAAATTGAAGGAACCATTTATTTTTCTTTCTAAATGGTTGGGAATTGTTTTGGTTAGTAGGCTTAGATTTCTTAGTTCGGCTAGAAGTGGACCTTTTGTCTTGACTACTAATCAAATTTTGATAATCACAAAGGGTAGTACACAAGTGCATAAAGAATGGGAATTTTGTCATAGTGAGCTTTTCCTTAATCCTACTTTGCATATTTTCTATGAACATCTTTTGAAGGTGTGGGTTAGTGACCTTGACATCAATTTGGGAATAAAGCAATTGATAGCGTGAGATAAAATCGGTTATCTTTTCTTCCTCATTTTTCTTGCATCTCATCAAATCAGCCAAGGTTTTGTTAGGATCCATGTGCACTTGGAATTGGTTTCCAAATGCATCAACAAGTTCGTTAAATGAACAAATTGAATTGTTTGGTAAAGATGAGAACCATTCCAAGGCCATGTCTTTTAAAGACCTAGGAAAGAGTTTTTCCAATAATTTATCATCAAGGATAAAGTCAATGCATAAAGCAGTGTAGGAATTGACATGGTTAGAAGGATCTCCCTCCCCTCCATATTTCTCAAATCTAGGTACCTCTACACCTTGTGGCATCAGCATAATTTTGAAATATCTCCAAGGACAATGGACTACTTTTAACATAGTATATGGGTGGGCCATTCTAATTTTGGTTTATGGTGGAATTTTTTTTTATGGATGAAATAGTTTAAGAAAGTTGTGTTATGAGAGGATCATTAAAAGTGCTATGAGGTGGAAGTGAAAGTGGTGAGGGGATATATGTACTAGGAGAGCAAGTGAATGGAATGCTTATAGGTGGTAACATGGTAGAGGATAGAACATGCGATGCCACATAGCAACTAGGGATGCTAGTAGGAATACCCAGGGAAGGAATTATATTACTAACTTGTTGCATTGTTATATGGTGATTTTAGGAGTGGTATAGGTAGGTATTGAGGCTATTGTTGAGGGATAAGGGATTTGAGTTCCTCCTTGGCTTGTGACATTGCTTGTTGGGGTAGAAGCAATAGAGTTTCAAGGAAGATATTTTCCAAATATTTTAACTATATTTTTCATAAGGCCAAGTCCCTCATCACTTTCAAACATATGTAAATTTTTTCTATGGTAGGAATTGTAGTAGCAGAAATGTTTTCAAGGCTGACTTGGTGTTGTAGGTGAACTAATTCCTCATGAATTTGAATGATTTTCTCTAGCAGTATATCATCAGTCCTTGGTTAAACATGCATGCTATCGAAAGTCAAAGATTTGCTAAGGGTATTATCTATGCCTAATGTACTATTGTCAATACTAGAAGTGGAAGCTCTAAATAACCGAAGATCCACAAAAATTGTGTTATTGTGAGATGACATGAGCCTTGAACTTCTTCTCACTAAGGTATTAGCAATAGGACACCAAACACTCATGCAAAGGCTTTGAAATGTGAGATGAATGCAAGTGCAATGTAAAGTAACAAGAATGAAATGCTTAAAAATGAAATTCTGGAAAGTAAAACTGAAATGCAAAACAGAAAACAAAAACTTAGAAATTGAAGATTGCATGCTAGAAAATGCAATGAAAAATGTGCAACTGGACTAATTCGCCTAGGGTGGTGAATGAGTCTAGGTAGTAATTTTTTTGAAAATTTTCAAATATTTTGAATTGGTTTTTATGATTTTTTATATTTTTTTATGTAGATATGATATGTAAATGTAGAATTTAACTAATGTTTAATGACATGAAATGCAAAAATGCAACCAATATGAACTTTTCACTAATGCAAAGTTTGAAACCCTAGAATGCAAATTAAATAATGCAAAATGCAATGCAATGTTAATGTAAGCTATTCCTAGGATGTAAATGCACTTTAAATAAGTAATATGATGTTCTAAAGTAAGGTTCACCAAAATGAACTAAATATTTTTGGAATATGTGGGCTCTCTTACACTTCTAGGGTTTTGCACCTAAAAGGAGTGAGGTACGGAAAATCTTAATGGCTCACTCAAGAATAGGCCCTTGAGATTCCAATGTAAATGAGATTTCAATGTACCATAAGGGAATGTCCTAGATGATGAAAACTGATAAAATAGATCAACTACTAATGCAAAACTTAGAAAATGCTAAATTTTTGAAAACACGTTGTGATATGCAAAAAGACCTAAAAATGCAAACAAATTGTAAGAAAAACTTATGAAATTGAAAGTGTTCACCTAGAAACTATAAAGGGATGGAATGGAGCTCTAGAATCCTAAAATTGTTGCTTTTTAAGCCAATTAGGACTCATACGCCAAGTTGGGCGACTTAGTCCTATTTCAGAAAGATTTTGCCAGAATAGGATTCAAACATTTGGGTACTCAGAACTGTAAAATCTCTATTTTTGGCTTGGAAGTGGGACTCATTCACCACAAATGGTGCATTAGTCCATTGTCATATTTTAAGAAATTCAGAAGTGGTATCTGTAACTCCCAGTTTGCACTTCTACTCTTGACAGGTTTCCAGATCTGAAACTATAGGATTCAATCTATAAGTGTTCTCCAAGCTTCTTTTATACCTTTGAAAACTTTGAATGGATTTTACAACTTGTTGAAAACCTTTCCAATATTTCTATTTGAAAAATTTGAACACTAGATCTGCAAAACACGTGCAATGAGAGGGAAAATTGTTGAGGGTTAGTGAATAAGGGTTTTCCTTGGTCAAACCCTAGTTTGGTAATTAAACCCTTGAAAATGAAATAAAATATGGAAAGAGAGTGACGAATGAACAAAATAAATACTACAACTCACCAAACCCTTGAGGTAGAACTTTGAAGACATGTAATTAATAGCTCCAATGGATGTAAACTTGAGGATGCTTTAAATGCTTAGAATGCTTAAGTGATAGATTGATGATTGATGAAATGATTGAGTGAATGAATAGAGTTTAAATGAGAGGGAAAACACTATATTTATACACAATTATGCAATAATTATCAAAAATACCACATCACAAGTCAACCTAGATCTTAGAAAATAATAACTTGCCAGAAATTTGAAATTATTTTAATTTTTGTGCCAAAGGGGACTCATTCGCCCCTAGTGGCAAATGTGTCTCACTTAGGCACCTTAAGTGGGTTTTAGAAATTAAATATTTTAAATGATGTTTGTCTAGATTATTTTCAAAAATACACTTAAATAAGGACTATGAGTGTAAAATGGGGCCAATTAAAGCATAAGAAAGGTCAAATTATTAATGAAAAGCCTAGAAAATCATGAAAGTTTGTTACAAAACGTTACACCACTTTTAAATAAGGCTTGGTAAATGATAAAAAGAAGTTATTTTGGTGAAATATATTAAAAGGATCCTAGAAAAGTATAGAGGTATGTTACAACACTTCATAAGAATTTTGCAAGGAATCATAAAATTCTTATTAATTCACAAGGGCCCAAGACTTAATGTGAATGATTTAACCACATTACAACACTAAATCAAGGAAAATCTAAGCCAATATCCATAAGAAGGACCCAAATGAGCATGAAAATGTCCAAAGATACATTTTTCTACACTACAGATAAACACACCAATATCAACAATAGTAAGAAATTTTTTGAACTAAGATAGTTCAAACTATCCCACCGAGCATGCTAAAAACTATTGTCTCTAAAGTGCACACCCTTGCTGAGCTGATAATCACTCATCCACCTTGTGAAACATGGGATGAGCTCCCTTAGTGTGGGATCAGATGGTGGAGATCAAAATCTAGAGAGAGTTTGTTCCCCTTCAAACTTCACCTAATTAACCTATCCTATTGCTTCTTGCAAAGAAAACAGGTGATCAACAACATAAAATGAAACCTAAGACTAAAAAGTTGATGCACCAAAATGATTTCAAAACTTGTACTATTTTTTAGACATAAAAAATGATCAACCATTTAAACCCCAAACAAACATAACTCACTATATCGTATGTGTTTGCAAATTTTTTTTATAAAAAGGTTTAGTATGTCAAAAATAATGTTTAAAAGGAGCTATGAGTGCTATCACAACTTAAACTCTATTCTTAACTATTCAACACAAGTTATGGCCTATAAAATGCTTAATTTTTTGTCAAAGGTAAGGAGAATAGGAAAAAAATCAAGGGGAAAAGAAATCACCACAAGATTACATCAACTATCTTAAGATATTTGCACAATAAAAAAAAATGAGAACATAAAATAATTTAACTTTATTGATGAAAAAGTGTTACATACTACTATGCAAGCTTGGAAATTGAGTTACAAAGTGTCTCTATCTTGAATGAACTTTGGAAACCCATTACAATGCAAATCCAAGATAGTAAGAACTAACTAAAAATCTTCCCCTTAAGCTTTCTTATAAGCTACTCAACAGTTGCTACATAATAGGAACAAGTGCTTTCTTTGATTGGCTGGGTCAAACCTCCTTGGGTGTCGAAAACAATAATCCCTAAGTTTCAGCCCCTATAAGTGCTACAAATAGGTGTTTGAGTAATGAAAAATTCTTTCCTTGACCTTTTATACCAACAAGGCTTCTTGAACAACTCCTAGATGCTTGGAGATGTTGCAAGCTAAATCAAAATTTCCCTTAATTTTCATCATGAATCCTACACAACTCACCAAATAATCCTAGATACTTGGAACAAGGCATAATTGACCTCCACCTATGCAACTTCTCATGAATGGCCATTAATCGTTCTCAACTACTGTAACTTCTTATCCCATGCTTTTAGGACATGTGTTGAAGGTGAAAAACTGTCATAATTGCCATTTTGTACACTTTTGATTGTCCACTATTCAGACTTCATAATAAATCTTGCATCCAACTTGTTGTGGATCCTTCATACATTCCAAATATTTAGAATACTCCATGATTTCACTTCAAGCATTGAAATAAAACTTTATTTCTTAGATTCATATTATTAAAAGATGAAGTTTTTAAGAAGCATAAAACTGTCTTCTAGGTTCATACTATCACTGTGTCCTCTAACTATGCTCTTCATCATGTAATTTACCCCTTCACTAAATCTTTCATAACATATGACTGAGATTTTCTTATGTCTGTGAGAGAATTAAGTCACCCTTCATATTGCTGCCTTGTCCTTCTTTGTTTCCTTTTCCTTCTTGGCTGCAAAATTTCTCCTCTTGACACATAGGTCTTTGAGTGTCATGCTCTTTCTGATTTGGACTGTAACCATTTTTGGACAGTCCTCTTTAGTACTACAAAATTGACCTCTATCATTACATTGACTATCCTATGTTTGGATAGTCCTCTTCAATACTATCACACTTTTCTTCTAACTCTCATTTCTCCTAACTATATTTTAGGTGACTTCATAACCCTTTCAACATCTTTATTCATCAAAATCTTATTCTCCTTTTTATTACAATATTTCAAAGAACTTCCTCTTTAGTTGTGAATTAACTTCAACAAGATAGATGGGCTGTGTTTAAATCCATAAACAATGATAACCTTTATTTATTGCATCTTACCTTTAGAAGGATTTATCACACCCCATCTGGTATATCTCAAGGAATCATCCCTTTTAATACCTAATATAACTACCTTTTAACTCTCTTCTCATCATGGATGAGCAGTACAGACAAAGAAGTCAACAAGTTCTTACATGTTGTAGATGATGTTGTTGTCCTTCAAGAATTGTCTTCTTGTAACTGTTATTACTGGCCTTTTGCCACACTGACCTACTTAACCTGCAACCTATTTCCTCTTAGTGTACTTTTTCCACAATAGACTTGTAACCTTCTCTCACTCTGTTCTAGCAATTTTACCTATGACTATGATTCGTGCCTCTATGAAGACTATTGCGATGGGTTACTATCTTTCTCATTTATTAGAACTATTACCTTTACCATGTTCTTTACTTATTCTTCCCTACCACAATTTTATCACTAATCATTGTAATCAGTCTTCATTAAGGATTGTAATTACCATTACCTTATGGGATTAATATATTCACCCATTTTTTTTCTAATTTTGACCTTTTTTCCACTCAAATAGTGAGCTTCTTGAGTTTTCCCTCAAGGAACCTTATCACTGCCTTGAGACTACTATTTCTCCTCCCACTAGACTACCCTTTGAATTATCTCTTGTCTGTGCTTTTCTTTTCATAGAGGTCTCTCAATCAGAAGTCACCTTGAAAGCCTCATGAAGTTTGTTAATAAGGAGGTTGTTGACTGAACTGTTATGGAAAGGTATTGTCACACTTATAATAGGTTGTCACATCTTTATGAAAACTCAGTCACAAAGTAGGTTCCCATTTGTCCTCTCTACCATTAGACTTATTTTGTCTCACTGGATTTTGACAAAAGGTCATGTTTCCTTCTCACAAATACCACTATCCTTATTCTTAGCATCAAAATCAACTTCTCTTGTGAGTTGCATTTGTGTCACTCTCTATCTCATTGGACTATTCATCATCTACTTATTGTCATCTAGGTTGTTGTCTATTACGAAGGTATCTAGCTCGCATTCACACAAAGCTTGTCATTATGCCTTACAGACTTGCCACTCTTATTTAGCCTACACCATCATTTAGGAGATTTCTTCAGTGGACTAAAATAGTGGTTTGCATTTATCTGTTTGCTTCTTTTGGAGAGTACCATGACTAGTATTGCCCACTAGACCTCTTGAATAGCTTCACCACTATAGATTTCCTTCATGTTCTTCATGACTGAGGCTAACTATTGTGCACATGATGCTAGCCATTTCTTCTAACTTTTGTCATTATCTCCTCACTTTTATCACTATTTTTGTTCACAATCATTGAAAGCTTCTTATCTCTGCAGTTTATTATGGAACTTTGTCAAGTTTATTGATGATTGTCCTCCTCTCAATTTCTTTCAAAAACCTTTCTATCCTTTCTTAATTTCATTATCTGAAACTTGATATTTTTCATTTAAAAACATCTCTCTTGGTCAATTTACCTGTAGTTGTACTTTTATCATTGTGTTTTCCTTCACCTTCAAGTTGTCCTTCATTATACTGTCATCTTGTTCTTTTCTTGTTAGCCTTCTTACACATTTGACATCCATTTATTATGATAGTTTTTGTGTCTAGGGTTTGTGAAGCTTTAGATAAGCACATCAACAACCTTCAAAAACTGAAACACACATCAAAACATTTTGACAGTGTTTTTATACATCGTATATGTCCCAATTTAACCCTCCAACTCTGCCATGCATAGTTCATTGTTAGCTAGGGTTTAGACAAGATACGAGATGCCATCCTTTGTAGTCTTCTTTTTTAGAAAATCTTGAACCTCACATGCGTGTATTTGCTAATGTCATGGCAGAAGAAGGATTTTAAATAGAAAGAAAAGAGCAACACTTGTCAAATGAAATTAGGATTGACCATTATCTAGCTAGCTATTCCCTGAAGCTGGTATATTTGTATTATAGCCTTTTTTTCACATGCAGAGATGACTATCCTTGTCTCCTTGTTGATTCTTATCTCAATAGCCATGGCTAGGTACTCTAATATCTGATCTTAGAGGCCATTAAATTGTAGCTTCGACAGGAAATTCTTTCCATGGTACACCAGACACATTCTCCATAATGTCCTCATGCCTCTGAGGTTAGAAACAAACCTAATCAAGCTTTCATACATGAATACAACATCTTGCAATGAGCTGGACCAATGAACAAGATGGAAGCCTAACCCTAATATTGCATTGATAAATTGAAACAAGATTCCATCCAAAAGATATGTGGTTGAAAAGAGCTTCAAGTGTATTTATTAACATTTGATAGTTTCTAGGCTACTACTCAATGTGGGAAAAGATAATAATGGCCTCCCTAATACACACTTAAAAAACTTAAATTAACCTACTCAAAGACCCTATAACCATAGATAAACATGCGATAAATACAATAGAAACTCTCGCAGAGAGTTGTCGATGACATTTATATAGGATAAGTGAGAAAATGCAACATGAATGACGTGGAAAATGTGGGACGACGTGGGGTGACATAATACAATGCTTGGTTGGTTGGTCTATGCCAAAAAACCTAGTAGATATTTAATTTACCTATTCCAACACTGCCCTCTAACATCCTAATAAATATTGATGCAAACTATTTGTAAAATATAGCTCCTCTAAGAAAATTGATCTCATAGAATAAAATATCTGCCAAATATATGTAGAATCATTGAAAAAGTTAAGGAAACTTATGACCAAGTGCAATTGGTAAGCATAAATTAGTTTACCTAAAATGTAGCATCATCTTTTATCTTGTCCCTTCTCTCATGTTTCTCTATCAGAATCTCTTAAGCAATATTATCCTTCTTAAAATCATCATTTTTTCTCTGTTTCCTAGCACTTATGCCTCATCGAGTGCAACTCCCCATGTCCCCATCTATCCCCTTTTCTTAGTGATTCCTTCCCCATCTTATTTCCCCATGATCAATTTATCAAAAGTATAGTTGATACTAGATTTTTACCAAATGTTTTCATTGCTAGTGTGTTGATAGGCTTGCAAAAATGTTGAAGCATGAATAAGCATGTAAAATGCTATGAAGAATTCCAAATCTCATTCTTTGATTTCTTCTATTTTAAGTGAATTATGGTTTCAAGTTTTAAAATTTTAAAAATAATGCAACTACATCAAAATATACATAAAAATATTAATGTATTGTCTTCATCGATAAGGAAAGCTTTATTTGTTAAAATGAAGTTGAAGATAGTGTCAATTAACTGTTAAGCTTCAAAACTTGTAAGGGGGATTAGATGTGTGGTTATTACGTGGATATTCTATCAGGATAGATTTTGGGTTATTGGAAAAGAAAGTTTAAGGTTATTTTAGTTTTAAGTCACTTTTGTTAAAATAACATATTCTTAGAATTCTATATCGAATATATTTTATTAGTTGTATTGTAGAAAAATGTGTACCTTGCTTGATATGGGAATAATTAATGATAAATTGGATTTAAGGTCACCTTGGTCTAGTGTTGTGAGGATTTTTACACATCCACATTAGGTCTTGGGCCCTTTTTAAGCTGAATTAACTTAACTACATGTCCTAATTTAATGTTGTAAAATGCATATATTTACATCTTCACATTATATTTGGGAGGCTTGTAAATCAAGTGGACCTAATCTAGTGTTGTAATGTGTTCTACATATTCACATGGGATTTATGGCCCTCCTAATCTAAATAGACCCAAGTTTTCCTAAATTTAGTGTTGTAAAGTGTATTTATTTAGACTTTTGCATTGTATTTTGGGCCCTATTGAATTTATGAACTTTATATCATCATTAACAGGCCCCTATGACCCCATATTGTACATCCCAAGGCATAATTTAATCAAAAATTCAACTAAATCAACATAATAGCTTAAAATATTCACCCCTCGACACTCTAGCAAGAAAAATAGCCCATGTGGGACCCATTCACCACCTTCAGTGAATGAGTCCCATCCAGGTGGGACTCATTCACCCAAGATACCAAATAAGTCCAATTTGGCCTATTTTTAAGGCTTTGAGTGGGAAAAGTGGGATTTTAATTCAAATTTCTTCAATGTCAGCCTTCGGGATCAAATTAGTGGTCATGTGAGTGGATTGCCTATATAAGAAAGCCTTCAAATCCTCATTTCACATAAGAAATAACAAGCAACATAAGCCTACATTTTATCAAGTTAAGCAAGCAAGGGTTAAGCATTCCAAGGTCAACAAGATAGCTTTCAAGATCAATTCTAAGGCATTAAAGAGCATGATTATTCATCAATTGTTGTAGCAATTCAAGATACATCATCATGGAAAGGTTCTAATTGCATTACTTCATTTTCATGTTTAATTATCCTATTTCATCATTTGATTTAATTACCTAAAAGGGCTTTGACCAACGAAAACCCCTATTCCCTAACAATAAATTTTTTATCTCTCTCCTTATGTGATTGTAGATCTAGTTTCTTTTGAAGACTTGAAGATTAGGTCACAAGATTTTTGGAGTTGTCTCCCCATTTGTAAGATCAAAATCTTCACAAAAAGGTGACCTACAACCCCGTAATGAAAGTTTTGAATCTAATAATTTGGACGAACAAAAAGAGTAGAATGAGAGATGCAAATCAGAACTTTGAATTTCTAAAAAAGATAAACTAGAAAAATTCACCACAAGTGGTGAATGAGTCCCATTGTGGATTTTTTTAGAGATTTTCATAGATTTGGATACCCATTTGCCTGAAACCTGCTTCTGTGTAGAAACCTAGAACTAGGACTGATTCACCCAAAATAGTGAATGAGTCCCACCAAGTTTAAAAATCAGTATTTTTAGGATTCCTAAGCTCCATTCCATCTCCAACAAGTTTCCATGTGCACACTTCAGTTGTATAGCTTTGTATTTTGTTTCATTTGTGTTTCTAGATCAATTTTCATATCACGTTGTGTTTTCCAATTCATTGTCTTTTGAAGTCTAAACTTGGTGGTGAACCTCTCTTATAATTTGAAATCATATCCTAAGATACCTTATTGTCAGATCTCTCTCTCTTAATCATTCATTGCATTGAGATATCTAAGGTGTCCTTGAGTGTGGCAATTATGAAATTGGATCCCTATCCTTGTGTTTATGCCTCAAAGGTGGGAGCATCCATTTCCATTGGTTACAGTAGGATACTAAAATAATTAGGAATTATAATTATTAATAAGAATATCAATACATGATTCATATAATCAATATATAATAATTATACTCACAATCTTGAAAAAATTTCATGAGTGTCAAATATCTTACAAAAACTCTCCAATCCT
The DNA here is from genome assembly GCA_007258455.2 of Sequoia sempervirens. Taxonomy (NCBI): domain Eukaryota; kingdom Viridiplantae; phylum Streptophyta; class Pinopsida; order Cupressales; family Cupressaceae; genus Sequoia; species Sequoia sempervirens. Next base: position 428,076,131 of record VDFB02281492.1, on the reverse strand, counting down.
CAAGAGTTCTCAAATTATATTTCATAAACCAAGGATTATTTTATGAAAGGAAAGAAGATAGATACAGTAAAATTATCTTTGGTATTCAATCACAATCATTAGTATACCATTGTAATGTAACTGAAGTAGTATTAACTTACTCATATTAAACATATCATTTACAACATTAAACATCATCTACGACCATTACTAAAGCACATATCAAATCCTAAGGAGACTTATAGAATGGTAAGAAGGAATAATTCATTTTTTATATCTATGGACTATTATATCACAAAATTGCATTCATCAAAATAATTCCACAATTTTGTAAACATTACAATAATATATAACAATAGTTTTCTATTAATTATCTTGGTCCTACCGCCAACTAGGTCACATATGCATATGAAGAAAAGGAAATCATAAATCAATTCATGAAGAAATAGAATTCAAAAACAATCACTACCAACTCATGACTACAATATCTATCTATCTATCTATCTATCTATCTATCTATCTATCTATCTATTTATCTCTCTCTCTCTCTCTCTCTCTCTATATATATATATATATATATATATATATATATGCACATAGATTCACAAGAAATAAAAAATGGAATAAGAATCCATGTTAGGGTAAATAGGTAAGCTTGTACTATTAGGGTCCCCAAGGAACATGAAACAATAGAGGTACAAGTAGAATAATATGTAAGTAGGAAATAAACCTATCATAAACTATATGAAATTTATGGTCACAAGGTATATTGTTACCACATACTAGAACAAATAAAAAAATTTGTGTGGATTGGGATATGTGCCCTTACAATTAGCCTAGTAGATGAAAATACTATTGACCCAACAATATAGAGAGTGTTTGAGAACGGTAAGAAAAATTTCTACTTGATGTATGCTAAATGAGATAGGGGTGTGGAGGGAGGATTTAGATTCATAAAGAAACAGATTTATGCATGAGATCATCTAATGTTATCATACCATTAGTAATAAAGATTGTATAATTGTTAAGTTTTAAAAATTATTGATGAAGAGTTGCTCATAGTAGATGATAAGTTGCACCAATTGTGAAGAATTTTTAGGGTTTGAACTAAAGAGCTACAAAACAAGGAAATATTACAAAATGACAACCTATAAATTCAAAAGGGGCTGGCTAAATTTCACTAAGTATATAATAAAAGTGTTTAATCCTTGAAAGAGTGATTTGATGGATAAGTGATTATTATTGAGTCTCTCCCTCATGCATTTTAGGAAAATTCTAATAACTTTCTTTTAGCTGCTATCATCATCAAGGAGTTCCTTATTATGGTAAGAAAAAATTGCATGCCTAAAATCATTAATCATTTTATGAGACTACAAAAAAACTAAACACTTTACAAGAAAGGGTACCAAAAATAAAGGAGGTGTTGGAGTACATTAAGAATAATCTATTTAATAAGAGATTAAAGGTAAAACACATAATTTCCCCTGGTCTCAATGAAATACTAAAGGAATTCAACAAATTCGAATCCAATTTTATCAATCAATAAGGATGTCAACGTTTTCCCTTTTTTTTTTGAACTGTCAGGATTGACCATTCTCATGGACCAGTGCATCTTATTTCTTTGTACTTAATCAAATAAAATTTAATTTAATCTCCAAACCAAAATTTTAAATTATGACTTGTAAATTTTGGGTCCAAAACTCAATTAAGGTTCACACAATCTTTTATCATTTTGAATTAGTGTTAGAGGTCTATGTTGGGTATTTATAGAAATTTTTGAAATATTGTTAAGGGTTGCTTTGGGACACTTAGATGTGTAAAAATGGTTGATTTTCTTACTTGAGAATCTTTTTCATGATTATAATTTACAACTTTGAAATCAATCAATGGATCATCCCTACTTCTTCTATCCATTCCCAACTTTGGTGGTGATATATCCCTTTTATGCTCTTTATGTTGAATAACATAGTGTGATCTTGAATGTGTTTCTATACAGTTGAGTGTAAAATTTACATATAATTTTTTGTGGTTAAATTATTTTACCTTAAAAATATTCATTCCATATTCTTTAGGATCTTGTAACTGTGGTGTTTGTGATCGTGTGAATACTAGTCAATACATTATATGGTATATTATAGTTCATGAAACTATTCAAAATTATCCAAATTTTTAGTATTATTATTATTTAATTTTATGTTTATTTCTCTAAACCCTAACATATTGTGATCATTTACTTTAAATTGAGTTATACTATGAATGGAGAAAGGTTAGATTAGAAATCTAATAAGAGTAGGCTAGTAATAATTCTTTGTGAAAATTAAATGTTTGTCTATTATTTTAATATATTTGATCTAAGAGATCACATATTTATTTACTATCATAGCAAAATTTACTTTCTAAATGTATGTTTTGTCTAGCTTGATATTAATTAGTGCAAGCCCCTTGCAAAAAATTCACATAGATCACTTAGTTGCTCTGCATTACAAAGACATAGAATTAAAATGAGCTTAAAATTGATTAATTGCTAGGATTCATTCTCTTTTAAGGATAAGTGGAGTTTTCTTAATTATACAATTCCAAGTGAACATGCATAAGCATGAAAAACATGATATTCAAATATCTAACTAAATCCAGTAAATGCTTCATAGTTTAATCTATATGGACCTAAGAAAAGGATTATTAAGATTAATTTTTACATGAATACAGGCATACAAAATTATTCTTTTTTTCTAAAAATGTGATAAGAGATAATAAAAACGTTTTTGAGTAGAACTACAATTACATACAAAATATATATTCTCTAAAATTCCATCATAATACAAAGACGATGAACATAGATGAAAATATTAGATGGAAGCTCCTCTATTGGATGAAACTCCAAATGATAAGAATCAATTAATCAAGTACTTGGATTGTGAAAATAAGATCTTCCCTAAAATTCCAAATTTTAATTAGTCTTTCAAATGAAAACCAAAAAGAAAAAAAATATATTCTCAATATAAACTCCACAACTTCCTCCAACTACCATGTATGGCAATGCATGATTATGTGTGATAACTTGAAGACTTAAGAGATTTACAATTCATGTCTAGTCCACATCCTTGATAATGCATGTCTTCTCCACCTCTTATTTATTTACACAAATTAGGAGATGGACAAGACATGACAACCGGAAAGAAAACTTTGACAAAAAAGCTAATAATTAAAATTGAACAAATGTCATCACAATTAAAAATGTTTGAAAATATAATTTGGTACAAATATCAAATCATGCATATATTCTAACTTTTCTATTTTGAATTGGCTGACAACAAAAGAACTCAACAGAAAATTATGTATTTCAATTCAATAGAAGTGAAAATTTTAAATTCAATGAGATAAAAAAGGACATAAACATATCTAATATAAATTTAAATTAAAATATATGGCTTTGTGTCTAGATTGACATGATCATGGATGGTTTGACTAATAAAAGGGCTATGATTTGAGGTTGTTTTAGGACTAGATCATGTATCCTTTGTCCGCTTTTGCTAAGACCAATCTGTCTCAATACATAGTGCTTTTGTAATTCCTTACTCTATGATTGTTATCTACTTCCTTATTAGTAAATTAGTTGTCTATTATTTTAACATCACATACTTGATCCATGTCAAATAAAAGACTGCATGTGTATATCTCATTGTTATCATTTACGATTTTTTTAACATTCTTGTCTTCTAGTTTTGATAAATCATCCAACAATAACAAAAATAAAAAAGGAACAAATATCATATAACCTTTCCAAATGGAAAATGGCATAGATCTTGCAACTTGAATAACCAAATAACTTATAAGTTGAAATGGGAAAACAATGCCCTGTTTAGATGAGAGTAATCAGAAATGCAAAATATAAAAAGAAATATTAATTCTATCAGTACAAGGGTTTTTAAAAATCATATTTAAAGGAGAATAATTTCCATGCAGGATAGCATGACAACTATGAAAGTAGAAGCAACAGAAGAGACAGATGGGGGTATGTGTAGGATCATGATGGGCCAAAAAGTGGCAATATTACGGGTATTTGTAGGGTATATGGCTGATGACATTTTTTTTACCAAAAATTGATGAAACAAAAAGGGTTATTAGAGGAGATTCTCAGCTTTCCACCAATATAAATTATGCTTTAATTAGAATTTAATAAATAATTATTATTCATTTTATATTAGAATTATCACTAAAGCCCTGATCGGTAGGCTGATTGAAAAACATCTATAACTTTCAAACGGTATCACATTTTTTGAATCCAAAACATACGTCACATTCTATGCTTCACATAATATAGGATTAAAAAAAGAAAAAATAAACTTCATGAAGTTTTGACCAAGTTAAGGTGGTCAGACATTCAATTTTTTACATTTTTTGAAATTTGTAATAAAAAATTCATAATTAATTATTTACTTGGAAAAAATTACAAAAAAATATGCATCACATTTGGACATGAGTCCTCTACTTATATATAAAATATTATAAAAAATATCTTTTTATTATGGTTAGGGCGGTTAGACAGACACCTCGTCTTATTTTTCCCTGAAATTTCAAACTTTCACCAAATAGATTTTATTTATTTTTAAATAAACATAGTACTTTAGAAACTACATTTAATTTTCTACAGATTCTATTCTTACATATTTTTGAAATGATATAGATAACTTATTCAAATTTTTATGTCAAGTTGCCTAACACTGATTTTTCTAAATTTTTTGCCACTTAAGGGCCTATTTTTTCCATGATGATCCTGCACATACCCATGGGGCAACCTTAGATTGATCTGATTCTGTGGGAAAAACTGAGACTTTAAATTTCATGTCATTTTGGAAATGCTCTCCCACCAAGCATAGGAACCACATATTCCCAATCATCTTCAATGGAACATGGTCATTTCCACTTTTGAACGATACACTATTTGATCTTGTGCTAGAATCTTTGAATGCAGCTTCACTTACAGATTGAACATTATGAGATCCCTTTGTAAAAACAGTCCCAAAAAATAATAAAAACATAATAGTAGTAATAAATAGATAAGAACAGAGAAAAATAGGGAAAAACAGAGTTGAAAAAAAAAAATATTCAATCCTAAAATACTGTGTACAACATCTGTCTTCAATCACATATATATAGGGTATGTGCAAGATCATGATGGGCCAAAGAGTGGCAATATGATGGGTATATGGCTGACGAATTGTCTTCAACCCAAAATTGATGAAATGAAAAGGGTTTTTAAAGGAGATTCTCAGCTTTCTGCCAATATAAATTATGCTTTACTTTGAATTTAATAAGTAATTATTATTTATTTTCTCTTCAAATTATGACTAAAGTCTTGATTGATAGACTAATTGAAAAACATCTATATCTTTCAAACAGTATCACATTTTTTGAATTCAAAACACAAGTCACATTCTATTCTTCGTATACTATAGGATTAAAAAAAAAAAAATGAATTTCATGAAGTTTGACCAAGTTAAGGTGGTCATACATAAATTTTTTTATATTTTCTAAAATTTGTAATAAAAAAATCATAATTAATTTTTTAATTGGGAAAAAATTACAAAAAAATATGCATCACATGGGGACATGATTCCTCTACTTATATCTAAAATCTTATAAAAGATAATTATCATTTTATTATGGTTAGGGTGGTCAGACAGACACCTACTTCTTACTTCTTCCCTGAAATTTAATTACTACTACATTGAAATTTCAAATTTTCACGAAATAATTTTTTTTTAAAACAAACCTAGTAGTTTAGAAATTACATTCAATTTGTTATAGGTTCTATTTTTACATATTTTTAAAATAATATAGATAACTTATTCAAATTTTTATGTCAAGTTGCCTAACACTGATTTTTCTAATTTTTTTGCCACTTAAGGGCCTGTTTTTTCCATGATGATCCTGCACATACCCTATAGCTATTAAACCTTTGAAGCCTAGAAGCTTCTTGTTTTCTAGAAAATTCTAAAAACTACAAACTTCTTTTTACAAAAGGTCTTTTTTTTAAAAAAAAATTATTTGAAAACAGCTCTAGGAAGACTCTAGAAATATTGTAACACAATCTTAATTATCTCTAACATCCCCCCTTAAAATTAGCTAGAAAGAAAGAAAATTCAAAAGAGAGGGTCCAACTATTATATTACTCTCCCCCCTTAATGTTTACCTCAATCATACCTAGCATACCCCGTAATTTCATAAATTTGGCCTCAAGCATACTCTTAGTAAATATATTTATTGCTTGATCTTCCCTTGGACAAAATTGGAGATTAACAAATTTTGCTTGAACAAGATCCCAAATATAGTGAACATCAATTTCAATGTGCTTTGTTTTAGCATGTAAAACAAGATTATTTGCAACTTGTATAGCACTTTGATTATCACAATACAAAGGAGTAGCTGAACTTTGTGCAAAAACAAGCTCAAATAAAAGGTTGCAAATCTGAACTGCTTCCTTTCCAGCTTGTTTTGCTACTCTATATTCTGCTTCACATGGGGAAAATGATGTAGTTGTTTGTTTTTTGCTGCTCCATGTATTTGTACCTAACCAAAGCTAAAACATATAACCAGCAGTAGATTTCCTATCATCTATATCACCTCCCCAATCTCAATCTATAAAGCCAATCAAAGAAACTAAGGATTTGTAACTATAATGTATGCCATAGTAAATGGTTCCATGAATGTATCAAAAAATCCTTTTGGGAGTGATGAGGGCATAGCCCGAGACTTAAAAAATAACCCACAAACAAGAGAATAATTTTATTATTCAGAAAATGGAGCTTCTTACATGCAGAGCATCTCAAATTCCCAAGTTCTACAACACATGCAAGTTACAGGAAGCTACAGAATAACCCTTTCGCAATATCTGAGCTTGTCCCTAAAAAGTTACCAAAAAATTAGAAAACCACCCATAAATAGAGCTCCTCATTAATTTGGAGCCAAAAAAACATTCAAATTTGAGTTTAGGTGGTTTGGTGCCAAAAATTTACAACATGAAGTTCAAATTTCAAAAGAGCATTTGCAATTGTATCTTCTAGAAAGTGCGCCAACTTCCCAAGGCCATAACTTTTGATCTGGGACTCTTATTCGCGAACCGTTTGAATTGTTGGAAAGGTTTAGAAGTCAATAACACGCTCAGTATTTGCTATGCTAATTTTGGAAAGTTTTGGGGCCATTCCAGGAACTCCAAGTGCCTCAAATCTGACTCAGAAGATTTTCAAGTGCAAATCTGAGAAACTAAAACTGAAATATCTTTCAACCCAGGAATGGAAAATAAAAATAATAAATTGAGAATTTCATTATGACGAAAAGGGTATCCAAAAATGTAAAAACATCTAAAAATTGAGAAACTTGAAATTTATCTATTTTTGGGTGATGCAAGATTGCCCTTACACCACTGGATGCTCCAGCATCAGACACTAAGGGTAATTTAAGAAGTGACCCTGCCACGTCTAGGATGGTTGAGGGAAACCCAACTAGTCAACCGCTGCCTTACATAGCCAGGATGAATCTTCCATAGGTCTTCCCCTCCATTTCACCAGATATTCTTCATACTGCCTATTTCTAGTACTCCTTCCCACGCGACTATCCAAGAATTCTTTAATGTCCTCCCTTTCTGAAGTAGGTGCTGGAATCCCACGCTATTCCATCATTGGTACTACCTCTGTGCCACCTTCATGATACTTTGTCAAATCTGAAATGTTGAACATAGGGTAAATGTTGAATCCATCTGGCAACTATACCTCATATGCATTCCCTGAATCATGCCTCTTCAAAATTTTACAAGGACCAAACTTCTTCATCTTCAATTTGTTATATGTTCCCACTAGAAACCTTTCTTTCCTCAAGTGGATCATCATTTCATCACAAATTTAAAACTCCTTATACCTCCTCTTCTGATCTGCCATAGCCTTATAATGCATATTCATTTTGTTAATGTGTTCTCTTACCTTCTCATGTATATCCTTGATGTGTTCTACAAAATATTTAGCTTCAGCACTTATTTTCTTTTCTTAGTCCATCTTCCTCAATTCTGGAGCTGTTCTTGGGCTACCTCTATACACAATTTGGAATGGTGATCTACTTGTGCTTTTGTTGACAAAATTGTTGTAAGAAAATTCTGCCTGGGGTAAGATCAAATCCCATCCCTTGGGTTTATCTCCTACCAAACATCTTAGTAGGTTACCCAGACTCCTGTTAACAACCTTTGTCTGCCCATCTATTTGTGGATGGTGTGCAGAACTGAACTTCAACTCTATCTTCAGCTTCTTCCACAAGGTCTTGCAAAAGTACCCCACAAATTTGGTGTCACGATCTGAAACAATACTCTTTGGCAGACCATGTAGCCTCACCACCTCTTTGAAAAACAATTCAGCAATATGGACTGCATCATGGGTCTTCTAGCATGGGATGAAATGTGCCATCTTCGAAAACCTGTCAACTACCACAAATACTGAATCATTCCCTCTTTGCGTCCTTGGCAAACCAAAAACAAAGTCCATAGTTATATCCTCCCAAGGCCTCTCTAGTATAGATAAGGGCTAATATAAGCCTGTATTTTGGCTCACTCCTTGAGCCATCTAACATACCCTGCAACTGTGCACAAACTTCTTCACATCTTGTGATAACTGAGGCCAATAATAATGTTCACTGATAATGGAGATGGTCTTATCCCGACCAAAATTTTCTGCCATTCCTCCACTATGCTTCTCCTTTATCAAGTTCTCCCTCATGGAACTCCTCAGGATACACAATTGACTTCCCTTAAATAACATGCCATCCTAGATTATGAAATCCAGCCACCTTGTCCTATCTACTGTAACAAGTTCCTTGCAAGCTTTTCAAGCCTCTACAAAATCAGGATCTTCTGCATATAGTGTCTTGAGTTCATTGAATCCAACCACTTCAATCTACATCTTTGTCATCAATATATGCCTCTTACTTAAGGCATCTGGAGCCCTATTTGACTTCCCACTCTTATGTTTCAAAATAAAGGTATAACTATACAAAAATTCTACCCATTTCATATGCCTCTGATTTAATTTTCCCTAACTATTTAGGTACTGCAAGGCCTGATGATCAGTATATAGAACAAATTCCTTTGGCAACAAATAATGTCTCCATTTCTTTAGTGCTTGAATTATTGCATAAAATTCTTGATCATTTACAAAATACTTTCTCTTGGCATCATTTAACTTTTCACTAAAATAGGCAATGTGCTTACCTTCTTGGCTCAACACTGCTCCAATGGCACAACCACTGGCATCACAATCCACCTGAAACACTTTGTTGAAATCTGGGAGGGATAGAATAGGTTGCTCTATAACCTTCTGCTTCAACAATTCAAAAATTTTTCAGCTCTAGTACTCCACTTGAATTCTTTTCTATCCCCTCTCATTGTTTCAGTCAGGGGTCCACAAATACTACTGAAGTTTCTAATGAACTTTCTATAAAAACTAGCCAAACCATGGAAAGATCTCACCTCAGTAGAAGTTCTTGGGGTAGGCCATTCCAGAATAGCCTTCACCTTCTCTGGGTCCATCTTGAGACCTTCTGCTGAGACAACAAACCCCAAGTACACTAACTCCCTCTTCACAAAACTGCACTTCTTCAGATTAATCAATAGTTTCTCTTCTCTTAACTTCTCAAAGGCTCTCTGAATATGCATCAGATGCTCATCCAACATCTTACTAAAAATCAAAATATCATCTAAATACACCATAACAAAACTTCCCAGAAATTCTTTTAGTACCTCGTTCATGAGCCGCATGAATGTGCTCAGTGCATTGGTTAGCCCAAAAGGCATCACTAACCACTCGTACAGGCCCTCTTTGGTCTTGAAGGCAGTCTTCCATTCATCTCCCTCTTGAATCCGGATCTAGTGATATCCATTCTTCATATCAATCTTTGTGAAGTACTGAGCTCCACTCAAACAGTCCATCAGGTCATCCATCCTTGGCAGGGGAAATTTGTACTTGATTTTTATCTTGTTTATGCTTCGAGAATCTATACACATCCTCCACTCCCCATCCTTCTTTGGTGCTAGTACTTTAGGTAATGCATATGGACTCAAACTCTCTCGTATCAAACCCTTTCTCAACAACTCTTGAACTTGTTTGTTGAACTTCTCATTTTCTGCTAGAGTCATTCTATGAGCTACCTTATTTGGCAAACTGGCTCTAGGAATCAAGTCAATCTGATGACTAACCTTCCTTATTGGTAGTAAACCCTCAGGTACATTATCAAAAACAATATCCTAAAACTCATCCAACATCCTAGAAACTTCTTCTGGAACCTTCTCACTATCCTCCTTACTCACTCTAGGAATCAATGCATAACACACACACTCATGCTTCATACCTTCTAAGAAATTTCTTCCATCTACATAACAAATTGTAGCACTACTGCATACCTTTTCTTTGGTCTCCTTCAAGGGTTTCAACTTGTGATGAACCCCATCCTTTGTCAAGGAATAAGTGTTTGCATGGCCATCATGTATGGCTCGTCTATCGAACTACCATGGCCTCCCCAACAACATGTGACATGCATCCATGGGGATGATATCATAGAGTACCTCATCATGGTAGCTGTTGATCTTGAACTTTACTAGGCACTGCTCATTGACCAAAACTTTGTGGTATTTTTGCATCCAGGCAATCTGATATGGATGTGGGTGTCTTTGCCTTTTCAACTTCAACTTTGTGACCATCTCCTCTTACACTAGATTATCAGTGCTTCCACCGTCAATAATGACATCACAACATTTCCTTCACACTTGCACCTTGTGTGAAATAGATTCTTCCTCTATTTTCGTTCCTTTTCCTCAGTCACTAGGGCTCTCCTAATCACCAGGGCCTCTCCCCTTTCAGCATCATCGAAATGTTCAGATTGGGCCTCCTCATCTACATGTGCAACCCTTCCATAACCGTCTGGCCTTTTGTCTGCCCTTCCTTGGTGTTGTGGACATTCATAGGCTCGATGCCCTTCTTCACCACACTGGAAACACGTTCCTCTAAAACCACCTCTTCTAGATCCTTGTCCATATCTCCCTCATCCTCTACCTCTTTGATCACCACTGTTTTGATCTTGAGGGTGGTAGAAGTTGTCATTTCTTTGGCTTCAACTGGTACCCACATCTTCACTTTTCTTTTCATCATCATTTCAGCTTCTTGAAGGTCTTCCCTTGCCCCTTCCACTTTGACCTCCTCTTCCTTTTTGCTTGCCATCAAAACTTTTGTTTAGCTTCTCTTCCACCTTCAGAGCAAACTGATACACATCCTCAATGGTGGTCATTCTAACTAGGCTTAACTCCTCCTGAATGCTCGGTCGTAACCCATTAAGATATCAGACTACCTTCTCCTTATTGGCCTATGTGACCTGTTTTGATAATTATTTTGTGAAAATATTTAGTATATTCTTTCACAGATCTACTTCCTTGCTTAAACCCTTACAATTTCTTCAACAGATATAACTCGTAGTCCACTGGGATGAACTGCTTCTTTAGTTTCTCTACCATGCGATCCCATCTGGTGATCTTGCCTTTTCCTCTTCGATTTCTTTCCAACTAGACCTCTTTCCACCAAATACTGGCATGGCCCTTTAGCTTCATTTTCACAAACTTAACACGACCTGGGTCCTCTATTTCCTCATACTCAAAATATTATTCTAGCTCATTGATCCAATTGATCAACTCTTCGAGTTCAGACTTTCAGAATAACTGGGGACTTCTGCTCTGGGTCTTTTCCTGATCTTTGAAATGGCCATTATTAGCCACATTTAGTCTTGGTCAATTGCTTCTTCTTCCTCTTCTATATTTGAACCTTCTTCCTCTCCTTCATCCTCACTTTCCTCCCTTGGGTTTAACCCTCTTCTCAACTATTCTTGTAATGTGTCAATCTATCTCTGTAGGGATGCCAGTGCATCTCTTCCACCAGCATTTTTGCCGCCTCGACCACCTCTGGCACCACCATGCCTACCAAGCATGACTCTTGGAGGCATCGTTCTTGACCTCGACCCATAACCATGGTCCTGGTGTGAACTGCTTCACGATCGATGATCTATCCACACGCTCAAAAGAACCCACTCTAATACCACTTGATGAGCGGACAACCCGAGACCTAGAAAATAACCCACAAACAAGAGAATATTTTTTTTATTCAGAAAATAGAGCTTCTTACATGTAGAGGATCTCAAATCCCTAAGTTCTACAACACATGCACGTTAAAGGAAGCTACAGAATAACCCTTTCATAATATGCGAGCTTGTCCCCAAAAAGTTACCCAAAAATTAGAAACCTGCCCATAAATAGAGCTTCTCATTAGTTTAGAGCAAAAACAACATTCAAATTTGAGTTTATGCGATTTGGTGCTGAAAATTTACAACATGAAGTTCAAATTTCAAAAGAGCATTTGCAATTATATCTTCTAGAAAGTGTGCCAACTTCCCGGGGCCATAACTTTTAATCCGGGACTCCGATTCGCAAACCGTTTGAAACATTGGAAAGGTTTTGAAGTCAATAGCGTGCTCAAAATATTCTATGCCAATTTTGGAAAGTTTTGAGGCCATTCTAGGAACTCTAAGTGTCTCAAATCTAACTCGAAAGATTTTTAGGTGCAAATTTGGGAAACTAAAACTACAATATCTTTCAACCTAGGAACAAAAAATAAAAACCCTAAATTGGAAATTATATTATGACAAAAAGGGTATCCAAAAATGTAAAAACATCTAAAAACTGAGAAAATTTAAATTTAAGTATTTTTGGGTGATGCAAGATTGCCCTTACACCACTGGATGCTCCTGCATCAGGGAGCTAACCAATGACTTTCTTTTGGTTCATGCATAAATCTAGATACCATATTGAATGCAAAACAAATGTCTGGTTCAGAATTTGTTATATAAATTAAACTACCAACAAGTTGTCTATATAAAGTAGTATCCACCTTCTTGGAAGTACATTCCTTAGTAAGCTTAATTCCAGATTGGAATGGAGTAGGGGCTAGCTTGCATTCAAGCATTTAATTTTTTTCTAAAAGATCCAAAGCATATTCTGTTTGAGAAATAAATAACCCATCATGAAGCCTACTAATTTGTAAGCCAAGAAATTAATTTAATTCATCCAAATCACTCATATGAAATGCCCCTTTAAGATCTAACCTGAAATCATTAATTAACCCAATATTTGATCCAGCTATGAGTAAATTATCCACATAGGCTGCAACAAGAATAATTTCATTTTGCACTCTCTTCACATAAAGATCTAGATCTGATTTACATTTTTTAAACCCATGAAGCTAAAAATACCTGTCAATCTTCTTATTCCATGCTTTTGGTGCTTGTTTAAGTCCATAAAGTGACCTATTTAATCTACAAACAAGACTAGGATGTTGTTTATCTAAAAAGCTTGGTGGTTGATCCATATATATTTCTTCATATAAATCTCCATTTAAGAAATATTTTTTGACATCCATTTGATGAACATGCCACCCAAGACTTGCAGCCAAAGAATGAATAATTCTAACCATATTCATTTTAATGACGAGAGAAAATGTTTCTTCATAATCAACATCCTCTTCTTAATTGAATCCCTTAGCAACCAATCTAGCTTTAAATTTTTCTATCGCACCATCTAATTTAAATTTTGTTTTATAAACCCATTTGCAACCAATCACATTCTTACCTTTGGAAAGTGGCACAAGTTCCCAAGTTTTATTTTTCACCAAAGCATCATATTCTTCTTTTATTGGTTGCTCCCATTCTTTCTTCCCTTTAGCTTCCTCATATGAGTTTGGGTCATTAATTTACAATACTTTAGCTATGAGAGCACTACCATTCCTTCCTTGGCTCTTTGGGACTTGCATATAGGTATGTGCAGGATCATGATGGGCCAAAAAGTGGCAATATGATGGGTATGTGGCTAACGACTTTTTTTAACCCAAATTTGATGAAATGAAAAGGGTTTTTAAAGGAGATTCTCAGATTTCCACTGATATAAATTATGCTTTACTTTGAATTTAATAAGTAATTATTATTTATTTTCTATTCGAATTAGGATTAAAGTCCTAATTGATAGGCTGATTGAAAAATATCTATAGCTTTCAAATGGTATCATATTTTTTGAATCCAAAACATGTTTCACATTCTATGTTTTGCATACTATAGGATTAATAAAAGAAAAAATGAGTTTCATGAAGTTTTGAACAAGTTAAGGTGGTCAAACATGCGAGTTTTTTATATTTTTAAAAAGTTGTAATAAAAAATTCATAATTAATTATTACTTGGAAATAAATTATAAAAAAATATGCATCACATTGGGAAATGAGTCCTCTACTTATATCTAAAATCTTATAAAAAAAATATCATCATTTTATTGTGGTTAGGATGGTCAGACAAACACCTAGTTATTTTTTCCCTAAAATTAAAGTATTACTGCATTGAAATTTAAAATTTTCACAAAATAATTTTATTTTTATTTTTAAAAAACCTAGTAGTTTAGAAACTACATTAAATTTGCTACAAATTCTATTCTTACATATTTTTGAAATAATATAGATAACTTATTCAAATTTTTACGTCAAGTTGCCTAACTCTTATTTTTCTGAATTTTTTGCCTCTTGACGGCTATTTTTTCCATGATGATCCTGCACATACCCATATAGATTTTGTCAACACTTCTTGTCTTTTGTCTAGCTAAAATGTCATCTTCTTCATCATCACTACCTGCAAAAAAAGGCTGCTTACAAGAATTAGTTGTTTCATTAGTGCACACTTCATCTTCATTGATATATGGAGCATTAGTTGTTGTAGAGTGAGAAGAAGTGGTTCGAAGTTGCGAATGTTCATTAAACTTGACATCTCTAGTGAAAAAGAATTTTTTTGTTGTCAAATCATATAACCTGTAAGACTTTGATTCTTCACTATAACCCATAAACAAACACTTGTGACTCTGAGGTTCTAACTTGTGTCTATTTTCATCATGAATGTGTTCTCGAGAAATACACCCAAATAATTTTAAATACCTAATGTGAGGTTTCCTACCACTCCATGGTTCTTCAGGGGTGATATTTGTGAGAACTTTGGTGGGGATTCTATTTATAATATGTGTAGCACAAGAAACAGCCAAACCCCAAAATTTATCATGTAAACTTTTAGAATGCATCATACAATGAGCCATTTCTAAAAGAGTTCTATTCATTCATTCAACCACGGCATTTTGTTGAGGGGTATAATGAGTTGTTCTTTGCACTTTAATACCATAACTTTCACAAAATTATTCAAATGCATAATTACAATATTCACCCCCATTATCTATCCTTAAGCATTTAACTTTTTCCCACTTTGATTTTCAACTAATGCCTTAAAATTTTGAAAAACTTCAAATACTTCTTTTTTCCTTTCAAGAAAATAAAGTCATACTTTCCTATTGTAATCATCAATAAAAGTGAGAAGATACCTGGTGCCTGAAAGTGAAGGATAACCTGGTTCACATAAATCACTATGAATTAGTTGCAATGTATAATTAGCTCTCCATGCTTTACCTGAGTCAAATGGATCTCGATGATGTTTTCCTCTAACATAAATCCTTCACGAAAACCTTCAAAAGCTAATTTTTTTGTTAATCCTCTAACCATATCCATTCTAATCATGTCTTGTAACTTTCTATAATTTATATGTCCAAGTCTAGCATGCCAAAGTTTTGACATATAATCAGTTTGAGCAATAAAAGCATGAGCGTGTGTGTATTCATCATCAACAAACCCCACAAATTTAAATAAACTCTCTTCATGATCACACTACCAATAGCAAGTATATTGCTCGAGTCTTTTGGGTAAGTGCACAAAGTTGAGTCCATGAAACGTGGAAGTTTTTTCCCTTAACCAAAAAATTGAAATCGGCATCGAAGAAATGGGATCCCGATTTAATAAACAGGATCCCGATTTTTAAAAATTGGGATCCTATTACGGTTCGGGATCCCAAGCCTGAGATGAAACGAGATCCCGCTTTTTAAAAATTAGGATCCCATTTGCCATTGGATTCTGAACCAGTGGAAATAGAATGGGATCTCAATTTATAAGAAACGGGATCCTGATTTGTAAAATACGGGATCCTGATTTATCAATAACGGGATCCTGAGTTTTATAAATGGGGATCCTATTTTATAGAGCTATTTATTTTTTAAAAAGAATAGTTTTCACTGCTCTGCAGACGGGACCTCGAGTGAGTGTTGGGGACAGCGACCCCACGACCAGCTACAGGTACCCCACCTAGATGCCATTTTTTTGCATTTTTTTATTTTGAATTGAAATTTTAAAAGAAATAAGTTAATTTAGCATGTATTTTTTTAATTTATTTCATGTTTTAATCATTTTTTTAATTGTTATAGTAGAATTCAATAATTGTAAAAATAGATGAAAACTTGCAATGAAACTTAAATGTTTTTTAATAAAAATGAAATAAAAACCTTGAATTGTGTTTTAAAAACAAAATTTAACTTTTAAGTCTTAAATTGTTCGATTAAACCCAAAAAAAATTGATTTTGAAAACCCTAATTGAAACAAAACAAAAAAAATTGCGTTTCAAAACCCTAGAAATCAAAATGAAATAAAAACATCGCATTTACAAATCCAAATCGAGCTTTCTGAAACCCTGAATTCAAATCAAACGAAAAAAATTGAATTTGAAAACCCTAGTTTGAATTGAAACGAAAAAATTTCATTAAAAACCCTAATTGTTTAAAACTGAAACCCTAAATTGAATTGGAACAAAAAAAATATTTAAAACCCTAAATTGGAATCAAACAAATCATTTTGATTTTGAAAACTAGGTAATTTTGAGCTAAAAAAAAATCATTCACATTGCTTAAATGTTTTTTAGATTTTATTTTTCTTTGTATGGAAAGAATGATATATATTAAACTTTAGTTTCAATTTTAAATTATAATTGAACAGAAATAAATATATTTAAGAATGGATTAAAATTCATAGAGTTTATCACTACAGTGTTT
>VDFB02281492.1:428038127-428059026 GCA_007258455.2 Sequoia sempervirens | reverse complement strand
AATCTTTCATTGGACATACCTAAAAGTGCATGTAGGTTCAATGTCAAGAATCAGGTCTATTTGATAGATTTATGAAAACTATTTTGAATATCAGAATGCCATAAAGGGAGTATAATTATACCAATTCCAATTGGAAACACTTGGGTACATATATATCGTATGAAATTTAAATCTAGGAAGGTGTCTATCATATAGGCGAGTTGATAATACATGGAAAGAGGTTTGTATGGGAATATATGTATTAAGAAAAACATACCACATGACCTCTATAGTATTTTTAAGATGTGATCCTAGATAATAATCCACCCATCCTCAATCATAATGGATTATTTAGCAATTAAGAGAGATTCAATTTAACCATAAAATTACCTATATTTTGATACTATATAGATTTATGTGGAAGGATAGAAATGCATCAATAAGGAGACCAAGATGGAACCATTTAACACCTACAAGGTCCACCTATTACATGGGAAAGGGAGGAAGTACATCATGATAGTTTGGAGGAACTACATGCTATTATTACAATTTAGAGATCTAGGAGGATGATTCATATAAAAGAAATATAATTAAATATATATATTATTTAATATATTATATTTAATATAATACATTAAATAATATAAATATTTAATATCATAAAATATAATATAAGATTACAATTAAGGATAGGTAATGTTACAATTTATTTGGGGTTTTAATGACGATTAGGCTTAAGATTCAATTAGGTTTGTCATAAATAGTTAGGTTACAATTAGGAATATATAATAAATATTAATATAATTATAATACAAATATAAATTAATTTAAATATAATATAATATAGGAATACATTTAAGATTACCTAGTAAAGGTTATAATTTAATTAAGTTTCAATTGGGTTTGCAATTCAATTAGGATATGGTTAGGGGTGGGGATCATTTAGCATTCTATTATTGTTAGAGTATGGGTTACATTTAAGATTATTGTTATTTTTGTGATATGTATAGATTGATTCTTTTTTAGAATCATGTTAATTTTTTTTTTATTAGAGGGGTAAACACTTTTGACCCAGAGCTCGATGGAACCAACGAGGCTATAGTATGACTAAATTTGGACCTCACTAGAAATCTGATCCCTTAAAGCCATCCCTATCACCTTAAATCTTAAATCAATTTCTTAAGAGTCCCAATATAGTTTCTTAAAGAGGATCAAAGTTCTTAAAATTTGGTGAGAGTTGCCCAAAAGACAGCCAAATTTAATAATAATAAGATAGAGTGTAAAGATTATTATAATATGAATGAGATTTCATGATCTAGGTTGGTCAGTTAAGAACAAAGGTAGATCTCAGTAATATTCCACCGAAGAGTATTCTTCACTAACTTGCAAGTTCATTAAATATTCCAAGGGGCACCAAAACTTTACCCTAAGTTTTGTAAACCCTAAACTCTGAACTCTAAAATCTAAACCCTAAACACTAAACCATTCATTTTGTCCTACCCAACACCATAAAGTGAAATTTGGTTGTCTTAGGATCTTATTTCATTCCCTTATTCCATGTCATTTTGTCCTAGGATCTTACTACATGTACATCCCCTTAAGTTATCCTATTACCCTAAACCATGAACTCTAAAGTCTAAACCCTAAACCCTAAAGCCATCATTTTTTCTTAGGCTCTTAATGAAATTTGGTTGCCTTAAGCAACTCCACCAAATTTCATTCCCTTATGCCATGTAATTTTTTCCTAAGATCTTACTACATATATCCCCTTAAGTTATCCTAAATCCCCAAAACCTAAACTCTAAAGTCTAAACCGTAAACCCTAAAGCCATCATTTTTTCTTAGGCTCTTAATGAAATTTGGTTGCCTTAAAACGCTCCACCATTCATTACCTTCACTCATCTCCATTTATTTCCTGAGATCTTGCGGCATGTAGGTCCCCTTAAGCTATCCTATTACCTTAAACCCTGAGCTCTAAAAGTCTAAACCCTAAACCCTAAAGCCATCATTTTTTCTTTAAAGGATCTTAATGAAATCTGGTTGCCTTGGGCAACTTCACCAAATTTTATTCACTTGAGCCATGTCATTTTCTCCTAGGACCTCACTAGGCGTAGATCCCCTTAAGCCATCGTATCACCCTAAATCGAAATTCGATTTCTTAAGGGGTTCCAATGTGAGCATTTCTTGGGGATCAAAGAAGTTCTTAAAATTTGTTGATCAAAATTTGCCCAAGGCCCAACCAAATTTAACAATAATAAGATCTGCAAAGATTATACAATACTCGATAGTTAATTGTATTTTCATTCAAATAACATGTGCCTTAGACATATAAATGAGGCTTACATAGAATTTTATCATTTGTATTCAATTATTTAAGGCCATTTGTATTGAATGGTTTAACTTGGTATTTCCTAAACATGTATCTTACATCTTGAAATTACAAATCTAATGCAGGTTCACTCATATCTTAAAGATCACATGGATCCATTCAATAATATTAGCAATCCACCTCCACGCCATCCATCTCCAACACCTTCACCTCCACCTCCGCCCACTCCACCTCGTAACCCCCCACCTCCACCACCTGAAATCAATGAGCATGCTCGTTTGCAAGCACAAATCAATGCTTCTGCTAGAACCATCCAAGATCAAATCAACATTATTCAAAATGAAGAATGTGTCGCACCTCCTGTGAGGATGTTTGCATCTAGGATACAAACCCTTGTTGATGCTATCAGGACTATGGATGGGATCGTAGATGAGCATCGACAATGGCTAGAGGAGAGGAGAACTCCTAATTTTGAAAAGGAAAACACAAAGAAATGAATATCTATGCAGTAGAGAGCCATAATAGTTTATAAATTAAAACAATGATCTTAAATAGTTATTAATTTATAAATTGGGTGAACGATGGATATTTTGTGTGATGAATTTATAAATTTGGTTCCAAATGGATATTTTTAGTGACATGAATTTATGATTGTGGTTCTAGATGGATATTTTTAGTGGCATGGATTTGTAGATTTGAGTGCTTATGAACTTATAATGAATAGTATATAATAGTATATAATAGTATATATTTTATGACTATCTACTAGATCATGATTTCTCCTGCTGAATAATTGTAATATATATATGTGTGTGTGTGTGTTAGACATAAAACAAGATTTTGTGAATGTTTCAAGATTATTGTTTAGTATGTATGTGCATGTATTAAAAATTTGCATAATATTTCTTAAATTTTGAAATTTGTATATGTATGTATGTATAGTTTAGTTTAATGATTTGTACGCATGCAAATTATGCATCAAATTTTTTATTTTAAATGTACATGTACATACATTTAATTTTTAATTTTGTATGGACATGCTCTTCAGTTGAACAATCAATGTATATATATGTCCATTTCAATTAAATATATGAGCTTAATATATATGTTGCTCATCCTATTTCAATTAAATATATGATCTTAATTTTTGTATGCACATGGACTATTTTGTATGATTTAAAATGCAGGTGCACATTATATCAAGCATATATATCATGGATGATTTTAACATTGATGATATCATCAATCCACCACCTGAGCCACAGCCAGATCTGCCTCCCTACCCCCCTCCACCTCCACCTCCACCTCCCCCTCCCCCTCCCCCTCATATGCCACCTTCAGCATCTATGGCATCTAATGAGGCTCGCTTGAGAGCATGAATAAATGATCAAGTCACATCCTTACCAAATCAAATCAATGCTATGCAGATTCAAGCATTGATTGCTCCACATGTGAGATGTTTTGCATCTATAATCCAAAATGTTGTTGATTCCATCAGGATGATTGATTCTAATCTTGATAAGCATCGATGAGAGAGAGAACAAATGAGACAATTATATTTTGATGGTCTCTCTTACAAACAAATATTAGACCTTAAAATAACAAAATCCCATCTAGCCCCCTACTTTCTTGACCCCATTACCCGACAACCCATTCCACCCAACAAATCTAGAATATCCATGAGGTGGTGCATACATCCGCAGATGATTGCACATTTTTGGGATCGATGGTATATGGTTTTGACAGTCCCCCACATGCTAATTGGGAGTGCCCATTGTATTTTTTAGAAAACTATATGTAGAGTTTATTTTGGGGCAAAAGCCCAATTATTTTGATTTTAGATCATTTCAGGGTGTTGGTGGCAGCATGCCACAACAGAGATTAGGGGCAAGGGTTGATCCCTGATGCCTCGTGCATGCACAACCCCTTTTTGTTGCTCCTGGTCCTCCCATTCGTGCACCTGTACATCATCAAGCTCTGGTCTCAACATTAGGTTCCCTTGGTACACTCGTAGGAGACCTTGATCAGCACGCTTCTGCGATAGCGAATGGGGAGCATAGAGACGATGATGATGATGGAGGAGTTTTTTATGGAGCTGGTTCGAGTACTGCTCTACGAGTGTCAAGACCCGTCCCCCATATATGTACTAGTTGTCATCAGGTGTGCTATGGATTTGATCAGGCTACACCTAGTTCAGGTGGACGGGGAGATTCTGGTGGTTCATCTGGTCGCATCAGTTCATTTGTAGAGTTCCTCGTAGCAGAACATCACCCTGAGGACACTACGACATAGGTATAAATATGCATCTAGATGTACGAACTTATTTTATAATAATTTTTATGGTTTTATATATCAAAGAAAAGTTTGCAATACATTTTAACAATCATTTTTTTTGGTGTACAGATGACAATTTTGATGCAAGGGGAATCACCTATACCACGAGTACATATATCGACACCGGTCATACTTGGCAACCCTTATGGGGTATTTTGATTTCAATTTTTAAAATTATATATGAAATCATAAATTATTTAGCTTGAGTTTTAAATTTATAATTGAATCACATATATCTTTCAAATATTCATGTTGGTTTAGGTGAGTCAATCGGCATCCACGTCAATTCCTCCTGAGGGATTGTCAAGAAATCCTCCACTATCGAGCGACATAGATCATGGGCAGGTACATTCATATTGTAAATTTGTTTAAAGTTTACATTAGTATAGTTACAATTTTATGAGTTTTGAATTCACTAGATATATGAAACGCATGCATGTACACTTGTAAATATTATAAGCGTTAAATGTCTATGTACATGTATGTCTAGGTTGATACCACAATAAGAATGGGCATTGGGAAAACATTTGATGTTGCAGTTACTTGTGAGGCCACTAATTTCTAGGTTGTTTACAAAACTTTCTACAAAAGTTGTGCAAACTTGAATATATATGTATATATTAACCTAATTGAATTGTACATGCTTTAATTTTGATCTTGTAGGACTTTGTTAGTGCAACTTTCAGCCCTAACCCAGACATAGTTACACCACCAGGAGGACATGTAGAGCAGGTTTCAGATCAAATGGTAATTTAATTTTTTTTATTATATTTAAAATTGAATTATAATTTAAATTGAATATATACATATTAATATGATATTTTTCACATATTCTTTTTCTTTTTTATAGCATGGACACATCACGTAGTTGAGCATGTAGAGAGCCAGTCACGGAGAAGAGCCTAGTGCACAACTTCGAATCTGATTATGTAATTAAAATATGATAAATTCTGAATTAAATTGAATAAAAAAATAATAATTGTAGAGTTGTACATCTAATTTCGAATTTCTTTGTCTTGTTTATGTAGATTGATTTAGAGAATTTAGAGGTTTCTTCAGGTGCACTAGAGCATCTAGATGTAGATATGGTGGTAATTTAATTTTATGCTGGATTATAAATGAAATTTTCATTAAATCATTTTTTATTGTCTTACATCTAATTTCATCTTTCTCTTATGTACAGAGTGTTTCAGGTCATCCACATAGTCCGCATGGTGTGAAGAGGTCTCTTGATTATAGAGATAGTACATGACCTAGAAACATGTGATTTTATGTGTTATATTTGTTTATTTCATGGACTATATTTCTTGTTTATCATGTACTCTGTTGGAATTTATTTCATATTAAGCAATATATTGGTTTCATGCATAATATATTTTACATAAATTATGGACTTTATTATTGTTTGAAATTTTAATTTACATGTACATTTATGCATTTTATGTTCATAGTCAAAGACAGTAATATAGGACATTAATGTGTGAGATTTAGTAGAAGACTTCATAATTGTAGAATAATTTTAGGTTTAATCTTCTTTTCAATGAACAAAGAAGAAGATATTTTCCTTCAATGTATTAATTTTAATTTTATGAGAGAAAATTTATGTGGATTTACCTACTTATTTAGTTCTATCAATTGAATTTTACCTCATTGTTGGTGCACTTGGAATTCCTATACCTTGTGAATATCATGGATATCACCATTCTTTGTTATTTTATTCTTTAATTTTTCCTTAACTAGATTGACAAATAAAGTCATTGCTCTAAACTCTTAAGCAAATAAAATTCTTTATAGTGAAAAAATCTAACAATGTATTGATATAATTAGCTAATGTACATATTTATAAAATGACACCATTAGTTTCTCACTAGTAATGGAAAAAAGTGTTGGCACTAAAAATTAAGCAAAGAGGTAATCATTAGAAAAAATATAAATTATGATAACATGAGAATGTGTATATGTAAAATAATTGTAACCATTAGGTGATGAATATGTAGTGTATACACATGATAAATTTTAAAAATGATGAATATGGAGCTCAATCCAAAGGAAAATTAATTTCATCATTGTTTCCCCCATTTAGAATATCATGATTGTGTGTAGTGTATGAAAAATGAATAAAAGTCTTGCCTCCATGTGTCAATAACAAGAAAAAAATACAATGTCACATAAATTATGATAACATGAGAATGTGTATATGTAAAATGATTCTAACCATTAGGTGATGAATATGTAGTGTACACACATGATAAATTTTAAAAATGATGAATACGGAGCTCAATCCAAAGGAAAATTAATTTCATCATTGTTTCCCCCATTTAGAATATCATGATTGTGTGTAGTGTATGAAAATTGAATAAAAGTCTTGCCTCCATGTGTCAATAACAAGAAAAAAAAATAGAATATCACATAAATTATGTACATAAGAAATAGAAATATGACCCACAAAATTTTCTCTGTGAATTAAGGTTAGGGTTATAGGATAAAACTTTGGGTAAAAGTTAGGATTAGGACACAACTAGAGTTAGGGTTAGGTTTCAATTAGGGTTAGATACAACAAGGCTTAGGGATAGGATTAATTTTAGGACAGGGTAAGGGTTCAATAAGGGTTGGGTTCTAATAACGGTTAGGGTTAGGGTTCAATTAGTATTACAGTTAGAATCAGGGTTCAATTCTAACTCTAATTAAAATTATAATCCTAACCCTAACAATACCATAGAAGATTAGAGAATAAAAGCATTAATAAATACTATAAATAATAGTTCATCTAACACTAATTTATAAGTTGTCAAAACAAATAATGACGTCTTAAGGGGGTGTCTAAAGAGGTCATAATAGAACATGTTAATTAAGGGGACGTCTAAAGGGGTCATAATAGAACGTCTTAAGGGGATGTCTTAAAGGGGTCTTAAGGGGATGTCTAAAGGGGTCATAATAGAACGTGTTAATTAAGGGGATGTCTTAAGGGTCTTAAGGGGATGTCTAAAGGGTCATAATAGAACATGTTAATTAAAGGGGATGTCTAAAGGGGTCATAATAGAGCGTGTTAATTAAGGGGATGTCTTAAGGGGTCTTAAGGGGATGTCTAAAGGGGTCATAATAGAACATGTTAATTAAGGGGATGTCTAAAAGGGTCATAATAGAACATCTTAAGGGGGTGTCTTAAGGGGTTATAATATGTCTTAAGGGGATGTCTAAAGGGGTCATAATAGAATGTGTTAATTAAGGAGATGTCTTAAGGGGATGTCTAAAGGGGTCATAATAGAGCGTCTTAAGGGGATGTCTTAAGGGGATGTGTCTAAAGGGTCATAATAGAACATGTTAATTAAGGGGATGTCTAAAAGGGTCATAATAGAATGTCTTAAGGGGATGTCTTAAGGGGTCATAATACACCTAAATATATAGAATATTGATTTGATACATAGAAGTACATAGAGTATGTTTAATTTTGTAAGTATGAATGTACATATATGTCATCTCAAATGATGTTTACAAAATTTGGATATGCCATCTCAAGAACATCTCAAACTTGTGGCTAGAATGTAGTAGGTCTTCACCATTATCAAAAAGGTACAAGCAATATCAATGAAATCATCAAAACATACATATTTTTTAATTTATATAAAACTATCTATATGTACATAACTCAAATTCTTGCATTTAAAAGTATTTCCACACATGTTTGTAGGTTGAATCACGGTATCCTCTCCTTTTTGTTTCAAAAGTATGAGATCCAATGCAATGATGGCTGGGATACAAAAAATGACAATAAATCATTTTAACTATTAATGTCAAGCAAGATCAATATGTAATCAAAACATGTATTTAAATATAGTTTAACTGATAGTTACCTATTTTTACCAAGTATTCCATGTTGTCTAGGTTGAATTTGCATGGACTAGATCCTTTTGTGATTATGCCTTAAGGATATATAAAAGAACAATTTAAATCAATTTCAACTAATAACACACTTGACCAATGTCGAAACATGTATTTAATGTATTTAAAGGACAAAATAAAACTAAAACTATATTTACCTGTATTTACTTAATCCATTGTACCATCACATCCTCTCTTTTTAATGCATCTGATTGCCTCATGCTCTTCCATAGAAATTGACCATAGTAATTTTTTGAAAGGGTCTTCCAATGACTCTAGTTTTATACTGTTACCCACCACCAAATGTGAATAATGCATAGTACTTTTTATGTGTTTCATAGTCTTAGTCTGAGGTAGACCATTCTTTCTTCTCCAAAGTATTTTATTGTAAAGTGCCAACAACCACCACCCGATCCTATTGGAAAACATGTTCAAAAACCACCATCAAATAACTTCTCAAGAATTTACTTAAGGGGATCAAAGACTTGTTCTAAAAAAATTGCTTAGGGGATCTAAAACTTTCTTATCCAAATTTTCTTGGAGGTGTCTTAAGGGGATCACCGTCACATTCAGATAATGAAAGCCATCATCATCTTCGAGGTGTTAACAACATATTTAAGTTTCCACACAGCAGACCAACCAATATTTTATTTTCTCTTCATTCCCCTCAGGAGTGCAATAACTCCATACACATGTCCTGTAGCAAAATTTGATTTAATAACTTGTGCATGCCATATATAACTAATTTAGTATTACAAAAATAACAATAAAGCAAAATAAAATGATAAATTATAATAGAGTACCTTCTTGTACAAGGTTTGAAACCTTGATCATAATCTCGGATACAGACAATTGATCCATTTTTCTTCAATAGTTCTTTCATGTGATTATGTGCTTCTCTGAGTATCAATGATCTTCCTTAGCTATTCAACCCATTACTTGTATTTTCACAAGCTTCCCAATTTCTTGAGATACAAAAATGGCAAAAATATGCAAGCTCCCTTGTCCAAATAGTCCATGTGCTTGCTGTCGCACTCCTAAATGAATGCCATTTAGTAGATCCACTAATTGTCTCACAATCAACTCTAGATACAATGTTTTCTTCTTCCACCAACCAAAAGAATCGATGAACTATAGAGTAATCACTCAAACCAGGTGCAGATAATCTTCTATTACAGCAATCCACAATCTCATGTGCATTTTTAAATTTTACTGAATCCTCAAATTTTAATTGTTCTCTAGCAAGAATTCTTTTGACACACGCACTAGCTCCATCATCTTCTCCTTTACCATGCCCAGCTTCGAAAAAACTCCATATATGTTGCACATTAAGTTCCTTGTGAGCCCTACTTAACCAATAGAACATTCTAGCATTTTTGAACTACCCCATACAATTATCTCACCATATGAGGTGTTCTTTCATATGGATTCCTCTTTCTTTTAAATTTCTATAAAATATACTAAAACAATATTGAACAAACTCTGATGAGTGTAACCGATTGTCACTCAAATAAAAATGATACTCCCTCAAACCTTTTCTATCATCCTCAGTGCTATCATCTGCATGTCTATAAACAATATGGACAAACATAGCTACTTGCACAAAATTATAATATTGAGATTGAATTTCCTCTTGCGGAGCGAGAGTATAATTCTCCACAAAATCAACCATTGAAAGTATAGTACCAATTGGAAATGTGTTTCTACATGCGCGAAATTGGCCATCAAGCCATCGAGCATGTTCAGAGTGCATAACATATTTTGGTGCAATTTTATTATTAAATTCACTCATAAATGCATGCACACTAACTTTTTCTGTAACTAAATCACAACGCTTTCCTATTTTTCCATCTTTTAAAGAATGGTGAACATTCCTAAGTCTTTTGACATCTACTAATTGTTGTCCAAAATCATGATCAACACTTTCATGCAAACAAATTCTTAAAAATGAAAGATTTCCACAGTTAATGCATTGTCCAGAAATACAATAACTTAAATAAAATAATTTATGATTGGATTTTTCACAAAACAAACCTGAAATAAACTCTGTGCTTGAATTGTATATCAATGCCCACAATCACCATATAATCATGTTAGAATGCACAGGTACCAGCAGTATATATCCAAAGAATCATAAAAATACTTGAGAAATTGAACATGTATTTTACAGCAACGAATGTTGTTGCTTATTAATTTTTACATACCAGGGTTTACATTTTTCAAAAGACCTTTGACTTATTTTAATATTACTAGGTAACACTGAATCGCTACAAAATTTTCTATAAAATTTAGTTTGTGTTGTATCGAATAGGTGTTTTGGGTGAGGATCGCGGACTTTGGATCCCACCCTTAATTTTAAAACATCTCTAGTATTAGATGAAACCCTATTATTATCATGCGAATATTTTTCAATCAAAGATTTAATTTCAACATTCAATTTTATATCAGACCTCGATAGTCGTCCACTAAAACTTCACTAATATTGCTTACCATTCTTTTATTCAAAGTTTTTCATTAACTATAGCAGTAGTTATAGCTCTTCTTGCTGCATTTTTATCTTTAGATCGACTATTTTTCCCAATAGATTGAATGGCACTAGCAACAGTAGACATAGCATGTTTTAATGATTGATCTTTTCTTTTTGGTTTAACATAAAAGCCTAACCTTTTCATTACTTTCCTCATTTTCTGCATTCTCATCAATTGCATCATTAGTTGACATTGAAATGCATTTTTTTTACGATAAAATAATTTGGTGTATATTCTATTACATGTGTTCTTATTTGCCTCAAGAGAATTTGATCCCGATTATTGAAAACACCACCACTTCAATTTAAAAAAGGTATTTTCTGTTAATTCAACATCACATTCTAAATTTTTCATCTTCGTTTTTCATCTTCATCTTCGTACATTTACATTTTTCATCTTCATTTTTTATCCAATGGTTTCATTTTCATTTTCATTTTCATTTTATCAACAAAATAGTTTCATTTTCATTTTCATCTTCATTTTTCATTAACAAAGCAGGTTTCTCATTTTCGTTTTATTCAACAAAACGGTTTTCATTTTCATTTTCATTTTCATCTAAAATATGGGTTGTGTTTTCATTTCAAGAAAATGATCATTTGATTTTTCATTTGCAACAAAAAAAATTTCTTTTTTTTTCAACAAATTCTATAAAAGTTTCATTTCTTTGAATATAGTCAATGTCCACATCATTAAGTCCAGCATCTTGTAAAACTTCTACATACAAATTTACCATTTCACTAACATGTGGATTTGAAGATGTACCTAGATTTGTACATATTGAAACATTATCCATGACATTCAGAGGAATTTGAGACACTAGTGGGACTTGTTTGTATAATCATATTCTTCTTAAAATTGACTCCTGCAAATTAAAAGCTTCATCTACAACTATGGTATCTTCAATGTTTTCATCTTCAATAGTTGTTGAATTGGTTGCTCCACCATCGTTCATTGATTTTATTCTCATTCTTCTTTCTCTTTCTCTTTGTCTCTCTTTTTCTTTATTTGCTTCAACTTTTTGAGGAGTCAATTTCTTTCTTCTCTTATTACGAAATTTATCTCCCATAATTATAAAATTCTCAAGCACAAATGAATGTTAATAGTGAAATACTTCAAAATATTCAATCCAAATTGGAAGTTTAATACCTATTACGGCAAATTTCTTCCTCTTGTGTTCCTCAAAACAAATAGAAAACTACCACAATTCCACTTTAAAAATTGTTTTCTTCATGCTTCCTTTGTAAAATTCAATCCATATTGCAAATTTCACTTCAAAAATGGTGTAGATGATGCTCCCTTTGATAAAATCAACCAAAAATCAAATTGACCACCTGTAAGTACAATAACTTATGAAAAATAATTGATTTTTAGTGATCTCAACCGTACATGTGAAGTTGTAAAGTTGAAGACTTGACAGTAATTGTGCACAATGTTTTTAAATAAAATAAACGAGATCCCTTCTATAAAATGGGATCCCGCTTATTATTAAACGGGATCCCGATTACAAAATGGGATCCCATTTATTAATAAGCAGGATCCCGCTCTATAATCAAAATCTTGTTCACTAAAATTGAGTGTCGGAGCCATTGTAAAGGCAACGGGATCCCATTTTATAAACAGGATCCCGTTACCTTTACAATGGTCAAAATGGGAAGGGGATCCGGATTATAGCACCGGATCCTGTTTATTAATAAACGGGATCTCGTTTTATAATCGGGATCCCTTTTTTTAAATTTGAATTTAGTTTTGAATCATGGGCGGGTTTTTCCCAAGGTTTTTGGTTCGGGAAAAGCATTGGAAGTTCAAACCTAAGCCTTCAACCTGGTTTGACCTGCAAGTTGAAGGCCCTAACAATGTCAAAGAAAAATATCGACTTTGGACATCTGGCTGATGACCTTTTTTTCAAAATTTTCTGACAAAATTAAAACCCATTTTAGATCAAACAATGACGATTCTAAATATGTAATTTGTTTTTCAATTGAATTAATTTTTCTATTTTTCAATTAATTTCTACTAAAATTGGTCTATAAACATTAAATATTAGAGTTTTTTACTATTTTAATAACTTTTGATCAACATAACATTTTGACAAACGGATTGCACGAGAGCAAACTTCAGAAAATTCTTTTCAATTTGAAAAAAAAAGATCAGAAAATGATAAGTTTAGGTCATCTTATGCATGTCATACATGACAATTTTTCAAAATGACAAATCTGCCTAATAAAAAATCAACAAAAAAAAAATATTTAATAAAAAATTACAAAAAAATATCAAGAGAAAGCCTCAGTGAGTCATACAACTTTTCCCAAAAGGATTGAGAAAAATACGATAATTTAAGTCAAAATATGGTTGTCGTACACATGCATGGTATGGTAAAAAAAATCACTTTTAAACATTGGTTTTTAGAAATGCCTATTAAAACTCAATTTGTACAATCTGGGTATTGAAATAAATTACATATGTGGAAACTAGACTCCGAGCACTACATTTTATGAGCAGTGACTTTTTTAAAGATTTCATCTCTAAGTGATTCAAATTTTAAGGTCAAATGTGTCAAATACTGAAAATCGGGGAAAACACTTCCACTTTTTACTTATGGACCAGTGCATCTTATTTCTATGTACTTAATCAAATAAAATTTAATTTAATCTCCAAACCAAAATTTGAAATTATGACTTGTAAATTTGGGGTCCAAAAATCAATTAAGGTTCACACAATCTTTTATCATTTTGAATTAGTGTTAGAGGTCTATGTTGGGTATTTATAGAAATTTTTGAAATATTGTTAAGGGTTGCTTTGGGACACTTAGATGTGTAAAAATGGTTGATTTTCTTACTTGAGAATCTTTTTCATGATTATAATTTACAAATTTGAAATCAATCAATGGATCATCCCTACTTCTATCCATTCCCAACTTTGGTGGTGATATATCCCTTTCATGCTCTTTATGTTGAATAACGTAGTGTGATCTTGAATGTGTTTCTATACAGTTGAGTGTAAAATTTACATATAATTTTTTGTGGTTAAATTATTTTACCTTAAAAATATTCATTCCATATTCTTTAGGATCTTGTAATTGTGGTGTTTGTGATCATGTGAATACTAGTCAATACATTATATGGTATATTATAGTTCATGAAACTATTCAAAATTATCCAAATTTTAGTATTATTATTCTTTAATTTTATGTTTATTTCTCTAAACCCTAACATATTGTGATCATTTACTTTAAATTGAGTTATACTATGAATGGAGAAAGGTTAGATTAGAAATCTAATAAGAGTAGGCTAGTAATAATTCCTTGTGAAAATTAAATGTCTGTCTATTATTTTAATATATTTGATCTAAGAGATCACATATTTATTTACTATCATAGCAAAATTTACTTTCTAAATGTATGTTTTGTCTAGCTTGATATTAATTAGTGCAAGCCCCTTGCAAAAAATTCACATAGATCACTTAGTTGCTCTGCATTACAAAGACATAGAATTAAAATGAGCTTAAAATTGATTAATTGCTAGGATTCATTCTCTTTTAAGGATAAGTGGTGTTTTCTTAATTATACATGAGTCTATTATATCAAAATTACTGTGAACATGCATAAGCATGAAAAACATGATATTCAAATATCTAACTAAATCCAATAAATGCTTCATAGTTTAATCTATATGGACCTATGAAAAGGATTATTAAGATTAATTTTTACATGAATACAGGCATACAAAATTATTCTTTTTTTCTAAAAATGTGATAAGAGAGAACAAAAATGTTTTTGAGTAGAACTACAATTAAATACAAAATATATATTCTCTAAAATTCCATCATAATACAAAGACGATGAAAATAGATGAAAATATTAGATGGAAGCTCCTCTACTGGATGAAACTCCAAATGATAACAATCAATTAATCAAGTATTTGGATTTTGAAAATAAGATCTTCCCTAAAATTCCAAATTTTAATTAGTCTTTCAAATGAAAACCAAAAAGAAAAAAAATATATTCTCAATATAAACTCCACAACTTCCTCCAACTACCATGTATGGCAATGCATGATTATGTGTGATAACTTGAAGACTTAAGAGATTGACAATTCATGTTTGGTCCACATTCTTGAGAATGCATATCTTCTCCACCTCTTATTTATTTACACAAATTAGGAGATGGATAAGACATGACAACCGGAAAGAAAACTTTGACAAAAAAGCTAATAATTAAAATTGAACAAATGTCATCACAATTAAAAATGTTTGAAAATATAATTTGGTTTAAATATCAAATCATGCATATATTCTAACTTTTCTATGTTGAATTGGCTGACAACAAAAGAACTCAACAGAAAATTATGTATTCCAATTCAATAGAAGTGAAAATTTTAAATTCGATGAGATAAAAAAGGACATAAACATATCTAATATAACTTTAAATTAAAATATATGGCTTTGTGTCCAGATCGACATGATCATGGATGGTTTGACTAATAAATGGGCTATGATTTGAGGCTGTTTAGGACTCGATCATGTATCCTTTGTCCGCTTTTGCTAAGACCAATCTGTCTCAATACATAGTGCTCTTGTAATTCCTTACTCTATGATTGTTATCTACTTCCTTATTAGTAAATTAGTTGTCTATTATTTTAGCATCACATAAATGATCCATGTGAAATAAAAGATTGCATGTGTATATCTCTTTGTTATCATTTACGATTTTTTTAACATTCTTGTCTTCTAGTTTTGATAAATCATCAAACAATAACAAAATATAGAAGGAACAAATATCATATAACCTTTCCAAATGGAAAATGTCATAGATATTGCAACTTGAATAACCAAATAACTTATAAGTTGAAATGGGAAAACAATGCCCTGTTTAGATGAGAGTAAACAGAAATGCAAAATATAAAAAGAAATATTAATTCCGTCAGTACGAGGGTTTTTAAAAATCATATTTAAAGGAGAATAATTTCCATCCAGGCTAGCATGACAACCGTGAAAGTAGAAGCAACAGAAGAGATTAATGGGGGTATGTGCAGGATCATGATGGGCCAAAAAGTGCCAATATTATGGGTATTTGTAGGGTATATGGCTAATGACTTTTTTTTACCAAAAATTGATAAAACAAAAAGAGTTTTTAGAGGAGATTCTCAGCTTTCAACCAATATAAATTATTCTTTAATTAGAATTTAATAAATAATTATTATTCATTTTCTATTAGAATTACAACTAAAGTCTTGATCGGTAGGCTGATTGAAAAACATCTATAACTTTCAAACGATATCACATTTTTTGAATCCAAAACATGCGTCACATTCTATGCTTCACATAATATAGGATTAAAAAAAGAAAAAATAAATTTCATGAAGTTTTGACCAAGTTAAGGTGGTCAGACATACAATTTTTTACATTTTTTTAAATTTGTAATAAAAAATTCATAATTAATTATTTACTTGGAAAAAAATTACAAAAAAATATGCATCACATCTAGACATGAGTCCTCTACTTATATATAAAATATTATAAAAAAACATTATTTTTTATTATGGTTAGGGTGGTCAGACAGACACCTACTTCTTATTTTTTCACTGAAATTTCAAACTTTCACCAAATAGATTTTATTTATTTTTAAATAAACATAGTAGTTTAGAAACTAAATTTAATTTTCTATAGATTCTATTCTTACATATTTTTGAAATAATATAGATATCTTATTCAAATTTTTACATCAAGTTGCCTAACATTGATTTTTCTAAATTTTTTGCCACTTAAGGGCCTATTTTTTCCATGATGATCTTGCACATGCCCATGGGGCAACCTTAGATTGATCTGATTATGTAGGAAAAACTGAGATTTTAAATTTCATGTCATTTTGGAAATGCTCTCCCACCGAGCATAGGAACCACATATTCCCAATCATCTTAAATGGAACATGGTCATTTCCACTTTTGAATGATACACTATTTGATCTTGTGCTACAATCTTTGAATGCAGCTTCGCTTACAGATTGAACATTATGAGATCCCTTTGTAAAAACAGTCCCAAAAAATAATAATAACATAATAGCAGTAATAAATAGATAAGAATAGGGAAAAATAGGGAAAAATAGAGTTGAAAAAAAAAAATATTCAGTCCTAAAATACTATGTACAACAGTTGTCTTCAATCACATATATATAGGGTATGTGCAAGATCATAATGGGCCAAAAAGTGGCAATATGATGGGTATGTGGCTGACGAATTTTCTTAAACCCAAAATTGATGAAATGAAAAGGGTTTTTAAAGGAGATTCTCAGCTTTCTCCCAATATAAATTATTCTTTACTTTGAATTTAATAAGTAATTATTATTTATTTTCTCTTCAAATTACGACTAAAGTCTTGATTGATAGACTAATTGAAAAATATCTATATCTTTCAAACGGTATCACATTTTTTGAATTCAAAACATGAGTCACATTCTGTTCTTCGTATACTATAGGATTAAAAAAAGAAAAAATTAATTTCATGAAGTTTGACCAAGTTAAGGTGGTCATACATACAGTTTTTTTATATTTTTTAAAATTTGTAATAAAAAAATCATAATTAATTTTTTAATTGGGAAAAAATTATAAAAAAATATGCATCACATGGGACATGATTCCTCTACTTATATCTAAAATCTTATAAAAAATAATTATCATTTTATTATGGTTAGGGTGGTCAAACAGACACCTACTTCTTACTTCTTCCCTGAATTTAATTACTACTACATTGAAATTTCAAATTTTCACCAAATAATTTTTTTAAAACAAACCTAGTAGTTTAGAAACTACATTCAATTTTTTATAGATTCTATTCTTACATATTTTTAAAATAATATAGATAACTTATTCAAATTTTTACGTGAAGTTGCCTAATCTGATTTTTCTAATTTTTTTGCCACTTAAGGGCCTGTTTTTTCCATGATGATCCTGCACATACCCTATAGCTATTAAACCTTTGAAGCCTAGAAGATTTTTGTTTTCTAGAAAATTCTAAAATCTGGAAACTTCTTTTTACAACAGCTCTTTTTCTTTAATGTTTTTTATTTGAAAACAGCTCCAGGAAGACTCTAGAAATATTCTAACACAATCTTAATTATCTCTAACATCCCCCCTTAAAATTAGCTAGAAAGAAAGAAAATTCAAAAGAGAGGGTCTGACTATTATATTACTCTCCTCCCTTAATTTTTACCTTAAGCATGCCTAGCATACCCCGTAATTTCATAAATTTGGCCTCAAGCAAACTCTTAGTAAATATTATTGCTGCTTGATCTTCCCTTGGACAAAATTGGAGATTAAAAAAATTATCTTGAACAAGATCCCAAATATAGTGAACATCAATTTCAATGTGCTTTGTTTTAGCATGAAAAACAGGATTATTTCCAACTTGTATAGCACTTTGATTATCACAATACAAAGGAGTAGCTGAACTTTGTGCAAAAACAAGCTGAAATAAAAGGTTGCAAATCCAAACTGCTTCCTTTCCAGCTTGTTTTGCTACTCTATATTCTGCTTCACATGGGGAAAATGATGTAGTTGTTTGTTTTTGGTTGTTCCATGTATTTGTACCTAACCGAAGCTAAAACATATAACCACCAGTAGATTTCCTATCATCTATATCACCTCCCCAATCTGAATCTATAAAGCCAATCAAAGAAACTAAGGACTTGTAACTATAATGTATGCCATAGTAAATGGTTCCATGAATGTATCACAAAATCCTTTTGGGAGTGATGAGGGCACAACCCGAGACTTAGAAAATAATGCACAAACAAGAGAATAATTTTATTATTCAGAAAATGGAGCTTCTTACATGCAGAGCATCTCAAATTTCCAAGTTCTACAACACATGCAAGTTACAAGAAGCTACAGAATAACCCTTTCACAAGATGTGAGTTTGTCCCTAAAAAGTTACCCAAAAATTAGAAACCCACACATAAATAGAGCTCCTCATTAATTTGGAGCCAAAAAAACATTCAAATTTGAGTTTAGGTGGTTTGGCACTGAAAATTTACAACATGAAGTTCAAATTTTAAAAGAGCATTTGCAATTGTATCTTCTAAAAAGTGCGCCAACTTCTCGGGGCCATAACTTTTGATCTGAGACTCTGATTCATGAACTGTTTGAATCATTGGAAAGGTCTAGAAGTCAATAACACGCTTGAAATCCGCAACGCTGATTTTGGAAAGTTTTGGGGCCATTCCAGGAACTCTAAGTGCCTCAAATCTAACTCAGAAGATTTTCAAGTGCAAATCTGAGAAACTAAAACTGAAATATCTTTCAACCCAGGAACAAAAAATAAAAATCGTAAATTGGGAATTTCATTATGATGAAAAGGGTATCCAAAAATGTAAAAACATATAAAAATTGAGAAACATGAAATTTAACTATTTTTGGGTGATGCAAGATTGCCCTTACACCACCGGATGCTCCAGCATCAGACACCCAGGGTAATTTAAGAAGTGACCCCGTCACATCTCAGATGGTTAAGGGAAACCCAACCAGTCAACTGCTGCTTTAAATAGGTAGGATGAATCTTCCATAGGTCTTCCCCTCCATTTCACCAGATATTCTTCATACTACCTGTTTCTAGTACTCCTTCCCACACGACTATCCAAGATTGCTTCAATGTCCTCCATTTCTGAAGTAGGTTCTGGAATCCCAAACTATTCCATCATTGGTACTTCCTCTGTGCCACCTTCATGATACTCTGTCAAATCTGAAATGTTGAACACAGGGTAAATGTTGAATCCATCTGGCAACTCTACCTCATATGCATTCCTTGAATCATACCTCTTCAAAATTTTACAAGGACCGAACTTCTTCATCTTTAATTTGTTATATGTTCCCACTAGAAACCTTTCTTTCCTCAAGTAGACCATCACTTCATCACCAATTTGAAACTCCTTATACCTCCTCTTCTGATATGCCTTAGCCTTATACTGCGTATTCATTTTTTTAATGTGTTCTCTTACCTTCTCATGTATATCCTTGATGTGTTCTACAAAATATTCAGCTTCAGCCCTTATTTTGTTCTCTTGGTCCATCTTCC
This sequence comes from Sequoia sempervirens, assembly GCA_007258455.2. Lineage (NCBI taxonomy): Eukaryota > Viridiplantae > Streptophyta > Pinopsida > Cupressales > Cupressaceae > Sequoia > Sequoia sempervirens. The sequence continues at coordinate 428,038,914 of VDFB02281492.1, read as the reverse complement.
TTAATTCTGGAGCTGTTCTTGGGCTACCTCAATACACAATTTGGAATGGTGATCTACTAGTGCTTCTATTGAATGAATTGTTGTAAGAAAATTCTGCCTGGGGTAAGATCAAGTCCCATCCCTTAGGTTTATCTGCTACGAAACATCTTAGTAGGTTACCCAGACTCCTGTTAACAACCTTTGTCTGCCCATCTATTTGTGGATGGTGTGCAAAACTGAACTTCAACTCTATTTTCAGCTTCTTCCACAAGGTCCTCCAAAAGTACCCCACAAATTTTGTGTCACGATCTGAAACAATACTCTTTGGCAGACCATGTAGCCTCACCACCTCTTTGAAAAACAATTCAGCAATGTGGACTACATCATGGGTCTTCTGGCATGGGATGAAATGTGCCATCTTCAAAAACCTGTCAACTACCACAAATACTGAATCATTCCCTCTTTGCGTCCTTGGCAAACCAAAAACAAAGTCCATAGTTATATCCTCCCAAGGCGTGTCTGGTATAGGTAAGGGCTGATATAATCCTGTATTTTGGCTCACTCCTTTAGCCATCTGACATACCCTGCAACTCTGCACAAACTTCTTCACATCTTATGATAACTGAGGCCAATAATAATGTTCATTGATAATGGCGATGGTCTTATCCTGACCAAAATGTCCTACCATTCCTCCACTATGCTTCTCCTTTATCAAGTTCTCCCTCATGGAACTCCTCGGGATACACAATTGACTTCCCTTAAATAACATGCCATCCTAGATTATGAAATTCAGCCACCTTGTCCTGTC
>VDFB02281492.1:428011988-428038027 GCA_007258455.2 Sequoia sempervirens | reverse complement strand
ATTTTGTGAAAATCTTCAGTATATTCTTTCACAGATCTACTTCCTTGCTTCAACCCTTACAATTTCTTCAACAGATCTAACTCGTAGTCCACTGGTATGAACTACTTCTTCAGTTTCTCTACCATGTGATGCCATCTGGTAATCTTACCTTTTCCTCTTCGATTTCTTTCCAACTGGACCTCTTTCCACCAAATACTGGCATAGCCCTTTAGCTTCATTTTTGCAAACTTAACACGATCTGGGTCCTCTATTTCCTCATACTCAAAATATTCTTCTAGCTTGTCAATCCAGTCGATCAACTCTTCCAGGTTCAGACTTCTGGAATAACTAGGGACTTCTACTCTGGGTCTTTTCCCAATCTTCGAAATGGCCCTTATTAGCCACATTTGGTCTTGATCAATTTTTTCTTCTTCCTTTTCTACATTTGAACCTTCTTCCTCTTCTTCATCCTTACTTTCCTCCCTCGGGTTTAACCCTCTTCTCAACTCTTCTTGTAACGCGCCAATTTGTCTTTGGAGGGCTGCCAGTGCATCTCTTCCACCAGCATTTTTGCTACCTCGACCACCTCTAACACCACCATGCCTACCAGGCATCACTTTTGGAGGCATATTTCTTGACCTCAACCCACAATCATGGTCCTGGTGTGAACTGCTTCACGATCGGTGATCTATCCACACGCTCAAGAAAACCTGCTCTGATACCACTTGATGAGTGCACAACCCAAGACTTAGAAAATAATCCGCAAACAAGAGAATAATTTTATTATTCAGAAAATAGAGCTTCTTACATGCAGAGGATCTCAAATCCCCAAGTTCTACAACATATGCAAGTTACAGGAAGCTACAGAATAACCCTTTCGCAATATGCGAGCTTGTCCCCAAAAAGTTACCCGAAAATTAGAAACCCACCCACAAATAGAGCTTTTCATTAGTTTGGAGAAAAAACAACATTCAAGTTTGAGTTTATGCAATTTGGTGCTTAAAATTTACAAGATGAAGTTCAAATTTCAAAAGAGCATTTGCAATTGTATCTTCTAGAAAGTGCGCCAACTTCCCGAGGCCATAACTTTTAATCCAGGACTCCGATTCGCGAACCGTTTGAAATGTTGGAAAGGTCTCGAAGTCAATAACATGCTTGAACTTTTCTATGCCAATTTTACCAAGTTTTGGGGCCATTCTAGGAACTCTAAGTGTCTCAAATCTAATTCAGAAGATTTTCAGGTGCAAATCTCAGAAACTAAAACTGCAATATCTTTCAACCTAGGAACAAAAAATAAAAACCATAAATTGGAAATTATATTATGACAAAAAAGGTATCCAAAAATGTAAAAACATCTAAAAACTGAGAAACTTTAAATTCAAGTATTTTTGGGTGATGCAAGATTGCCCTTACACCACTGGATGATCCTGCATCAGGGAGCTAACCAATGACTTTCTTTTGGTTCATGCATAAATCTAGATACCATATTGAATGCAAAACAAATGTCTGGTCTAGAATTTGTTATATAAACCAAGCTACCAACAAGTTGTCTATATAAAGTAGTATCCACCTTCTTGGAAGTACATTCCTTAGTAAGCTTAATTCCAGATTGGAATGGAGTAGGGGCTAGCTTGCATTCAAGTATTTAATTTTTTTCTAAAAGATCCAAAGCATATTTTGTTTGAGAAATAAATAACCCATCATGAAGCCTACTAATTTGTAAGCCAAGAAATTAATTTAATTCATCCAAATCACTCATATGAAATGCCCCTTTAAGATCTGATTTGAAATCATTAATCAACCCAATATTTGATCCAGCTATGAGTAAATTATCCACATAGGCTTCAACAAGAATACTTTCATTTTGCACTCTCTTTAAATAAAGATCTAGATCTGATTTACATTTTTTAAACCCATGAAGCTGAAAATACCTATCAATCTTCTTATTCTATGCTTTTGTTGCTTGTTTAAGTCCATAAAGTGACTTATTTAATCTACAAACAAGATTAGGATGTTGTTTATCTACAAAACCTGGTAGTTGATCCATATATATTTCTTCATATAAATCTGCATTTAAGAAATATTTTTTGACATCCATTTGATGAACATGCCACCCAAGACTTGCAGCCAAAGAATGAATAATTCTAACCATATTCATTTTAATGATGAGAGAAAATGTTTCTTCATAATGAACATCCTCTTTTTAATTGAAGCCCTTAGCAACCAATCTATCTTTAATTTTTTCTATCGCACCATCTAATTTAAATTTTGTTTTATAAACCCATTTGTAACCAATCACATTCTTACCTTTGGAAAGTGGCACAAGTTCCTAAGTTTTATTTTTCACCAAAGCATCATATTCTTCTTTTATTGGTTGCTCCCATTCTTTCTTTCCTTTAGCTTCCTCATATGAGTTTGGGTCATTAATCTACAATACTTTAGCCATGAGAGCACTACCATTCTTTCCTTAGTTCTTTGGGACTTGCATATAGGTATGTGCAGGATCATGATGGGCCAAAAAGTGGCAATATGATGGGTATGTGGCTAACGACTTTTTTTAACCCAAATTTGATGAAATGAAAAGGGTTTTTAAAGGAGATTCTCAGCTTTCCACTGATATAAATTATGCTTTACTTTGAATTTAATAAGTAATTATTATTTATTTTCTATTCGAATTAGGATTAAAGTCCTAATTGATAGGCTGATTGAAAAATATCTATAGCTTTCAAACGGTATTATATTTTTTGAATCCAAAACATGTTTCACATTCTATGTTTTGCATACTGTAGGATGAATAAAAGAAAAACTGAGTTTCATGAAGTTTTTACCAAGTTAAGGTGGCCAAACATGTGAGTTTTTTATATTTTTAAAAATTTGTAATAAAAAATTCATAATTAATTATTACTTGGAAATAAATTATAAAAAAATATGCATCACATTGGGACACTTCTTATATCTAAAATCTTATAAAAAAAATATCATCATTTTATTGTGGTTAGGGTGGTCAAACAAACACCTACTTCTTATTTTTTCCCTAAAATTTAAGTATTACTGCATTGAAATTAAAAAATTTTACCAAATAATTTTTTTTTTTTTTAAAAACCTAGTAGTTTAGAAACTACACTAAATTTGCTACAAATTCTATTCTTACATATTTTTGAAATAATATAGATAACTTATTCAAATTTTTATGTCAAGTTGCCTAACTCTTATTTTTCTGAATTTTTTGCCTCTTAAGGGCTATCTTTTCCATGATGATCTTGCACATACCCATATAGATTTTGTCAACACTTCTTGTCTTTTGTCTAGCTAAAATGTCATCTTCTTCATCATCACTACCTACAAAAATAGGCTGCTTACAAGAATTAGTTTTTTCATTAGTGCACACTTCATCTTCATTGATATAGGGAGCATTAGTTGTTGTAGAGTGAGAAGAAGTGGTTGGAAGTTGCGAATGTTCATTAAACTTGACATCTCTAGTGACAAAGATTTTTTTTGTTGTCAAATCATATAACCTATAAGCCTTTGATTCTTCACTGTAACCCATAAACAAACACTTATGGCTCTTAGGTTCTAAGTTGTGTCTATTTTCATCATGAATGTGTTCTCGAGAAATACACCCAAATAATTTTAAATACCTAATGTGAGGTTTCCTACCACTCCATGGTTCTTCAAGGGTGATATTTGTGAGAAATTTGGTGGGGATTCTATTTATAATATGTGTAGCACAAGAAACAGCCAAACCCCAAAATTTATCATGTAAACTTTTAGAATGCATCATACAATGAGCCATTTCTAAAAGAGTTCTATTCATTCATTCAACCATTGCATTTTGTTGAGGGGTATAATGAGTTGTTCTTTGAACTTTAATACCATAACTTTCACAAAATTATTCAAATGCATAATTACAATATTCACCCCCATTATCTATCCTTAAGCATTTAACTTTTTCCCACTTTGATTTTCAACTAATGCCTTAAAATTTTGAAAAACTTCAAATACTTCTTTTTTCCTTTCAAGAAAATAAAGTCATTATTTCTGTTGGTGTAATTAAATATCTTATACCTTGTCCTAGGTCATGATTACACCTTAGTTAAGTTTACTTAGGGACCACATAGGAGGTTGTTGGAGAATTTCCACTTTTGGTGGACTTGACATGTCATCACCTCATCATTTCCACCTTTTGTGGACACATCATGTGATTATCTCTCCATCTTTAGTGGAGTGATAAGTTTTACTAGTTGTCTCATGTCATAAGATTCTGACACTTGTCATAATCTTATGACCTCCTATGTTCTCACCTTGGCTATATAACCAAGGGGTCTCTCATTTGTAATCAATCATAATCATTATCATATTAATGACATTGAATACAGTTTATTCTTGTCATAATTTCTCTCTTTCTTGTGCTTTCCATTTGGTCCATAGATCTTGGGTGGCGTCCATAGCCAATTCTAACATGGTATCAGAGCATGTTTGGAGCCATTGGAGAGTCTTATTCTGAAAAGAGATTCCAAATCTGAGGAGGTTCTATTCGTGGCTCTTTGTTGCAGGTTCACATCCGGACTTGCTGGTGCAAATCTGAGCTCACCATTGCGTCTGAAAGGTTCGAGATAGTCGATTTTTCCTTTTGTTTCGTCCAAATCGGAGCTACGAGGCCAAATCTAGGAGGGTTTGAAGCTAAAGAGTGGTTGCCAGATCCAGAAGGTAGCTGTAATTTTGGAGCATTTTGGGTCAAATCCGACCCTGCCATCGCGTCCAGAAGGGCCAAAAACCCTAAGATCGACTGTCAATTCGTCCGATTCAGAGCAAGTCATCCGGTGAGGCAAAAAAATTTTGCCCGAGAGCCGTACGGCCCCCAGGGCATCATAAATTCGTTGGTAGGATTTCTGAAAATAAAAAATTTCGGTTAAATGTTTTGAAATTTTTTATGAAAAATTCTATTGTATTTTCTTTGAAAAGATTTTATTGTAAAAGTTTTTTCAAAAATCAAAAATAAAAATAAAAAGCCAAAAAAAAAGGGGGGCTTTTCTGTGGATCGTACCAGGGTACCCTGTACACAGCAGGGTATCGTCACCCGCACGGAGGCCACGTGGCCTTCAGCCGTGGCCCCGCCGCCGTCACATTCTCCGGCCAGGGCCCTTATAAACGACGATTCAAAAATTCCAACCGGCGGGCGCATCCATTGAAAACTACTGGCCGAAAACATTAATTCCAGTCAAAAATTCCGGTAACTTAGCATATTCCGGCCGAAGATCCGAGAATTTCTGGTATCGACAGGTTCACAGAATATTCCGGCACGCTGAGGGCATATTCCGTCTTCTTTTCTGGCGGCGAACGTTTTCCGGAAATGGCCGGCGAACCGTCAAATTTAAGCCTTTGAATTGATGACGTCAGCATAGCGTCAGCGTGACGTCAGCACTCCTTTGAAAATTCACCCCCCCTCACGGTTTGCATTTTGATTTTCATAGACGAACTTTGAAGGCTAATATCTCAGTCATTTTAAATCTTTTTTTCGAGCAATTTTTTTTGATTTGGGCTAAAATTTCGTGTTCTACGCACTGGTGCAATCAGTTTTTGGTTTTAGTGTCTGGTTTTTTCAGAATTTGCAGATTCTCACAGGTGTTGCTGCTTCATCCTCATTTTGGAAACTTTGGGAGCTCATAACTTGCTCCTACGGTAACATTTTTGGGTGCAATTTTTTTTGAAAGTGCATGATTTTTCCTGTAATTCTCAGTGGTATAATCAAATTGATCTCATTTTGTACCAAAAATTGTACTTGATACTGTGGCCTATTTTGGCATTTGTAAGCACTAAGATCAAGTCTAGCTTGCTGTTTTTGGCATCTAACAACTGTAAACGCACTAAATATAAAGTGCCAAATCATATATTTCTTGGGGGGTTCTTTTTTTTAGTGAATTTTTGGGGGGGGGATTCTTCTTGTGGTTGATTCATTTGTGTTGATCATTTGAGGAGGTATCATGGGTTTTTCTATTCATCCTTCTGTGGTAATGCTGAATAAGGATAATTATGAGTCTTGGAAGAAAGGCATTCTAACACATCTCAGGTGGCTTAAGCTTTTTCCATATCTTTATGGTCTCATACCTGAACCAGACACACCTTGGAAGCAATCAATTTGGGGTAATAATAATGATCACATTGTAGGATTAATTGGTTCATATATTGGTGTTGATATTCCTATGGAGATCTCAGATATCGAGTGCCCACACACACTTTGGACCAAGATTTGGGAGATCTTTGGAGACCATCATATCTCTCCATTCCCAGATGATCCTGCTGCAAATTGTTTAATTCCCCTTGATGATGTTGATAATATACCCTATGATGATGATACTTTAGAGGAGATTGAGTATAATAAATGTCTTGAATGTCCAGTTGACAAAGAGACTTCTCTTCTTGCTTCTCCTCCTCCTATTGAGATCACATCTTCATCTACTGTTGTACTTGATGCTACTTGTGATTCAACATTTTTGGCTCCTAGTGATTCAGTGCAGCAGGACATACATAATCTTCCAGATATGGCTACTTTGGATGATTTCTTGACAGGTATTTCAGACTTGTTTGTGGAGTCTCATCTTACAGATTTGGAGGACACCATTGATGACATACATCATCTCTTTGATGAAGATGAACCTTCTTCAGTTGTTGTGAGGGAACACCTTGACCCTCTTGTGCATTCTCTACATGATCATTCTTCACAGTTTGGCATGAGTGTGGATTCTTTTGGACAACACTTGGAGGAGGTTTCTTTGTCTTCAGAGGGGATATCCTTGTCTTTGGATAGTGCTCTACATTCATCTCTACTAGATGTTGGGTTTTCCTCTTCAACAGTGTGGCCTAGAACACCTGATTGGAGTGGTTCAGCTTTCTGCATCGACATGGAGACACTTGGGCATGCTTCAGAGACAACATCATCATACATCATCCATCATTTTGATATCCTGCATACATCCTTGGTTTTGTTTCTTCCTAAGGGGAGGAACGTTGTTCGGCGAGATTGGATCATCTTCAGCATTCAATGTCGAGCTTCAACCATCATTGCAGGAGACTCAACATTGAGGGGGGGCTACCTTGCTTCTCTTCTACTTCTCTCTTATGGGGGGGTCTTTTTCCTCACATGGGGTTTTTACCTTCTCATTCTTCATTGAGAGTATTTCTATTTTGTATTTCATCTCTCTTTTGAGGGGGAGTTTTGTCCCATGAGGTTTTCTCCCTTTCCTCGCTTATGAGAGATTGCTTTGATTGCATTGTTTGTACATGGGTACCTAACATGGCCTAGTAGTCGGGACCCATCTTGCATCTTTGTGTCATTTGCACTACTCCCTAAGTTGCACTTAAGGGGGGGTGTTGGTGTAATTAAATATCTTGTTCCTTGTCCTAGGTCATGATTACTCCTTAGTTAAGTTTACTTAGGGACCACATAGGAGGTTGTTGGAGAATTTCCACTTTTGGTGGACTTGACATGTCATCACCTCATCATTTCCACCTTTTGTGGACACATCATGTGATTATCTCTCCATCTTTGGTGGAGTGATAAGTTTTACTAGTTGTCTCATGTCATAAGATTCTGACACTTGTCATAATCTTATGACCTCCTATGTTCTCACCTTGGCTATATAACCAAGGGGTCTCTCATTTGTAATCAATCATAATCATTATCATATTAATGACATTGAATACAGTTTATTCTTGTCATAATTTCTCTCTTTCTTGTGATTTCCATTTGGTCCATAGATCTTGGGTGGCGTCCATAGCCAATTCTAACAATTTCCTATTGTAATCATCAATAAAAGTGAGAAGATACCTGGTGCCTGAAAGTGAAGGATAACCTGGTTCACATAAATCACTATGAATTAGTTGCAACGCATAATTAGCTCTCCATGCTTTACCTGAGTCAAATGGATCTCGATGATGTTTTCCTCTAACATACATCCTTCACGAACACCTTCAAAAGCTAATTTTTTTGTTAATCCTCTAACCATATCCATTCTAATCATGTCTTGTAACTTTCTGTAATTTATATGTCCAAGTCTAGCATGCCAAAGTTTTGAGATATAATCAGTCTGAACAATAAAAGCATGAGAGTGTGTGTATTCATCAACAACAAACCCCACAAATGTAAATAAACTCTCTTCATGATCACACTACCAATAGCAAGTATATTGCTCGAGTCTTAAATTTATCTCTTACATTAACTTGATCAATAGTGACAACAAAATCATATCTAGCTTGAACTATTTTATATATTGAAATAAGATTTATCCCTAATCCTTTAACTAGTAAAACATTTTTCAAATACCCATTTGTTACATTAACAGTCCCTATTCCCAAAATTGGAAGTTTCATTTTATTGCCAATAGTAATTTCTTGATCTAAATTCTAACCTTCATAAAAATCGATAAAGAAAAATTTATCCCCAGTCATGTGAGATGATGCTCCTGAATCTAAAATCCATTATTTATTAGAATCTAAAGCAAAGTATCCACTCTTAACACTAGATTTACTCTCAGGTGTAGCAATTACCTCCTTAGTTAATTTCTCTAGCCTTTTTAACGAGATGGCTACAAAGCTATGTTTATCCTTCTTTACATCCTTAAACCTTTCTTGCTTGGGTGTATATTGTTTCCTTTCATTGTCCCTCTTCTTCAAACAAAATTTTTCCATGTGATTCTCACCTCCACAATACCTACAAATAATGGTTTTCCTTCCAACTTGCTCATCATTTCTTGAAAAATGGTTAGAACCTTCATTATTTCAAAATTTATTATTTCCTTTCCAATTCTTCTTTCCATCATTTCTAAAAAAATTACTTTTGGTTGTATAAGCATGATTCTTCTTAATATGTCTCTCTTTCATAAGTTGAACTTCTTCATCTAAAACAAACTTGCAAAACTGATCAAAATTTTGCTGGGGGGTATTGGGATTTAGTTGAAGAACCTTTTTCCTTGATTCCTTAAATACCTTATATGGATGGGGAAGCTTACTTTCAACCATTTTAATCAACTAAAAATATTTTTTTGCATATTCAACATCTATTTTTTTTAGCTATGCATTTAAAAAAGTAACTTCATTGAAGTAATCAAACATTTTTTCAAAATTAGATGGATCTAAATTCATCAATTTTTCTTCTATACTAAATGTGCTAGCAATTTATGCATCTTTATAATCCTTTTCTAAATTCTCCCACATCTCTATTGGATTATCAATATCAACAAATCTTCTATTTATATTGGGCTCAAAGCCTTACCAATAATACCTCTAGCTTGCTCCAACTTGCATTTCCACAACTCCTTTTCTCTATCATTATGGGTTTCTCCAATTTCCTTATTCACTATCCTCTATAAAACCTTATCTCTTAGAGCATTCTTGACTGTAATCTTCTAATTTGCAAAACCATTGCCATCAAAGATAGGAAAAACTTCATTTGAAGAGCCCATATTAGCAAAAAATCAGCCTTCAAACAAATATTACTCTAGCAATATAATAGCCCTACAACCAAATATCACTCCAATAATATATCAGTCCCGCAAACAAACCACTTCCAACAATATATTTTCCTGTAGAAAATCCCTCTAGCAATATTTTTCTAGCTCTGATACCATGTAAAAACAGTCACAAAAAATAATAAAAACATAGCAACAGTAATAAATAGATAAGAACAGGGCAAAACAGGGAAAAACAGAGTTGAAAAAAGATATATATTCAATCCAAAAATACTGTCTATAATAGTTGTCCTCAATCACATATATATAGTTATTAAATATTTGAAGCCTGGAAGATTCTTGCTTTATAGAAAATTCTAAAATCTAGAAACTTCTTTTTACAACAACTCCTTTTTTAAAAATGTTTTTATTTCAAAACAGCTCCAGGAAGACTCTAGAAATATTCTAGCACAATATTAATTATCTCTAACACCCTTGGCATAATTGAACACTGCAAAGTTAAGCAGCATAAAAATATTTAAAAAATAACTATAATAAAATGCTAATAAAATCATATTGAATTTTCTTACCTAGCGTGTCTCCAACCATAAATTTTTTACTTTTTTCCCAGGTAGTGTAATTAAAACTGAGTTTCCAGTTGCTTTTGTCACCAACATTAATATCCTTTCCCTCCACACACCCAGATAGTAGGGATGTTAGACAATCTCGTTGTTTGCCATGTGAAGGGCACTAGGCTTACTTTAAGAGATAGATGAATTTATTGTATTGAAACATCGCTAACATGTATTGAGTATGTGAATGGTCTTTCGTATATATACAGTGAGGTTTTAGAAAACAAAATCTATGCAAACAATTAGAAAGGTCAGAAGTAGAAGCGATTTCATTGTTAGATGGCCTACAATATTGAATGCGTAATTGAAGAATACTCATATTACCCTTTTTGTTATAGTAATTGGGAAATTGTCAATAATTAATAGGTTAAAAGCATAGGTAAGACTTTGTTCCCCTCTTTTCTTGTGTGTAGGTCAGATTCAAGAGTTTTTGTTAATAGATAATTATAGGTTTTATAATCCAAATTGTACAAATCATAAAAAATAACATCTTTGGTTAAGGGCATCTTCACTATTGACCTCCAAAATCATACTCATATTTTTGTAACAAATGTACAAAGGTTTCTAAAATGTATTTTGTCTCTCATTACATATTCTTGATTATATACCATTGAATATTCACATGCCTAAGGAGGTAGATTTTTCTACAATGTATTTATCTCTCATCTCTAAGAAAGATACTAGAGGTTTTAAGGTGATATGAAAAGTGTTTATTTTGTTTGGTATGAATTTTTTTTGTACATCATAGCGTACACCTTATTACATTTGAATCTACTTGTCCATACTTATTACCCTTCACATCCCTTTGAAAACATTTCATCCTCTATTTATAGATTAATTGAATTTTGTATGTTTATCATTGTGATAAATTGATATAAAATCGTATGAATAATAAAAATATTGTTCTTTATGAAATATAATACAAGAAAGAATATTCTTAGTCCAACATAATACACATCCTCCATTTGATATCTACTAAAATATTCAATGATCCTAAATATGGGTATGGCTTAGAACATGTTAAGCATGAATATACGTCACAAGCTATCATAATAGAAAAATAATACAAAACAATATTTCTATTATTGAGAGGAGGACCATGGGTTTTATTGCACATAAATAAAATACTATAGAAATAGAGGTTTGAAAAAACAAGATATAGAGTTGCAAAGTAGAGAGAAAGTATAACCATGAATTGTGGAACTCTGAAGCACCTACACCAAGAACATTTTTTAGTAAATATAGTTACCTTATTTTAAATAATGTAAGGAAGAGGTTCCTAGTAAGAATAAAAAAAGGACACATGAACTATTTTATTGAATGACTCAAAAAATTTTGGTAAATGTATATACAAAAACATGGAACCATAGATAATGTCATGTGAACTATTTGATATAATTCCTCAAAGAAATGTAGTTACATCATACACCATAGTTTTTAGTAGAGCCAAAATTTTGATTGATATTATATACATATGAAGAGAAGTTGAGATCATTAAGCTTTAAACTATTTTAAATGATTCCAAAACCATGGTATGGCATTATATTTATTATTGTGACCTTAGTGTGTCTTATTTTAAGCATTTATCATGTCATGATCATTCTTCTAAGAGGCTTGTAAGGAAGGATTAGGACTACTATCCTCATTCAATTTTACCTTTAATGCAAGAAAAAATCTTAACCTTTTGAACCAAAGGAAACAAGATAAAAATTGACAAATCATGATAAGTTAACATCTCTCTTGAGGAATTGTCTTCTACAAATATAGTCTTATAGAAGATGCAAATGATAGGAATCTAAATTTCACTCCACTACCATTCATTGTAATAATTTATGAAAGATTAAAATTACTCGTTTATTGTTGCTAGCACATAACAATGTACCCCTCTATTAAATTATAGTTAAACCCTCCAAAAAGGAATGTGTAGTGTGTTCTTGCAACACGCCCCAAGACTGTAAGACTTTGGGACCCATCTAAAAAGGGATAATTACATGAGAATGCATTTAAAGCATGATATTTATGATTTTTTTTAAATGATAATTTATTAATGATGGTTTTGTTTTCATGAGAGTTTTATGATTATTTTGAAAAGGATTAATATGACAAATTTGCACTTGCAAGAGGAATAGATTGTGATGTATTCTCGTATGGATGGTCAAGAAAACTTGGGTTGCAACACGATCCAATGGCGTTACCAGGTTTGGTAGTGCACTATGAAATCTCATGAGGGAACAAAGTTCATTGTGAAGAAGCACTAGACATCAATAAACCAAGAATCTTGGTATTACACATGTGACAAAGGAGTGTGCTCATTCCTAGTGTGATTCACTTCTTGGCATGTTAAGCCCAAACCCAAACTTGATTGTAGGAACAAAAAGTCCATTTGATCATTTTGAATATATGGGAAGTTCCTACATTTTGTTTGGCATAATTATTCAATCTGGGTTGATGTCTTAATCATTTAAAAGATGGAGTTCCCAAAAGATATTAAATTGTTGAGGAAGGTTGACACATGTTGACTTATTCAGCAATTCTCCTGCCACCTGTAATTTTCCATATGCCTTGTTGTGATTCATCCCTTGGATTCCATCTCATAGGTTGGTTGAATTTCCTAAGTGTCTTGTTCTTATAAAAGGCCAGGAGACGATTCATTTTAAGTTAAGTTTAGAATTTTTTAATGTCAAAGAACCAAAACTTTTTCAAGTTTTGTTCTTTTTCCTATTTTTCATTCCATTCTATATTATTAAAAACTTGTATGTTTCATTAGAAGCTAATCAATATCAGAGCCAATTTGAAAGCTATCTCTTGATATTAAATCTTACCTAGTTGATTGTTTGTTCCTATCAGTAAAGACTATGTGTTGTGTTGTTTAGGGGTGCATACTAACACTATCCAATGGAAAATAATCCCCCCTCTCTTAAAAATATTAGATCATTTTGTGTCTATTTGTGAAGCAATATGGTGATGTATGTAATGGTTTTCTCTGATTTGGTTAATTCTCGAGGCATGCGTGGTTAATAGATGGGAGAGATTTTACTTTTAAAGTAATTTTTAAGCTTTATTTTATAATAGATGTTTAAATAGCAAAAAATGTTCAAAAAATGATAAATGCATGGAGTTTTATCATAAATCTTTTGATTCCATGAAGTTTTTGAGTGCTTAATGCTAAATCTGCTCAAGAATATATGCAAATAATTTCAATTCATGAAATATTGTTGTTATGACCACTAGAATTGTACTCCCTTATTGGAAATAGTGCAGTCCCTTATCTAATTTGGACCTATCTTGGGTACCCTTGCGTTAATTATCTTTTAAAATCATCATTTATAGGCCCCTAAGACCCATTATTTCATATCTGAAAGTTCATTTCACTTAAAAATACTGAAAAATCCTAAAAAACCCACCTCAAAAACCTAAGGTGGGACTCATTCGCCAAGGGTGGTGAATGAGTCCCATTTGGGGTCCTGTTCAAGTTTGAGCAGGAAATTCACCAATTTAATTTAAATTTTTGGTGGATGTCATCCTTTGAAATCTAAATAATATTCAATTTGGTTTCAATTCCTAGAGAAGCAATTTTTCGAGCCATTTTTATCAATTCTAAGCACTTTGAGCAAGCATTTTTCAAAGGCAAAGCATTAAGAGTTTTCAAGAAAGTTTTCACAAGAGCATTCAAGTTTCAAAAGAAAGTAAAGTTGAAGCTTTGGAGTAACATTACGGAATTTTTTCAAGTCTTCAAGCTTGCTTTCTATCAAGATCTAGCATTTTCAAGGGTTGATTATGGTTGCCTATGGTGAATCATGAAAAATTTTAGGTTGGGGAGATGCAACTAGCCATTAATCCAAGCCTAAGGACTTGTTTTCTAAGTGATTCCATCCTCCATTATCACTCTACTTTTAGCCTAAGGAAGGTTTATGCATATTTGAGACTCATTTGAGGTGATTAGAGGTCTCCTAGAGTGAGTCTTGCATCATTCAAGTTTCATCTATGCATCTTGTTCTTGCACATTAGAATATGATTGCATCATGTATCAAATTTCTTAGTCTTAGATGCATTTAAGGTTAGGGTTTTCATGCATATTTCAGTATTTCCATCAAGTTTTAATTACCAAACTAGAGATTTCACCAAGGAAAACCCCCCATTAGCAAATCAAGTGTATATTCTATTTTGTAGGATTTTTCGCAGGTTTAGATCCAAAACCTAGGTTGAAAGGAAAGAGCAAGTGTTGAAGTGCATATAAGAACTTTCAATTCCCAAAAAAGTAGAGCAAGACTAATTCTCCAATAGTGGCGAATGAGCCCCATTTTATTTATTTTCAGATCTATTTGCAGATATTGATGCCCTTTTTCCCAAAACAAACTCTCGTGCAGAAACCCAAATCTGGGACTTACTCACCCAAATTGGTGAGTGAGTCCCATCTAGTCAAAAAGTTAGAATCTTCAATGTTTCAAAGTTGTTTCAAGTCACGTCAAGGTTTCCAGGTGCACATCATTTATTTCAGTACCTTCTTGTTCTATTTAGTTTACATTTCTTAGCCATTTTCTAGGTTATTGCATTAAACTGGGGTTTTGCATTATATTTTGCATTTCATTGTCTTTTTCCAAGTTTACACTTGGTGGTGAACCCCTCATTGAATCATTTTAAGATACTAGGACAACCCTATTGCAAGATATTTTTCTCTTTTGCATTGAGATCTCTAGGGTTATCCTTGAGTGGAATACCTTTGAAAGTGGTTGTGATAGTACTCAATCAACCTATCTACCATTTTTTTTTTAGTTCCACTTGTAAATCATTCTTATTCATGAAATTTAAAGCATCATAAATAATAAATCAGATGATGAAAGTATTCTAAAATAAATAAATATAATTAGATTAAATATATTTGAACAAAAATTAAAGGTTAATTTTGTGAAATTAACAATTATCTTTAGAATCTAACCATTCTTTCAGATCCACTACGTAAGTCCCTTTGTAAAATCAATTTCACAATGAACATTGAGTAAAAATTGTACAATCAAGATTTGACTAACGAAGCCTTGGGATTATTAAATTCTATCCCAAAATTTGATTTTCTTTCAAGAGAGGTAAAGTTTGTTATGAATTTTGTATATTTTATGTCTGACTAACATCTAGATGGACATAATGTCTTTTAGATTTTGTATAGATTTTTGATTTGTTAAAAGAGACAACATTTTTGATGTCGTATTCAATGGATTTACTTTTACAAAGGAATAAATCAATTTTCTTATATTGAGAGAATGTACATAATAAATATTATTCCATATAAAATGAATGATGGTGTGTTAAATTTTATCAAATAAAAACTAGTGGTGAAATATAATTATAACTAGAAACAATATCCTAAATATTAAAGTTTAATGTTGGAAAGGATAATTAAATTTTATTGAAAGATTAAACTCTTTTTCGTATTCTATATTAAAATTTGAAGATTCTTGAATAATTTTAACTAGTTTATAAAGATACTAAAACATAGTCATAATATAGTTGTGGACATCAAAATCTGCAATATGTTAAGCTTTAACAAGAATAAGTCAAGCCAAACACAACAAATCTAATATCCCTATGAAATATTGCATCATGTTAGATATGCTAAATAAGAATATAAATAACATGAATCCAAATTTATCTCATAGTGGATTGTTGTTTCTATGGAAAGAAGCCCTTTCCCAATCATTGCTAAACTCCATGATATGTTGATATGAAACTGCTTTGAAGATGATATGAGGTGAGCAAAATCAATTCTCAATTGAAGAGAGTGACTTTGCATGAGATTTTTGGATATGAAGTGCTAAGATTGTGGAGGATTTGTTGAAGAATGAAGCCTTCTATTTATAAAATAATGCTAAGAGTGCTAAAAATAGAGCAATGTAGGATAAAGATTTGACCAATGAGATGAAGCTACTTGTCAACTTGTGATAGGCTTGTGGAATGAGCATATTTTGGCCAATGTGCCAAAGAGGGGGAGATTCAAATTTGAATTTGATGACAAGATGAGTTAAATGCTAAGCTTGACTTGTGCAAGAGATATGTAAGAGCTTATTAATTGCTTTGTTGGATGTACATGCCAAATTGGGGGTAGATTCAAACTTGGAGAATATTCTCCCTAAAGATTTTGATAAATCAATTAAATGTAATTTCATGTGCAAGTGGAAAAATCTAGAGAATACAAGTGATTAGGATTAGCATTTAATCATGGATTAGATTAATTAAGATGATGTTAGATGTTTTTGACCCATTTGACTTAGATTTAGGGATTTAAATCAAATCAAAGGGAGATGAAAGGTGATAAAGATTTAGTTAAATAAATATTTGATTTATTTAGCTAAGGGGGATAATGATAGGATCAAATTAAATAAAGTTAATTTATTTAATTTTAGATGGATGATCCTTAGAGATTAAATCAATTAAACTTGATTTATTTAATTGATGGGTGAATATGAACTAATTGAATGCATGATTCCAATTTCATGTGTCTACAGTTTTCCCCTCTTTGAAGCAATGTACTTGTTGCGTTGGTTCAAAGAATAATCTTACCGCGATCAATTTTTTTAAAAACTTTCTGATTTTTTAGATGCCCCAACAGAAAGTACACTGGTACATTGCCCCCTCGAGAGATCGAGCAAAAAGATTCAATTTGAAGGTCAATATCGCGATAAAGAAGTTCAAAATGGATGGTTATGATGATGATGTAAATGAGATGGACCATGCGAGATGGATGAGACAGATTATGTGATATGCTATGATTATGCAATGGATGCTTTATGAGATGCTTAGACTAACATATCTATATTATGATGATGAAAATTCATGTGAGATGATATACAGAATGTTGATGGTTTGTGGATATTGGGTGGATGCATGATGGATGCATTGGTGATGTTATGTTAGCACAGAGAGAAGAAAGAAGAAATAAGATGATGACAAGAGGATCCAACAAGTCCATGATCTGACGAGACTTTATTAGAGATGATGATGATGATAGATGATGATTTTCTTATCAAGGATTGGGATTTTATAAGGGCTACTTACCTTATGTTCGATAATACACATAAATACGATGCATCAAGGTATAAAGAACTAGGATTGCATTGTACCTAGTGTGATGGACTTTAACTTGACAACAGATAGGAGTATTCTTGTTCACACTTGACATATAGAAACCTTGCTAGGACATACCTAACAAAGCAAGTATTTGCCAAGTTATATTACAAGAACGTCCAAAAAGAATAGAAGACAAAAAGATAATGATCATTTCCCCATTCCTATCTCTCTAAATCACTTTGTTTAGACATCATCGAGAGGTCATTGGAATGAGTGCAATAAGATTAATCAAAAGAAAAGATCAAGTACACAAACAAGTCAATGTTCTTCATATCTCTAGCCAAAGGGATTTGTTTTGATAGGATAAGAATCCAAAGTGATATCCAAAATGATGCCCATTGTCAAAACGATATATCCTAGGACATGCATTATATAGGATGATGATGGTTTGATAAGTTGATTGATAGGCTGTTGATATAAGGTTGATTGACATGTTTTGAAAATGATCAAGAGTTTGATTTTGCATTTAATGGTTTGTTGTTTCGATTTTGATTTTTGCATTTGGAGTTTAATTTTTGCTGACTGTTGTGATTGTTTTTGTTTGTGTTGCCAAAGGATGAAGGTGATGATCAATTTATTATGGATGATTGATTATTTTGAGTGAAAGCGAGATGAGATAGATGAATTTTTTCAAATATTTGGATGTTTTTGACATTTTTTGGAATGTTTTGAGGTTGTTTTTGGTATTTTCAAGATTTTTACAAATGTTTTTATTTTTGATTTTTCAAATGTTTTGGGGTTTTCTAAGATTTTATGAATTTTTTGGATTTTGGTGTTTTTTTTGAATGTTTTTCAATTTTTTTTGTTTTTTGGATGTTTTTGGATTTTTGATGTCTCGAGGGCTAATCAAAGATTATCCTTGCCTAAATTTAAGCTTAGAGAGGACATAGTTTAGATTCCAATGTTTTTAACATTTTTCTGGTTTTTTATGTGTTTTTTATTTTGATATGTTTTCAATGTTTTTGGATTTTCGCACAATTTTGATGACTTGGATATGGATGTGTGTAATGATATCAGTTCTCTGTGTGGGATTTTTTTGAAGACCAAGCTAAGGTTGACTGACTGAATCGATGGATTGATGATGATGATAACATTGTTGAGGATACACAACAATGCAAGGATTGATGACAATAACATTGTTGAGGATGGACAACAATGCAAGGATAGTGTTAAGCAACACAAGGATTGGGAATGATATCCCAAGATGATGGTGGATTGATTGGATTTGATTGATAAGGATTTTGAAGCTTGATTTGATGTGACATTTGAAGTGCAACTTAGATACGACTAATATTGATTGTTTGGATTGACGTTCGATGAAAGATGAAGACTGATAAGGAATGTCTTCTCATTGAAACATGACATGGGCTAGTGATTTGGATTGTTTGTGTACATGTGCTTTGACCAATTTGATTTCACGTTTTCCAATGTTTGAATCACCACGTAAGTTGGAGGATATAAATCAACATTTATTCCAAAAGAAAGATGTAAATATCTACCCCCAGTGTCTAGCAATGTACGAAATGTCATGGGTGGATGCTCAAATAGTTGTATGGATGGATGGATATGGTAAGTACACTAAGGATGCCAAGGATTATCTTGCAATAAGATAAGGTGTTTGGATAGGATAGGACCAATGAAAATGAACCATGTCAAGATGTTTACCATAAGCAAGTGTAAAGTGTGCCCCAAACTTTCATCAAGAGCAAGATAATTTAGACTATAGATGTAGATGGATGAAAATGGATTGGATAAATGGTTCATGGGTGCATGGATTTATTATGGATGAGATAGATGGGGTGTTGGATTTATTATGGATGGGATGAGATGCTTCCACCTGAAATAGTGCACGCAGATGCTCAGTTCTACACATGACACCTGTTTGCCAGGTTTTCATCATGGTCTTGCCCAAAGCGCCATTGTACTGGTTTTCACTAGAGGACAATTTTTTCTCTTTATAATTTTCAATCCTTTTTCTAATTTTTATGGATTTTCATATTTTTTGATTTTTTTGATTTTTTTGAAAGATTTTAAACTCATGTTGAATCACAAGGTGTTGTTGATGTAGATTCCCCTGTCATAATGTTCCATCGATATCCTTCTTGAAGAAGTTGCTTTGCTAAGATACATGCACTTGAATGCAACTTTTGGGATTCTTGATCTGCTTCATTGATATCAGGGTTAACTCTATATTTATGTGTACATTGCGATAGAGTGCCTTCTAAATCCTTATGATGAAGGGTCATTGCCAATACATGGTCAATTTGAGAATTGGATATCATATGTGGAGAAATGGATGGAGTGTATTTAGGGATAGGAGATGGATTGGTTGATAGTTTGGAACCTTTGACTCTCCAAACTTGGGAAGATGAGCAATGATGGGTTGATATGAAAGTGTGTGTGGAATTAGGACCAACTAGTTGATACACTTTGTACGTTGGTTGAAAAGCCTACTTTTGCTTTTGCGGACATCTTTGATGGATACTTTTCCCTTTTTTATTTTTTCCCATAGTTTCTTTGACTGATGGAGTTTGATAGAGATTATCTTTCTTTGTATTTTTTGGTATCCATTTGTATTTGATTTGTCCATTATGCTCTCTAGCTTCTTTTGCTTTGATAACATTCTTCGTACTTTGATTCAAATCCTTCTATTGATGTTGGTCCCAATTCATGGATGGGGTGAAGGGTGGATGAAGATTCATGATGTGGCTAGTTGTAGTATTGACATCAGTTTCATCATAAGGATTCT
This sequence comes from Sequoia sempervirens, assembly GCA_007258455.2. Lineage (NCBI taxonomy): Eukaryota > Viridiplantae > Streptophyta > Pinopsida > Cupressales > Cupressaceae > Sequoia > Sequoia sempervirens. Next base: position 428,018,105 of record VDFB02281492.1, on the reverse strand, counting down.
TCATGCTTCCTATGTTGACGTTTGCTTGAGACGAAGTTTCCCCTAGTATTGTGGAAGTAGTACCTTCATGCTTTGATTCTGCTTGTTTCGAGAGTTCCTATTTAGAATGCATTCTCTGATAAATGACCACCATAGATGATGTTCTTTTGATTGGATGCTTTAATGACTCCAAAACATCCTGTTCTATCTGACTAGTGTCCTTGAGTGGATAATGTTGGATATCTTCATACATGATGTCCTTAGTCTAAATTTTGGATATATCTGATCCTAATGTTGACAACTCTGCTTGACTATAGGAATCTAGAACCTGATCTTTTTGTGTAATAATGTCAGGAGTAAAGGGATCATGTTCTAAATGAAGATCATCGACATGTCCATCCAAGGAAATCATCTCATGGGTAGATGGAAGAGTATGTGCTACATGGATATGATCATCTTGCATAGATAGGAGAGTGTCCATTAGATTATTTTAGTATCTTGAAGATACAAATTCTTGATTTTGAATGATTTCAAAGTTGCTTTCAACATGCTTTGGATCAATTTCCTAGCATGGGTTAGTTTCAAAGGATGGATTACTTAAAAAGGGTACTTGGATGTCATCATTAGACATGGTAAGTGGTTCATTATCCTCAAGTGTTGAGTTTGAGGTTCCTTTAGTATCTGTAACCATGAGGTCAAAGGATGCCAATATGTCTTGGAAAGGACCATTGCTAGACTTTGGTGAAAGACATTGATCATTCTTTCGCACAAATTCTTGAGATATTTCCTCTAACTCATAAGGTGATGTAGAGACATTTTCAATATGATCATTGGTTGATGGATTGTAGATTATGTCAATATGATCAAATAATTCTAACACTCCTTGAAATAGATCACTAAAAAGTGGCTCTTGATGTATGGTGAGTTGATCATTAAATGTTGTGGAAATGTTTTCAATTTTCTCCTTAATTGAGATATCTTGAGCATTGTTTTCAACAATTGTGGCAAAGATATTGTGAATGTCTTCAACCATAGGGTCAAGTGATGTTGACATTTCTTGAATTGGATTATTGTTAGGTATTGTTGGTTGATTCTAATCATGATTGAAAATTCACTCTTGACATATGTTGATTTGATCTTTAGACGAGATAGAGAAATCTTCAATGTGCTCTTTGATGGATAGATCCTGATCATTGCTTTTAGCAATTGTGGTGGGGAGATTTTCAATGCTATCACCAGTGGTTGAATGTTCATTGCTATCCCCAATAGTTATCTTTTTTCATGTTTTTTCTTGTGTTTGTTGGGTAGCTTGAGAGGCTTGTTGCACTTGTTGAGCTTTTTTTGCTTGTTGCATGGCTAGATATTGTTGGATGGCCTTTTGGTAGGCCTAGTGAGATTTTAGCACAATGTTATATTGTCTTGCTGCGTTTGGTTTTGGTGGTAGTGGTGGTGGAATTGGAATCATTTTGGATGTGGTGACAAGTGGTTGAGATATGCTTGGAGTGATCATGAGGGTTTGAGATATGATGGGTGTGAGAGTGGTGGTTGGAGTGATCGAGGTGATAGGAATGGTCAGAATGACTGAGGTGATAGATCCTTGGGAGAACATATTTTGATTTTTCATGATTAATGTTATCATTTGATTACATACCATATGTTGGTGCGACTTCGATGGTATATTCAAAGGATTTGATGTGATGGATTGATTGGTGTTAAGTGGATCGATTTGGATGGAGTGATTGGTGCTAGGTAAAGGGGGAAGCCCTAAACCAAGGAATGATGTTTTTATGGGTAATGGTGGTGGAGATGTCTCTTGGCATAATGACTCAACTATTTTGGTAAGTGTAGCAATTTGATCGAGCCAAATTTGATCTTGATTTCGATCTTGACTCCTTTGATATAGTTGACTTGGTTTTTTGTTCAAGAATATTTGGGATGCGTACTTGTGGTTTTTGAATGGGATCATGGACAAATTGATTTTGGACAATGTTCTTAATTGGGATGATGTTCAAATTTGACATGATAGGTTGAAATGGAACATTGTTGATGTTGGGAATCATATTACCTTGATTTAGGTATCTTGGATTAACACATGGAGTTGTTAACATCATGTCTGGACTTTGAACAACATTTGTATGATTGACAAACATATTTATCCCAAAGATTTCCATATTCATGTTTTGTAAAGTTGTACTTGGTACATTCTCATTTGGCATGTAGGAATTTGATGAGATGACGTTGTTCGTTTAAAGGCTCATGCATTGGGTGTTTGGTTGATGGATTTGTAGGTTTGAATTTAGATCTACCATCAAGAAATGTGTTCCAATATTTGATTTGGGCATACTCACACTTGTTGTACCATTGACATTTGTAGGAGGTAATAATCCCATTTATGGATTGTATAAGTGTGAGTTTTGATAATCAATCGACATTGTAAGGCTTTGAAAGTTCAATTGATTTGGATTACTCATGATGTATGGATCAAGTTTGTATTCCATGTTCTTCTTGTGTTTTTACCTTGTTGTACAAAGTGACTTCTAAGGTTCTTAGGACCAATGAGGAGATGAAGGATGAAAGGGGTGAATAATATGAGTGTTGAATGTTTGGGAACTTTGGATCAGTGCTAGACTTAGGGATTGATTTTGATTGGTTTGATTTGGATTTGGATAATGGACTTGTAAACCCTAAGATGTTAGATGTAATATTAGATTGAACTTTTTCAAAGGGTTTCTAATTCAATTAAATGTATGAGAAAGGATGCATTCCCGTACACCTAACTAAACAAGGTGATTTTGATTTTAATGATTTACCCAAGTCTAGAATAATGTTTTCAAAGCTCTAAAGTTGTTTGTGGGATGAAGATGATAAATGTTTGAATGAATGAATGAAGTGTTTTATTTGATCCTAAATGAACTTAAGAAGGACTTGTTTACTAGACCAAGATAGTGAAGAACATGATTTTCTCTAAGAGTAGTTCAAAATCAAAAGACCAATGTTTCCATAAAAACCATATGACCAAAAGATATCAAGCACATGTGTTGGGTCCAATTGATTCAATATTTTTTTAATGGATTCTTTTTACCACAAACAAAGTCTTGATTAGATTTTGAATCTAGATTTCTAATGTTGGTTTTCCAATGTTTTCAATCAAAGCACTATGTTTTCAAACTGACTCACCAGCAACATAACATTCTAGCTCAATTGGTACATTTTTATTGGTGGGCTTGCCACATGCCCTTTGTAGTAGAAGAGATGATTTTACTTGCAACCAAGGAAAAAATATAAAGGTATGTTAATAATTAAGTCTTACCCTCTATATTTTAACCAAGATCAGGCATGGCAAGTAACTTATTGGAATCTAAGTTCCAATGCACCACTTCGATAAACTCATTGGATGGAATGGTTGGTTACTACAAACAAGGGTTTTCTTTCATAATTTCTGTTCATGGAGATTGACCCATATGGTGAGAGTCCCCTTTCGTATCCATCTCATCAAAATCAACCGCGTGATATTAGCGTTTACTCCAATACCCACATTTATATCCCGGTTTGAAATACTCTTGGCTTTAGAGTGTTACCGGTTGAGTCGTTCCCTTGGGTGAGTACTTTTTCCCCAAGGTAGGCCCTCTAAGATAGATAAAAGCAAGTAGACATACTCACAGTTCGATCAACCTTCATTTAGAAACAAAGGGAGAACACATGCAATAAGTTTACTCACACTTGCAAAGTGTTTTTTTCATTTTTTTTTAAAACCCAAAATGAAGTGTGCAGGTAATTAATTACATATTTTAATCTTACCAAAATCCTTTTGATTCTCAAGATCGCTGTGAGGTGCGAGAGAAGCACATACGTCGTTTGACGATATTGCTTTGTGTAAATAATTACAAAACAATAAAGATACACATTCATTTTATCCTTCAAAAAAATGATTCGATTTGTTTTAAGCACCAAAGGAAAGATGAAGATTTGATTGTTCAATTTGTTAACCTGAAACGAAATCTACTCAATTTTCCTAAAGTTCGTTTTAACCCTTTTGCAATGAAAATTGAAAGCCTAGGTAATGTTCATTTTAAAGCCCAAAATCAAAGATGAGTTAGCCTAAAACAAAAAATTAAGGAATGTGACAGGATCTCCCAGCATTAAAAAACACTTTTGTGTTTCAAGTTTGATGCTTAAATTTATCGCCAAGTTCCTTCAAAATCCCTTGCTAGCTCAAAATGCTCCTCGCTTTTCTTTCCTTTTCCTTCATTTTCCTTGTACCTATAAGATGAAAAAGACAATAATGTGAGATCAAGTTACTCAATTAAGTTAACTTAAATGATTTCACATAATGACACATTAACAAGGATCTTGATTTCCAAAAACTTTAAAACAAGTATTAGTCAAAATTAGACAATTTGAAAAAACTTCCCTTTCCAATAATTTGTTCTTTACCAATTAAAATGAGAACCTTTCCTTTCAATAGTACCTTAAGAAGTAGATGGCTTTTATCACTATATTGAATTCAAAAATAACTATAATATCATATTGAATTCAGCAAGAAAGTAGATTCAATAAATACCATAAGCCATCATCGAATGTAAGCATATAAGTCTATGAAGTGTATTAATGGTCCTCCCAAATCATTTACTCCACTTTTCAATCATGTCGATTTGATAATAATTCATGTCTTATTCTAATAAAGGTGATAGTAAATCTGTGCACTAGCCGTCAAGATATGTGAGGGGACGTCTGGTCTACAGAAGGACATTAAGCGATCTTCCCCTGCTCTCATCTTTTTGCCTCACATAACATGCAAAATGTCACTCTTGTTTGTTGTGCAATTCCCAACATCAGTGTATTTATCTCATACATAAAAGAAAACTTATCTTAGTAAATTACACTAAGACTTTCCTCCATCAATGCCAACAGCAAATCAATAAGATAGGATAGCCCAAAGCGCTTTTGATCTATACTTAATATGCTTTCAAAGAAACATTATGAAATGAACTAACGTTGGCTGAAAGAGAAAATCTGTGAATTCAGTGAATGATGTGACTTTCCTGTTTTGACATGATGTCTCAAAAGGACATTATCTCATGGAATGCATCAATTGCAATTTAAATAAGCTTGCAAAAAAAAAGCAGGATACATACAAGCATAATCTTGCAGAGAAGTCTTAAAAAAAAACCATCCAACCAATGCATACAACATAAGGACGTTGTGTAGTTGTTGACAAATAAATGTGTACAATAGAGAGAACTTAAAAAAAAAAAAGTCAATGAATGCGCACAGCATAAGGTCGGCATACAACATAAAAGGTTTAGTGATAGTCAGATATGGAACCAATGCACCGCTCAATTGCACGCACAACACAAGACTTTAATTAACATAAGAAGTGTTGTGAGGTACTACAGTGCAAATGTGATCAGAAAGCTCATCTTCAATAGGTGCTACTTTGCAAGTGGAGGTGGTAATAAGGATGGAGGTCCCAGTGCAGAGGAGTAAGAGTGCATAGAAGCACTATTCAAGGCGTTGTCTCTTTTGTTTAATATGTGCGTCTCTGATTATATGTCATGTTTGAGGTGGCTAGATATCAGAGGCAATGAGAAGGCCATAAAAAAATCCATCCGTACTATGGATAAATATCACACACCACTCATCGAAGAAAGATTTTGTTTGAGGCACGAATTTACCTCTTTACTGAAACTGCAAGACTTGTTGGACGTTGTGATTTCTATAAAAGACTCCTCTAACAGCAAACCTTTGCTCAGCTTGGAAGAGATCAAAACTCAAGCGACGGTAATTAAAGTTCCTCAATATAGAAAGGCTTCGCATAACTTCTGGCAGCAATTGTAGAACCTTACATGACACTCCTTTAACAGACAGAAAGAACAAACTTTTAAATGGGCGTCGATCAACGTAGGAATAGCAAAATTTAATGAACTAGAAAGAGTGATATTAATGATACATAGTTGAGTAGAAGGCGTAAATACAGCAATGGAATGTGTAAATGTGGCAAGCAGTTAGTAGCTCAAATTTAAGATTTTGAGGTGAGTCACCTATCTTAAATATGACTTAAAAGTGCTGCAGTTTACAAGTTTTTTGTCAAGCTATTCTAATCAATGTAATTTGTCTAATCAAAGAGATTTAGAAATG
>VDFB02281492.1:427989232-428011888 GCA_007258455.2 Sequoia sempervirens | reverse complement strand
TTCTAGAAAGTGAGACTATTTATTCTAGATTTCAATTGTGATGGCATGCAATTGCATGACTTGGAAGTTGGACGATCATTTGTATTTATTGGCTTGTTTTTATTGTTATCAGCCGTCAAGAAGCACCTTTGACTTTGTCAACCTACTTATATTTCGGGGTTCTTTGCGTTTGGACTTTTTTTCATGTGGTTTGAGAATTCTTGATTAGGTGGGAATCGGGATATTTTTTAATATTTTGGGGATCCGTTGAACTAAATTTTTCCGTTGTTGTCTTCAGTCTTTGCCTTTGCGGAGAGGCAACCACAGAATATTCGTAGAAGCTTCTGAAACATCAGTCAAAAGAGACGGTTTGAGGCCACGTGGACCGCATTTTTTATATGAACTGGTCATGTTTTATTCGTTCAGCAATGACGCCATTCTATGCTCCACTCTCCTCTTGTCAAGTTGAGTTAATCAATACAAACAAAAGTTAGGGGTTTTTAATTGAATAGAAATGTTAGGTTTTGTAGAGAAATTATTATTCATCTATGTGGTTCGTATGAATGTTATTTTAAGTTTTGTATTTTAAAAGAAATGATCTTTAATTCAAATATTTTAGTTGTTTAATGATATTAAGTTTTCACAATTTATATTGCTGTTCAGTATTGTTTTTGAATTCGATTGTGTTAGATCTTTTTTGCATCAACATTTGGGATCCAACTCTCCATCATCAAGATAGAAGAAAGTAAGAGGAGAAGAAAAAAATGTGAAAGATATATATTGTCTTTTCACATTCTTTTTCCTTATCTTTCATATGTGTTTCACACCAAGGATAATGTCAGTTAATATTTATTCTAATATAGGTCTTTTGGAGATGATTGTACATTTTTTTTCTAATGTCTTTTCCTACATAAATTATTCATAACAATTTTTTTTTTATTTCTTTATTATTATTTGGGCATGTGTGCAAGTTGGTGTTTAGTTTGTTCATCCATTAGATGTTTTGTTTTATCAAGTATTTTTCCCTCTCATTCAAAACTTCTTAGATGGCAACTTTAGGCCATTTATCTGCCTTAATTTGTTCCTTCTTTTAGATATCCTAAGAGATTGAATCATACCAATTGTCTCAATAGAGAAAATGCATGCTTCAACAAGAAGAACCTCCTAAGGAACCAAAGTTTTTATTTTAAATTTTCTTGTGATCAAGTACTTTTTAATCCCCTCTATTTATCTTCATTTTTATTTTAAAAGTGTTGTCAATCTAGAATTGATACCCATAAAGTACCACCAATTTTACTATTTACACAAAATAGAATATGGATAATTTTCCATTCCCATAACTCAACCTCTTTACTTCTAATTTTTAATATAAATGTGCTCTCTAAACTTCCAAATTTATCTTCCTGTTGTAAGTTTTCCAACCAAGTGTGTTGTTAAAGTATATACCAAGATATTTGTCCTATGTAACTTCTTTCAAGATGCCCCCTTCATAATAAAAGTTAATGCAATTTTTTCTTTCAATTAAAGAAGACTATAATCTTGGTCTTGTTAGGGTTAAATTGCACACCCATCTCCTTGCATAAGTGTTATAAGGCATTTAAGTGTTACTGCAACCCTTGAGTGGACCTTGCAATCAAAATGAATCATCAACTTACAAAAGAAGCCTCACAACATACTCTCCTAAAAGAACACCATCCCATCCTTATAGATTTAACCATTCTTTTCATTTTTCAATATATAAGCCAAATAGGGTGAAGGATAGAGAGCATTGTTACTTAACTTCAACATCACTTCTAAAGTTTCCTAAAAGGCCTCCTTGAGTTCTAGTTTTTATTTGAACCTTTCCATAAAATCTATGGACTATTGTTATATACTATTTTTGAATGCTAAAATCCTTCATTATACTCCATAACTTATTCATAAGAACCATGTGAGGATATTTCTTGAAGTCCACAAACAACAATAAGCCTCCTCTTTTCCATTCCATACTTTTTCAATTATATGCCTCAAACTAATGCCATGATTTGTTGGTGAGTGTTTTGGTCTGAAACCTACTTGCCCTTTTGCCCTAGTATATTTTTCTTCTACCCACTTGTTGATTATATACTCAACCATGCTTCCAAACAAGTTTGTAAATAAATAATTGATCATTATGGTCTAATAGTTAGAAGGATTGTTTATATCCCTATTGTTGAAGAGAGGTAATGTTAGAATAGTTATCCATTCTCTTGGAAACTCATGTTGAATGATGTTGAATATTTTTCTCAACATGGGGTGCAATAATTTACTTTTCTCATTTAAGAATTATGCATGTAGCCCATCCATATTGCAACCCTTACCTTTACTCATCTTCTTAATACCTTCCTTAACCTCTTATAAATAATAGTTGTATTTTTGTGTTGACAATGGGAGGGGCTTCTTTGTCTGAATGCTCATGCAATTGCTTTAAATATCCAAGTTATTGAATAGCTATAATGTTATTCTCGGCTTTCATTTTTTCTTTGTTGAAGTTTACTCCTAAATAATTTTGAATCATAGCACCCTAGATACACCAATTCTTCTCTTCTTGTGTTCACTAACTCCTAGTTTTTTGCATTTATTGTGTGCTTACACAAAATAATTTTTTCACCTCTTTACCTAGCTCTTTTAGATCTCTCCTTATAACCCTACAATCTTGATAAAAGATTTTAGGATTAACGTTAATGAGGTCACAATCATTTGTAAGGGAAAATATCACCTCACATAAGTATTTAGATTAATTAAATAAATAAAGCAATCGAATAATCAATCACTTTAGATAAAAATTGATAATGCAATAAATTTTGTAATTAATGTGAGAATTGGATAAAATAATAAAAAGATACTAATTGTTTGGTTTGACAAATAAAATCTCTTTGACAAGTATTGGGAATTGATTTTTCATTGTACCAAAATATTAGGATCTACCAAGGTGCTTATTGTGGTAATGAAAATCTAATTGTACAACTTTTAAGGTTCACTTGCAATAGTATGGGATTGAACCTATGCATGGAAATAAACTAACGGTCACAAATTCGAGCTTATTTTATTTGGAATTATATGCAATTTATTCATCTCTATGTCAATGATTTATATTTGAGGAACTAACTATTTGGAAGCCTAATAGACAAGGATTTATTTTCCTAGACAATTCAAATGAATTAGATGTAGTTCCTAAATACACCATCCTAACATGTAATTTAAAATAATTTGTACCTTAATTGACTCATAATGACTAGTAAGGAAGTGGGAAATAGGTTTAATTTAAAAAATTTAAATTTAAAAGTTCAAGGTTCAAATTTGTGGGTGCAAAAATGATGGGTTGATTCTTAGAAATTTGTATGTGTCGATACCTTGCGACTATGTGAAGAGTAAGAATTTAATAAAAGGATTTGAATTAGAATTGAGCTATGTTAGAACCGAGTTTCCTTGAGGATTAAAATGGATGTAAGAATTTAAAAAATGGAACGACATTAAATATTTAGGGTTGTGCATGCGGGTGAGTTATTGGTTAATTTGAAACTAATGGATCTTGCATAGAAACTTGGGTTGAATTATTGAAGGAGAGCTAGGTTACCAAGCCTATAAAGGGTGAGACAAGCTCATTTTTGCAAGCAAGGGAAGCAAGATGGATTGAGTATCAACTAGATAGAATAGTAATATTTGGGTTCAATGATCTAGGATCAAGGATGAATAAGATCATATGCTATGATGTTAAAAAATATTCATGTTATAATTTTGTGTTGGATGATGATATGATGTTTGATAGTATGTATGTGGTTTTATGTATGATATGGTTTATATTATATCCCTACACGTGTGTTTCAATTTTTCTATGTGTTTTATGTTTCATATGTATTTATGTGTGTACATAAGATGTGTTATGAATAATAACATATAATATCCATAGAAATGAATGAACCTAAAACACTATAGTGGAAACCTATAGAATAGAATTAGGTCAATACGACCTACTTGGGTGAGAGGGTTGACTTGATGAATGGATAATTAGCTCATGGATAAGGGATAAATTCTTTTTCTTGAGTTCATTTTGGGTGAGATGCCAAAATTTTGCTTTATTTTAAACATTATTTGATCAAAAATATTTTGGGCAAAACCTTCTCGCCCAAAAAATTATTATGCATGTATGTGCCACATGGTTTCAATCGAAACCTTTATTATCAAAAATATATTGCTAGATACAATTTTGTTGGCCCAAAGTGTGACATAGGTTTAAAATTTTATCCTTGCAAAAGAATTTCCCAAGAACATTCAAACCTATAACATATTGTCCATAAAAGAAAGTGACTTCAATGTTAAATATGTATGTGAAACATTTGATGCTTGATATGTTGAACTTTTTATAATGAGTGTTACTCCAAAGTATATGCATTTTTGGCTATGATGTATTACAACTAAATGAGTATTGTACAAGAGTTCTACTCCAATTTTAGGTATCATTTAGACCCCAAAGAAGGCATGTACTTTTATGCACATTTTGATAAGATTTTATAAATAAAATAATGATTAATTATTCAATGTACATGGATAAAGATATAAAATATTTCATATTTTTTAATATTTTCAATTGTTGGAGGTTCAAAGTTCCTCATCCAAGCATGATTTTTCATCTAAGTCCAACCTTTTCTTTATTCTTGCTAAACTTTAAGACTTTACCATCTCGGCATACCTCTATGATCAACTCCAGTTTTCCTTATGATTGTCAAGCTTTTGGGCTTCATCCTCCTGACGTGGTTTTCCTTCCATATCTACCTTTCCTTAGCTATTATCAAGAATATAACTTCCTCATCAATACATGCCTCATGTCCATGTTCCACTAATTTCCCTTGCCTTGTCAAAATTCTAGACTTGACTGTGCCAACATGCATCCTACCCAAACTCTAATCCCTAACTGATAGTAGGTGTGATTAGGTATCTCCAACCCTCAAACTTTGAAACTCTCACCTATTTTCACTATTCATCTCACCTACCTCCTAACTTGTCTTAGAGTGTCATTAATCCTTAGATCTGATGTGGCAACTTCCAAAATAGGTTTTCTCCCACCTAGAAAAAAATATATTTAATATTAGGGCATGGATCCACATGTACATCCAAAGATGTGAATAAATAAGGTGATTGTGGTTTCCATTAATAAGGTAGTTAAGGTTCCAAACCTAGGTGACCTATCGCCATTATTATAGAGGATATGACAAGTCATAAAAAACTTTTTCCCATACCTTATGGGTACATTCAAGCACAAGTGGTATGATTTAAAATGTGATTTATGAGAAAAATGATACTTGTTACGTATGTGTGTTATTTGTTATGTACCTATCATGAGATATTTTAATTTAGTGCAATCTTCAACATTCTTTCTATGGGTATTAAGGATTCAAAGTATGAACAAAAGATAATTATAAAAATCTCAAAAAACCTAATTGGAAAATCATTCCAAGAACTTGTGTTCAAATGCCCAGATTCGATGATAAAAACTTATGGATTTGTTGGAGGTCATAGGATGAAAACCTTGAAGATATCATACAATAAAGGACAAAATCCCTCTTACCCAAAGGATCGATATCACCTAAATATTGTATTGGACTTTAACAGTTGTAAATATTGATGATATGGAGTCTACATAATGTTACAATTGTCGTGGATGTAATCGTTTATCTTTTAGTTTGTTGTAGTTGTTGTAGCAACATATTGTAACATTTTACAATCTTGTTTAACATAATAGATGAAATAAAATATTGGCTTTGTGTAAGCATTATATCCTTATCTTTTTGTTGTGATTGTGTAGTCATGGGTTTTATTAGTATTGTAACTATTATATTTTAGTCTATTATTGTTGTTGTAGCAACATTTTATAAAGCATTTTTGACTGTTTAATATAAACATAATTTTATAGTATATCTATCATTGTGGGCCTGATTCATGATTTGGGTTATCCATGTAAATGCACAAATGAATGAAATTTTTGTGTGTTTGCTAGATTTAGGCAAAATAGTTTTGAGTTTGTTATTTTTAGGTAAAATAAAGAAATCTAAAGTATAATATTGAATTGAGCCATGAATTTTGTTGTGTACACATTAAGGTATTTAAAGTTTATAAAGGTTGAAATATAAATAAATTTAGATAAGAAAATATATTAATGGGTAAAGTACAAATTTGTGTCACACTTTATAAAGGTATCAACCAACACAAGCAAAAATTCTCAACTTTGACCATGCATAAAAGTGGTCTTTATGTTTTGAATTTCAAAATGATGTAAACTAATGAAATGTAGAACTATTGATGAAGTTTATTCCTCAAAATTTTTATTTTTTTTTAACAAAATTTAAATATATTTTTGTTATAAATTTAAGAGAAAATTTTGAATTGTTGAAAATTTTAATAAAATGTGACATTAAGTTGATGTCAAGAAAAAAATAGCAAACAGTTTTATTTTTCCCTAATTTTTTTTCCCAAATAGATAACTTCAATATCTAGTGCATTGAAAAAAATTAACAATTTTGATTTATATTTTCCTCGTAATAAAGTTTTAAAGTCAAATATACCAGAATTTGATAGTTTTCATTTGGTGTCAACTTTTGTCTATTTTTTTTATCATTTTAAAAAAACAAATTATACCCTTTTGAAGAGGATTCTCTCCTCTAGTGCACCATATATTTTGAATTTTTTAAATATATTTTAGTATTTTTTAATTTCTAAATAACCTCATTTTTTATTTTAACAACCTACTTGCATTATTTAAAATGAAAAATATATTAAAACTAATCAAAATATCAAAATAATTATATATTTGAATTCTTGATTTCGATCTCTACAAAATACTATATTTAGTTTTTTGAAAAAATAATTGTGATTGAAGAAATATCATGTTCAAGTGGAATTTTTTAGAAATTTTTGAAAAAAATGAGGTGGCTACCAACAAGGATGCCACATAGGTAGTTTTAGATAAAATTGTTTCAACAAAAACCCTTTTGCTTGAAACCATTTCAATAAAAAACTTACATATAAATTGAGTCAGATTTTAAAGAAACAAAGGGAAAAAACTAAACTTTATAGTTTTGGGCAAAAGGGTTTCACCTAAAACTCTATGTGCCATGTGGTTTCAAGCAAAACTATTTAGGTTTGTGCCATACAAAAATGGCCCCTTGTCATTTTCATGGCCTTTTAGGTCTTGTTTCATGGTGTTGGAACTATGTTGCTTTGATTTTATGTTTTAACATGGCTTGAACATGCTTATTTAAGTACTAAAACTCAAAGAACGATTTCTTGTGAAGGTGTTTTAAGACATTTATACATTCTTCTAGACTCTATTTGATGCAATTCACCTAAAAATCACCTTTTTATTTATCAACAAGTCTTATTTTGAAGTCTTGTAAAGTCTTGTAACAAGATTTCACACTTTTCTAGGCATATTTTCATTATTTACACCATTCTCATGCTTTATTTTGTCTCTTTATGCCCTCATAAGTTATAATTAAGTGTATTTTTGAATTTTATCTTGACAAATAACATTAAACACAACATTTTTCATGACACTTTTTTTTAGGTCCTAGGTGGGACCCATTTTCCATGGGTGGCGAATGAGTCCCCCTTGGCCCCAAATTTAAAATATTTCAAATTTTCTTTCAAGATTTTATTCAAAAACACTTCATGTCAGCCTGTGATGAGGTATGAACGGATACTAAGGCACAAGAATTGTATAAATATGTGATTTTAACCTCATTTTAACCCCATTCATCAAGTTCACTTATCCACCTATTCAGTCAAGCATTCAAGCATTCTACATTATCAATTCAAGTACTTTTCAAGCACTTTGAAGTAGCCATTGACATTACTTCAAATTTGCAACATCAAGGGTTAGGTGAGTTGATAGCATTTGCATGTTATTACATTATCTTTCTCTTGCATTTCATTACCTTTTCAAGGGTTTAATTACCAAAAGTGGGGTTTGACCAAGGCAAACCCCTATTCACTAACCCCTAATCATTTCCCCCCTATTGCTTGTTTGCAAATTTGACAGGTTATTAAGTGTTGAAGATAGATTTTCATGTCAACTAGGTGCTTCAAGTCAACTTAAGTCAATTTCAAGCTTGGAGAGAGTTATTTGTCTATTTTTTGCATATTTGACTTCGACAACTTGACAAGTAGACATTCCAAGATTTGGTGTTGCAGAGTTGTCTCCTAGTTTTTTAGAAATTTGGGAGAGGACTAATTCGCCATCTATGGTGAATGAGTCCCACCTTAGGACTAAAAACTTGAGTTTTGTCAGATTTCAGATCCTAACAGACAAAAATCAGCTCCCAACAATTTTTCATCAGTAGGTAGACTAATTCGCCACCCTAGGTGAATGAGTCCCACTGTGAAAAATTAGTGAATTTCATCAGCATCCATAACACTCCAAAATATTCACAATTCATCCATGTGCACTCAGATTCATCCCTGTTCTTTCTGTTTTGCATAATTTCTCCATTTACATAGTTGTTTGCATATCATAATGTGTTTTCAAACATAGCTTTAATTACACTTTTGCATTCATTTTCAGTCATCTAGCTTATTCAATTGCATTTAGTTAAGTTCATTTACATCGAACAACATTGCATACATTCTAATTTGAGTGTTACATAAGCATTTTTTGCCCTATCTCTCTCCTTTTAGGTGAAAAACCCTAGAAGTGCAAGAGTAGTCCATAGGGTCCCAAAAGTCTCTATTTCATTTTGGTGAAACCAACTTTTGAACACTTTAGATTTCTAATTGCATTTACATAGTGCATCCTAGTTCTCATTTGCATCAGCATTCAATTAGGACATTGATTTGTTATTGCATTCTAGGACTTTTCATTTTGCATTAGTGAAAACATCATTTAGATTTCATTTTTGTATTCAATTTCATTGAAAAAGTAAAATTTTGCATTTTGCATTTGAAATTGCATTCTGTCAAGCATTTAAATCATCTTTAAATTTCTGAAAAACACTAAAAATATCATACTAGGACTCATTCGCCACCCAGGGCGAATCAATCCCTTTGCACTTTTTCAACAATATTTTTGTAATTTTTTTGGAATTCTTCTATATTCCTATTTCTTGTTCCTACATTCTATTTTCATTTCCAGAATCTTTATTTTTCATCGTTTATTGCATCTTAGTTTCTTTACATCATGGCATTTTCTTTCAATAAGTTTGGGAATTCATTAAAATCATTGGTAGACATGTCAAATCGTGTCTTTGGCCGTGACCTTGATGACCTTGAACTCCAACATGCTCCTTCAATTCCTAATTCTTGTCTTCCTCATGAAGTAGACATCATTGGAGAAGACGATGATAGCATGCACAAGTTCTATAATGACTGCCTTGACAACCTAGAAGATAATGCAACCTTTTACCCATCCATGAGATCACAAGCCCTTCCCATTGTTGCACCCCCTGATCACTTTGCATATTTACATCTTGAAGTCAATATAGGACCTAAGTTTCCTCCCTCAAGTGGACCTAGTTCCTATAAACCACCACAATCCCAACCATTCTATGAGAACAAAGTTACAAACATTCCTATCAACCTTGAAGAGACTTACGGTAAAGGATTCACTATCTTAAGTACATAAGGTTGTGACACAAAATATGAACATGACAGATCCATCAACTTCTTGAACAAAAATCAACTAAAGAAAACACAACATGACTAGGATATCAAGATCCTTCTCATCCTGAGAGACATCCACTTCAACCTAGGAGACTTCTGGATGTTGGAACGATGATCTTGAATGCTCCTCCTAGTTCTTAAATATTCTCCTTCCATGTGAGCAACCACTATCTCCTTCTAATGATAAGGATGTTAGGATCCCCATGGGTCCTTTTCCTCCTTCTATTCATGAACAAGGAGAATATAGCAAACGAAAACAACCTTACAAATTTAAGAAAATCAAGTTTCCCACACATCCTCCCCATGAATGTGAAAGGAGACTTCAATTGTTGTTAAACAAAGGTATTGTACTTTTACCACCTATAAATAGGTTGGTTATTTTTCCTAAAGAGTCCAACATCCCATATTGAAAATATCATCATATTCTTGGACATCAAACCGAAGAATGTCGAGCATTGAAGGACATACTAGAAAAGTATCACTTCACTAATACCGATTGTTTCCCTGTCATACCTTAACATAATTGCATCCCCTTCCTCATGCCATAGTTGTCGAATTCCCTATTCTCACTATTTCATGATTGTTTCCCATCGCCTATCTCGACTCATTCTTGTCTTAACCCTTTCTGGGGGGAAAGACTTTGTTATCCTTATCCTTGTAATCCATTTTACTTTGTCTCTTAACTATGTTATTTCCTTTCCGCTTATCTATTTAAGATTGAGAAACCAATAACTTAGTTAATGGTTGACTTACATTTGCATTACTTGTCCCTTTGTCTTTTTGTGTTTTCATGTGTGTATTGTGTTCCCTCGCATTGTGTGTTTGATGTTCCCTCTCTTTGTACACTTCTATTTGTACCTCTATTCTTCTATTTGTTATGCATTGTCTTTTACATTTTTGTTTTGTGTTTTCCTTTTGGGGATGACACAAAGCATAGAGATGCCCTATGTCTCTTCCATATTGACCCAAATGGTCCTTGTCTTTTTCATTTTTGTTTTGTGTTTTCCTTTTGGGGATGACACAAAGCATTAAGACACCCTATGTCTCTTCCATGTTGACCCAAACCTTTTTCTCTTTCTTTTTACTTTGTCTTTTCTTGTGTTTTCCTTTTGGGGATGACACAAGGCATTGAGACCGAAATGTCTCATTCATGTTGACCCAAAATCTTTTTCATTTCCTTTCATCTTTTCGTTTTTCTTTTCGCTTGTGTTTTCCTTTTGGGGATGATGCAAAGCATCGAGACCGCAATGTCTCTTCCATGTTGACCCAAAATGGAAATTATTTTTCTTTTGTTTTCGCTCTCTTTGTGTCATTCTTCTAGTACTATGTGCTTTGGGGAATGATGACAGTTCTGAGCTCTTTCATAAAAACTATTATGAAATAACTTGCACAATAGAAGAATATGATATGAAATATGCTGCAAATACTTGATAATAACTGAGAATAACAAGCCACTTCGAGGGGGAAAACCTCCAAATATCTCTAATGATAACATACTTCATAATCTGATGGTGAAATAAGACTCACAACCTCCTATATATACCTATTTATGCCTTGGATATCACCTAGGCCGACTTAGACACCCCTATATAAGACCTAGGCCGACCCAACCAACTAAATAATAATATAATAATGATAACATGACTTAATTAGGAGTTAAGATAGCCACAAGCCAATTATTCATAACTTGATGTACACCAATATTAAGGGTGTAGCATGCCCCCTTCTTCAAAGAAGCATTGTCCTCAATGCTAATCAAGTTTGGATTCTTTTGAATGAACTCCTCGTCCCTCCCATGGCATCTTCAACTGGTAAATTCTTCCATTGGATGAGATACTCAATGAGAGTTCTATTCCTCAACTTCTTTGTGTGTGTTTGACGAATGCACTTTGGTTCCAAAATTATTTTCCTTCTTCATCGAGCTCTGGTAGTGTTGTTTGAGTGGGAATATTATGCCCAATTACCTTCTTCAAACATAAAACATGAAAAACTGGATGTATCTTTGTTGTTGATGGAAACTCTAGCTTGTAGGCAACACTACTAATCTTTTGCATGATTTCGTATGGCCCATAATAATTTGGAGACAACTTATTATTCTTTTTTTGTTGCTTCAGTGAGATTTTCTTATAAGGCTGCAATCTAAAGAAGACCCAATCCCCAACTTCAAAACTTCTTTCACTACGATGTTGGTCTACTTGTTGTTTCATTCGATTTTGTGTCATGGCTAAATTCTCCTTGAGTCCTGAAAGTACCTATTGTTGATGAAGCAAGTGGTCCTCTACTGCCTAAACTCTTGGTGACACCTTTATTGATGATGTGATGGAAGGAGGATGATATGCATAAAGTGCCAAAAATGGAGACATTTTTCATGAGCTATGAAAGTAAGTGTTATACCACCATTCTACAAGTGGTAGCCAATCTACCCATTGATATTGTTTCTTTGAAGTGAAACAACATAGATATCCTTCCAAACAATTATTAAAAACCTCAGTTTTCTCATTTGATTGAGGGTGGTATGAAGAGCTATGAGCCAATTGAGTACCCAAACATGAGAATAAATATTTCCAAAAGTGACTAGTGAAGATAGGATCACGATCACTAACAATAACCTTATGTGTACCATGCAACTTTTGTATATTCTCCAAAAATATTTTTCCACTGCACTTGTTGTAAAAGGATGTGCTAATGCAATGAAATGTGCATATTTAGTGAAGCGATAAACTACTACCATGATGACATTATGACCTTTAGATTTGGGAAGCCTTGTGATGAAGTCCATGGATACCTCTTCCCAACGCTGGTTAGGAATAGATAAGGGTTGCAAGAGACTTGGTGTCTTAATTGTCTCCTCTTTATTCCTTTGAAAAACCAAACATTCATCCACAAATTTGTGAACATCACCTTTTAGCCCTTCCCAAAAAAAATCTTGATTGACTCGATGATATGTCTTCAAAAATCCTAAATGACCACCAACTGGAAACTAATGTAGCTCTGTGAGAATCTTTTGTTTAAGAGTGGAATTATTGCATAGATACAAACACTCTTTTATACCAAAGAGTATCTCCCTTCCAAAAAAACTTATCTGAACTACTACAATCACTTTTTAATTGTTGGATGAGATTACTTGACGCAACATCATTTTTCCACTCTGCTTTGGGTTCCTCCACCCAATTTTCTTGTAATATTGAAAGGGCACACAATAAGGCTTCATCTTTCTCATCCTTCCTTGACAGTGCATCTATGACAATATTTTCTTTCCCTTTCTTATATACAATCTCAAAGTCATATCCTAACATCTTAGTGACCTATTTTTGTTGCTCTTCAGAAGATAGTCATTGTTCCAAAAAATATTTTAGGCTATCATGATCTGTCTTAACCTTGAAATGTCTACCCAATAGATAAGGCCGCCATTGTTTCACTGCATGGAGTATTGCTAGCATTTCCTTCTCATAAATGGGTTTTAGTTGATTCTTACCTTTTAATTGATGACTCTGAAAAGCAATTGGTCGACCTTCTTGCATGAGCACTACTCCTATCCCATTTCCAGAAGCATCACATTCCATGATAGATTCCTTGGTGAAGTCGAGTGGAAAGCCTTTGGAGTTGTACACATAGCCTCCTTCAATCCTCTCAAATGTTGTATTAGCGGACTTCGTTCCAATGAAAAGAATCCTTCTTCAATAAAGAGTGGTGAGGGGAATTAACGCTATACAACCATAATTCTTCACAAATCAGTTCTATAGTACCTGTCAAGAAACCCTCAGGTTTCTTAATGGTTTTGGAATAGGCCATTCCACTGATAGCCTTAATTTTGTTAGGGTCCATCTTTACTCCTTCATGTGAAACTATGTTTCCCAAATACTCCACCTCTGTAAGACCAAAAGCACACTTGGATGGCTTAGCATAGAGTTTATGATCTTCAAGTATTTGTAATGCTTGGTCCACATGTTGCAAATGTTCTTCCCAAGTCTTGCTATAAATTAATATATCATCAAAGAATACTAACACAAACTTTCTCAAGAACTTAAAAATGGAATTCATCAAACTTTGGAATGTAGATGGTGCATTGGTAAGACCAAATGGCATCACCAAAAATTCATAATGACGCTCATGAATACGAAATGTTGTCTTACAAATATCTTCCTCCTTAATCCAAATTTGGTAATAACCAAATCTAAGATTCTTGGTAAAATACATGGCTCTATTCAATTCATCTAGCAAAGAATAGCTATTAATTTGGAATAGAACTTATCTTTAATGGTGTACATGTTGAGGCACTCTATAATCTAGACACATCGCCAAGTGTCATTCTTCTTAAGTACCACATCCTGTGAGGTAGAAAGCACTTTGGCTATGCGACAATTCCACGCACTCCTATAAGCGCCATCTCCTCAACAATTTTTCTATCTAACTTTTTGTATGTGTGGATGCCTATAGGGCTTGATGTTAGGTGGTTTGCCTCCCAGCAGAACAAGCATTGTAGCATGATCCTTGGTCCCTCTTAGGAGAGTCCTTTAGGCATATCTCCAAGAACAAGCTGAGTGGCGATCTATTATAACCCCACAAATTTGGATGAGTAGGGCATTGATTGAGAGACTTCCTAATGAGAGATGTTTGGGCCACAAGAGTACTCCTTTCTTAAGAGAATTTTGCATTTGATGAGAGCTTACCATTTGTGGGGATTTTCCTTCAACCTTCTGATTGAAATCTCATGAATAGTTCTTGGAATTTCATCTCAATTGTTCCTAATGTAGTAAGCCATTGTACTCCCAAAACAATATCTGCTGCACCCATGGATATCGCATACATTGGGGTATCAAGTTGATAATCTCCCATGGATAATTTAATGCTATGACACTTCCCTGAACAACTAATTGTACCACCATCTGCAATCAAAACTTGAAACTCTGGAGCTGGATATATGAAACAATTTAGACGAGTAGCTAACCTTTTGTTGATGAAATTATGAGTACTACCTGAGTCAATCAACACTGTTACCTTCTGCTTCTTTAGGAACCCCACCACCTTGAGAGTTTGTGGAGCACTAAAACCTGAGAGTGCATGACAAGAAATTATTGGTTGAGAATCATGTGATTCCTCATTTGACTCCTTTTCATCTTCTAGTATGGGTTCCTCCTCTTCTTCCTCATTGGGACCTTCAATATAGAACAATTTTTTCAACTTTGCATTTTATGTCCTCGACTATATTTGCTATCACAATTGAAACACAAGCCTTTTGCTCTTTTATCCTCAATTTTTTGTGGAGTCAACTTAGTAGGTTGTGTTGAATAGCCTTTCTCTCTTGTCACATTAGCCCCTTGCTTCTTAGGAATCAAATACTTCTCCTCTACCTTGCGTGCTAAGATAAAAGACTCATTTATGGAGCTAGGTCTAAACATGCATACCTCATGTTGAATGTGATCCTTGAGACCTCCCAAGAATAAATCATTCAATTTTTCCTCTGTAATTGTATCCACTCTTAAGGACAGGTTTTGGACTTGTTGAATACAATCCGTAACTGATCCTGTTTGTTGAAGTTTAGCTAGCTAGTTAAGAAGAGTTATCATCACACTATTACTATATATTGTGCTTGGAGTTCCTCCATAAAAATTGACCATGAGATGGTAGGCCCCTTTTCCTTGATGAGTGCAAAGCCAATGATACCAAATGAATTGATTTGGTTCTAGATATAGGGAATCCATCGTGACCTTTTGTCCATTTGGGATTTGGTGTACTTCAAAAAAATTATCCATTTGGTTAATCCATGTTAGAGAATCATTGCCATCAAACTTGCGCATATCCACCTTTGGAAATAAATTCATAGATCCCATAGGAGTATTAAAACTTGTGTCAATGTTAGCTAACCTAGAATTTTCACCTTGGTTGTTTGAGAACTCCTTTCTTGGTTCAGCCATATAGGTGCTTAACATGTTTTGTATATCCGATATATCTCCTCTTAGGTCACACATATCCATCTTCATTGAGGAAATGTCTTCCTTGGCCTTACTAATTTCCTCATTAGGATTAATATCCTCTAATGTTACCCCATCCTTATTAAGAGTCTTCCCTAGTGTTACAAAATTCTTTTTGCCCCTTGTTGTAGGCCCCGTCATGATGGGAACCAATAATTTTGAAATAAATCACACAAATGAAACTTAAATTATTTTAAATTTTTCATGTAACTTACTAGGGAAAAAATAACTCTCACCTAGAAAAATATCCAAGAAATAAGCATATTTGCAGCCTTGAGAGTGATATTTGTGAAAAACTTAATTTTTCAATAACTTTCTTATTTTTGCTCCATTTCCTCCAAATTTTTTACTGTAATCTCCTTTAGTAAGTATTTAAAAACCCAATAAAAATTAGGCTCCAATTTTACAATATGTACAAAATAGAAAAGAATTGTGTAGAAACCCTAATTCTGTAATAATTCGTTGAATTCTGCTCCAATTCTTCTGAAATATGGATTGTAGCTTCTTTAATATGTTCTTAAAAAACCATTTAAAAATTAGAATTTTTTTCTTCCAAAATATGAAATATATGCTCTTCCCAAAATCGCCTCCAATATTGAGAAAAAACCTTGCCTCTACGGTGCCAAGATCATGCCCTGATACCACTTGTTATGAAATAACTTGCACAATAGAAGAATATGATATGAAATATGCTGCAAATACTTGATAATAACTGAGAATAACAAGCCACTTCGAGGGGTAAAACCTCCAAATATCTCTAATGAGAACACACTTCACAATCTGATGGTAAAATAAGACTCACAACCTCCTATATATACCTATTTATGCCTCAAAGTGGATATCACCTAGGCTGACTTAGACACCCCTATATAAGACCTAGGCTGACCCAATCAACTAAATAATAATATAATAATGATAACATGACTTAATTAGGTGTTAAGATAACCACAAGACGATTATTCATAACCCAATGTACACCAATATTAAGGGTGTAGCAAAAACATTGCAACAACGAACATACTAACCTCAAATCCATAGGTCCCTTATGTGTTTGGTGTGCTTTCTTTTCTATGGGGCAACTCCCTTTCTTTCTTTTTCATTTTCCTTGACATGACATGACCATTCTTGAAACATATGACGGCTTGGCATGGGGCTTTCCAAGTTGGCTCTCATGTCTTGTTTTTCTTTACATTTTCTTTCCTTAGCTACTTTAAAGTAATTGCTCACATAACGATGTGGAGCAACTCCTTTAAAGTGGGGCACACACATTACCATTATTTCATTGTGCATTCATGCTTCTTAGTCTAGCCTTGTCATTTACATGATGTGTTTGTCACTTTGTGGATGACGTTGGGTGTGGTGTCTTTTCATAAGTGTGTGATATATCTTAGCATATTACATTCCTCTTGGTGGTTTGATGTGACACCGCTGCATCCCCTAAGTTGTGAATATACTATTCTTTGATTGGTCCTCTCTTGGAGACATTAGACACAATGTTCCCTAAGTGATTTAACTTGCATGAATTGAACAAGACTCCTTGAACATCTTTTACATTTTACATTTTGCATTTTTTCCACCTTGCATAGTGCAACTTGCATGAGTGTGGTACCTCTTCTTTTTGTTCATGAGCATTTTTCCTTGTGGTACCTTGTTAAATTTATCAGCAAGTATAACTTTGATATGATTGAGCGGGGAAGCCAACTAGTGGCGTAACTTTCCCATAGCCACCTTTGTGTTTTGTGAGTGCATACCAGCTAGCATATGTTTCTTACCTTTTGGGATTTCTCACCCTGCGGACAACTAGTTCTGTGGCCCCAGAGTGAGTATAAAGTTGGGCCTTCTCACCTCATAGACAACTTGAAGTTTCATGGCCCCAGAGTGAGTACAGATTCTCTTTTTCAAACTATCAGCCTAGATCCCTTTTCACAACTAGTTAGATTGATGATCGAAGCCTCATTCAATTCATTTCAATACTTGTGTGTTCATTTGTTCTTATGCTTAGTGTGCCATGGGATCTTCATCCTGGGGGCTTGATCATCCCTCTTGATTTTTGTCATTCCATCTCGCTAACGTAAGTGCATTTGAACCCTCCCCTCGATGTTCATGGCTACTTTAGTGTGAGTTTGAAGTAAGTTCATCCTCTCACTAAAGTGGGGGCTAAATGTGCCATAGAAAAATAGCCCCTTGTCATTTTCATGTCCTTTTCTAGGTCTTGTTTCATGGTGTTGGAACTACGTTGCTTTGATTTTATGTTATAACATGGCTTGAACATGCTTATTTAGGTACTAAAACTCAAAGAACAATGTCTTGTGAAGGTGTTGTGAAGTGTTGTAAGACATTTCTACATTCTTCTAGACTCTATTTAATGTAATTCACCTAAAAATCACATTTTTTTATTATCAACAAGTCCTATTTTGAAGTCTTGTAAAGTCTTGTAACAAGATTTCATGCTTTTCTAGGCATATTTTCACTATTTACACCTTTCTCATGTTTTATTTTGTCTCTTTATGCCCTCATAATTTGTAATTAAGTGTATTTTTGAATGTTATCTTAGCAAATAACATTAAACACAACATTTTTCCTGACACTTGTTTTTAGGTCCTAGGTGGGACCCATTCACCATGGGTGGCGAATGAGTCCCCCTTGGCCCCAAATTCAAAATATTTCAAAATTCCTTTTAGGATTTTATTCAAAAACACTTCATGTTGTCCTATGATGAGGTATGAATGGATACTAAGGCACAAGAATTGTATAAATATGTGATTTTAACCTCATTTTAACCCCCATTCATCAAGTTCACGTATCCACATATTCACTCAAGCATTCAAGCATTCTACATCATCAATTCAAGCACTTTTCAAGCACTTTGTAGTAGCCATTAACATTACTTTAGATTTTCAATATCAAGGGTTATGCGAGTTGATAGCATTTGCATGTTATTAGATTATCTTTCTCTTGCATTTCATTATCTTTTCAAGGGTTTAAGTACCGAAAGTGGGGTTTTACCAAGGAAACGCCTAATCATTTTTCCCCTATTGCTTGTTTGTTTGCAACCTTTTTTTTGTAGATTTGATAGGTTATTAGGTGTTGAAGATTAATTTTCATGTCAACTAGGTGCTTCAAGTCAACTTAAGTCAATTTCAAGCTTGGAGAGAGTTATTTGTCCGTTTTTTGTAGATTTGACTTCGACAACCCGACAAGCAAACATTCCAAGATCTGGTGTTGCAGAGTTGTCTCCTGGTTTTTCATAAATTTGGGAGAGGACTGATTCACCACCTATGGCGAATGAGTCCCACCTTAGGATTGGAAACTTGAGTTTTGTCAGATTTCAAATCTTGATACACAAAAACTAGCTCCCAACAATTTTTATCAGTAGGTGGACTGATTCGCCACCCTGGGTGAATGATTCCCACTATGAAAAATTAGTGAATTTCATCAGCATCCATAACACTCCAGAATCTTCACAATTCATCTAGGTGCACTCCATTCATCCCTATCTTCTGTTTTGCATAATTTCTCCATTTACATAGTTGTTTGCATATCACAATGTGTTTTCAAACATAGCTTTAATTACACTTTTGCATTCATTTTCAATCATCTAGCATAGTCAATTGAATTTAGTTAAGTTCATTTACATCGACAACATTGCATACATCCTAATTTGAGTGTTACTACATAAGCATTTTTGACCCTATCTCCTCCTTTTAGTGAAAAACCCTAGAAGTGCAAGAGTAGTCCATAGGGTCCCAAAAATCTATGTTTCAAGGTCGGATCTATTTTGCTTGGAACTAATTTATTGGCCAAAAGTGTGACACTGATTTATGCTTTTACCCTAATCCTAAATATTTGGTCGTTGATGTTATAAGGTAATCAAGTAGTTGTTTAAATTAATATTTCCATAAGGCTTTAAATAACATTTGCATAAAAAAATTTCAAGGACATTACAAATATCCTTTGTGAATGTGTTAAATAATCTAATTGATGTGAATGAATGAATAGCTATTTGATCACCCCTTCCTCTCTATAATATTAAGTTAAGTTTTGAACAATACTTACAAAATAAAAATATACACAATATAATTCATGTTTTAGAATATATTTAATTAAAAAAAGATGACATATAAAAATAAATTTATAAGAATGAATGTAGAAAATTAAATAAAACTAATATTTTCATGATGTAAGTTGCATACATGGTACATCGTCTAAAAATTTATAAGAAATATTGTCACTTGTTTCTATTTGAAACAAAAGTGTAAAAAGACTAACACACTTCAAAGTTATCTCACACAAATATGTGTAGTCTATATCACTAGGAGGAAGGAAGATTGAGATATAAAAAAAATGGTGGCCCTTGCCATGGCAAATAGGGATTAGTCCTCCCCTCACAAAAAAAATGTATTTAGTAAAAGCAACAAAAATATTGACTTAATGACATAAATATAGTGTATTAAGTAGATAGTAAAGATAAATACATTAACATAAAATAAAGTATAAGGGGGTGCCTGTTCTAAGGCGAATAATCCCAATTTCAAAAGTGTATAGAAATATCATGATGTGAGTTTCAAAGTGATTTGAGGGTTATGCAAACCATTGTAAGATGATTTAGGATCCAAAATAGGATTGTGTTGGGATTTGGCATGAATTTGATGAAATGATGCAAGAAGGATTTATGAGGGTTTTGAGGATAGTTGGATGAGTCAATATTTAATATTTGGGACATGAGTTGGACTTAAGGACCAATTCTAAGGGTTTATTCCTTGGGACTATGTGAAGAATAAACATTTAATAAAAGGGTTCGAATAGGAGAACATATTTTGGATCTGTGTTGCATTGAGGATTGTAATGAATGTAAGCATTAAATAAATATAACAACATTGAATATTAATGGTTGCCTATGTGGGTGAGTGATAGGGTAGGTTGGATGAGACACTCACTGTCCCATGCTCTGGGTCCTTGATCTCAAGAACTCTTAGGTGACTCTCCCACCTTAACCTTTAGGTCCTATTTTAGATATAGAAACCCCTGGTCCTTCTGGCCAACCCCACTATCAATAATCTTTCATACTACCAAGCCAATCTTGGTGCTTTGCCACTATCTCACCTTTGACCCTTATTCTTCCCTAAAGGCCAATTACCCTCAACACTCAATTAGGTACTTGCAGGGGTGTGAAAACATTGTAAAAGCTTCAAAGTGACCAATTCAGGGTTCTTATACAATCACAAGACTCCAATTCCCCATCGCTTCCACCAATACCTTTCCTAGGGTTAGAAAAGGCTACAAGCCTAGAGCCCCAATTAGGCCTCCTAACCCGAGAAAAATGGAAGTTACTCCAAAACCCACCAAAAGACCTAGGTTCTTTGCTTGGGATTAGTGTTTCCCATGTACACACCTTGAATATTTTGAGGGTTTTGAACTAGCACTGCCCTTACACTACCCATACACAAAAAATGGCCAAAACCTAGGGTTTACTAGCCTTTCTTAGGCTGTTTCAAACTGTCAAAGGTTTCACACACCAAATGGGCTGATGGAGCCTCCTCCTGACCATCAGACGTTTCCAAGACCATCAAATGAATTCACCAAAAATAATTTCTTCAAAATCTTAACACCCCTACAAAATATGAGTCTTTCACTCCTTGTCTTCCCTAGCCGGACTCTGCCTGGCTCACCTAGGGAAAGACATTGCTAGCCGCTCCTGCACACACACAAGCCCTATAATTTACCATATGTACAAGCATGGTGTCTAGGCACTGTTCCCAAAGGGCCATATAGTTTGTACAGTGGGAAAGTGCTCTAGCACCCCATTTCCTAAAACCTGTCTGGTTCAAACCAGCAACAAGGTAAAATGAAACTATTTACAAAAAGTGCTTACAAATTGGAAAAAAAAGATATTTAATGTTATACACTACTTGTAAACTACCAACACTACATTCCACAACCAAAACAATAACAGGTTTAATCCATTAAAGCACTATTTAGTTGCAAAAACCAAAAAATGTCTCACAAAACGCTATTTCTTTCAATGTCACAAAATGTCACTACAATATCAGTGCCTCTAACCCTGCTCCATGTTCGAAGCATCTCTTAAATAGGCTTCTAAAATAGTTAAGTTCCTTTTTTTGAACCTATAGAAGACCTAAAGATGAAACTTATAAAATTCACTGTGTTTTTCAACCTTTGGCAACTTTTGTCAACTCAGCAAGATGAGCTTCTAAACTTATTGAATTTTTGACAACCTCTTTTCTAAAGATCAAAAACACCTCTAAGCTCTCCACACAATGGTCTACATGACCTTATGAAAACAAAACAAAATTATTCCTCTAGGTTTCTTATTTACCTAATGAAACTGTCTCTTGTTCCTTAGGTGCTCCTGCACCATTCTCCCCCTCTCAGCCCAAACACTAAGGAATGGAAGGGTAGAGTAAAGACAGGTGAATGCCAAACTTCTTGAACTTATCTTCCTATACCCATGTGGCTTCAGACTCATGCTTATTCTTCTACTTGATAAGGTGCTCCATGTACACCTTGTTCCTTGTAGACTTTTGTACTCTTGACTCCAAGATCTTCTCTGCCTAAGGCTTGTCTTGACTAGGTAGGGGTACATTACTGATGTCCTTAAAGATCTCCTAACTATTCTGAACCTCATCACTGATTGTTCCCTTATACTTGATCAAATCAGCTATGATGAAAACTAGTGAGATTCCTAGTTCGGTAGGTAACTCCACCTTATATGCATTCTTGCCATACTCGGCCAATATCTTGCAGGGTCCTACTCTCTTCATCTTGGTTGACATTCCCTTCTGCAACCTTGACTTGTTAAGGTGGACCATAACATAGTCCCCTACTACAAATTGTACATCTTTCCTTGACATATTTTCCTTCTCCTTCAACTTTTGTGTAGCCTCAGTGACTATCCTCTTTACCTGCTCCTAAATCTCCTTCATGGTCTGACTGAAGTCCTCTGCATGTCCACTTCTATGTTCCTTAGCTCCAAGATCTCTGAGTTCACATATTCCTCTCGGGTGCATCCCATACA
>VDFB02281492.1:427834980-427989132 GCA_007258455.2 Sequoia sempervirens | reverse complement strand
AAAACTAATAAACGAAATTTAAATATTTTTGGGTGATGCAAGATTGCCCTTACACCACTGGATGCTCCTGCATCAGGGAGCTAACCAATGACTTTCTTTTGGTTCATGCATAAATCTAGATACCATATTGAATGCAAAACAAATGTCTGGTCTAGAATTTGTTATATAAACCAAGCTACCAACAAGTTGTCTATATAAAGTAGTATCCACCTTCTTGGAAGTACATTCCTTAGTAAGCTTAATTCCAGATTGGAATGGAGTAGGGGCTAGCTTGCATTCAAGTATTTAATTTTTTTCTAAAAGATCCAAAGCATATTTTGTTTGAGAAATAAATAACCCATCATGAAGCCTACTAATTTGTAAGCCAAGAAATTAATTTAATTCATCCAAATCACTCATATGAAATGCCCCTTTAAGATCTGATTTGAAATCATTAATCAACCCAATATTTGATCCAGCTATGAGTAAATTATCCACATAGGCTTCAACAAGAATACTTTCATTTTGCACTCTCTTTAAATAAAGATCTAGATCTGATTTACATTTTTTAAACCCATGAAGCTGAAAATACCTATCAATCTTCTTATTCTATGCTTTTGTTGCTTGTTTAAGTCCATAAAGTGACTTATTTAATCTACAAACAAGATTAGGATGTTGTTTATCTACAAAACCTGGTAGTTGATCCATATATATTTCTTCATATAAATCTGCATTTAAGAAATATTTTTTGACATCCATTTGATGAACATGCCACCCAAGACTTGCAGCCAAAGAATGAATAATTCTAACCATATTCATTTTAATGATGAGAGAAAATGTTTCTTCATAATCAACATCCTCTTTTTGATTGAATCCCTTAGCAACCAATCTAGCTTTAAATTTTTCTATCACACCATCTAATTTAAATTTTGTTTTATAAACCCATTTGGAAAGTGGCACAAGTTCCCAAGTTTTATTTTTCACCAAAGCATCATATTCTTCTTTTATTGGTTGCTCCCATTCTTTCTTCCCTTTAGCTTCCTCATATGAGTTTCGGTCATTAATCTACAATACTTTAGCCATGAGAGCACTACCATTCCTTCCTTGGTTCTTTGGGACTTGCATATAGGTATGTGCAGGATCATGATGGGCCAAAAAGTGGCAATATGATGGGTATGTGGCTAACAACTTTTTTTTAACCCAAATTTGATGAAATGAAAAGGGTTTAAAGAATTTTTCAACTTTCCACTGAAGTATAAATTATTCTTTACTTTGAATTTAATAAGTAATTATTATTTATTTTCTAATCCGAATTAGGATTAAAGTCCTAATTGATAGGCTGATTGAAAAATATCTGTAGCTTTCAAGCGGTATCCCATATTTTTTTGAATCAAAACATGTGTCATTCTATGTTTTGCATACTATAGGATTAATAAAGAATTGAGTTTCATGAAGTTTTTTTGACCAAGTTAAGGTGGTCAAACATGTGAGTTTTATATTTTTAAAAGTTGTAATAATAAAAATTAATAATTAATTATTACTTTTGAAACAAATTATAAAAATATGCATCCACATTGGGACATGAGTCCTCTACTTATATTTTAAAATCTTATAAAAAAATATCATCATTTTATTGCATGGTTAGGGTGAATTAGGACAAACACTTTCACTTCTTATTTTTCCGCACCGAAATTTAGGTATTCTTTGCATTGGGGAATTTGGGAATTTCCACCAAATATATATATATTTTAAAACTAGTAGTTTAGAAACTACATTAAGTTTGCTACATATTCTATTCTTACATATTTTTAAAATAATATAGATAACTTATTCAAATTTTTACGTCAAGTTTCCTAACTCTGATTTTTCTGAATTTTTTGCCTCTTAAGGGCTATTTTTTCCATGATGATCCTGCACATACCCATATAGATTTTATCCAGCACTTCTTGTCTTTTTCTAGCTGAAATGTCATCTTCTTCATCATCACTACCTGCAAAAAGAGGCTTCTCACAAGAATTAGTTGTTTCATTAGTGCACATTTCATCTTCATTGATATAGGGATCATTGGTTGATGTAGAGTGAGAAGAAGTGGCTAGAAGTTGCACATGCTCATCAAACTTTACATCTTTACTGGCAAAAAAAAAATTGTTGGCAAATCATATAACCTGTAAGCCTTTGATTCTTCACTGTAACCCATAAACACACACTCGTGACTCTTTGGTTCTAACTTGTGTCTCTTTTCATCAGGGATGTTTGCCCAAGCAATACACCCAAATACTTTAAAATACCCAATGTGAGGTTTCCTACCACTCCATGCTTCTTCAGGGGTGATATTTTTGAGATCTTTGGTGGGGATTCTATTTACAATATGTGCAACACAAGAAATAGGAAAACCCCAAAATTTATCATGTAAACTTTTAGAATGCAACATACAATGAGTTATTTCTAAAAAAGTTCTATTCATTCATTCAATCACCCCATTTTGTTGAGAAGTATAAGGAACTATTTTTTGCACTTTAATACCATAACTTTCACAAAATGATTCAAATGCATAATTACAATATTCACCCCCATTATCTATCCTTAAGCATTTAATTATTTTCCCACTTTGATTTTCAACTAATGCCTTAAACTTTTGAAAAACTTCAAATACTTCTTTTTCCTTTCAAGAAAATAAAGTCATACTTTCCTATTGTAATCATCAATAAAAGTGAGAAGATACCTGGTGCCTGAAAGTGAAGGATAACCTGGTTCACATAAATCACTATGAATTAGTTGCAACGCATAATTAGCTCTCCATGCTTTACCTGAGTCAAATGGATCTCGATGATGTTTTCCTCTAACATACATCCTTCACGAACACCTTCAAAAGCTAATTTTTTTGTTAATCCTCTAACCATATCCATTCTAATCATGTCTTGTAACTTTCTGTAATTTATATGTCCAAGTCTAGCATGCCAAAGTTTTGAGATATAATCAGTCTGAACAATAAAAGCATGAGAGTGTGTGTATTCATCAACAACAAACCCCACAAATGTAAATAAACTCTCTTCATGATCACACTACCAATAGCAAGTATATTGCTCGAGTCTTAAATTTATCTCTTACATTAACTTGATCAATAGTGACAACAAAATCATATCTAGCTTGAACTATTTTATATATTGAAATAAGATTTATCCCTAATCCTTTAACTAGTAAAACATTTTTCAAATACCCATTTGTTACATTAACAGTCCCTATTCCCAAAATTGGAAGTTTCATTTTATTGCCAATAGTAATTTCTTGATCTAAATTCTAACCTTCATAAAAATCGATAAAGAAAAATTTATCCCCAGTCATGTGAGATGATGCTCCTGAATCTAAAATCCATTATTTATTAGAATCTAAAGCAAAGTATCCACTCTTAACACTAGATTTACTCTCAGGTGTAGCAATTACCTCCTTAGTTAATTTCTCTAGCCTTTTTAACGAGATGGCTACAAAGCTATGTTTATCCTTCTTTACATCCTTAAACCTTTCTTGCTTGGGTGTATATTGTTTCCTTTCATTGTCCCTCTTCTTCAAACAAAATTTTTCCATGTGATTCTCACCTCCACAATACCTACAAATAATGGTTTTCCTTCCAACTTGCTCATCATTTCTTGAAAAATGGTTAGAACCTTCATTATTTCAAAATTTATTATTTCCTTTCCAATTCTTCTTTCCATCATTTCTAAAAAAATTACTTTTGGTTGTATAAGCATGATTCTTCTTAATATGTCTCTCTTTCATAAGTTGAACTTCTTCATCTAAAACAAACTTGCAAAACTGATCAAAATTTTGCTGGGGGGTATTGGGATTTAGTTGAAGAACCTTTTTCCTTGATTCCTTAAATACCTTATATGGATGGGGAAGCTTACTTTCAACCATTTTAATCAACTAAAAATATTTTTTTGCATATTCAACATCTATTTTTTTTAGCTATGCATTTAAAAAAGTAACTTCATTGAAGTAATCAAACATTTTTTCAAAATTAGATGGATCTAAATTCATCAATTTTTCTTCTATACTAAATGTGCTAGCAATTTATGCATCTTTATAATCCTTTTCTAAATTCTCCCACATCTCTATTGGATTATCAATATCAACAAATCTTCTATTTATATTGGGCTCAAAGCCTTACCAATAATACCTCTAGCTTGCTCCAACTTGCATTTCCACAACTCCTTTTCTCTATCATTATGGGTTTCTCCAATTTCCTTATTCACTATCCTCTATAAAACCTTATCTCTTAGAGCATTCTTGACTGTAATCTTCTAATTTGCAAAACCATTGCCATCAAAGATAGGAAAAACTTCATTTGAAGAGCCCATATTAGCAAAAAATCAGCCTTCAAACAAATATTACTCTAGCAATATAATAGCCCTACAACCAAATATCACTCCAATAATATATCAGTCCCGCAAACAAACCACTTCCAACAATATATTTTCCTGTAGAAAATCCCTCTAGCAATATTTTTCTAGCTCTGATACCATGTAAAAACAGTCACAAAAAATAATAAAAACATAGCAACAGTAATAAATAGATAAGAACAGGGCAAAACAGGGAAAAACAGAGTTGAAAAAAGATATATATTCAATCCAAAAATACTGTCTATAATAGTTGTCCTCAATCACATATATATAGTTATTAAATATTTGAAGCCTGGAAGATTCTTGCTTTATAGAAAATTCTAAAATCTAGAAACTTCTTTTTACAACAACTCCTTTTTTAAAAATGTTTTTATTTCAAAACAGCTCCAGGAAGACTCTAGAAATATTCTAGCACAATATTAATTATCTCTAACACCCTTGGCATAATTGAACACTGCAAAGTTAAGCAGCATAAAAATATTTAAAAAATAACTATAATAAAATGCTAATAAAATCATATTGAATTTTCTTACCTAGCGTGTCTCCAACCATAAATTTTTTACTTTTTTCCCAGGTAGTGTAATTAAAACTGAGTTTCCAGTTGCTTTTGTCACCAACATTAATATCCTTTCCCTCCACACACCCAGATAGTAGGGATGTTAGACAATCTCGTTGTTTGCCATGTGAAGGGCACTAGGCTTACTTTAAGAGATAGATGAATTTATTGTATTGAAACATCGCTAACATGTATTGAGTATGTGAATGGTCTTTCGTATATATACAGTGAGGTTTTAGAAAACAAAATCTATGCAAACAATTAGAAAGGTCAGAAGTAGAAGCGATTTCATTGTTAGATGGCCTACAATATTGAATGCGTAATTGAAGAATACTCATATTACCCTTTTTGTTATAGTAATTGGGAAATTGTCAATAATTAATAGGTTAAAAGCATAGGTAAGACTTTGTTCCCCTCTTTTCTTGTGTGTAGGTCAGATTCAAGAGTTTTTGTTAATAGATAATTATAGGTTTTATAATCCAAATTGTACAAATCATAAAAAATAACATCTTTGGTTAAGGGCATCTTCACTATTGACCTCCAAAATCATACTCATATTTTTGTAACAAATGTACAAAGGTTTCTAAAATGTATTTTGTCTCTCATTACATATTCTTGATTATATACCATTGAATATTCACATGCCTAAGGAGGTAGATTTTTCTACAATGTATTTATCTCTCATCTCTAAGAAAGATACTAGAGGTTTTAAGGTGATATGAAAAGTGTTTATTTTGTTTGGTATGAATTTTTTTTGTACATCATAGCGTACACCTTATTACATTTGAATCTACTTGTCCATACTTATTACCCTTCACATCCCTTTGAAAACATTTCATCCTCTATTTATAGATTAATTGAATTTTGTATGTTTATCATTGTGATAAATTGATATAAAATCGTATGAATAATAAAAATATTGTTCTTTATGAAATATAATACAAGAAAGAATATTCTTAGTCCAACATAATACACATCCTCCATTTGATATCTACTAAAATATTCAATGATCCTAAATATGGGTATGGCTTAGAACATGTTAAGCATGAATATACGTCACAAGCTATCATAATAGAAAAATAATACAAAACAATATTTCTATTATTGAGAGGAGGACCATGGGTTTTATTGCACATAAATAAAATACTATAGAAATAGAGGTTTGAAAAAACAAGATATAGAGTTGCAAAGTAGAGAGAAAGTATAACCATGAATTGTGGAACTCTGAAGCACCTACACCAAGAACATTTTTTAGTAAATATAGTTACCTTATTTTAAATAATGTAAGGAAGAGGTTCCTAGTAAGAATAAAAAAAGGACACATGAACTATTTTATTGAATGACTCAAAAAATTTTGGTAAATGTATATACAAAAACATGGAACCATAGATAATGTCATGTGAACTATTTGATATAATTCCTCAAAGAAATGTAGTTACATCATACACCATAGTTTTTAGTAGAGCCAAAATTTTGATTGATATTATATACATATGAAGAGAAGTTGAGATCATTAAGCTTTAAACTATTTTAAATGATTCCAAAACCATGGTATGGCATTATATTTATTATTGTGACCTTAGTGTGTCTTATTTTAAGCATTTATCATGTCATGATCATTCTTCTAAGAGGCTTGTAAGGAAGGATTAGGACTACTATCCTCATTCAATTTTACCTTTAATGCAAGAAAAAATCTTAACCTTTTGAACCAAAGGAAACAAGATAAAAATTGACAAATCATGATAAGTTAACATCTCTCTTGAGGAATTGTCTTCTACAAATATAGTCTTATAGAAGATGCAAATGATAGGAATCTAAATTTCACTCCACTACCATTCATTGTAATAATTTATGAAAGATTAAAATTACTCGTTTATTGTTGCTAGCACATAACAATGTACCCCTCTATTAAATTATAGTTAAACCCTCCAAAAAGGAATGTGTAGTGTGTTCTTGCAACACGCCCCAAGACTGTAAGACTTTGGGACCCATCTAAAAAGGGATAATTACATGAGAATGCATTTAAAGCATGATATTTATGATTTTTTTTAAATGATAATTTATTAATGATGGTTTTGTTTTCATGAGAGTTTTATGATTATTTTGAAAAGGATTAATATGACAAATTTGCACTTGCAAGAGGAATAGATTGTGATGTATTCTCGTATGGATGGTCAAGAAAACTTGGGTTGCAACACGATCCAATGGCGTTACCAGGTTTGGTAGTGCACTATGAAATCTCATGAGGGAACAAAGTTCATTGTGAAGAAGCACTAGACATCAATAAACCAAGAATCTTGGTATTACACATGTGACAAAGGAGTGTGCTCATTCCTAGTGTGATTCACTTCTTGGCATGTTAAGCCCAAACCCAAACTTGATTGTAGGAACAAAAAGTCCATTTGATCATTTTGAATATATGGGAAGTTCCTACATTTTGTTTGGCATAATTATTCAATCTGGGTTGATGTCTTAATCATTTAAAAGATGGAGTTCCCAAAAGATATTAAATTGTTGAGGAAGGTTGACACATGTTGACTTATTCAGCAATTCTCCTGCCACCTGTAATTTTCCATATGCCTTGTTGTGATTCATCCCTTGGATTCCATCTCATAGGTTGGTTGAATTTCCTAAGTGTCTTGTTCTTATAAAAGGCCAGGAGACGATTCATTTTAAGTTAAGTTTAGAATTTTTTAATGTCAAAGAACCAAAACTTTTTCAAGTTTTGTTCTTTTTCCTATTTTTCATTCCATTCTATATTATTAAAAACTTGTATGTTTCATTAGAAGCTAATCAATATCAGAGCCAATTTGAAAGCTATCTCTTGATATTAAATCTTACCTAGTTGATTGTTTGTTCCTATCAGTAAAGACTATGTGTTGTGTTGTTTAGGGGTGCATACTAACACTATCCAATGGAAAATAATCCCCCCTCTCTTAAAAATATTAGATCATTTTGTGTCTATTTGTGAAGCAATATGGTGATGTATGTAATGGTTTTCTCTGATTTGGTTAATTCTCGAGGCATGCGTGGTTAATAGATGGGAGAGATTTTACTTTTAAAGTAATTTTTAAGCTTTATTTTATAATAGATGTTTAAATAGCAAAAAATGTTCAAAAAATGATAAATGCATGGAGTTTTATCATAAATCTTTTGATTCCATGAAGTTTTTGAGTGCTTAATGCTAAATCTGCTCAAGAATATATGCAAATAATTTCAATTCATGAAATATTGTTGTTATGACCACTAGAATTGTACTCCCTTATTGGAAATAGTGCAGTCCCTTATCTAATTTGGACCTATCTTGGGTACCCTTGCGTTAATTATCTTTTAAAATCATCATTTATAGGCCCCTAAGACCCATTATTTCATATCTGAAAGTTCATTTCACTTAAAAATACTGAAAAATCCTAAAAAACCCACCTCAAAAACCTAAGGTGGGACTCATTCGCCAAGGGTGGTGAATGAGTCCCATTTGGGGTCCTGTTCAAGTTTGAGCAGGAAATTCACCAATTTAATTTAAATTTTTGGTGGATGTCATCCTTTGAAATCTAAATAATATTCAATTTGGTTTCAATTCCTAGAGAAGCAATTTTTCGAGCCATTTTTATCAATTCTAAGCACTTTGAGCAAGCATTTTTCAAAGGCAAAGCATTAAGAGTTTTCAAGAAAGTTTTCACAAGAGCATTCAAGTTTCAAAAGAAAGTAAAGTTGAAGCTTTGGAGTAACATTACGGAATTTTTTCAAGTCTTCAAGCTTGCTTTCTATCAAGATCTAGCATTTTCAAGGGTTGATTATGGTTGCCTATGGTGAATCATGAAAAATTTTAGGTTGGGGAGATGCAACTAGCCATTAATCCAAGCCTAAGGACTTGTTTTCTAAGTGATTCCATCCTCCATTATCACTCTACTTTTAGCCTAAGGAAGGTTTATGCATATTTGAGACTCATTTGAGGTGATTAGAGGTCTCCTAGAGTGAGTCTTGCATCATTCAAGTTTCATCTATGCATCTTGTTCTTGCACATTAGAATATGATTGCATCATGTATCAAATTTCTTAGTCTTAGATGCATTTAAGGTTAGGGTTTTCATGCATATTTCAGTATTTCCATCAAGTTTTAATTACCAAACTAGAGATTTCACCAAGGAAAACCCCCCATTAGCAAATCAAGTGTATATTCTATTTTGTAGGATTTTTCGCAGGTTTAGATCCAAAACCTAGGTTGAAAGGAAAGAGCAAGTGTTGAAGTGCATATAAGAACTTTCAATTCCCAAAAAAGTAGAGCAAGACTAATTCTCCAATAGTGGCGAATGAGCCCCATTTTATTTATTTTCAGATCTATTTGCAGATATTGATGCCCTTTTTCCCAAAACAAACTCTCGTGCAGAAACCCAAATCTGGGACTTACTCACCCAAATTGGTGAGTGAGTCCCATCTAGTCAAAAAGTTAGAATCTTCAATGTTTCAAAGTTGTTTCAAGTCACGTCAAGGTTTCCAGGTGCACATCATTTATTTCAGTACCTTCTTGTTCTATTTAGTTTACATTTCTTAGCCATTTTCTAGGTTATTGCATTAAACTGGGGTTTTGCATTATATTTTGCATTTCATTGTCTTTTTCCAAGTTTACACTTGGTGGTGAACCCCTCATTGAATCATTTTAAGATACTAGGACAACCCTATTGCAAGATATTTTTCTCTTTTGCATTGAGATCTCTAGGGTTATCCTTGAGTGGAATACCTTTGAAAGTGGTTGTGATAGTACTCAATCAACCTATCTACCATTTTTTTTTTAGTTCCACTTGTAAATCATTCTTATTCATGAAATTTAAAGCATCATAAATAATAAATCAGATGATGAAAGTATTCTAAAATAAATAAATATAATTAGATTAAATATATTTGAACAAAAATTAAAGGTTAATTTTGTGAAATTAACAATTATCTTTAGAATCTAACCATTCTTTCAGATCCACTACGTAAGTCCCTTTGTAAAATCAATTTCACAATGAACATTGAGTAAAAATTGTACAATCAAGATTTGACTAACGAAGCCTTGGGATTATTAAATTCTATCCCAAAATTTGATTTTCTTTCAAGAGAGGTAAAGTTTGTTATGAATTTTGTATATTTTATGTCTGACTAACATCTAGATGGACATAATGTCTTTTAGATTTTGTATAGATTTTTGATTTGTTAAAAGAGACAACATTTTTGATGTCGTATTCAATGGATTTACTTTTACAAAGGAATAAATCAATTTTCTTATATTGAGAGAATGTACATAATAAATATTATTCCATATAAAATGAATGATGGTGTGTTAAATTTTATCAAATAAAAACTAGTGGTGAAATATAATTATAACTAGAAACAATATCCTAAATATTAAAGTTTAATGTTGGAAAGGATAATTAAATTTTATTGAAAGATTAAACTCTTTTTCGTATTCTATATTAAAATTTGAAGATTCTTGAATAATTTTAACTAGTTTATAAAGATACTAAAACATAGTCATAATATAGTTGTGGACATCAAAATCTGCAATATGTTAAGCTTTAACAAGAATAAGTCAAGCCAAACACAACAAATCTAATATCCCTATGAAATATTGCATCATGTTAGATATGCTAAATAAGAATATAAATAACATGAATCCAAATTTATCTCATAGTGGATTGTTGTTTCTATGGAAAGAAGCCCTTTCCCAATCATTGCTAAACTCCATGATATGTTGATATGAAACTGCTTTGAAGATGATATGAGGTGAGCAAAATCAATTCTCAATTGAAGAGAGTGACTTTGCATGAGATTTTTGGATATGAAGTGCTAAGATTGTGGAGGATTTGTTGAAGAATGAAGCCTTCTATTTATAAAATAATGCTAAGAGTGCTAAAAATAGAGCAATGTAGGATAAAGATTTGACCAATGAGATGAAGCTACTTGTCAACTTGTGATAGGCTTGTGGAATGAGCATATTTTGGCCAATGTGCCAAAGAGGGGGAGATTCAAATTTGAATTTGATGACAAGATGAGTTAAATGCTAAGCTTGACTTGTGCAAGAGATATGTAAGAGCTTATTAATTGCTTTGTTGGATGTACATGCCAAATTGGGGGTAGATTCAAACTTGGAGAATATTCTCCCTAAAGATTTTGATAAATCAATTAAATGTAATTTCATGTGCAAGTGGAAAAATCTAGAGAATACAAGTGATTAGGATTAGCATTTAATCATGGATTAGATTAATTAAGATGATGTTAGATGTTTTTGACCCATTTGACTTAGATTTAGGGATTTAAATCAAATCAAAGGGAGATGAAAGGTGATAAAGATTTAGTTAAATAAATATTTGATTTATTTAGCTAAGGGGGATAATGATAGGATCAAATTAAATAAAGTTAATTTATTTAATTTTAGATGGATGATCCTTAGAGATTAAATCAATTAAACTTGGTTTATTTAATTGATGGGTGAATATGAACTAATTAAATGCATGATGTCAATTTGACATGTCTACATTTTTCCCCTCTTTGAAGCAATGTACTTGTTGCGTTGGTTCAAAGAATAATCTTACCGCGATCAATTTTAAAAAAAATTCTGATTTTTAGATGCCCCACAGAAAGTACACTGGTACATTGCCCCCTCGAGAGATCGAGCAAAAAGATTCAATTTGAAGGTCGATATCGCGATAAAGAAGTTCAAAATGG
This sequence comes from Sequoia sempervirens, assembly GCA_007258455.2. Taxonomy (NCBI): domain Eukaryota; kingdom Viridiplantae; phylum Streptophyta; class Pinopsida; order Cupressales; family Cupressaceae; genus Sequoia; species Sequoia sempervirens. The sequence goes on along the minus strand of VDFB02281492.1, from coordinate 427,977,496 downwards.
ATGGTTATGATGATGATGTAAATGAAATGGGCATGCGAGATGGATGAGACGGATGATGTGATATGCTATGATTATGCAATGGATGTTTTATGAGATGCTTAGACTAACATATCTATATTATGATGATGAAAATGCATGTGAGATGATATACAGAATGCTAATGGTTTGTGGATGTAGGGTGGATGCATGATGGATGCATTGGTGATGTTATGTTAGCACAGAGAGAAGAAAGAAGAAATAAGATGATGACAAGAGGATTCAACAAGTCCATGATCTGACGAGACTTTATTAGAGATGATGATGATGATGATAGATGATGATTTTCTTATCAAGGATTGGGATTTTATAAGGGCTACTTACCTTATGTTCGATAATACACATAAATACGATGCATCAAGGTATAAAGAACTAGGATTGCATTGTACCTAGTGTGATGGACTTTAACTTGACAACAGATAGGAGTATTCTTGTTCACACTTGACATATAGAAACCTTGCTAGGACATACCTAACAAAGCAAGTATTTGCCAAGTTATATTACAAGAACGTCCAAAAAGAATAGAAGACAAAAATATAATGATCATTTCCCCATTCCTATCTCTCTAAATCACTTTGTTTAGACATCATCGAGAGGTCATTGGAATGAGTGCAATAAGATTAATCAAAAGAAAAGATCAAGTACACAAACAAGTCAATGTTCTTCATATCTCTAGCCAAAGGGATTTGTTTTGATAGGATAAGAATCCAAAGTGATATCCAAAATGATGCCCATTGTCAAAACGATATATCCTAGGACATGCATTATATAGGATGATGATGGTTTGATAAGTTGATTGATAGGCTGTTGATATAAGGTTGATTGACATGTTTTGAAAATGATCAAGAGTTTGATTTTGCATTTAATGGTTTGTTGTTTCGATTTTGATTTTTGCATTTGGAGTTTAATTTTTGCTGACTGTTGTGATTGTTTTTGTTTGTGTTGCCAAAGGATGAAGGTGATGATCAATTTATTATGGATGATTGATTATTTTGAGTGAAAGCGAGATGAGATAGATGAATTTTTTCAAATATTTGGATGTTTTTGACATTTTTTGGAATGTTTTGAGGTTGTTTTTGGTATTTTCAAGATTTTTACAAATGTTTTTATTTTTGATTTTTCAAATGTTTTGGGGTTTTCTAAGATTTTATGAATTTTTTGGATTTTGGTGTTTTTTTTTTTCATTTTTCAATTTTTTTTGTTTTTTGGATGTTTTTGGATTTTTGATGTCTCGAGGGCTAATCAAAGATTATCCTTGCCTAAATTTAAGCTTAGAGAGGACATAGTTTAGATTCCAATGTTTTTAACATTTTTCTGGTTTTTTATGTGTTTTTTATTTTGATATGTTTTCAATGTTTTTGGATTTTCGCACAATTTTGATGACTTGGATATGGATGTGTGTAATGATATCAGTTCTCTGTGTGGGATTTTTTTGAAGACCAAGCTAAGGTTGACTGACTGAATCGATGGATTGATGATGATGATAACATTGTTGAGGATACACAACAATGCAAGGATTGATGACAATAACATTGTTGAGGATGGACAACAATGCAAGGATAGTGTTAAGCAACACAAGGATTGGGAATGATATCCCAAGATGATGGTGGATTGATTGGATTTGATTGATAAGGATTTTGAAGCTTGATTTGATGTGACATTTGAAGTGCAACTTAGATACGACTAATATTGATTGTTTGGATTGACGTTCGATGAAAGATGAAGACTGATAAGGAATGTCTTCTCATTGAAACATGACATGGGCTAGTGATTTGGATTGTTTGTGTACATGTGCTTTGACCAATTTGATTTCACGTTTTCCAATGTTTGAATCACCACGTAAGTTGGAGGATATAAATCAACATTTATTCCAAAAGAAAGATGTAAATATCTACCCCCAGTGTCTAGCAATGTACGAAATGTCATGGGTGGATGCTCAAATAGTTGTATGGATGGATGGATATGGTAAGTACACTAAGGATGCCAAGGATTATCTTGCAATAAGATAAGGTGTTTGGATAGGATAGGACCAATGAAAATGAACCATGTCAAGATGTTTACCATAAGCAAGTGTAAAGTGTGCCCCAAACTTTCATCAAGAGCAAGATAATTTAGACTATAGATGTAGATGGATGAAAATGGATTGGATAAATGGTTCATGGGTGCATGGATTTATTATGGATGAGATAGATGGGGTGTTGGATTTATTATGGATGGGATGAGATGCTTCCACCTGAAATAGTGCACGCAGATGCTCAGTTCTACACATGACACCTGTTTGCCAGGTTTTCATCATGGTCTTGCCCAAAGCGCCATTGTACTGGTTTTCACTAGAGGACAATTTTTTCTCTTTATAATTTTCAATCCTTTTTCTAATTTTTATGGATTTTCATATTTTTTGATTTTTTTGATTTTTTTGAAAGATTTTAAACTCATGTTGAATCACAAGGTGTTGTTGATGTAGATTCCCCTGTCATAATGTTCCATCGATATCCTTCTTGAAGAAGTTGCTTTGCTAAGATACATGCACTTGAATGCAACTTTTGGGATTCTTGATCTGCTTCATTGATATCAGGGTTAACTCTATATTTATGTGTACATTGCGATAGAGTGCCTTCTAAATCCTTATGATGAAGGGTCATTGCCAATACATGGTCAATTTGAGAATTGGATATCATATGTGGAGAAATGGATGGAGTGTATTTAGGGATAGGAGATGGATTGGTTGATAGTTTGGAACCTTTGACTCTCCAAACTTGGGAAGATGAGCAATGATGGGTTGATATGAAAGTGTGTGTGGAATTAGGACCAACTAGTTGATACACTTTGTACGTTGGTTGAAAAGCCTACTTTTGCTTTTGCGGACATCTTTGATGGATACTTTTCCCTTTTTTATTTTTTCCCATAGTTTCTTTGACTGATGGAGTTTGATAGAGATTATCTTTCTTTGTATTTTTTGGTATCCATTTGTATTTGATTTGTCCATTATGCTCTCTAGCTTCTTTTGCTTTGATAACATTCTTCGTACTTTGATTCAAATCCTTCTATTGATGTTGGTCCCAATTCATGGATGGGGTGAAGGGTGGATGAAGATTCATGATGTGGCTAGTTGTAGTATTGACATCAGTTTCATCATAAGGATTCTTCATGCTTCCTATGTTGACGTTTGCTTGAGACGAAGTTTCCCCTAGTATTGTGGAAGTAGTACCTTCATGCTTTGATTCTGCTTGTTTCGAGAGTTCCTATTTAGAATGCATTCTCTGATAAATGACCACCATAGATGATGTTCTTTTGATTGGATGCTTTAATGACTCCAAAACATCCTGTTCTATCTGACTAGTGTCCTTGAGTGGATAATGTTGGATATCTTCATACATGATGTCCTTAGTCTAAATTTTGGATATATCTGATCCTAATGTTGACAACTCTGCTTGACTATAGGAATCTAGAACCTGATCTTTTTGTGTAATAATGTCAGGAGTAAAGGGATCATGTTCTAAATGAAGATCATCGACATGTCCATCCAAGGAAATCATCTCATGGGTAGATGGAAGAGTATGTGCTACATGGATATGATCATCTTGCATAGATAGGAGAGTGTCCATTAGATTATTTTAGTATCTTGAAGATACAAATTCTTGATTTTGAATGATTTCAAAGTTGCTTTCAACATGCTTTGGATCAATTTCCTAGCATGGGTTAGTTTCAAAGGATGGATTACTTAAAAAGGGTACTTGGATGTCATCATTAGACATGGTAAGTGGTTCATTATCCTCAAGTGTTGAGTTTGAGGTTCCTTTAGTATCTGTAACCATGAGGTCAAAGGATGCCAATATGTCTTGGAAAGGACCATTGCTAGACTTTGGTGAAAGACATTGATCATTCTTTCGCACAAATTCTTGAGATATTTCCTCTAACTCATAAGGTGATGTAGAGACATTTTCAATATGATCATTGGTTGATGGATTGTAGATTATGTCAATATGATCAAATAATTCTAACACTCCTTGAAATAGATCACTAAAAAGTGGCTCTTGATGTATGGTGAGTTGATCATTAAATGTTGTGGAAATGTTTTCAATTTTCTCCTTAATTGAGATATCTTGAGCATTGTTTTCAACAATTGTGGCAAAGATATTGTGAATGTCTTCAACCATAGGGTCAAGTGATGTTGACATTTCTTGAATTGGATTATTGTTAGGTATTGTTGGTTGATTCTAATCATGATTGAAAATTCACTCTTGACATATGTTGATTTGATCTTTAGACGAGATAGAGAAATCTTCAATGTGCTCTTTGATGGATAGATCCTGATCATTGCTTTTAGCAATTGTGGTGGGGAGATTTTCAATGCTATCACCAGTGGTTGAATGTTCATTGCTATCCCCAATAGTTATCTTTTTTCATGTTTTTTCTTGTGTTTGTTGGGTAGCTTGAGAGGCTTGTTGCACTTGTTGAGCTTTTTTTGCTTGTTGCATGGCTAGATATTGTTGGATGGCCTTTTGGTAGGCCTAGTGAGATTTTAGCACAATGTTATATTGTCTTGCTGCGTTTGGTTTTGGTGGTAGTGGTGGTGGAATTGGAATCATTTTGGATGTGGTGACAAGTGGTTGAGATATGCTTGGAGTGATCATGAGGGTTTGAGATATGATGGGTGTGAGAGTGGTGGTTGGAGTGATCGAGGTGATAGGAATGGTCAGAATGACTGAGGTGATAGATCCTTGGGAGAACATATTTTGATTTTTCATGATTAATGTTATCATTTGATTACATACCATATGTTGGTGCGACTTCGATGGTATATTCAAAGGATTTGATGTGATGGATTGATTGGTGTTAAGTGGATCGATTTGGATGGAGTGATTGGTGCTAGGTAAAGGGGGAAGCCCTAAACCAAGGAATGATGTTTTTATGGGTAATGGTGGTGGAGATGTCTCTTGGCATAATGACTCAACTATTTTGGTAAGTGTAGCAATTTGATCGAGCCAAATTTGATCTTGATTTCGATCTTGACTCCTTTGATATAGTTGACTTGGTTTTTTGTTCAAGAATATTTGGGATGCGTACTTGTGGTTTTTGAATGGGATCATGGACAAATTGATTTTGGACAATGTTCTTAATTGGGATGATGTTCAAATTTGACATGATAGGTTGAAATGGAACATTGTTGATGTTGGGAATCATATTACCTTGATTTAGGTATCTTGGATTAACACATGGAGTTGTTAACATCATGTCTGGACTTTGAACAACATTTGTATGATTGACAAACATATTTATCCCAAAGATTTCCATATTCATGTTTTGTAAAGTTGTACTTGGTACATTCTCATTTGGCATGTAGGAATTTGATGAGATGACGTTGTTCGTTTAAAGGCTCATGCATTGGGTGTTTGGTTGATGGATTTGTAGGTTTGAATTTAGATCTACCATCAAGAAATGTGTTCCAATATTTGATTTGGGCATACTCACACTTGTTGTACCATTGACATTTGTAGGAGGTAATAATCCCATTTATGGATTGTATAAGTGTGAGTTTTGATAATCAATCGACATTGTAAGGCTTTGAAAGTTCAATTGATTTGGATTACTCATGATGTATGGATCAAGTTTGTATTCCATGTTCTTCTTGTGTTTTTACCTTGTTGTACAAAGTGACTTCTAAGGTTCTTAGGACCAATGAGGAGATGAAGGATGAAAGGGGTGAATAATATGAGTGTTGAATGTTTGGGAACTTTGGATCAGTGCTAGACTTAGGGATTGATTTTGATTGGTTTGATTTGGATTTGGATAATGGACTTGTAAACCCTAAGATGTTAGATGTAATATTAGATTGAACTTTTTCAAAGGGTTTCTAATTCAATTAAATGTATGAGAAAGGATGCATTCCCGTACACCTAACTAAACAAGGTGATTTTGATTTTAATGATTTACCCAAGTCTAGAATAATGTTTTCAAAGCTCTAAAGTTGTTTGTGGGATGAAGATGATAAATGTTTGAATGAATGAATGAAGTGTTTTATTTGATCCTAAATGAACTTAAGAAGGACTTGTTTACTAGACCAAGATAGTGAAGAACATGATTTTCTCTAAGAGTAGTTCAAAATCAAAAGACCAATGTTTCCATAAAAACCATATGACCAAAAGATATCAAGCACATGTGTTGGGTCCAATTGATTCAATATTTTTTTAATGGATTCTTTTTACCACAAACAAAGTCTTGATTAGATTTTGAATCTAGATTTCTAATGTTGGTTTTCCAATGTTTTCAATCAAAGCACTATGTTTTCAAACTGACTCACCAGCAACATAACATTCTAGCTCAATTGGTACATTTTTATTGGTGGGCTTGCCACATGCCCTTTGTAGTAGAAGAGATGATTTTACTTGCAACCAAGGAAAAAATATAAAGGTATGTTAATAATTAAGTCTTACCCTCTATATTTTAACCAAGATCAGGCATGGCAAGTAACTTATTGGAATCTAAGTTCCAATGCACCACTTCGATAAACTCATTGGATGGAATGGTTGGTTACTACAAACAAGGGTTTTCTTTCATAATTTCTGTTCATGGAGATTGACCCATATGGTGAGAGTCCCCTTTCGTATCCATCTCATCAAAATCAACCGCGTGATATTAGCGTTTACTCCAATACCCACATTTATATCCCGGTTTGAAATACTCTTGGCTTTAGAGTGTTACCGGTTGAGTCGTTCCCTTGGGTGAGTACTTTTTCCCCAAGGTAGGCCCTCTAAGATAGATAAAAGCAAGTAGACATACTCACAGTTCGATCAACCTTCATTTAGAAACAAAGGGAGAACACATGCAATAAGTTTACTCACACTTGCAAAGTGTTTTTTTCATTTTTTTTTAAAACCCAAAATGAAGTGTGCAGGTAATTAATTACATATTTTAATCTTACCAAAATCCTTTTGATTCTCAAGATCGCTGTGAGGTGCGAGAGAAGCACATACGTCGTTTGACGATATTGCTTTGTGTAAATAATTACAAAACAATAAAGATACACATTCATTTTATCCTTCAAAAAAATGATTCGATTTGTTTTAAGCACCAAAGGAAAGATGAAGATTTGATTGTTCAATTTGTTAACCTGAAACGAAATCTACTCAATTTTCCTAAAGTTCGTTTTAACCCTTTTGCAATGAAAATTGAAAGCCTAGGTAATGTTCATTTTAAAGCCCAAAATCAAAGATGAGTTAGCCTAAAACAAAAAATTAAGGAATGTGACAGGATCTCCCAGCATTAAAAAACACTTTTGTGTTTCAAGTTTGATGCTTAAATTTATCGCCAAGTTCCTTCAAAATCCCTTGCTAGCTCAAAATGCTCCTCGCTTTTCTTTCCTTTTCCTTCATTTTCCTTGTACCTATAAGATGAAAAAGACAATAATGTGAGATCAAGTTACTCAATTAAGTTAACTTAAATGATTTCACATAATGACACATTAACAAGGATCTTGATTTCCAAAAACTTTAAAACAAGTATTAGTCAAAATTAGACAATTTGAAAAAACTTCCCTTTCCAATAATTTGTTCTTTACCAATTAAAATGAGAACCTTTCCTTTCAATAGTACCTTAAGAAGTAGATGGCTTTTATCACTATATTGAATTCAAAAATAACTATAATATCATATTGAATTCAGCAAGAAAGTAGATTCAATAAATACCATAAGCCATCATCGAATGTAAGCATATAAGTCTATGAAGTGTATTAATGGTCCTCCCAAATCATTTACTCCACTTTTCAATCATGTCGATTTGATAATAATTCATGTCTTATTCTAATAAAGGTGATAGTAAATCTGTGCACTAGCCGTCAAGATATGTGAGGGGACGTCTGGTCTACAGAAGGACATTAAGCGATCTTCCCCTGCTCTCATCTTTTTGCCTCACATAACATGCAAAATGTCACTCTTGTTTGTTGTGCAATTCCCAACATCAGTGTATTTATCTCATACATAAAAGAAAACTTATCTTAGTAAATTACACTAAGACTTTCCTCCATCAATGCCAACAGCAAATCAATAAGATAGGATAGCCCAAAGCGCTTTTGATCTATACTTAATATGCTTTCAAAGAAACATTATGAAATGAACTAACGTTGGCTGAAAGAGAAAATCTGTGAATTCAGTGAATGATGTGACTTTCCTGTTTTGACATGATGTCTCAAAAGGACATTATCTCATGGAATGCATCAATTGCAATTTAAATAAGCTTGCAAAAAAAAAGCAGGATACATACAAGCATAATCTTGCAGAGAAGTCTTAAAAAAAAACCATCCAACCAATGCATACAACATAAGGACGTTGTGTAGTTGTTGACAAATAAATGTGTACAATAGAGAGAACTTAAAAAAAAAAAAGTCAATGAATGCGCACAGCATAAGGTCGGCATACAACATAAAAGGTTTAGTGATAGTCAGATATGGAACCAATGCACCGCTCAATTGCACGCACAACACAAGACTTTAATTAACATAAGAAGTGTTGTGAGGTACTACAGTGCAAATGTGATCAGAAAGCTCATCTTCAATAGGTGCTACTTTGCAAGTGGAGGTGGTAATAAGGATGGAGGTCCCAGTGCAGAGGAGTAAGAGTGCATAGAAGCACTATTCAAGGCGTTGTCTCTTTTGTTTAATATGTGCGTCTCTGATTATATGTCATGTTTGAGGTGGCTAGATATCAGAGGCAATGAGAAGGCCATAAAAAAATCCATCCGTACTATGGATAAATATCACACACCACTCATCGAAGAAAGATTTTGTTTGAGGCACGAATTTACCTCTTTACTGAAACTGCAAGACTTGTTGGACGTTGTGATTTCTATAAAAGACTCCTCTAACAGCAAACCTTTGCTCAGCTTGGAAGAGATCAAAACTCAAGCGACGGTAATTAAAGTTCCTCAATATAGAAAGGCTTCGCATAACTTCTGGCAGCAATTGTAGAACCTTACATGACACTCCTTTAACAGACAGAAAGAACAAACTTTTAAATGGGCGTCGATCAACGTAGGAATAGCAAAATTTAATGAACTAGAAAGAGTGATATTAATGATACATAGTTGAGTAGAAGGCGTAAATACAGCAATGGAATGTGTAAATGTGGCAAGCAGTTAGTAGCTCAAATTTAAGATTTTGAGGTGAGTCACCTATCTTAAATATGACTTAAAAGTGCTGCAGTTTACAAGTTTTTTGTCAAGCTATTCTAATCAATGTAATTTGTCTAATCAAAGAGATTTAGAAATGTATTTATGGGATAGAAAAAATCATTAGGAGGTGATCTGAAGCGCTTATATGTTTAATATTTAATAAGCTTGATAACATAACAAAATCATATTGATATGGCGCACTGATCCATCATTGATAAGATTTGAAAAATCTAGACATCTTAGACACAATTATAAGCCACTGATAAATAGTTGAGGTGAATGAGTAAATAAGCAATCTAATGAAGAATCACGTAAATGGAAAAGGATTCAAAAGAAAATCCCAAAAATGATGGTAATAAGAATATGGGATGATTGTATATGAAGTAAGAGGTGTGGTTGTGCAATCTTCACAGAGTGTATGAAGAACAAATCAGAGAGGGTGGAAAAATAGGCTCTATGGAAATCAACGAAGGGGTCATGGGTTGAAGTTAATGTGTAGAGGCTACAAATTGGATGAGAAAAGCTAGATGAGGGAGCACGTGCTGTATCAATAACAAACTATAAATATTGATGCCACTATTTAACAAAGAAATTATCTTGTATATCAATTCAAAAACTTCCATAAGAAGAAAGTAAATGATTCAAAGCGCACCAGTTGTTCTCAAAGATGTTAACTATAAAACCAAACTAACATCTTGTGATAATGCATAATACACTGACTTAAAAACAAATAATAGTCACAACTAATGGATTTAGATTTCTAAGACCCCATATATCCAAAGCATTCAAAACCCCATATATGAAATCTATTTTGTTTAAAACTTTATATTCGTTAAAAATGACAGTAAGATTAACAACATGAAATACAGGCTATTGAGGGCCCTCCTTTTAGCGCCATAATGTGGACATCAAAATCTGCAATATGTTAAGCTTTAACAAGAATAAGTCAAGCTAAACACAACAAATCTAATATCCCTATGAAATATTGCATCATGTTGGATATGCTAAATAAGAAATTAAAACAATAAGAAAAGCTAAATAAGCATATAAACAACATGAATCCAAATTTATCTCATAGTGGATTGGTGCTTCTATGGAAACAAGGCCTTTCCCAATCCTTGCTAAACTCCATGATATGTTGATATGAAACTACTTTGAAGATGATATGAGGTGGGCAAAATCAGTTATCAATTGAAGAGAGTGACTTTGCATGAGATTTGTGGATTTGAAATGCTAAGATTGTGGAGGATTTTTTGAAGAATGAATCCTTCTATTTATAAAATGTCAAATGCTAAGAGAGCTCAAAATAGAGGAATGTGGGATAAATATTTGACAAATGAGATGAAGCAACTTGTCAACTTGTGATAGGCTTGAGGAATGAGCACACTTTGGCCAATGTGCCAAAGAGGGGGAGATTCAAATTTGAATTTGATGACAAGATGAGTTAAATGCTAAGCTTGACTTGTGCAAGAAACATGTAAGAGCTTATTAATTGCTTTGTTGCATGTACATGCCAAACTGGGGGGAGATTCAAACTTGGAGAATATTCTCCCTAAATATTTTGATAAATCAATTAAATGCAATTTCATGTGCAAGTGGCAAAATCTAGAGAATACAAGTGATTAGGATTAGCATTTAATCATGGATTACATTAATTAAGATGATGTTAGATGTTTTTGACCCATTTGAATTAGATTTAGGGATTTAAATCAAATCAAAGGGAGATGAAATGTGATAAATATTTAGTTAAATAAATATTTGATTTATTTAGCTAAGGGGGATAATGATAGGATCAAATTAAATAATGTTAATTTATTTAATTTTAGATGGATGATCCTTAGAGATTAAATAAATTAAACTTGGTTTATTTAATTGATGGGTGAATATGAACTAATTAAATGCATGATGTCAATTTCACGTGTCTACAATAGTACTTAAGAAAATAACATCATACATTACCGATTTATGTATACGTGCTTGAAATTATCTCAAATAAAATCCAACCTTGCTGGAATGAACCATGATAAATATAATCAATCCACTACCAAAGAAGGTGAAAAATGAATTCGAAGACTCCTCAAATGAACTACACCTTTCACAAATCTTATGACATATTGTTGTTAATTTATTCCAAACACAATGGTACTAGTAATTTAGAAAAATAAGTAAATAAGTTGAATATCTATAATAATTGATTGAAAAAACCTACTTTACCTCTAATAACATGTTACAATATAAGGATCTTAGGAAACTAATCATTATAAAATAAATAAAATAGAGAAGATTAGAAACACAAAAGTATATATTTTACACATTACACAAGATACACATCAAGAAAACCCTTTCAAGTCAAAAACCCCGTAAAGTGTCATTTTATTAAAATATTTATAATAATGGTCAATTATAACATAGAACAAAAATGGGGAATACTTCTCTATACACTATATGGCCAATAATACCCCATGTTCATAGTAATATAATTCACTTTAAAATCATGAAATTCTTCACCTTTGAAATGAGAGGGAACATCCTTAAATATAGGAGAAAGGGTGGCCTAATAACTTAAGGGTATTAGTCATACCTACTCAAAATAACCATTGATAAATAATTAATAATTTAATAATTATTAAACTATAATTATTTCACATGGGATATACTTAATAAAGCATATTATGTATAATGTTTAATAATCTTATATTAGAACATTATATAAATGCTATAAGGGTATGACCCCTAATAAAGTTATGTACTAACATCAAACTTTGCAATTTCACTTTACATGGACATCATATTTTGACTATAACATTAATTATATTAATGATTAATTCCTTTTTAGACTAGATGGATAAAATCAACTTGTGACATAGATTTTTGGACCTAATGGACTCTCTGACTCTTATAGGGTTTTTCACCTAAAAGGAGAGAGTTTAGATCCAAAAATACTTATGTAACACTCAAATAGGTATGTGTATGATGTTATTAATGCTAAATGAAATGATCTAAATGCTTCTAATCTATTCAATTGATCAAACATGAATGCAAAATCTAAGAATTATGAATTTTTTGAAAACACATTGTGTATTACAAAATCACCCACAAATGAATAGAAATATGCAACAGAAGTAAACTAAATTGAAATTGTGCACCTGAAAAATTGGATGAGGACTGGAAATTAATGTTGAATTATTGATAATGTTATTTTTCAATCCTGGAGGAACTCATTCATCATTTTGGGTGAATCAGCCCTAGTTATGCCAAACTGAACCAAAGCCCGTTTCAAACAAAAGGGTATCCATAAATGCAGAAAAAAAAAAAAACCTTGGAGTGGGACTCGTTCACCACCCATGGTGAATTAGTCCACATTTGAATTTATGAATATTCAAAGGTTTATTTTGAAGCTTTTGGTCTGCACTTTGGCTTCCTACAAGTGTCTGCTTCCAAAATTGTCATATCTAGGCCCGAAAGTGACTTTTTGTTGATATTTTGACTTGAATGATGAAGAGATGTCTTGAATGACTTTGAAATGAAACCTTAAATGACTCCTAATATTTCAATATTTCTAAATCTACAAAAAAAGGAGCCAGAGGGAGATATGTTGAATGTTAGGGCATGGGGGTTTTCCTTAGTCAAACCCACTTTAGGTAATTAAACCAAAATAATAAAATAAAGTAATGAGGCATGCAAAAATGTATATTATTACCTTGTAATGATGATTTCCTCTTGAAATTTTGAAACATAACATGAATATTAAGCCCTTGAATGCTTTAGGAATCTCAATTGAACACTTGCAATGAGAAAGCTATAGTTTGCTTGACTTGTAATAAAAGATAGATGAAGAATGTATGATTGTATATATGAGAGAGATGGATAGATCTAAAATTAGGATAGAAACACTTATTTATAGTCAATTTTGCTTTAGTATCCCCACTATACGTCATCATAGGCTGACATGTAGAAAAATTTAACTTAAAACCTAATTTTTCCTGCTCAAACCCTGAAAATGACTCAAAATGGGACTCATTCGCCACTAATGGTGAATAGGTCCCACCTAGATGGGACTAATTCGACACTAATGGTGAATGGGTCCCACAAGCATGACTTTTCCTTGTTGGAATGCTAAGAAGTGAGAAAATTAGGCTTATATGATGACTATGCCGGTTACTTGATCAAATTATGCCTCGGGATGCATAATATTGGTCAATTAAGTGCTATTAGTGATGATGTAAATGTTAAATAGGGCTTGGGACATATAAATCAATCTGAAAGTGTGATTAATTACACTTTACAACACTAAAATTAGGTCCACATAGCCTATAAGGGCACAAAAACCAATGTGAATGTGTAAATCACACTACAACACTAGTTTGTCATTAAGTTCACATTAATAATCTTCTAGTTTGATGTAAAAATCTTATCAAACACATTTTATAATGTTTAATTAGGATTAAATGGGCTCATTAAGTCTAGAAAAAAGTGAAAGAATCTCACAACACTATACAACACCTTTACAAGACATCATTAAAAGCATTTTATTTAATTTGCAAGGGTCCAAGACCTAGTGTGGGCACATAAAATGTCTCACAACACTAGATTAAGACCTAATTAAGTCCATTTTATCATGAAGTAATTCCATGTCAAGGAAATGGTTTAATTTTCTTTGGCACATTTAGCTCCCACTTTAATGAGAGGATGAACTTGCTTCCTCACACTAAAGTAGCCATTCAAGAGAGATTCACATGCATTTCAAGCCCCCAGGATGCAAAATCATTCAAAGAAAAGGTGGAAATAAAGATAAGATGAAAAAGATGTACTCACTCTAGGTTGACGAGACTTCTTGGTTGTCTGCCAGGTGAGAAAGGCCAAAGAGGTGTACTCACTCTGGGGCTACAGAACTAGTTGTTTACAAGGTGAGAAAGCCCAAAAAGTAAGATACATACGCTAGTTTGTATGCACTCACAAACAAAATGGTGGCTATTGGGAAAAGTCATGCCACTAGTTGGGCTTCCCACTCAACCATGTTAAAGCTATACATGTTTGATAACTTTAACAAGGCACGACAAAGAAAAAGGATATGAAAATGTTAAGTTTTAAATAGTACAAACTATAGGCATGCAATTTGTGTTATGCAAGGTGACAAATAATGCATCAAAAAATGTAAAATGCAAAAATGTAATGTGAAATGTTGTTCAAAGGAGTCTTGTTTAGTTTATGCAAGGTCAATCACCTAGGGAACATTATTTCTAATGTCTCTAAGAGATGACCAATCAAAGAATAGTATACTCACAATTTGGGGGATGTAGTTTTTCGTATCAAACTACTATGAGGAATGTAATATGCTTACAAAGATCACACTTCTGAAGGACACCACACCCAATGTCATCCACAAAGTGACAAACACATCAAGTAAATGACAAGGCTAGACTAAGAAGCATGAATGCATAATGAAAAAATGGTAATGTATGTGCCCCACTTTACAAGAGTTGCTACACATTGTTCTGTGAGCAATTACTTTAAAGTAGAAGAGTATGAACATTAGAGAATATTTGAAAAGCCCTATGCCAAGTTATATTTTTTTGATAATCTACGCCATGAAAGAAAGTGAGTATGTCACATGCAAGCCAATCTTAAGACATGTCGTCCACATCCCAAGCTTGCTCTTATATATTCATTAAAGTTGAATGACTATGAAAAAGAAACAATGACAAGTGACATATGAGGACAAGGCTATCAAACCCCTTGCCCCCCACTAAGTCTAGGGAAAAGGTGAGCCTGTAATGGAGGAAAGTTATTGTAGTTAAATGAGGGAGGGATGTGTTGATGAGAAGGATTGGTTATTTTAGAAGAACACAAATCCTTTTGAATATTATGTGTCATTTTTTCATGAGGGATAAGAGTTATATTGTGCCTATTACCACCGTGGGGTGATTTGAATGGAACACAAGGTTGGTTGGGTGGAGATTGGGATATTGTACACTCTTCCTTAAAGGTAGGTGTGAAACTCCAATGACTAGTAGAACTTGTGTCAGAAAATGAATTGTGTGTGTATGACTCTTTGGACCATGAGGGTGAGATTTTGAAAATGTTATGGAAAGGAGTTGTAGAATCTAACAACCATCAATTATCAAGAAATATTTTTGTTGTAAGTGTAGAAGTAGCATCAAATTGTTCATGTTTTGTTCTAGGAATGAAACAATAATTAGGGGAGTTGGAAGTGTTGTGATCGGTCAATGTATAACTTCATGCATCCACATCAATCATGTATATCTTGTTGTTGTATTCAAACCTCATGACATGGTGAATGATAGAGGGGACTCCTTTCATAGCATGAATCCATGGTATAACTAGGATAAGATTGTATGGAAGGGGTTCTAACATGATATTAATAGGGGTAGGAAACACTACAAGTCCAACCTCAATACACAACATGATCATCCCAAGTGGTTTCCTAGGAACATTTTCAAAGACATGAATATGAATATCATTAAGTTGAATGATCTTTTTTTCCATGCCAAGTTTGTGTAGGAGATCCATGCTACAAATATTAATCTTTGATCCATTGTCGATGAGATTGTGCTCAGAAAGAGTTTCATTAATGATCACTTTTATCATCAAGGGATCATTTTTATTTTGAATCTCAGGTGAGGGTAATTCATGTTTAGGGAATGTGATTTCTAATCGAGTTGCTTACATGAGGCAAGAGGAGGATTTGACATGATTAAGTTTGATGTAAGATTGTATCTCTTCCTTATATATTCCTAACATTTGATGAAAGAGAAGTTTGATCATTGGTGAAAGTTGAATGAGCTCCCATATAGATATATTACAAAAAGTCTTTTTAAGATCTTCAACACTAGGCACTTTTTGAGGAAAAGGTAATGATGTAGGAGTGTTGTGTGGTATGCTAGATGTTCAAGTTACTAAGTTACAACTTAGTGGCTGAAAAACATTGTTATGAGTAGATTGCATTATGGATTTCAAGACAACTCAATTTTTTTTGTGTTTTTCACTAATGCAAGGTGATTTAGGAATATCACTAATTAAAGGAGATTGCACTTGTGTTGTCATAACCTCAAAAATTTTGTCTTGATTGGAGTGATATGTTGTTGAAGGGGATTCTAATGCCACTTGATTATCATCTCCTAAGGAAAGGTTTGTGGTTGAAGGATGTGTGCCCATTGTCATATTGTTTTGCATTGTGATATTCTCCCTAGGAGAAGAGTTATTAGAAGAACTACAAGCCAAATGTTGTTGACATTCAAAGTTTGGTTCTTCTAAAAGAATTTCATTTCTAGTAGGGGAATGATTAATGGGTGAATGATTGTGCTCCATAAGGGTTTCCCTAGGAGAAGGGGGACAACTAAAATATTCATAACCTTCCTCAAACAAAGCATCTACTTCATAACTATGAGAGACACTAGGAGAAGGGAAAATGTTATTATCATGATTATTTATATTGAAGTTGTCTTGTTGATAAATGTATTGTCCACTCAGAGAGGTAAAAGGATGGAAAAAACATAGATTCTCAACACTCTCATTGATTGGTTCTTCTATCACCAAAATATCTTCTTTGAAAATAGAAGATATATTAGGAGAAGAACAAATATGATTGTGAGGAATGGCCAAAGTTGTAGTCTCTTTCACTAAAAACCTCTCATAGGGAGGGGATAGGAAGTGTTTTTTAACATGTTTACATATGCAAGGTACAAGAATTGTCTTAATAATAATGAAAAGTAAATGTAACCATTTCATGCAATGTTTCAACAATATGAACAATGTATATGCAAAGGTACAAAACATTCTTATCCAATATATGCAAGATTTGAAGAATGAAAACAACATATATGCAAGAATGAAAAGCACTTTTAACAAACTTATGCAAAGTTTTAGGAATAGAAACATTGTATATGAAAAATAAAAAAGTAATTTTATCAATGTTATGCAAAATGGAAGCATTTTCAGATCTAATGATGCTTGGAATTTAAGTGATTGGAAAAATGACTATCTTAAATTGTTGTTTTTAAGATAAATGCCTAAAAGAAATGCTCTAGAAACCCTCCAAACTTATACTATATGATACTACGAGTCTTAGGAAGCATAAAATGAGATTTCAAGTGTTTTTTTAGTCAGTGAAAAATTTGTATAGCGATTGATTTGCCACATATATTGAATGAGTCCCAATAGGGGTGGTTTGTAAAATTTTTAGAAATTATGAATGGTTTGTGATGTGTGTGAGGTTGTAAGGTGTAGATCTAAGATGTAGATGTAGAATGTCAGATATTTTTAAGGAAATTGTTTGCAAAAATGCAAACAAAATGCACTTGTTCCTAATTCAAAAATTAAAAACCCTAGATGCAAATTAACAATGCAACTCTAATACAACATCAAACGAAAGATAGGATTAACATGAAAATGGACTCCAAATAAGACAATAAGATGTTAAAAAAGTCAGGCTCACCAAAATGTGACATAGATTATTGGACCTAATGAACTCTCTGACTCTTATAGGGTTTTTCACCTAAAGGAGAGAGTTTAGATCCAAAAATGCTTATGTAACACTCAAATAAGGATGTGTGTGATGTTATTAATGCTAAATGAGATGATATAAATGCTACTAATCTATGAAATTGATCAAACATGAATGCAAAATCACACAATTGTGACTTGTTTGAAAACCCATTATGTATTAAAAAATCACCTACAAATGAATAGAAATATGCAAAAGAAGTAAACTACATTAAATGTGTGCACCTGAAACCTAGATGAGGACTCATTTTCTATTTTGGGTGAATTAGTCCTAGTCCTGCCAAATTGAACCAGAGCTCGTTTCAGACAAAAGGGTATCCAAAAATGCAGAAAACAAAAAGGTAATCCTAGAGAGGGACTCATTCACCTCCCATGGATAATCAATCCACTTTTGAATTTATGAATATTCAAAGGTTGATTCCTAAGCTTTTGGTCTGCACTTCGGCTTCCTATAGGTATCTGCTTCTAAAACTATCATATTCGGGCCTGGAAGTAACTTTTTGTTGATATTTTTACTTGAATGATGAAGAGATGAATTGAATTAATTTTAAATGGAATATTCAATTATTCCTAAGATTTCAAGAGTTCTAAATCTACAAACAAACAAGACAAGAGAGAGATATGTTGAATATTAGGGCATGTGGGTTTTCCTTAATCAAACCCCGTTTAGGTAATTAAACCAAAGTTATGAAATAAATTAATGAGACATGAAAAAATGGAGATTATTACCTTGTAATGATGATTTTATATTGAAATTTTGTGACATAACATGAAGATTCAACCCTTGAATGCTTTAGGAAGCTCAATTGAAGACTTGCAATGAGAAAGCCCTGGTTTGCTTGACTTGTAATAGAAGATAGATGAAGAATTTATGTTTGGAATGATGAGAGAGATGGATAGATCTAAAATGAGGATAAAAAAACTTATTTATATTCAATTGTGCCTTAGTATCCTGATTATACCTCATCAAAGGCCAACATGTAGAAAAATTGAACTTAAAACCTATTTTTTCTCACTCAAACCCTAAAAATGACTCAAAATGGGACTCATTCGCCACTAACGGAAAATGGGACCCACCTATAAGGGATTAATTTTCCACTAATGTAGAATGTGTCCCACAAGGGTCATTTTTTTTTGTTGGAATGTCGAGAAGTAAGAAAATTAGACTTAAATTATCCCTTAGGATGCACAATATGGGTCAATTAAGGCCTATTAGTGATGATGTAAATGTTAAATATTGCTTGGGACACATAAATCAATGCAAAAGTCTGATTATGTACACTTTACAACACTAAAATTAGGTCCACATAGCCTAGAAGGGCACAAAAACCAATGTGAATGTGTAAATCACACTACAACACTAGTTTGTCATTAAGTTAACATTAAGAGTCTACTAGATTGATGTAATAATATTATCAAACACATTTAATAATGTTGAATTAGGAATATATGGGTTCATTAAGTCTAGAAAAGTGTGAAAGAATCTTACAACACTTTACAACACCTTTACAAGACGTCATTAAAAGCATTTTATTTAATTTGCAAGGGTACAAGACCTAGTGTGGGCACATAAAATGTTTCACAACACTAGATTAAGACTTGATTAATTCCATTTTATCATGAATTAATTCCATGTCAAGAAAAGGGTCAAATTTTCTACGGCACAAAATTAAAATCACCTCTAAAACTCTAGCTATAACACCTCTTAACACCTATGAACATCACATCCAAATTTCACAAGCACATCTTCAAGCATGAAGAAATATAAAGCGCAATACAAAACACACCCTTGTCACCTTGTACACTCTATGCAAATTTTCTCAAAAGAACTTAGAAACCAAATGACCATGTTGCATCTGTAACACCTGATCAACACCACAAATTCCTTCTTGTCATAACCACACTATAGGTTGATAGAGGTTGGCATCAATGATAAAACTAAAGACAACATTTTGTAATACCGATCAGTTTAAGTCCAAGAAACTTCAATAGAATTCTTTATTTCTTTACCAAATTTAAATCACTAAGGCTACAACTAAAAAAATGTAGAATCGACAAGATGAAAAACTAATCCTAAGTATTATCTCTAAGCTAGAATTTT
Organism: Sequoia sempervirens; assembly: GCA_007258455.2. NCBI lineage: Eukaryota > Viridiplantae > Streptophyta > Pinopsida > Cupressales > Cupressaceae > Sequoia > Sequoia sempervirens. The sequence goes on along the minus strand of VDFB02281492.1, from coordinate 427,957,671 downwards.
CAAAATATTCAGTGTTTGTTTTACCTTTTATACTACTAAGGATGCATTTGCTTCTAATTTCACCATGCCATCATTAGATGGTGTTTCTAAATCTCTCACATGAGTTTAGGATAAGCTAATCTAGATGGGGACTCTTAAGTCTTCTAAGTAACATACCTTGATAGCCAATCATGGCACAAATGAACATCAAGAAAAAGGTAGTAATTAAGATAAAAATTAAAATGTTAGCAAAGAGAAAAAGGATTAGAAATCAACTTCTCTAAAAGTAGCTAATTATACCTCATCTTAAAAAGGTGACAAGCCTAAGAGAGAGAAGGTAAAGTGTGCCTATTTAATTACAAATGATCTAGTAATGATGAGAATAAATTTTTGAAGATAAAATTTGATCACTTGACACACATTCTTTAGAAGATTAATCACAGTGTTCTAGATTTTCTCAAATATCATTCAAGTGAGGGGTCTCACAACACCAAAGATAATAGAAAGGGGAAAGGAAATGTCAATGCTCTTATTGCATTCACTTCTTCACCATCCACATGGGTTATTGATTCAAGTGTTTCAAACTACATGGCTTCTTCTAATGATAATATTATATATATGGAGCTATGTACTATGCCTTCCATTTTCATGAGTGGTGACACTCTAGTTGAGGTGTGTGTGAGAGGTTCTAATGATATGGGGGTGTACCATAGAAGAAAGGACCTCTTGCTTGACATGGGAATAATTCATGATGAATTAGACTTAATGAGGCCTTGATTTGGTGTTGTGAGGCATTTTATGCATTCACACTAGGTCTTGGACCCTTGCAAATTGAATAATATGCTTTTATCGATGTCTTGTAATGGAATTTCACGCTTTTCTAGAATTAATGAACCTATTTCTCCCTAATTCAGCATTAAAAAAATTGTTTAACATTATTATATCAATCTAGAAGGCTTGTAAGATAAACTTTACTTAAACTAGTGTTGTAATATAATTTATATATTCATTCTTGTGCCTTCCTAGGCTATGTGGAGCTCATTTGAGTGTTGTAAAGTGTATTAAATCACACTTTCACATTGAATTATGTTTCCCAAGCCCTAATTAACCTTTACATCATCACTAATAGGCCCCTATTACCCCATATTGTGCATCCCAAGGCTTAAAATGATCAAATACCTAACAAGGTTGCAATTTAAACCTTATTTCCTTATCTCCTGGCATCCTAGCTGAAAAAATGGCTCTTGTGAGACCCATTCACCATGCATGGTGAATCAATCCCATCTAGTTTGGACCCATTTTCCATGTGTGGTGAATCATCCCATTTGGAACAATTTTGACCTTTGAGCGGGAAAATAATGAAATTTGAGTTTACTCTTACTTCATGTCAGCCTGTGATGAGGTATTAATGGGTAAAATAGATAATTTTTTTACTATAAATATAATTCTTTTAACCCTAATTCACATCTCTTATCATTATTCATCCACCAATCTTCTATCTCAATTCAAGCAACTTAGGGTTTTATCATTTCAAGTCACCAAGATATCAATTTTTAGACATTCAAGGGTAGATTCTTCATGTTTTACTATAAATTTTCAAGATCAAACATCATGGAAAGGTAATCAACTCTATTATTTCATGTTTCATTCTATTCTTTCATCATTTTTGTTTAATTACCTAAAAGGGGTTTGACCAAGGCAAACCCCCATGCCCTAAAATTCAACATTTCTTCTTGTCTCCTAATGTGTATGTGGATTTAGGTATCTTGGAAGCTTGGAAATCACTAAGATTCAAGTTGCAAGGTTCCTCAAGTCTTCTCTCCATTCAACAAGTCAAAATATCAACAAAAACTCACTTTCAGGTTTAGAAATTAGAGTTTCAAAAGTAGACACCTATAGAGAATTAAAGTAGAGACCCAAAGCTCTAGATTCCACTTTTGAATATTCAAAAATTAAAAAATGGACTCATTCGCCATGGGTGGCGAATGAATTCCACTCTAGGGTCAGTTTTTGGTTGTTTTCCATTTTTAGATACCCTTTTGTTTAAAATAGGTTCCAAAATAGTTTCAAAGAACTGGGACTCATTCATCCAGAATGGTGAATGAGTCCCACCAAGCCTAAAAATCAACATCAGCAAATTTTAAAGTGTCATTTCCATCCTCTTTTGAGATCCCAGGTGCACACTTTCATTTTGATTCATTTCTGTTCAATTTTACATTCATTTCTAGGTGTTTCTTAGGTTTTGTATTCATAATCTATCAATTTCTTAGTTTAATTTCTCTTAGATAATCTTATTTAGCCTTAATAACATCATACACATCATAATTTGATTGAACCACCTAGACCTTTTGAGTGGGGTTTATCTCTCTCCTTTTAGGTGAAAGATTCCTAAGAGTCCAAGAGTAGCCTACAAGCCTTACCCAAAAATCCATGGTTTATGGGAAAGAACATTTTTAGATGCCCTCTATGTGTCCTCATTATCAATTAATGTTTTATTGATCTATAAAATCACCCACATAGGTGTAAGAAAGTGAGTTGATTTTACTCCTAATTAGTGGTGATTCATGAGTTGCACAATAACTCTACAGTTGTGGTTGGGAGAGCAGATCATCCTTATCAATTTTATTTTTTCCCTCACTTTGTTCATGATCCACCTTTTTCTATTCTACTCACTCATTCAGATGATGCGAGTAATTTGTTGCGTCAATGGTTTGGCAACTTGAACTACCACGACTTGCAGTAGCTCAGTCGATAAGACATGGCTAAAATATTGACTATAGTTCACTTTTCTAATTGTATTTGTTGTTGAGATTATGGATGCACAGTCCTTGAATCTCTAGAGTCATCAATGGATTGTGCATCCATAATCTCAACATGGTATCAAAACTTGTCCAATGAAACATCAACCCTTGATCCATGAAGTTGGAGTGCAAGATTCTTTGAGGCTTGGAGTTTTATGTAGCAAGCTAGTTGGTTCTACCTGGGAGCCAAGCTGATTTATGATGCACATCAGGCTCTCTCCGACCTCTTCATTGCATCTAGAAGGCCTCAAAACACATAGATCACCTGTTCATTTGCCAAAATTGGAGTTATATGGACCAAGAGCCTTTGAGGTACAATTTGGGGTTTGAATTTTTTGTACTATTCATACACATCTGTAGAAAAAATCACCCCTCTTAGTCCTCTTCAAATTATTTTTTTTCTAGAAAAAAAAAATTGGCTTTTTTTTGGGCATTTTTTATATAGTTTCGGTAAAAATCTATTATGCAGAATCAACCTTAAATTATAATACACCCATGTCTAGATTATGTATGCACAATCCTTGAAGCTCCAGATTCTTCAATGGATGACCCTTTCTAGGAAAGATAATCAACCACATAGAAAGTGTTCAAACTTAGGCATGCACAATGGAGATTCTATATTGATCTACATTATGAAATTGGATTGAATTACAAATGTACAAGTTGCTTGATTATATAGGCAAGAGAGAAAACCTAAGATGCAAGAGATGTTTCCATGTGTCATGATTTAACATGTGACAACATGTGAACCCTATCTAGGAAATTATTAAATTTTGAGATAAGTTCTAGAAGGACAACTCATCTTCTAGAAGAAATATTATCCCTACAAACATGGAAGGGGATATTACCCCATTTATTAAATGATTTATTAAAATATAAGCTCGGACTAAATGATGCATGACCTAAGTTAACTTATGCTAGTGTAATAATTAGTTAATTACACTAACATTTGTGAAGGATGCATTCATGGAAAGCATCCTCGGGAGAATTTTGACAAAGGAAAATCTTGGAGAGCTTCACATCTTTTGGAGTTGGTACACAATGATTTGGCAAGGCCATTTCCGCAACCATCTTTTAGTAGGTCCTAATATGTTTTGAAATCAATTGATGATTTTTCTAGGTGCACTATTATGTCATTTCTCAAATATAAATCTAATGTCTTCAACTCATTCTTGGAGTACAAGTCTTTTGCAAAGAGAAAAACTCAAAAATCTATCAATTTTTTTTGCATTCTTATAAAGGGGGGAATATATCAACCATAGGATTGTTTTGTATTGTACTTAAGAGGGTATTAATTTACAACATACAATTCCCTACAATTCTTAGAAAAATGGAGTTGTAGAATGCAATAATTGGTCCTTGAAAGAGATGGCCAATTGTATGATTTACTCCAAGTCTTTCACACCACCTTTTTGAGTAGAAGACATTATTTGTGAGTGTTATATCTAAAACCATGTTTCCTCACAAAGCTGTGAGGGGGGTAACACCTTTCCAAGCGTGGAACACTCACAAACCATTAGTTAAGAACTTTTAAGTGTTTGGTTCTAGTGCATAGGCCCACATTCTAGCAAAGAAACCTAAGGATATCGATCCACAAAGAAAATCTTGCATATTTTTTTGTTACCTAGATGGTGTCAAAAGTTATAGGCTTCTTCATCCTACCACACATGACTTCTTCATTGAGAGGAGTGTTCATTTTTATGAGAGTCCTAGTTCTTCTCTTGACACTTCTGCCACCACCATGAGATTGGAGTCCTTGCATCATGATTATAGTTCTTTAGACACTAACTCATTTGATTGCAAAATCTGACAAAAATGTCTAACAAAATATGTATAATTTGATGTATCGTCAGGTGCTTGTAAAATTTGATGTGTAATTTTCAATTTTTTTAAAGTTTGTCCCTAATCACAACCAAGGAAAAAACTCTTGTGACTATAATTATGTGATCCATAACTCTATTGGTCATGTGGCACAGTTGTGCTATAACAAATACAGGATGCATTCATGTGTGACCCAGGTTTAATGTGGATTTGTTGTGATAGAAATGGAGGCACTCATATAATGTAGCTAATTTAGGTTGTATAATGTAGGTGTCAATCATCATTGGGTGCATTTAGGTTGTCTCAAGTTTAACAGGTTAGGATGTAATTATAGCATGATCAAAGAGTGATTACCTCTTGCTACAATAAAGAGCCTATAACTCTGGTTGATATGCAAAGTGGTTGTGTTATATCAATTATGTAGTGCATTCAAGCACATCCCATGTTTAATGGGCTATTCTAGAGAGTGATAAATATTTTCTAAACCTTATGAATGTTACTTAAGAGTGTATAGCTTAGACTACAAACCAAGTTTGTTACATACTTGAATTCAATCTTGGGTTACCACAAACTATAATAATGTGATCTAATAACCATTATGGAAAGTATTAAAGTAAGACCCATGCTATATAGGATACATTTCCCTAATTAGGTTTACATACCTTAATGATCAAACACAAGCTTCCCACACACTCTAGGATACAATCCAAGATCATACCACAACTTTTTCAAGACAACAAATTTTCTGACCCAAGATTTAAGGTTATTTTTTAATACCAATATAAGCATTGGTAAGAGCATGATTAGGGTACAAACCCTAGGCCTTTGTAGAAATATAAACAATAACTATAGCGGATTAGTGAGGTTGCAATACTAGAAAGATTGAGACATTGTAGCTAATAAAAAAAATTTGTAATCTAAAGATTGTAGCCAATAACAAACACACTATGTAGCTTAGTGATATTTGTAAATGCAATCTATGGTAAGAAGAACGACAGTCACTTGAGGTGTGGCAGTCAGAAAGAGGCTTAGCAGTGACAAGATAATAAATCTCAAACCTTGCATAGTAAAGTGGAGATTTTAATAGTGAGTTTCCTTACCCCCTTGCTGACCTTAAGGGTTTTTCAAATGCTTTTGGTAGTGTTAGACAAGGAAAATGCAATCAAGGAATGATTGTCCAAATGAAGTAACAATGGTAATCATAGGTTCAATGTTTCTTCTTAGCCATTAATTTATAATGGAGGTAGTGGATTCCATGTTTGAGCAGTGTTTCGAGACTCATCAGAGATGGGAGAATAGTGAATAATCCCTTGTGGACTATGAAGTAGTGTCAATAAGGTTGAAGGATCTTAAGAACTACAATACCATGAAACAATGATTCCCCTATAATAAGTAGGTAGTCTATAGGGCATAGTTTGATTTTATAGAAGGATGCTCATGAAAGGAATCTTCAAGTGATAGTGAGTGAGCTGTTTGAGATTGCATCTAAGGGTGCAATACCCAGTCTTAAAGGAAGTTAGTAAAGAAGTAAATGTGCAAGAAAATAAAATTGTACACAACAAACAATTCATAATGTTATCTTGCATAATTCCTTGATTTTGAAGACAAAAATCTCATTGTATCTTGATGAAAGTGGTGACCTTAATGGTCAATCACTGGCAACGATGATTTTAAAACGTGCTATTGTGCTTATGGAGGCAACATTTTAAGCAAGGCAATGAGTGGTGGTTTGGAACAATGGCAGGTATGAAGGACTTGCTTTATATGCATACTATGTATTCTAGCTTAAGACACTATTCTTAGAATAGATTGAAGTTGGATTATGGAGCTCAAGGGTTACCATGAAAAGGATTAAACCAAAAACTGAGATCTATTTAAAATCCATGCTCATGAAGATATTAAAGATGTCATATGCAAAATCCTAGTAGCTGGAGTAATGAATACAGTGCCAAAGAGGATAGTGTGTTGGGGAAGATTTAGGAGATCTCCACATTATCTAATTACAGGGAAATAAATCATTTATTTATTTTTTTAATTAAAATAAATCATTCTAAACCCTATATAGGATACATTGATACTTAAAAATCCTCTGAAGGAATTTTAGATTATGCAAATATATGTCAAATAAATACCTAGATTACAAATAGTAGCGGGAACACTGTAAGATTTGTTGAGCAAAGCAACAATGAGATAAGCAACAATGAATCCTATGCCTCCTTTCACGCACATCTCCTCACCATTCTCTGTCATTCTTTACAGAATCACTTCTCCATTTTGGTGGTGTATGCTTGAAAATAATGTTTTGACGAAGGTTTTAGAGTATGTTTATTAAAATGAAAACTCCATTCTAGTGGGCTACACCTGAAAGTAATATTTTGACAAAAGTCTTATGGTATGTTTATTAAAGTTTTAGAGTATTTTAGCGAGCTATATTCTTGATTCCTTAAATGATTTATTCAAATGGATTGTGACTAAATAAATCACTAACTATTTAGTCATTTTTATTTATGTGACTAAATAATTTTTAATCAACGACCAAACTAGTAATTTATTTACTCATTTATAGCTGAGTTACAAAAAATGAGCAGAATTTAGTCATTTTTAGTTGTTGTGACTAAAATTTTTAGTCACCTAGTCATTTATTTTCCAAATTCTACTAGTGTGTGCTTCCTTGTGCGATTAGGGCTCTCAATGTTGAGGGCCCTAGGGATAAGCTTGTCATAAGAAGTGACACATTGCATCTTTAACTAAAAGGATAAATCTATATTGACATTAGCAATGATGATTCCAACTTGTTTCTCCTTAGGAATGGGTCACTTGCTCTTACTAGCTCGCTACCTCCATCATTGTAGGAAGTTTGTGATCAAGTTTAGTATTCTGATTTTAGGAGTCTTAACGGTTGGAAATCATAGTAAAATTAGAATTTAATAAGTTTTGGAATTAACATTTTAAAGTGTTTTTTAGGGTCATTAACTTTAGACTATCTTCTCTTTTGCAGGGGTGGTTGCATGCCAAATTTTTTTGGTGTAAAATATCAGAACTATTAGATTTTGTTACCTGTCTATGAATAAAAATTATTGGAGTGTGATTTTGATATTTTTTGAAGATCTAAATAGTCAAGCTTGGTAAAGAAAAATCATGTCAGATAATATTAGTCCAAAACAAAATGAAGAGACACTTGATAGATTGTGGGCTAGATTGAAAAGAAAGGGTGATGGGAAATGTTATTTTCCTTGTAATAATTGCAAGGGATTAAAGACGAGACGAATTTTAATCACAATAGCTGAGAAAAATTGAGGAAACATGGTCATGTTGAAGGGTGCATGATTATCGTCCATTGATAAGTTGTTCATTATATTTGTTTATATTGATTGAATTTGTAAATGTTTATATCATTTTAACATTTTATATATATATATGTATAATCACTTGATCATGATCATGGTTTATTTATGTCTATCATTATTATAAAGGTGGGGCACCCTAGGGCAGATGATATGGATTATCACGGCCCGGAGAATGTGGTTTTGCAAGCGGATGAACATGGAACTGTGAATATTGAAGATGAAGTTAATGATCCTATGGAAGAAGATGATCATGCGCCAGAAAACACAGTTGAGGATGATGGTATGAATACATTGATCCATGACACATTTAGTGGTAGAGTTGATCATGATGATCAAGATGACTTTGATGATGTTCATGATTATCTGTACTTACGAAGGAATATGAGCCCCTTTATGAAGGCTCCCAAACAACTCTTCTCTCTATTGTATTGTTGTTGTTGGACTTGAAGGTTATGAATGGTTTATCAAACATAGTAATCTCACAGATGTTAAGGTATGTCACATATGTCATCTTTTTTCATCTATTTTAATTGTTGTTAGTTCATCACTAGTAAATAAATGATGAAATATGTACCATTAATATTCTTTATATAAACAAATTATTTTTTGTTATAGATTGATTGGTGAATTTTTGTTACCACCATCAAATATTTTACCTCACTCATACTGAGATTTATCTACCATTATGAAAGATATCAGAATGGAGTATCAAGCCATAGATGCATATACCAATGATTGTATTATATATCATAAATAGTAGGAATTTGCAATAGAATGCCCAGAATGTCATATAAGTAGATATCAAACAGATCAACTACAAAAAAGGTGCCTCGCAAGGTTCTTCGTTATATTCCCATTATTCCATGTATGCAACAATTATTTAGGTATGAAAGCTTAGCACAATTTATGGATTACCATGCATTTAATAGAAGTGGAGATGACATTCTTCGAATGCCTACGGATGGTTCTAAATTAAGGGACATGGAGAAAAATGGCCACACTTTAAAGAAGAACCTTGTAATCTCATGCTTTCATTGGGAGCGGACGGTGTTAATCCATTTGGAGAGTTGAGATCTATTTACTTGGTGTGGCCTATTTTTGTAATCTACAATAACATTCCTCTATGGATGTCAATAAAGAGGGAGCACGTAATATTGTCAATGATTGTTCCAAATATTTTTTTACATCAATTTTCTTTAATGTAGTAGCATCTCATTTGTCTTATTTGTTGCATAATGACTTATATTTTTTTCATTCAATAGTCATGTACATTAATTTATATATATTGTAGTAAAATGGTTATAATAATTATGTAATGTTTATGTTCATTCAAGTAGGTAAGTACCAAGTTAAAGATATGAATGTATATATCGAGCCTCTTATCGACAAGTTACTAAAGTTATGGAATGGCGTCACTATGTATGATGTCTCTAGACCAATAGGACAAAGATAATTTCAATTCCATGCAATGTTTGTATGGACAATTCATGATGCCCCAGGGCTAACACATTTTTGTGGTATGTTATAATGTTTGACTGCACTTTAACAATATTTAATTTGATGAAGTAGATATCATGCATGTTTTTAAAATAATCTATTATAAATAATTATAAATATTGACATATTTAATCCCATTATATATGATCTTGTAGGTCTTCAAACAAAGGGAAAATTTGCATGTCCAATTTGTGGTCCCAAGATGAAATCTCATCGTTCAACAAGTTTAGGAAAGTAGGTGTTTGATGAGTATAGGCACTTCCTCCATAGAAATCATAAGTATCGAACTACTGAAAAACATCTTTTCAATGGGAAAGAGGAGACTACATCAAAAGCATGAAGAATGACACCTCACCTATGGAAGTTGGAATATAATAGAATTAATCGTCAAGGTTATACATCAGATCAAATTGTTTATCTATCATATATGATATGTTTTGAATTTATATTTTTATATTGTATTTTGTTTACTCATGTTGTAATTGACAATGATTGTCATTAATTTGTTTAACTTATATGCTTCATGAAGGTCATCAAGGCATTAATGGTCAGCTTCCATAGGGATTGAAAAGTTATCCCAAGAAATTTAGTAGGTTTCCCTACTATGAGAAGCTAAAAATTGTGCATTTGTTTGATACAACGCATATCAGAAAGAATATAACATAAACATTATGGAAAATATTGGATGGAAGGCATGACAAAGAACAAATTGTCAAAATTTGTAGTGACATTCAGGAAGCCAATCATACAATTAAAAATGTCATTCATTTAAACACCGATGGAGACCAAATTAATATAAATTCCCTTCCTTGGTTATTAACATAGCAGCAAAGCAATGCTATAAAAGAAGTCATATGAAAAATTTGATTTCCCACAGGATTTGCTGCAAACATAAATAATATAATAACAAAGAAAGGTGAATTTGGGTCAGGGATAAAAATGCATGATTGGCATACCTTCATTAAGGTAATTATTATGGTATATTATATACACTTGTATAATGCATGTACTTTTCAGTGTATTGTGTTTAATACTTTTAGAAAAATAATGAAAAGATCATTTTATAATTGTTGCAGTATGTTCTAACTCTATCTCTCCCAGAAAATTTTGACAACAATGTCAAGCAAGTTATATATGATATTGGAAAATACATGAGGTAAGTAGCAATATTTGTTCAATTCATTGTATACATATTATAATTTCTATTTGTTTTACTTGTTATGTAATATACTATATATTTGTATTAAATCTCATTTATATATTTGCACCTTGAATCACTTGTAGATGGTTGTCATCTAAAGAAATCCATAAAGAAGATATATATTATTGGAAGAAAAAAATTCCTCATCTAATGTGTGAAATGAAAAAGTGTCTACCTTCGCCATTTTTCAATGCACAAGAATACTACCTCATACACCAAGTTGAGGAGATTGAATTGTGTGGACCTATACACACAAGGTCAATGTGGATGGTTGAGAGACACTTGAAATTTTTGAAGGCTTTGGTTAGAAAAAGAGCACATCCTGAGGGTTTTATGGTGGAGGGATATATGGTATACTAGACCATGGTATACATTAGTGAATATCTTCCTAAGTTTGTAACAAAGATCCATGTAGATCACAATTGGGATCCCAACTCCATTAACAAATTCGAAGGGGAGTACTTGATGGGGAAAGGTAGATTGAGGAAAGTGAGGTAATTTTAAGATGGTCATGGAGATTAATTGGAATACATTTTACATATGGTTTTTATGTATATTGTACTTATTTAATTTTTAATCTTCAATATACATCAATTATAAATTAAGGTCTTATACTGTGGTATTTAACTAATTATATGTCGTTTGTGAATTTCAATTTTTTTTGATACTGTTGGTCGAGAGTGGGATGCACTACATTTGTACATCACCAACAATATTGATTAGATGATGGTATGGATTGAACGATGTCAACAATTTGGTCATGCATTAACATGGGAAGGTGTGGGTTCATTGGTTAAAGAAGCTCATTGTAATAGAGATTCCAATATTACACAAAGGGAAATTAATTTAGCATACAGTTTAAGAGATAAATAGGTATGTATAAATATATTAATCACCCATATTATTTAATTATTTTCAACTATATTGATGTATATATATGTTGAGATTTTTTTCTGTGCATACAGTTAGCCAAGAATAAATATGTTTATCAACTGATGATATTGCAATAATTTTTACATGTTTGACATATTGCAAGTGAAACACCACAAGGCTATATGTGGTGCAATGGTCATAAATTTTGAATCAAAATTTTGGATGACATGAAGAAAACTTGTGATTCTGGTATAATTGTAGTCTTTCAAGTGACTAATGTTTCATCTAGAAGCGACATACATCTAGAAGTCTCAGAAAATTGATACTATGGGATTTTGGATGATATACTTGAGTGTGACTTTAAGTCCTTCAAATTAATTTTGTTCATCTTCCTATGGTATAGGCTAAAATTGAATAAAAATGATCATGAGAGAACTGTTATTGAATATGATAATGGATTTACCATGGTTAATACAAGGTTGATCGAGCGAGCTGGAAATGAGCCCTATGTTCTTCCAAGCCAATGTGAGCAGGAATTTTACTCAGAGGTTCTAGGTAAATAGGGTTGGTCATTTATTGTTGTACATGATCCAAGAGGAAGGCTGGTAAAGTATAATGTGGTGGAAGAAGAAGATACTAAAGAACTAGAAGATGATGTAGATGATGATTAGGATCAATAGTTAGTTGATGATGTCCCTAACGAAGATGTCAAAGAGGAGGAACTAGATCATGATGATGTAGGAGTTAATCTTCATGAAGATGATATCCATGTGGATGATGACATTATCAAAACTAATATCGTTGATGATGATGATGATATGACCAATCCTTACAATGTCAAATATGGATTGGACAATACGGAAAAAGAGTTGGATGAAGAAGAAGATCAATGACATTGAAATGTATAAGTTATACGATTATACTATCTATTTGATATTAATTTCTTGATAGAATTATATTTGAATTATGTGGTTATATAATTAATTCATGATTTTTTAAATTTTTTATGCCATTACATAATTAATTTAATGATGTAATTTTTAATGTTTGAAAGGTAAAAAAAATTAAAACATTTCAATAGTGATGTTAACAACCTTGAAATTAGTCCGTTTTATGTTTCATGTGATCATAAAAGATTAAAAAGTCAGCTGTAGAGGTTGTTGTTCAGTGGTTGACATGTAAAGGCCTTTAAAAGGCATAAAGTGATCATTGTAATGGTTGTTGATGGTTGTTGATGGTTGAGGATTTAAAATACAAGCTCTTGACATTCACAAATTTGTGTTTTTCTTCAAAAAAATTGTATTTTTCCTGTTATGCAGCACTATACGGTCACATGCAGCCATATTTCGATGTCAAATCAATTCCATGTCATGAATATATGTGATAGCTTTGAATTGAATCTGATTTGAGGGCTTAAGGCATTGATTTGAGTTAGAAAGCTTCATTTCTTTGCATATAGCCTAGTTACCCTATTTTTGAGGGTTTTGTAGTACAAACATGATATAAAGGGGCTCTTACACTTTTTGTGATTATTGTATCTTGTGTAAGAGGCTCCATGGATACTATTGTAATTGTAGGATGCATGTATAAGGAATAGGATGAGAAATAAAGAAGGTATAGCTGATGTCCTCAAGAGTTTTGTGAAGAAAAGCTTGTGAAATGAGAGGTTCAGGCCTAGGTTTCAACAAAACATGTATGGGAGATCAGATTTTATGAATTTTTATCCATGTGCAAACCTAATGTGTTGTTTCTAAACATTGAATATAAATGATATACATACACACACACACATATATGTATATATGTATGTATGTATGTAGGTATGTATGTATGAATGTATATGTATTTTTAAATGTAAATGTAAATGCAATTACTGGATTCTCTCCTAGAAAAATAAATGCAACATATCATTATAGAAATCTATATCTATGTATATGAATGTGTATTTCTAAATGCAAGTGTAAATGCGAAGAGCATATGGTTGTGTAGTGTTATAGATACAACATATCCATAAATTAATGTGATTGAAATTCTAAAGGACCTTCAACACATATAATATGAAATTGATCAAACTATTAAACTACATGAGAAATAAATGAAAACATTAAATGCATACGTATCTATATTTGTAGATGCAAGTGTAAAATAAATAAGAATAATGAAAATTACAAAAGAATACAAGGAAAGGTTTAGAGTTTAGAGTGGGAGAGAGATAAAGGGTAGAGGGTTTAAGGGTTTAGAGTTTAAAGGTTAATGGTTTAGGGTTTAGGGTTAAAGGTAGAGTGTGTTGGTTTTTTTTAACAATGTAACTAGGTTGGTCTTCTAATCTTCCTATGGGATTTCCAATTCCAATCAAGGGCAGCTCAAAGGACCCGGACCAACTGACAAGGACTTTAAAAAGCATCCTACACTTTGGGCTCTGCAAGACCTGGGAGGGTGGTCCCTTAATGTGTTTACAACCTCTACACCAATATCATAAACAACATTAACACATAACAGATAATCCCATTGAATAGCTCAACACAATAAGATAATATCGAATAAAATTAGTTGTTCACTGATAATATCAACTATGTGAAGCATGAGATAAATACAATTATATAATCCATAGTAAAATATAGTCATTAATTTGCAATTTTTAGCAAGCTCTAGGCAAAGACAAAAAATTATTGAACTACACAAATAAGTACAACTTAGATCAGTGCCATATATCCATTGCAGGAGTCAAAGTCATAAGCATCTAAAGGTTTATGACATATTTAATACATAACATATAACTTATAAGATCCCTGACAATATTGCATTACAATTTCATCAGTATGCATTCTCACCCAATACTACTTATCAAATCCTTATATAGAACATATCCACCTATAATCCCATTCAAGCATTTTAATTAATTCCTTGAATTAAAGCTAAAATAGGGATTATACACACCACAAAAGTGAGATGAATGAAACAACCCTTAGTTATCTTATTCAAAAATTGGATATGTATGTACAGTGGAGAGACATGAGTTTCAATTTATCATTTCAACTCAAATTCTAGTACTGTTATACAACATTAAATCCAAATGAATTAAAAACCGATTACAAAATAACTTAGAACCTAGATTGTATTTCTCTCTAAAACCATCGAACTTTACAATTTTCTCTGCAACTTCACCTAGACTCGACCATAAATTATCTAACTTTCTAACCCATACTTCTAGCCTTGAAATCCTTCTTATAGAAAATGAAGGAGCAAACAAGCATTGGGCCAAAAAGTACACGTCACTAGCCAAATGAAGAATTTGGAGATATTCCAAAAATCATTACAATAGCCACCACCCTGGAGAATATTCCTGTTCATCATGTCAGCTGAGGAAAATTGAGGCAACAACAAAAAACCCCAAGAAACCCATGTTGAGACTGCCATCAAAGAAAAACTGGAGGCGGTTGCAACCGAAACATTTGATTTACCACTCGTTAGTAATTCATTCTTTTATTCCTCCTTAGTGAAATATTTATTTACCCACCTCTAATATTCTTCATTAGTCATCCAAGAAAAATTAATTACCTCATTCACCTTGGCATTATAAGGTGTGTATTTTACTGCTACCTGATTTGCATCTATTTTAAAAGATTCTAAAAATGAGCTGGTACTAATGATTTTATCCATACAACTCACCAACAAGTCATAATCTGAGTCATCACAAATTAATTTAATTTGATTATTGATGACCTCACTTGCTTGACCGTACCACTGCTAGAGTGACCTAATTTTCCTCTGCTCATCATATATCATGTAACAATGTGTTACCCCAGTCATTGAAATTCTTCACCAACTCCCTAATCTTCCTACTCAAGTCATCTAGTAAGGTCTGAAAACCTTGCAATGATTTTACTAACACATGAGTAGGCTTTAATGATTGGGGCCTATTGTTTGTATCAAAACTTGAGGCCTTATACATGACATCTAGATCACTGGCCCTAGGGATCTAATTTTCAATCATTGGTATCACTACCTCATGATCCCTATCAATATTATTTATTGCATCTAATAGCAAAGAATATAAAGAATGCATAGATAGCAATTTATTATCAACCTTTTCATTCAAATGCCTTAAAACAGTAGTAACAATCTCTTTTTTCTTTGAAAGAGATCCCTCCTCACTTACCCTCAAAAATGCCTATAACTTATAAATTCTTTGCAAGAGCTGCTTCTTTGTAGGATCAACAAAGCACACTTTTTCTTCATCAATTTCGTCTAAAGAAGGGGGGAAGGCAGGATTCTGACTGAGACACCCTAGTGTGGAAACAATTGGAGAAGCAAGAGGCACTGACCCTACTATGGAAGGTAATGTATTGGTCCCTAGAGCCCTTGATGTCTCCCCAATATGTCTATACCTGAACCTTTCCACCTCATTTTGCATCTCAACATTCCTCTGTTGCATCTTGTTGTATTCTTCAATCAAAAGGTTATACTTCTCTATTAGGCTTTTCTTTTTAGCCTCCTCCCTTTTAGTAGTCTTTTGGGCCAATTTGGCCACATTCACAGTTAAACTAGTGGCCTAGGTGGTTGAGGTATCTGACGCTCTCTTTAGTAGTAATCCCCCTCTAAAATTTGGATTAATGTCTGTAATATTTGGCTTTCTCCCTTGTGGGGCCAATGCCCAAATTTCCAAGGCTTCATACTCTTCACTAAAAGCTGAATCTTGAAGTGCTTCCTTGACTTCTTCTTTAGATTTTTTCAAGGGATGCTTGGACTTCATAATAGCATTAAAGGCCATTGCATCTACAATGTCCCATTTACGCAGAAACAATACACCAGCCTGACCCACAAATTTTTTTCCTTCCTAAGGAGTGATGTTCTTAAATTCTTGCATTAATTCAGCTTTCACTTCCTCAGCATTCTCCTGGTCTAACCTGTCAGGTGTTAGTTCTCTTCTCTCCTTACATTTATTTTGATATTCTTGAAACTTCATCCTCCATACCAATTGTAAGAATACATGAGTCTTTACAAATGCATTGTCATCTAGAAACTCCTTACATGCTTCCATTCTTGCATCTTGTACATTTTTTCCTTCCACATCTAAATTAGATAAAACCAATTCAGTTGGCCTAGGAGGGGAAGGCATACCGACCTACATGTCCTGATCAGTAATAATAATTTTATCCATCAAACTCTCCTGTGGTTGATTAGTTCTTTTCCTTTTAGGGCTTGGCTCAGATGGTAGTGATGGGGGACTATCTTCTGGTGGTGACTCTAAATCAATGATCTTAATTGCCCCAGGAAATTTGAATTTTGGACCTAGTTGTGAAGGAAACTTCATAATTTGCTTCCCCTTTCTGTCCACTTCTTCCTCATCACTATTGCTATCATTTTTTTCTCCTGTAAATGGGCCACTTTTCTGTAGGATGGTATGTTGGCCTTGTTTCAAATGGTCTGGTACCTTGTTCTTGTACACCCAGACTCAGCTCTAAGATTATTTTTTTGGTTCTCAAAGTACTCATAATCTCTTTAAATTTCTCCATCAGAAAATCAATTTTCTTATGGTGGGGACTGAACTCCAACAGTGGATTGTATTTCGGATCCATGTTGTACACAATATCTAATAGCTTATCATAAGCTATCCATTTCTCCTTGTTCAACTCTTGCTTATTTAGGTCGAACTCATTTTTGATCAGGTGCTCAGGAAAGTTGAACTTATGCAAAAACTTTCCAGCCTTTATTCTTTCTCTAAAAAGGGTAAAGAGACCCTCAAGATCATTATGCCACTTTGGACCACATCTCAAATGATAATCCTCAAATAATTTCTCAAAGTGCACCCAGCCTCATTTTGAAAAGTCAAAATCATATACTAGTCACAGTATAATCAGGGAAAAATGTTCCCTTACCCCTCCCTATGAGTTTTTCCTCATGGATGCAACCTATCTACCACATAACTTTTGCAAACCCCACTCTTGGTGGCACATTGTATGGCAATATACGAGGGGCTCCTTGAAAACTATATACCCTCAAAATAGTGCTAATTGGGTATGGGATAATGTCACCCCAGTTATGGATGACTTTTAATTCTGGCTTCCTCCCCTTTGGCTTGAGGAAATCCTATAATTCCTTAGAAATCCTAGGTACATTCACCATCAATCTAGCCCTCAATTTGGAAGAAATTTTTTTATCAAATTGCACATAACTAGTGCTTTCCTTAGTACAAGATAAATCTGTAGGCCATATCTTTATTGGCAATCTTTCTCCATCAACCGATTTCCTTAATTTCATCTTCTCAGAGAAGAAGTGAACATTCTCAAATAAAAACATATGCATCAGCATAGAATACCAAAAGAATTGAGTGTCGGCATCATTTTTCTACAGCTTTGACAGCCCCTCATGTATCCTCTTAGCCAAGAAAGAAGCAAAGTCATATGTGAGAGAGAAGTTAGGATGTTTTATTTACACCCCCATGAACATGTATGTAATGGCCATCACAACACCAGGACTAAAACCAAAAATCAGACACAATGAATAAAAGTGGCAAGGAAATGATTTGCAAAAAAGTTTAATCTAAAAGGTTCTTGGTCACTGGGGCTGATATGAGATCTTGAACCTCCCGTCCTAGCCAGATGAGGTTGAACCAATTTAGCTCTGAAAAGAGACTTCAACTTTGCATATTCCTGCTTCATTTCCTCAAGGTTGATAGTCACCAAGTCCTCACTCAGTTCATTCAAGTCAAAAATTTGTTGAATATCATCTATGTTAATGCTTAACAAAACCTTTCCATCATTATCCCTAATTACCCATGTCACAGGGTCATATCTTGCAACTACTACCCTAAGCAAGTCTACATCAGGGAAAACATTTAGTACCACCAGCTTCCCCATATCATACATCCATCCATTTGAAAAAGGGTGAGGCAAATTCCTTTGTACATACCACAATCTGAACATTTCCAAACCTGTGAGAGGAACCCTAGCATCGGCTATGTTGGAACAATTGTATACTAACCCCTCCCCGAGGATTTTCCATCGCATCAGAACCAATCCCTTCTTTCTATCATTCATTGACAAGGGCAATTGATCCAGGAAATCATCATACAAGTTTCTTTTTAAATAGTCAATCTAGCCAGAATGTTGCTTGGGTGGTGTCATCTTAGACAAACTAGGGCTTCTTATAAGTTCACACTTCAAATATCTAGGACTAACTAGAGATATGAAATTATAGAACAAAATATTGCAATTTCTCACAATTTAAATAAACTATAGCCCTAAAATGTTTATCAACAAGCCCTATGATGAGTACAACAAATATTTTCCTTAATTCAAGCATAGAGTGACTGGGAAACACAACAATTAACTCACAGATTTTTTCATAGAAATCCCAAATTTCAGCTATTAGGGTTCACAACCTTACTCTCAGCTCTGAAACTGCTTCGCAAAATACCTAAATGCTTTGTGACAACCATAAAGTAGGCCTGCGATGTCGCAATCAGTAAAAATTCTGCAACTTTCTATCACACGACGGTGGGAAACCATTGATATCTGAAGGAAATTTGATCAACTGTAGCGAAAATTTGATCCATTCTACAAAATAAAACATTCATTAAAAAGGATGAGGGGACATCACTAGGCCAATTGTAAACAACAACATACGTTGTTTTTTAAAATATGAAACACGGGGCCAACCAAGACTTAGGAAATAAAACCCTATGGAGGAAATAAAGTATTAAAATCAAAGGGACTTGGCTTAGATGAACCAATATGACATAAGTTGTTTTAAAAGCCCACCAAAAGTAACAGTGAAATAGAATCCAGCCAAAGTATGAAATAAACATTAGGGTTTTACATGAACACAAAGCTAAAACCCCAACCCTTAGAAAAATTGAACACCATGAAAGACCAGAGACATAAGGCAAGGCATGAGTGAAAAACAACGAGAAAAATACTGAAGTTCCATTAGTGGCTCCAGTTGGGGATGTTCATTCCACTGGAATGAAGTGAGAATCCAGAATCGTAGGTAGAGTAGACCAAGATGCAATCATGATGACCAAAACCCCTACATGAAAGGTTATGAGCATACAAATTGTATCTTGATTACATGATATGAGGGTTCCATTGCTGTCATAAACCACTTGTATGGACATGTTTTCAATAGGCATATCATCTGTGTGAACTAGAGTTGATGTTTCTTGAATGTCTTTTCCTTGTATGCCTTTCCTTAAAACATCATGCATTGAATTTTATCTGGCAACTTGTTCACCTAATGTTTGATTGTGAAGGCCTTGAATAGAGCCTTGTGCAACTTTAGATTTTGTTTTTTGTTGTTTTCCTTCATGAGACCATTGTAGCATGCATTGTTGGTTGTCCTTATCAATGGCAATGACCTTTACCTATTGCATTCACTTTCACCAGTACACCCATGAATATAATGAATAATATCAATCCCCTTTGCCTCTTGTATCTCTTGCAAAGGTGTTGTCCTTGTACTTGTATCATGACCTTGATTCAACCATTTCTCTTCTTTTGTTATGTCTAATAAATACACATAGTCTTCTCATTTTATCTTTATTGGACAACCACCTGTCACATATGTGGGTGACCTAACAACTCACCTTCCTATGTGATGTGTGACTATCCAATAGGGTTATGGTGAGAGGGGATTGACAACAACTTGAAATGCTTCCACATCGTTTAAAAGATGCATAATTGAACTTGATGCATATATGAAGTCACTTCCTTTATAAACAGATCACGAATCTTCTTAAGAAGATTGAAGGACATATCAACACAGTATGTTGCATCTTTTGAATCTGTCCTTTTCTGTCCTATCTTATGTTCCATTCTTGTCCTGTCTTAGGTTAATAGTCTTTTATGGTATTTGGAAAATCTTAGGGTTGGGGCTTTGTCTTTGACTAAATCCCTCTATCTCTTTCCCCTCTACCCATAACACTAAACCCTAAACCATTAACCCTTAAACCCTCTACTCTCTACCCTCTCTCTCTCTCTCAAGTCTCTCCCTCCTACCCACTCTCCCTCTCTTAGGTCTTTATCTATCTCTCACTCAGTCCCTCAATGTGTCTTAGGTTCAATTAGGATAAGAATTAGTGTTATGGTTCAGATTAGAGTTCAACTGTAGTTCAAAGTTAGGGTTATGGTACAATTAGGGTTAATACTTAATTTAGGTTAGTTTTAAATTTCAATTAGGGTTTGGGTTAGGTTTGGGATTATGAATCAAGTAGGTTTGGATTATGATTTGATTAGAGTTAGGTTTAGGGTTTAGTTAGAGTTAGGGTTAGGGTTAGGGGTAGAATTCAATTATGCTTAGTGGTAAATTACAATTAGATTTAGTGTTCAATTAGGGTAAGGATTAGAGTCCAAATAGGGTTAGGGTTTAAGAGGGTTAGGATTAGAATAGAATAAATTTTTGTGTTTAATTATGATATCTATAATTTAGTATAATTTTAGAAAATGAAATTATTTGGACACAAAGAAAAAAAATAGAAAAATTGATTTTATATAGATCTTATTTCTTAATTTATTCTAAAATTCTAATTAATAATTGTTTAATTAATTTAAAATGAATATTTAATTTAATTTAATTTAATTTAATTATATAATTAGTAAAACTAAATAGATAATAAATATTTTGTGGATTTTAAAAATTAGAATTTAGTTTAATTTTATTTGTAATGTCAAATATTAAAATTTTAGATTGAAATACTTAATTTATTTGAAAATATTTATAACTAATGTTGAATTTTTAAACTAATATTAAGACATTAATAAACATAACCCTAATAATATGTTATTAGGATTACAGTTAGAATTATGGTTCAATTATGTAAGGGTTTAATAAGGGTTAGTGCTCATTAAGGGTTAGGGTTCAATTAGGGCTAGGATTTAGATGGGCTTAGGGTTAGGGTTAGAAATAGTGTTTAATTAGTCTTAGAGTTAAAAATAGGGTTCAATTATGCTTAGTGTTAAAATTACGATTCAATTAGGGTTAGGGTTCAATTAAAGGTAGGATTATATTTTAATTAGGGTTATGATTCAATTATGGTTAGGGTTTTGGTAAATTATAATTATCTCACATATATGAGTTTTGGGTTAGAGATAGAATCTTGATTTAATTAAGCTTACGCTTAAGGTTAAGGTTAGGGTTTAATTAATCTCAAGGTTAGGGTTAAGGTTAAGGTTGGGGTTTGATTAGGGTTATAATTAGAGTTAAGGTTGTCATGAGAACTATGGTTAGTGTTAAACTAAGGATTATGAACAGTATTAGAATTATTGTTAGGGTTAGAAATATAAGTAACATTATAATTAGGGTTAGAATGAGAAGGGTTGGGATTATAATTATAGATATAATTAGGGTTGGGATTAGCATTTGGGTTAAGGTTAGGTTAGGTTTACCATTTAATTAGAGTTGGGGCTCTAGGATAAAGCTTGGGTTCAATGATAGGGTTAGGGTTGGGGTTAGAGTTAAAGCTCAATTACAAATAGGGTTAGGGTTCAATTAGGTTTAAGGTTAAGGTTAGATTAAGGTTATGATTCAATCTCAACAATAATTCTCACTCTAACTCTAACCCTAAACTTAATTCTAAAACTAACATTGACATTATTTTTAACCCCAACCCTAACTAAATATATATCTAACCCTAACCTTAATTCTATAAAAAAGTTTCTACGATATTCTAGTCAATTGATACATGCTAAAAAAGTTAGCCTATACGACTATTGGTCCCTCTCCCCTAAAGGAATAAGGGGACATCACTAGGCCAATGACAAATAATGACATAAGTTGTTTTAATGAGGGAACACGAGACCAACAAAAAACTTAGGGAAAATAAAGTCAGGAAAAGGATATACAATGATAAAACAAAAGGGGGCCCAGCCTAGACAAAGCAATGGGGCTTAATTCATTTTAAATCCTTCCCAAAAAGTAATGGCCAAATAGATCCTATCCAAGGTGTAAGATGAACACTAGGGTTTTACATGAAGACGAAGGTAAAACCCCAACCTTAGGCTTTTCCCAAACACCATAGATAACCAGAGACATAAGGAAAGATAAAATAGAACACAATGAACAAAACTTTGAAGTTCCATCACTATCCATAACCCTAAACCCTAAACCATTAACCCTTAACCCTTAAACTATTTACCCTCTCTCTCTCTCAAGTCTCTTCCTCCTACCCCCTCTCCCTCTCTCAGGTCTCTCTCTCTCTCTCTCTCACTCCCTCTATCTCTCTCCCTGCCTAAACCCTTAACCCTAAACCCTTAACCCATGAAGCTCTAAACCCTTAAACCCTCTACCCTCTATGTTTTAACCCTCTACCCCTTGTCTCTCTCCTCCTCACTCCCTCTT
Source organism: Sequoia sempervirens (assembly GCA_007258455.2). Taxonomy (NCBI): domain Eukaryota; kingdom Viridiplantae; phylum Streptophyta; class Pinopsida; order Cupressales; family Cupressaceae; genus Sequoia; species Sequoia sempervirens. The sequence continues at coordinate 427,934,815 of VDFB02281492.1, read as the reverse complement.
TTTTCCTCTCTCAATGTTCACCCTACCCCTCCTCCCTCTCTCCAGGTCTCTCATCTCTCACTCACTCACTTTCTTATCTCCCTCTCACTCCTCACTCTATCTCAAGTCTCTCCCTCCTACCCCTTCTTCCTCTCTTAGAGTCTTTCTCTCTCACTCCCTCACTCCCTATATCTCTCCCACTCCCTCCTCTCTCTCTCTCAAGTATCTTCAATATCCTGCCCTCTCCCTCTCTTAGGTTTCTCTCTCACTCATTCCTCCCTCTATCTCTCCCTCACCCATAACCCTAAACCCTTAATCCTAAACTCTTAAACCCTCTACCCTCTACCCTTAACCATGTCTCCCTCTATCTCTCTCCACTCCCTCCTCCCTCTCTATCAAGTCTCTCACTCCTAGCACCGCCCTCTCTCAAGTCTCTATCTCTCTCTCCATGATCCTCCTATCTCAAAGTCTCACCCCTCCTATCCCTCTCAGGTCACTTGGGTCTCTCTCGTCACTCCTCCTTCCTCTATTTCTCTTTCTACCTTAACCTGAAAGCCTAAACCCTTAGCTTCCTCCTGCCTCTGTCTCTCTCCCTCCTCCCTCCTCTCTCTGAGTATCTTTGAGTATCCTATACCCCTCTCCTCTCTTAGGTCTCTCTCACTCACTCACTCCCTCTACTCTCCCTCTACCCGCAACCCTAAACCATTAGCTTATAACACTGGAATAGCCCAACCCTCTGCCTATATCCTTAACCACTGTCCCTCTATCTCTCTTCCTCCTCCACCTCTCTCTCTATCATGCTCTCCCTAGCTTTCCTCCTCTCTCAGGTCTCTCTCTCTCTCACTCACTCAATCAATCTATCTCAAGTCTCTCCCTCCTACCCCCTCTCCCTCTCTTAGGTCTCTCTCTCACTCACTCACTCCATCTATCTCTCTTCCCTCTACCCTACACTCTAAAACCTAAACCCTAAACCCTTAAACCATCTACCCTCTACCCTTTACCCTCCTTCCTTTATCTCTCTCTCTCTCTCTCAAGTCTCCCTCTAGCACACTCCCTCTCTGAGGTCTCTCTCCTCACTCACTCAATCCACTCTGCAGAGTCTCTCCCTCCTACCTTCTCAGTCTCTTGGATCTTTCTCTCACTCCTCCTCCTCTGTCTCTCTACCTCCATGGCCCTAGGCCCTTAAACCATCTACCCCTGTGCCCTTCCAACCCTCCACTCCCTCTATCTCTCTCCCACTCTCCTGCCTCTCTCTCTCAAGTATCTTCAATATCCTACCCCTCTATCTCCTTAACCCTAAACCCTCTGCCCTCTTTCTCTCTCTCTCTCAAGTCTCTCCCTCCTACCCCCTCTCCCTCTCTTAGGTCTTCATCTATCTCTCACTCACTCCCTCTATGTGTCTCCTCTCTACCCTTAAAGCCTAAACCATAAACCATTAACTATAAACCTTAAACCCTTAACCCTTAAACTCTAAACCCTCTACCCCATATCTCTCTCCCACTCCCTCCTTCCTTTCCTCTCTCTCTCAAGTCTCACCCTCCAACCCCCTCTCCCTCTCTCAGGTCTCTCTCTCTCACTCACTCTTATCTCCCTCCCCTCTACCCTAAACCATGTACCTTCTACACTCTACCCTTAACCCTCTACTCTCTATCTCTCTCCCACTCCCTCCCTCTCTCTCGAGATCCCTCTATCTCCTCTCCCTCTACCGCAACCCTAAACCCTTAACCCTTAAACCCTCTACCCTCTACCCTCTACCTCTCTCTCTCTCTCAAGTCTCTCCCTCCTACCCCTCTCCCTCTCAGGTCTCTCTCTCTCCTCCTCTCTCTATCTCCCTCCTCTGCTCTTAACCCTCGTAGCCAAACCCTTAATATTAGGTGTGTATTAAAACATTATAAAAGTATAATTTTTTGGAGTTTTGTTAGGAATTGAATGATAAATGATGATTAATGGGAAAATCTAAGGCACTTTAATATTTTCAACTAAAAAGTTAGAGTTCAATTAGGATTAGTGTTCACTTAGGGTTAGGTTTAGGGTTCAATTAATGTTCAATTTGGGTTAGGATTGAGGATGAGGTTGGGGTTTAATTAAGGTTACGAATTCAATAAGAGTTCAAATAGGGTAAAGGTTAAGGTTAGGGTTGGGGTTAAGGTTCAATTAGGATAAGAATTAGTGTTAGGGTTAGGATTAGAGTTCAACTATAGTTCAAAGTTAAGGTTATGGTACAATTAGGAATATTATTCAATAAATGTTCAATTAGGGTTAATACTTAATTAAGGTTAGTTTTAAAGTTCAATTAGGGTTTGGGTTAGGGTTGGGATTATGAATCAAATAGGTTTGGGTAAGGGTTCGATTAGAGTTAGGGATAGGGTTAGGGGAAGAATTCAATTTTGCTTAGTGGTCAATTACAATTAGATTTAGTGTTCAATTAGGGTAAGGGTTAGAGTCCAAATAGGGTTAGGGTTTAACTAGGGTTAGGATTAGAATAGAATAAAGTTTTGTGTTTAATTATGATATCTATAATGTAGTATAGTTTTAGAAAATGAAATGATTTGGACACAAAGAAAAACAATAGAAAAGTTGATTTTATATACATCTTATTTCTTAATTTATTCTAAAATTCTAATTAATAATTATTTAATTAATTTAAAATGAATATTTAATTTAATTTAATTTAATTGTATTAGATAATTAGTAAAACTAAATAGACAATAAATATTTTATGGATTTTAAAAATTAGAAGGGTTAGGATTATACTTATAGATAGACTTAGGGTTTGGATTAACATTAGGGTTAAGGTTAGGTTAGGTTTATCATTTAATTAGAGTTTGAGTTCTAGGATAAAGCTTGGGTTCAATTACAGGGTTAGCATTGGGGTTAGAGTTAAAGATCAATTACAAATAGGGCTAGGGTTCAATTAGGTTTAAGGTTAAGGTTAGATTAGGGTTATGATTCAATCTCAATAATAATTCTCACTCTATCTCTAACCCTAAAATTAATCGTAAAACAAACACTGACATTATTTTTAACCCCAACCCTAACTAAATATATATCTAACCCTAACCTTAATTCTATAACTAAAAGTAATTCTAATCTTGTCTTTCATGTTGTGCTACAAATGCTACTAGCATATATATTATTTATTAATCTATATAAAATACACCAAGAGATATCTTTATCGAGGCACCTATTTTATAATAGTACAATAGACACATGAAAAGGATATATCTCAACATATTTTATATATATTATTAATAAATAATATATATGATAGTAATTATTTAATAAATAAAATAAAATAAATCTATCAATTTTTTACCATACTACTTGTTGCCAAGGAGATCCACGTGGCACCTGCCCGTGATATCATAATCAATAAAGAACTCACAACTTTTGATCATGAGATGGGAGACAACCATGGATCTCAACCATTGGAAATTATGTTCATTCAACACAGTTTCCAGCCTTGTTATTAACCATCAAGCACCTTTCTACCGAGATTATAGCATCTCCATTGATTTAAAGCACGTGCATCTTATAACTTCTTTAGTAACCTGTGACATAATGTATTAAAGATGCATCAAAGTATTTATCATTCCTTTGGATTCACCAAATGAGACACGTGGCGCTTGCCCATGATATCACAATCAATAAAGACCTTGCAACTTTTGATCACCCGATGGTAGGCAACTGTGTATCTCAACCATCGACAATCATGTTCATTCAACACAGTCGCTAGCCTTGTTATTAACCATCGATCACCTTTCTAATAAGATTAGAACATCTTCGTTGATTTAAAAAACATGCATCTTATAACTACTTTAGTAACCCATGACATAATGTATTAAAGACGCATCAAAGTATTTATCATTCCTTTGGCTTCACCGAATGAGACACGTGGCACTTGCCCGTGATATCGCAATCAATAAAGACCTCACAAATTTTGATCACGTGATGGTGGGAAACCATGGATCTCAACCATCGACAATCCTATTCATTCAACACAGTGGCCAACCTTGTTATTAACCATCGAGCACCTTTCTACTGGGATTATAACATCTCCATTGATTTAAGACACGTGGATCTTATAACTACTTTAGTAACCCACGGCATAATGTATTAAAGATGCATCAATGTATTTATCATTCCTTTGGCTTCACCAGATGAGACACATGGTGCTCACCCATGATATCACGATCAACTGGTGGGGTCATCGTGGGATGGCGGGGAATAGCTGAGATCACATGACGATTGATCTACGACCACGCAAACTTGAACCTCTACAAAATAAAAACATTTATTAGGGGAGAGGGTGCACTCATTCATGATGATAATACCCAGTCGTACCACATATTTATACTATATATCGTAAATAAATAGTCCAAATGTAAATAAAGAAAAAACCAAATGTTGATAAAAAATGGCCCCATACTTGAACACATGAGAACCTCCAAATGTTTTATGAAAAAAACATAAATACATTCATGAAGAAGTGAAATAAGTATTTTTTGTGTCAAATAATATATCACAACTCTCCACTATAAGTATATCTTTTAAAAAATAAAATGCTCATTTAATAAAATAAGACACTCGTTGAAACAAGTATTGTTATCATAGTGAACAAATATTGTCCTTATGTGTACAACAATTGGGTAGCAATGTACAAGGATTGGATAATTTATATTAATAGTTTTTTCCTATCACAAATATAAAAGGTGAGCACAATATATAACAAGTATTTTCCCATTAAATGTGAAGGATTTTCAAAAAAATTTAGTGTTCAGCTATTGGTCCTTTTTTGTTCAATATAACTTGTATTTTAAATCATTATGTGTTGTTTTTATAACAACAAATAGATTTTTTTTATTCAACTATTAGTCCATATGTGTTGAATAAAGAGGTAGAGATATCAAAGATTTATGGTTATCAATAAGTATCCGGTTCACTTAGCTTGTATATTAATTTTAATTTAAAAAAAAAAATCATATTCTACAAGAAACAAATGATATTTTTTTGGTTCAACTATTGGGGTTCCATGATTAAATTTTGGTTGAACCTATAAAAAGTAAAATTTTAGACAATTCTCAAAAGATCTGCTGATGTGGCAAGTTGCATGATGAGTCATGCCTCCAAACCGTAGTTATAGATAAATAAGAGACCAGTCTACATTTCAAAAAAAAATTGAAGGTTCTATGATATTCCAATCAATTGCTACATGCTGAGAAAGTTAGCCTGCACAACTATTGGGCCCTCTCCCCTAAAGGAATAAGGGGACATCACTAGGCCGACGACAAACAATGACAAGTTTTTTTAATAAGGGAACACTAGACCAACAAAACACATAGGAAAAATAAAGTCAGACAAATGAAATAAAACAATAAAATAAAAGTTGGCCCAGCCTAGACAAAGTGATGGGGCTTAAGTCATTTTAAATCCTTCCCAAAATTAATGGCCAAATAGATCTCATCCAAGGTGTAAGATAAACACTATGGTTTTATATGAAGATGAAGGTAAAACACCAACCTTAGGCTTTTCCCAAACACCATAAATGACTAGAGACACAAGGCAGGGTAAAATAGAACATAAAGAACAAAACTTTGAAGTTCCATCACTACCCATAACCCTAAACCCTAAACCATTAACCCTTAACCCTTAAACCCCAAACCCTTTAACCCTCTACCCTCTCTCTCTCAAGTCTCTCCCTCCTAACCCCTCTCCCTCTCAGCTCTTAGCTCTCTCTCTCTCTCTCTCTCTCTCTCTCTCTAGCTCTCTCTCTCCCCCACTCACTCACCCTCTATCTCTCTTCCCTCTACCCTAAACCCTAAACCCTTAAACCCTCTACCCTCTACCATTTACCCTCCCTTCCTTTATCTCTATCTCTCAAGTCTTTCCCTCCTAGCACCACTTCTTCTCTGAGGTCTCTCTCTCACTCACTCACTCACTCTATCTCAAGCCTCTCTCTCCTACCCTTTCTCCCTCTCTTAGGTATTTCTCTCACTCACTCACTCCCTCTATCTCTCTCCCCTCAACCCTTAATCCTAAACCCTTAAACCATCTAATTCCTATACCATTAACCCTCCCTCCCTCTATCTCTGTCCCACTCCCTCCCTCTCTCTCTCTCAAGTATCTTCAATATCCTACCCCCTCTCCCTCTCTTAGGTCTCACTCTCACTCACTCATTCCCTCTATCTCTATCCCCTTAACAGTAAACCCTAAAACCTAAAACCTCTACCCTTAACCCTCTCTTCCTTCATCTCTCTCTCTCTCTCAAGTCTCTCCCTCCTAGCACCACTCCCTCGCTGAGGTATCTCTCTCACTCACTCACTCACTCTATCTCAAGTCTCTTCCTCCTACCCCTTCTCCCTCTCTTATTTCTTTCTCTCACTCACTCACTCCCTCTATCTCTCTCCCCTCCACCCTTAACCCTAAACCCTTAAACCATCTACCCTCTACCCTTAATCCTCCCTCCCTCTATCTCTCTCTCTCAAGTATCTTCAATATCCTACCCCCTCTCCCTCTCTTAGGTCTCTCACTCACTCACTCACTCCCTCTATATCTCTCCCCTTAACCCTCCCTTCCTTTATCTCTCTCCCACTCCCTCCCTCTCACTCTCTATCTCAAGTCTCTCCTTCCTAACCCCTCAACTATAAACCCTTAAACCTTCTATCCTCTACCCTCAATAATTTTCCCCTCTCCCTTCCCCCTCCTAATTATTTCTCTATATATCTCTCTCTCCCTTTCCCCCTCTCTCTCTATCATTCTATCTCCCTTCCCCCTCCTAATTCTCTCCCTTTCCCCTCTCTCTATCTCTCATCTCCCTTCCCCTCCTAATTCTCTCTCTCTCTCTCTCTCTCTCTCTCTCTCTCTCTCTCTCTCTCTCTCTCTCTCTCTCTCTCTCTCTCTCTCTCTCTCCTCTCCCTCTCTCTCCCTCTCTCTCTCTCTTGCCCACCCTGCACCTCCTAACTACTCTTGGGTATATGTGTGGAAAAATCAGATATCTGATTTATAGCACAAAAATATTACATTTTAAAATGTTTTTCAAATTATGTATTAGACATGAATTGGATATCCAAAACTAATCAGATATCTAATATGTAGTACTTTGGCTTGGGCATTGCTATGGAGCAATGTACTGACAACCAACCCTTTCTTCGAAGGCCACACAATTATGATTGGGTCAAGTGTTCTTTTCTTTAGAAAATTCCTATTTCCTTTTTGATAGGTTAATTATGATTTGATTAGATGGGTTATGAAGCATTTATTTCAAACAAATATCTTTATGAAAGAAGTATATTGGCATGAAATTAAATATGATTTGTATTCCAATGTAAAAACTACAAAGAATGGAAACAATTCTTTCAACACATAAACTATTATGTAGTAGTCAATTAAAATGAAAAAGCTTACTCTATATTAGATAGGATACACAACTAAGAAAATGATCTAAAGTTACTTATTTATCCTAGATGAACTAATTATATAGTATACAAAGAAAACCAACAAACCCACAACTACCTATTTTGAAGGAGTTTAGTTTTCTCCCCTTCCCAATCTTGCTAATATTGTATAATTATCTTAAAGAGATGAAGGGTCATAACACAAATTTATTCAACCTAGTAAATAGCTTGGTTAATGAAACTTGACAAAAGAAACAAAAAAATTGCTACATATGGCATTTCATGTTGAATGAAGAGTGGTAACAATAATCTACTTATAGTTTAATAAAACACTATTTTTATAAGAAGGATTGACATTAGAAAGATAAGTGTTACTTATAGTTTAATAAAACACTATTATAACTTTTCCAACATATACTAGTGTATGCTTGCATGGCTTCTTAGTTAATATATGGGGAGATGGAGATAGATGGGGAGGGAAAGAGAGAGAGATAGAGATATATGGGAAGAGAAAGAGAGATTGAGTTATATGGGAAGAGAAAGGAAGAGAGGTGGAGATAGAGAGTCGATGGATAGGGGGGTAGGGAGGGAGAGATGGTGGGAGATAGAGAGGGCGAGATAGAGAGGGGGAGGGAGAGAAAGGGATATAGATAGAAAGAGATAGAGAGAGGAGTGAGAGGGATATAAAAAGAGAAACAGAGATAGAGATATAGAGTGGGAGAGATGGAGGGAGAGATGGATTGAATGAGAGAGAAAGGGGGGAGAGGTAGAGATAGCTCAATAGATAGAGGGGGAAGAGGTGGGAGTGACATAGATAGTGGGAGATATAGAGATATAGAGAGCAAGAGAGAAAGATATATCAATCACCCTCCCTATATCTCTATCTATTCATCCTTATCTCTTTATCTCTCTACCCCTTTGTATCTCTTTGTCTCCCTTATCTCTTTGAAAGAACTCCTACCCTTTGGGCTCTGTAAGGTGTACCTGGATACCATAGAGAAAGTCTCTTTGTGCTCTTTCATCAATCATCCTTTGTGATCCCACAATAGTGGTTTACAATTTTTGGCCAACCTAGACACTGAAATTATTATTTTTAACTAAATCTTCACATTCGGGCACCTATAGCGGCTAAACTGTGAGGAATTTGAAGATGGTGCAAACTAGAGTCTCATCAAATTTTGTCTGTAGATTCTAAAAATATTTTTTCAAAATTTTTAGAATCAAATTGCACTTCTTTTTCCATCTCCCACGAAAATTGATTTTTTCAGAAAACAACATTTTTAAAAAGTGACACACACCGTATAATGCATAAATTTTTTTCCATGAAGGATAAAATTATAATTCTTTCAAATTTAGATTTGAAACTCTGATATCTAGTGCTTCCACTTGGTTAGATAGTTTTTTATTGAATATTTTTTCCTTAATCAAGTTTCAAAGTCAAACGAATTATAATTCAGACATAGCGTGACCGTATAACACGAACGCTTTTTGTATATGTCTAAATTTAATTTAATTTTTTGTTGGATCAAGGACTTCAATATCTAGTGCACTCATATTTTTCAATTTTTTTAGATAATCTTCTATTTTTCCACATGTGAAGAACAAAGAAATTAATTTTTGATGAAAACCTATATTTAATAAAACTTTAAAAAGAAATACATAACAAAACCAAAACATAGTAAAATTATATTCATTGGATAGCTTGTTGAGGAATACCATAATCATTTCAAATAAATTTTAAATGAATTCATTTGATCCCCAAAAGCTAAATCAAAAGTGATTTTTATCAGCATTTTGATAGGTGTAAAGGAGACACATTTATAGGTATGGTTTAAAACTAGCGAGGTTCTATCCAAGGGGGTTTGATCTAAGGTGATTTGATCAAACCGTCTTCAATTGGAATCCTTAAAATGGAACTTTTTAAGGCTTAAATCATTATACTTTCTAAAAATATGTGATTTCAGCTAAAATCCGTTCCTCTCAGGAATTGTAAACCACTATTGTGATAGAAGAATTTAAATCTTATCCTAGCAATTACACAGGAAGATTTAAGATGACTTAAAAAAAAATTATTGCCAAAGCATAAACTTATGATGACTTAACCAGGCCTAGTACACACTCCCTCCTTGTTAACCACTTAGACATATGGAAATTAAATGTAAAGTTGCTGCTATTTTTAGTCATGTAGGTTTCCAATAAACCACTTGGTGGCATTTTCCTTCAATTTTATTTACTTGAATGAGGAGGAAAAGTCCTTTGATTACAATTAGAGAATACATTTGAGGCCTTGGTTGTGTAACTAGTGGACCATAGTCACATTTAAAACTTGTTAAAAAATTTGGGAGTTAAAACATTAATTAGATTTGATTTGTGATGGACACATTTCGACAGTAGTAACAATAACTTGCAATCTATCAAGACTTGATTACCTTATAACCTATGAAATTATAGCGATGGAATGATAGATTAATCATAATGTCACCTTGGGATCACATCACCATGAAAGAACTTCATCCAACATCCTTATGAGTGTAGGTAACACCAAATATGTATTTTTTATATTTGTCTTCCTCAAGCAAGAAAAATTCAGGAAGAGAAGAGGAAAGTAAGACATGTAGTATGTATAAAAGAGGGAGATCAATTAGAGGTCAAAATATTAGAAGAAAATTTTGTAAACGCATGGAATTTTTTCTTGCTGAAGGGGGGTAATGTTCTTATGATGATGAGAGCATAGGCGACATCGAGGTACCCTTGAGGTACAAACATCTACAGAAACAATGGGTACCGAAGGAACTTCCTCCAATAAACACTAATTTTTGTGTCAATGAGAGGATATATCGCATAGCACCATCGTCATTAAATGGTTTGGGCCTATTTTGTATGGATGGCATAAAGGTATGTTATGAAAAAGTTACTAAATTGATGGAGTATGTCAGACCCTGTGACAGTTACAAAGATTGGATGCAACTGGTTTGATATACTCAAAGTATGCATAGGTATGCACTGTCAACATATTATATACAAATAAAAGATAAGGATCAGAATAAAGGAGTGGCTATGTACATTGACGGAAGGCAAAAAGCATCAAGGAATATTGTAGGGTTTATAAACAGTACACGACCTAGGTCGAGAAATAAGCAACCCAATTGCATATTCGAGGCACACGAGGGAAACCGTGTACTCGTATGTGTGATAAAATCAATAACTACAGGGGAAGAGTTTCTAATTGATTACAATTTGAATCACTTAGTTACAAACATAGCTACTATGGGGGTGGTATGCACTATGTACCATTTTACCCAGCCTCCAATTAATGACTCTAATATACCATTTTATTCTTATGTATTTTTTTGTAAGTCTATTGGTTTCATTTTGGTAATATTTTTTTATATTTAATTCTTGTCATAGTAGGACATTGATCGTACAGAGAAGGCTCTGGCCTAGACCACAGATCGCAATGTATCTTTAGGCACTTCTGCTCAACAGGTTTACCTCATTGTAATTGTACAAATTAGATATGAGAAAAATGTTTTATTATTATGTTTTTTTCATAAGTTTATTGGGTTAATTTCGATAATGTTTTTAATATTCTTGTTGTAGTTGGTTGATCGAGGAAAGGCACTAGTAGTAGAGGAGAGCATCCATAGTGAGGTGCAGTCAATATTTTGTGATGATGACATCGCTTATTCATCAAACCCTCTTGATATGATAAAGAAGATCCCAAAAAAATGCAATGAAGAAATGGTTAAGTTGATATTCATAGTACCTCAAATAGATGAGATAAGAGAGAGGGTTAAAATATAGATTGCGAGATTACAAAACTTTCAAGTAAGCTATCATGAGGTCTTTAATTATAACATAAGTTCATTCATGGTTTTATATTTTGTACTCTTTTATGTCATGAACTCAAATATGTGTTGTTTTTATAGGGTTATTTTCCTCCTCATGATGCTCCTGGCCATGATCAAAGTACTACAAGTGTTGCTCGAGGAGTAGGGGTTTGTACAAGTGTCCATCCTGATCTTCCTATGCATACATCATATTACATGACCCCATCATCTATGCCTATATTGTCATCTAAAATTTTGGCAACACATACCATGTAGGCATCTGTTAATGCACCCTCTGGTAGCGAACATGTGCTAGAACATGAGTCAAGACATGTACCTAGGGATGTAGAGGCCACTAGTACTTGTGATGTTTTAGCAGCATTTCTTGGATCTTCTCATATTACTAGTACGGGAACATTTCCGATCACATTTGTGATGACTAAGGATTTCGTTTCCATAAAGATAGAGAAGGTCCCAGGTACTTTAAAATGTTTTAATTATTATTATATATAATCCAATTGAAATTTACTTATTGATCGCTCTGTTTAGACTATTGATCCCATGATCATTTTGCAAAAAATGATGGTTTTTATAAACATCTAAGCGATATTACATTGGAGCTCTTCGGGCCCACCATACGTACATAGTGGAATGGCCAAAATCAAGATTTAAAAAATGAGTTCATTAACCATTTAGTTGTGTTGTTCAGTGATAAAACATTCAACCAAACCAAGGTCCTTAAGAAAGCTAGTACCTATCTAAAGTATGTGAGGGACCAATATAGGTCACATTTAGAGAAGAATAAAAAGTACGAGCATCCCCCCATGATTCTAGAGAGGGAGTGGAAGGACTTGGTGTCGGATGGAAAGGAGAAGGCTGAAAAGAAAAAAGGAAAGACACCATCAGGCCAAGGAAAGTATGTGATACGATCAACAATGTAATTATATACTGATTACTCTTTCTTTTTACATAATCTAACGTATTTCAAACTTTTCATAGGCTGCACGAAGCATCGAAGGCAACAAAGGCAAGACTAGAAAATCACAGGTAACATAAACTTGGCTCTAGTGGTTATATGAAATTAACCACACAAATTGTAAGTATCAATAAATGAAATATTGCATCCAAATAATAAATTGAAAAAAGAAATTGTTTTATCACACCATAGAAGAAAAATTCATGATCTTATGCAAAAATGTAGGGCTTTGAATTCAACATAGTTCCCATAGAAGAGTACCTGGAGATTTCCTTCTAGCAAAGCTATGGAGCCATGGCTAAACAGCTAAGAGTCTTGACTGAGAAAATGCAATCTTCATCTGCATCTAACACACAGGTAAATAAACTCAATAAAGTTTATTTAAAATTGAATACTTGTGCAATCTATTCAATATTAATTTCCACCATAAAGTAATTACATACCTATTTGTTTTAAACATTCAAGCAATGATAATACTACACATGACATTGGAATGCAGCCTGGTGAGGGTGGAGCACAATGTACAGATGGTCATGGTGTGCATCCTGGTACTTTAGAGCATGTAGAGCGTGATCAACATGTTGAACATGATCAGGCTAGAGAAGATTAGGAATATGATGTCACCCCATCAGGTAAATAGGACCACTCTAAAGTTCTTTTAAACATATTTAATTGCAATTGGTGTATTAATTAATGTAACCTTTTGTGTTTCAACTTTAGAGCATGATCAAGCTAGAGAAGATCAGGAACATCATGTGGCCCCATCAGGTAAAGAGGACCACCCTCATGTTCTCTTAAACATATTTAATTTCAATTGGTGTATTAATTAATGTAACCTTTCGTGTTTCAACTATAGATAAGGATTTAGAGGGTGTTTAGCATGTTGAGCATGAGTCTATAACAAAAGTTTAGGAACATGATGTAAACCCATCAAGTAAAGGGAACCACTCTAATGTTCTTTTAATTAATGAAATAGTTTTAACAATAATAATAAAACATATCAGTTTAACATTTCTTTCTTATTGCAGTAGAACCCCCCTTGCAGTGGCATCCACGTCATGAGCAGATGACTAGGCATACATTAAGATCATGAGAAGAGGGTAGAACAACTAAAGGGGGATAGATATTGATTTAGAAAATAATACTCCACTTCAAATTTATGTAGCTTTAAAAAAGAAACAAAAAAAAAGTGATTGTAATCATATCATGACAACCATATTTTTGATAATATGTAAAAACTTAAAGAATGAATATTATATGTTAATGAATGAATGTTAGATGTTATTAATGGATTGATGAATGAATGCTATATGTTATTAATGGATGAATGAATGATTAATGTTATATGATTGGGTATGGGGAATTGAGAGTGATTTGAGGGGGGGGGAGGGGCCAAATGAGCTTCCACCGTCACGTGGTTGACCCTGTTAAGTAGAGAATATTAAACTATTCTAAAAACAAGAAGCTCAATAAGGTAATGCACTTTTCAATATAAGAAATGCATCGTTTGAAGCATCAAACCAATATGCAAATATGAAAGAAAGTGCTCAATTGTCCCTTGTTAGCCCTTGGTTGTTCTCAAGTGTAATGCTTTTTCTATGCATCTTACAATTTGTATGTATGATCAGTCATCTCTTATGAAGCATGGATAACCTTTCATGGAATTCTTGTTGTAATTAGACAATTGCCATTGTGAGAATAATCATTTAATTTGTATGGAAGTAATTCTTTTTCATATTATTTGAATTGGTATTGTAAACTTGTCTTTGCAGGATTTTCTCGGGGGGAACAGCAGAATTGTGATGATCGGTAGAGTTGTTTCTTAACTCCTTCCCTTGTTAGCCCTTGGTTGTTCTCAAGTGTAATTCTTTTTCTATGCATCTTGCAGTCTGTATGTATGATCAATCATCTAAAGTGTAATGCTTTTTCTATGCATCTATGCATCTTGCAGTCTATATGAATGATCAGTCATCAGTCTCCACGATGGTACATTTCAATGAATATTTTTTTTGAAAAAAAATTGCATTGTTTTCTTGAAATTTTGACAAAAAACATTGTTGAGTCATTGAAAAGGTCCGACAAAGTTGCTATAGCTGCAACGAAGGATTTGTCATAACTCATTTCCCATTTTGTCACAATTTTGATGAACTTTTGGTGTTGTTTCGATGCTACTCCTTTCCCATTTCGTCGAAATGGCAACAAATTTCTGGTGTTGTTTCGGCACTACTCCTTTCCCATTTTTTTGAAATGGTGATGAACTTCTGGTGTTGTTTCGATGCTACTCCTTACCCATTTTATCGAAATGGTGATGAACTTCTGGTGTTGTTTCAATGCTACTCCTTGCCCATTTTGTTGAAATGGTGACCAACTTCTGGTGTAATTCGTCAGTGGATACACAAAGTTTTCATTGATATTCTGACGAACATCCGAGTCATTTTATGATGCTGATGACCAACAAATCTGCACCGTTATTTCAACATTTAATTCATCATCAACCTTTCGACAAAAAAATAGCAATGAAATTTTTTTCATCATTTCGTCGCCTTTGTGACAAAGATTTGTTGAACAACTAATGAATGTCTGCCAAAAAATGGTCAAATTCAATAGTGAGAGGATCATAATATTTTTGATCATGATGAGGAGTCTTCTTCCTCCACTTCAAATGATGACAACGTTGATGATAGTGTGCATGATACACCTTTTTAGGATGGCGATTCTCCTCCTAGATCTCCTACTTCTCAACTCACAGGGCCTCTTTTGGCTGAACAAGTAGTGCAATCCACATTTTTTCCTTGCTTTATCTTTCAATTCACAAACCTTTCGGGAAGCTTCTGGTGTTGTCGAGTGGGATGTAAGGATCCAAGAGTTTAGTTCCTTGGAGAGAAACCACACTTGTGATCTTGACCCACTTCCTAAGGGAATAAAACTTGTTAACTAATAAAAGAATAGTAGATGGGTTAGCTAACAAGCATAAGGCTTGCTTGGTTTCCAATGAATTCTTGCAAGTTCCAAGGATTGAGTACTTTTAAACTTTTTCACTGATCATTAGAATGAATTCCATCTAACTTGTCCTTTTTATTGCTGCAACACATGGATGGGAAGTGTATTATATGGATGTGACGAATGATTTTCTTCATAGTGGTCTTCAAGAGGAGATATACATGGAGTAGCCACAATGGTTTTTTTATGATCCTTCAATTATGTACCATCATTGGATGTCTCTTTCTAGCCTCAGTTAAGTCCCTCGAGCTTGGTATATGAAGATGGACTCCCTCCTTTTGAGAGTGGGGTTCAATCAATGCCATTTTGATCCTAATGTCTATATTTTTTAGCAGGATTATATTCACATCTTCTTGGTTCTCTATTTCTATGACTTCTTGATCACAGGAAGTCACTCATCAACCATTGAGACAATGAAAACCACCATTCATGATCAATTTTTGATGTCAAAATTAGGTTTATTGCACTAATTTTTGGGGATTGATCACTCATTATTTTATAGTTATTTCTCTTACACATCCCATGCATACACTTGATATTCTCTAGAGGTTTCACATGGTTGATTGTAAGCCTATGTTGACTTCATTATTGTTAGGGGTCAAACTTGAGGATAAGTGAACAGTCTTCATCCATGGTAAATGGCACTTTGTATCAACAATTTTTTGGAATTCTCATTTATTTGACTCATGTGAGGCCTCACATTCAATATGTAGTAGCCATGGTCTCTCAATTCAGGCAAGAGCCACATGAACTACATGGAAAAGAAACTAAGCAATTTTTGCACTACATCAACTTGGGTACTCACAATTATGGGATTCATTATGTAATGAGAGTGGATTTTGACTTGGTAGGACACATAGATTTATATTGGGTAGGTCACTCTGAGGATTTCAAGTCTACACTAGGGTGTTTCTTCTCCCTTGGTTCCGGTCCAATTTATTGGTCAAGGAGACAAAATCTACTATTTATCTTTCATCTATAGAGGTTGAGTATCAAAAAATAGTTAATGTTGTACTAGTGATGCTATATGGTTTAGAACATTCTCACTAAGTTTGACATTCCCTTTTAGAATACCATAGTCATATGTTGTGACAATTAAAATGCTACTCAAATCTCTACTAATCTAGTTCATCATTAGTGGACCAAGTACATCGAGATTCACATGCACTACATTTGAGAGAATATTCATTTAAAGATCATTTATCTCAATTATTATTTGAGATCTGATTAGACAACAAACATCTTCACCAAACCCTTCACTAATAAATTTCCTTCATTTGTCATATTTTCTTTTGGTACGATTGGTGTCTTTTTCGAGAGTAGATACTTAGTCCTTCTCTTGTATTATGTCTCTCCTTTGGGGGGGTGTTCTCTCTATTTGTAGAGGGATTTTTATTCTTTGGGGGGATTTTATATGTACATGGCTACCTAATATGCCCTAATTTATTAGGACCCATCATCTTTTACATCCTCCTAAGTTGTGCTTAAGGGGGGTGTTAGTGTAGGTTTTTATTTTCCTAGTGGGATATTTAATTTTCCCTTAGTTATAGGTTTTTGGACTACATATTTATTAAGATTTATTAGGATAATAAAGCAAGTTAATAATTTAATAACTAGGAGATAAAGTGATGATTTTTCCTCCACATTTTAAGGGTGGGGTATTCCCTTTTTCAACACATTATTTATTGTTGGTATTGTCATATTTTGTGAAAATTGAAATTTTATTAAGATCTATTGTAATCTAGTTCATCATTAGTGGACCAAGAACATTGAGATTAACATGTACTACATTTGAGAGATTATTCATTTAAAGATCATTGATCTCAATTATTATATGACATCAGATTAAACAACATACATCTTCACCAAACCCTTCACTGAGAAATTTCCTTCATTTGTGAGATTTTATTTGGGTATGGTTGGTGTCTTCTTAGAGAGTGCCTCTTAGTCCTCTTCTATTATGTCTCTCCTTTTGGGGGTGTTCTCTATATTTGTAGAGGGATTCTTATTCTTTGGGGGGATTTGATATTTATATGGATACCTAATATGCCCTAGTTTATTGGGGTCCATCATCTTTTCCATCCTCCTAAGTTGTGCTTAAGGGGGGTGTTAGTGTATGTATTTATAATCCTAGTGAGATATTTAATTTTCCCTTAGTTATAGGTTTTTGGACTACATATTTATTAAGAATTATTAGGAAAATAAAGTGAGTTAATAATTTAATAACTAGGAGATAAAGTGATGAGTTCTCCTGCACATTTTATGGGTGGACTATTTACTTTTTCAACACTTTATTTATTGTTGATATTGTCATATTTTGTGAAAATTGAAATGCTATTAAGATATCTTCTAAACTAGTTCATCATCAGTGGACCAAGCACATCGAGATTCACATGCACTGCATTTGAGAGATTATTCATTTAAAGATCATTGATCTTAGTTATTAATTGGCACTAGATTAGACAACATACATCTTTACCAAAACCTTCACTAATAAATTTCCTTCATTTGTGAGATTTTATTTGGGTACAATTGGTGTCTTCTGAGAGTGGCTACTTAGTCCTTCTCTTCAATTATGTCTCTCCATTGGAGGGTGTTCTCTCTATTTGTAAACATATTCTTATTCTTTTGGGGATTGTATATGTACATGGCTACCTAACATGCCCTAATTTATTAGGACCCATAATCTTTTACATCCTCCTAAGTTGTGCTTAAGGGGATGTTAGTGTAGGCTTTTTTATTTTCCTAGTGAGATATTTAATTTTCTCTTAGTTATAAGTTTTTGGACTATATATTAATTAAGATTTATTAGGATAATAAAGTGAGTTAATAATTTAATAACAAGGAGATAAAGTTATGATTTTTCCTCCACATTTTAAGAGTGGAGTATTTAGTTTTTCTACACTTTATGTATTGTTGATATTGTCATATTTTGTGACAATTGAAATGCTATTCAGATCTCTTGTAATCTCATTCATCATCAGTGGACCAAGCACATCAAGAGTCACATGCATTACATTCAAGATATTATTCATTTAAAGATCATTGATCTCAATTATTATTTGAAATTAGATTAGAAAACGTACATCTTCATCAAACCCTTCACTGAGAAATTTCCTTCATTTGTAAGATTTTCTTTGGGTATGGTTGGTGTCTTCTTTGAGAGTGGCTATTTAAGTACTTCTCTTATATTATGTCTCTCATTTTTGAGGTGTTCTCTCTATTTGTAGAGGTATTCTTAGTCTTTTGGGGCAATTTGATATACATGTACATTTCTACCTAATATGCCTTAATCTATTAGGACCCATCATATTTTACATCCTCCTATAGAAATGGAAAATATACTAACATAATTGATCCTTATTACTAACACCATTTAATCTTGAATCACCCTTTAGTCTAATCATTTAATAAAATACCTTTATTTGATTAAATTCATCAATTTTCCTCTCTTAATTAAATAAATCATTTAATCCAATCAAGTCTTTCTCTCTTGTTAATTAAATCAATCCATATGATCTAATTAACCCTATTTATGTATTTAATAAAATAATTCATTTTATTTCATTAAATCTCTAAAGTCCACCTATTAAACTAAATAAATTAAAACCTTATTTAATTTAATCTAACTTCATCTGCTTTAATTAAATAAATAAAAAATCTTTATTTAATTAATATTTTTATTGCATTCTTCTCATATTTGATTTAAATTAACCCATAAATATAAGTTAAATTTGCCACATCATCTAATCTCTCATTAAATTAATTAAACCTTGATTAATTTAATCCTCATCCATGTCCCATCCTCTAGGTTTTGCCACTTGCACAAGAAAATAGATTTAATTCATTTATTAAATCTCTATTTTCTCTCAACATGACATAATGGAGGAATATTCTCTCAAATTTGAATTCAAAATCCAAGTGGACTTTGTCCTTCCAATAAGGGATTTACTTGACCTAATAAGTCCTTTTTCCTTCATCCAAGTTGCATTTAAGGCATTTCTTTTCCCTCTTACAGGTCATTTCAACATTTTTAAATATCACCTAATTGCATTTATGGAAATATTCATCAAAGTGTGCACATCCTCCATCCATTCAAATTTGGACAATTGACACCTTGCCATTGGTTGAATGTTAATCCCACATTGCTCCATTTTGGGAATTTATCCATCATATCATTCTATAAATAAGAAGTCTCTTTCCTCATTTCATCATCCACAATTTGAGCAAAGTTATTATACTCAAATCCATAGCAATTTTTCATCCATTTCATCAAGTCTTAGCTAGGTTAAGCAGATTTTTATCTTGGAGCACACTTCAATCTTCAACAAAGTGGATTGCATCTTCATCAAATCACCAAGGCTTAGATAGGAGTTGGGAAAGGGACAATTTCCACATCAAATTGGCACCAACTCCGCCAAGAGATTAAGAGTTTTCTTTGCATTTGAATATGATTTAATATCTTTGGTTTATGCTTGTTTATGTTCTTCATTTCATTACTTTTACTTTGCAATTCAAATGGATTTCTTGGGGAATCATGATAGTAACTTGAATTTTTTCTAATATGGTGTTTGTTTCTTGTGTATATGCAGGTTTGAAATCTTGGTTCACATTTTGGCACTAGAGGGAGGGCTTTCCAAAAGTTCTAATCACATTTTTTCACCAAATTCCATCATTTTTTGTTGCTCTTGTGCCTATAGGGAACTCCACCGCTAGTAGACCAGTGTCACTATATCGTACCACCATAAATTTCAGACTCTGACACTCCTTGTTTCCCACCTAGAATTCAAAATCTCAAATGGCATTGCTGAGTCTTTTTCACATGTCAAAATCTTTCTAAATTTCAAATTCCACTACTTGTTGAAATAACGACACCTTCATACTCTTTGTCCCTACTATAGAGCAATGTTGACTGATAAGCAGCACTATATAACACCACTAGAAAGTTTAAACTGCATCTCCTTTATAGGTTCCTCTACTAGAGGGAAGTAAAAAGTGAAAATTAGTTGTAAGACACATGTTTTTTTCAAATTCTTATCATTTGGATTGTTCTTTGCTCTCCTGACCTCCGTTTTTGCATATTTGACTAGTTTTCTTGTAGGCTTTCTTGATCAAAATTAAATAAGAAAATAGGCATGATGATATCATTCTTTCATGATACCAAGTGTTTTTGAACACTTTAGTGTTTGTTAAACACTCTAAGAGAACTCACTATTTTCTCTTAAGAAATTTTGTTATCTTTCATGCTTAGGACATACTAGATTCCTTTTGGGCTCTAAAAAGAACACTTCAATTTCTTATTACAAAATGGCTTAAAATGAACTTTAGGACACAAAATTCCTAGAGTTGGTTTTTAGATTAACAATTGAACAAGGAAATCTTCACATTTCCTTTGGTGCTATAAAAATAATTCACTTTTTCTTGGTGGTCTTAAAATGAACAAGAGCTACATTTTTTTTTGATTGCTTACTCAAATTAGCACCATTGAAAAGATGCATGCACTTCTCTCACACATCATGATGATCTTGAGAATCAAAAGGATTTTTGGTGGTCTTAAGTTGGGATAAAGTGATTACATCCACACTTCATTTTGGGTCTAAAATTCAACAAAATATCTTGTGAGTGTGAGTGGAATATATGGTGTGTGTTCTCCCTTTATTTCTAAACGAGGGTCGATCGAACTACAAATTTTTTTGCTCGTTATTGTTTATCTTAGAGGGCCTGCCTTTGGGAGAAAGTGCTCACCCAAGGGAACAACCTAATTGGTAACACACTAAAGCCAAGTGTATTTCAAACCGGGATATAAAAGTGGGTATTGGAACAAAAGCTAATATCATGTGGTTGCTCCTTACGAGAAGGGTAGCAATTGTCTCTCACCACATGGGTCAATCTCCATGAACTAAAATTTTGAATTAAAAACCTTTTGTAGAAAGGTCAAAATCTTATCTATTTGTTGGTGCAAGAATAGTCATTCTAAAGCCACCCCACACTTTCACGTATTTTAGTAGAGATGGAAGGTATTCCATGGGAGATTCATTGGTACTGATGCTTGGCTACCCAGAAAGAAGTGTTGAGCAATGGAGGGGAGCCAATGGGTTAAATTATCTAACCATCTACTAAAATTAAGCATAGCTAGACTTGTCCAAGTGGGGACTCAACAAATATAGTCTTTCATATCCATAGGATTGTGCTTGTTCTTGGTTACAAAACACTTTTCTTGTTCAAAAACATTGGAAAACAAACATTTAACATGAGCAACAAATCTTAAACACTTTAGAGAAGCAAATATCCTTGAAGGAATTCACATGCCCTTGCCTTCCCTTGGGATTTGTATCCTTAGAGGTTTCTAGGCACTTGAATTTTATCTCAATTTGATATTACTAAAGTAAACATTAGGTAACTCTTGCTTTGATTTCCCCGATTTCCACATAATACACTTTGTGGGATGAGAAGAAATTAAAACATTAGATATCTAGATTCAAAACCTAATCAAGAAGTGTTTGTGGTAAAACCAAATCATTAAGCGAAGACAAAAAACAATTAAATCTCACACATGTATCCAAAATGATTTCACACAAGATCAAGACCAAGAAACCAAAGGTAAAATCTCTTAGTATAAAAGATCACCAAAAGTGTCTCTCAACGCTATACGAATTCAGACGAAGATTGCTTTTTAACTTCTATAGGAAAGATTCAAGAAACAATCATGGTTTGTATTCATTTTAATATTATCAAAACCAAAATCTTTTTAGATAATTTGAACATCTTGTTTAGAGAAAAGAATGTTCTTCAAAATTGAGGTCTAGTAAGTCAGTGTCTTTTTTAGGGAAACATAGGATCAAAATAAAACCTTCATCCACCTTTGAACATCAAAACCAAAATCGTCTCATCATCAAATCTTTGAAGATCTTGGAAAAATCCTCCATGTTAAACTTTGGGAAAATTATTTGAAACCAATTTGAAATCATCTTGTCTGATTAGATGTGTGTAGATGCATCATTCTCCACATATTTAATTAAATTATCAAAACTTGTGAATAGATTCATCCCTTGATAACATCCAACATCTTGTGACTTAGGAGTTCATTATCCAAAATCAAAATCAAACCAATGAAAATCATCTTGTTTGGATAGGTGTGCTTAGATGAATCCTTCTTTTGACACCTAGAAAAATTAGCATCTTTTGAACAAAATATACTCTAGGAAAACATCCAACCTCTTAGATTATATTAGTTCACCATCAAAATAAAATCAATCCCAAATCCAAAAAAGGAAACATCAAAATGAATTCCTAAAGTTTAACATACCCTTCAATATTTCATCAAGAGTTCCAATCATCCATTAAACATCCATCTTACACCCATATCATTATCACCCTTTAATCTTTTAATCATCATAAAAATTTCACTTTTGGACCTAAAGATATATCATTCTAAAGAATTAGAGGTTCATCTCTTATATTCTTGAAAAATTGATCTCTATTTTATGGTGCAAACTAGATCTCAACATAAGAAGGACATAGAAGCCCACAAAGAAACATCAACCTCAAGTGATCTCAGTCAAACCAACACCAACATGAATGTTGTTGGATCAAGCAATCCTACAACCAATATTTTGCTCCCTCAAGGCCATCAAGAGGACGGACAAGTGGAAGACCTCACAAAAAACCCTCTTGGTATGACACATGATGAGATCAATGAGATGGTTCAAAATCATGAAAATCATAGGATTGTCAACATCATGATGAAACTCCATCCCCAACAATACATGTTTGAACTATTAAAGCAAGGGACTAAAATCCCTTCTCATTATGACATGAGCACCATTGTGGAACCACCTTCAACATAATTCACACTTCCCATATCATCCACACTCCCCATCACATCAACATACCAATTTCAAAATATCACTCAACCCATCCCCCAAATCGCATCATCAATTTCTCCAACTCAAATTATCGATAACAAAGGAAGATCATTTCTCAATGAATTGCAAACAAACCCTATTATAAACAATGAAGACTTGGATGCAAACACTATCTTGGGTCAAACTATCCCCCAAAATCCATCACATCCATATGCTCCCCTCACTTTTCATAATGACCCATCATCATCATCATTTAATGCAACACTGCAAACCTCTCTCCCCATGATCTCACAAGGAGAAGATGACCTATGTGGACCAGGGGGCTTTTTCGATCTAGCATCATCATCATTTCCCCAAGGGATCTTACCACTCACTTTCCCACCACTTTGACCCTTGCCATTAACATTTGTCTCATCTCTTGGTTTGGGGCTACCACCACTTATGACGATCATTTGGAACACTCCCCCAACCATCAATCAGGGCATCATACCAAATCCTCCCCTCTTGCCATCAATATCACAATAGATGGAAACCATCCCCATATCACAAATAAACAAAACCTCACCTATCACTCCTCAAAACATGGTACCTCAAGGACCAAGCATATCAATCACACCATCCACTACAATGGTGCCTCTCATCACCACAATGAGCAACATTCTAAACCCACCTCTGCCACAACCACCACCAAACATGAACACATCAAACTAGTATAGTATTGTGTTGCAAACAACTTAGCAAGCTGCCTATCAAAAGTCACACTAGCAAGTGCAAAAATCAACAAGCTACACAACTAGTTGCTCAACAAGCCACTGAAGTTGTGCAAGTCTTGCAAGTTGCTCAAGCTTCCCAACCTACATTACAAGCACAAAAAGTGCAACAAGCACAACAGGCTTCTCAAGCCAAAATATTATTGGAACAACAAGTTGCACAGGAACAAGCACAAGCTCAAGCTACTCAAGCTCAAGCTCAAGCTACACAAGCTCAAGCTCAAGCCCTGGCTCAAGCTCAAGCTCAGGCTCAAGCTCAAGCACAAGCTCAAGCCCAAGCCCAATATCATGCACAACAAACACAAGCATAAGTGCAGTATCTTGTACAACAATAAGCAGTGCAATAACAAACACATCAACAAGCACGAAAGCAATATCAAGAACAACCGGAAGCAACCCAATTAGCAGCTCAACAAATAGTGTTATTGGCTCAAGAACAATATAAAGCTCAACAACAGGCCTTAATAGCACAACAACAACAAGACCAGTTGACAACAAGCGTTCTTGGTACAACAACAATTGCAAGCATACTTGGTGCAACAACACATGCAAACACCATCCATAATTAACATACCAAACAATCCACCCATCCCACCAACAATTGAACCACCTCAAAACACTTTCATTCCACCCCCTGATCCAGAAAATGATGTGATGACACAAATCAAGTTTCTCTTACAACAAGTGCTCCATCTTTAGTTAGGGTGAACCATGAAAACACCCAGCAACTTGTGTCCTTATCCGTTCGATGGGAGCCTTGTAATGAAACCATTACTGAAGAGATTTGAGATCCCAAAATTTAACAAATATTGTGGAACAAGAAACCCTGAAGATCACATCAAGGAGTTTCAGGTTCATTGCATGGAAGTTGCATATGATGATACTTATCTGATGCAGTTGTTTCCTAGAATTTTGGCAAGCCAAGCCATGGACTAATTCTCTCACCTCCCTCGAGGCATCAAAAATTTCCAAGAAATTGTAGATGCATTCATAAAATATTAAGCATTCAATATTGCAATGGATGTCAAATTAGAGGAACTATTAGCTCCAAAATAAGGAAAGAATGAATCATTTGTGTCATTCCTACAACGATGGTGATCCAAGGCCAATAAGAGCAAATGGGTCATGCCTAACGAACACCAAGTGTGCACTATCATCTCCAATGTCAACCACACCTTGGATTTCCATCTCAAATTCCAAGGGATCACCACATATGATTAGTTGATCTCCAAGGCATTCAACATTGAACGAGCCCTTACTACACAACAAATGACACAAACATATCCTGATCAAAAAAGAAATCACCCATCTTTAAGCTATAATGAAAAACCTTTCACATGGGAAAGAAACAAAAACATTATCAATGATGGTGTTGTTGATGCCAAAGTTGTCATTAGTGCATCGTGACAGAACACACTAGCACCACAACAACAATCCCAAAATCACCATAAATGCAATCACCAAGCTAACATAATAACTCAGTAGCCAAACAATCAAGTGATCAACAATGTCAATGATCAAAGGGGATGACCGTAACAAAAATAAAAACTCCCCCAAGTGGAAGTACACTACCATTGGGGAACCACTTGAGATCATCATGAAGAAATTGATAAACGAAAACTTCATCAAGGCTCCCACCTATGAAAATTATTAGAACTAGATGTGAAACCACCTTGGTACAAACAAAAACCAACTTTGTGATTTTCACAAAATCAAAGGACACACCACTAACAAATACATGAGGTTGAAGAACCTAGTCCAATACTTCATTGATAAAAAAATCATAAACGTGGAGTAGCCAACTAGAAACCAGAACCTTAAAATATACATGAATTTGATGCCAAAGCATAGCAACAAAGGAAACAATAACAATGATAAGGGGAAGGGAAAATTCAAAAGCATTAATCATGTATATGACCATGTCATTGCATCCTTGAATGATTATTGTGCCACTATCACTATCAAAGGATCCCACGTTGATTGTGGAGTCACCACAAGAGGATGAAAAATTACCATCACAAGGTCACTGCAGCCTAACAAAGCATCCACTTCCAACCCAAGACCTGTCCCAAATGGCTATAATGTCCTTGATCAGCTAAAAAGAACCCCAACACAAATCTCCATCATGGAGTTGTTGGAAATTTCATCCGCCCACAATAAAATCCTTAAAGAAGCATTAGCCTTGTTAGCTCTCAAAAATGCAGACGGAATGCCTCAAGAGGCTGCTAATCTCTCGATACGCTTTGGGGTAACAGACAAGGTCAAGTGAGATCAACCTTCTACTCTTTAGGTGATACAGACCTGGGTGGGTATACCTATCTGAATAATGCAGACTTGACTTGGAATTATCTTCTTACAACAACTTGAACACATTCACAATGGCAGATGGGAGTGAACAGATGAAATCCACTTGAAAACAGTGACAATATTTTGATCTAAATCCTAAATACTCAATTAATAGAAACTAAATGAAATTATAGTGATGATATGTAGAGTCAAATGAGATCAAGATGAGCAACACTCTTTGGATGAGACACAAATTATCTGGCATACTTTTTGTTTACAACTTGTGTGAACATGCAAGACTATGACTACTAAGTTCTACTTCAATAATCCAAAATGAATTTCTTTGATTATTGTGATCAATAAAAGGATTTAATCTTTTCTTGAAAGAACCAGTTGATTAATCACACAAATACAACAAATGTGTATCGATAAATCAAACATTAACTTGCTATGTCAATTTAAACAACTAGAAAAATCAACTATGGAGACAACTTGGCAGTATTTTTCATTCAATTCAATAGATAATTGACACCAAAGAAATACAACATCAACTAAATCTCATATATACCTCCATTTTGAAAATCATGCAACAATAGCCTCTGGTTTGATAATTTTATTTTACTGTATCTATTTGTAGTGTATTAGAAATCTAATGTCTGGTGATAATTAACAACTAAAACATGCTTATTTATACACTAGCATAAGAAAAATATCAAAATAAAATATTATGTCGGCCCTCCACAAGATTTAGGCTCAAAATATGTCAGCCTGCAATGGTCATCTAAATAGATTCATGTCGGCCAAGCACTCTGAAATTCTGTTTTCACCAGTGAGCAGTCGGCAAGACAACCATATCATCCTTCTGAAGGCAATTCAAATGCTATCATCCTGTGTTCACTGTGCGCGTGTTATGCTTTTGCCAAAAATAAGAAGTGTCGCCATAGCCTATCGCTCTCCAGGAGACCATATAGCGAGATCACTATGTCAAGCCGAAGATCCTCATAAAGCCTCATGTCATTGTGACCTAAATATTCTCACGTCGATAGCCATCCTTCACTTTACCTTCACCAAGACACTTCAAACTTGGGGAGACGTTACATAGAATTCTCCCAGTTACATCAAAAGGCTCCCACCACCCGTAGGTCGCCATAACACCTCACATGTTACACCCAAGCCAAAAGATACACTTCTGATTCTTTAAGTTTTGCTATGACCACACCATATTTGTGAGACTCAATAGTGAATTAACTAAGTTCTACCGAAAGCCTTGAGCCACAATATATTGCCAAGTCACAAATGATCTCACACCAATAGAAAACACCCGCCTCATGTTTGTCACTGTAGCCCATCACACTCAGGGAGACGTCATATAGAGTTTTCATGCTATACCAAAAGCCTTGTAGTCATTCCCGTTCGCCAAGACAAAGCCAACCCCTTGTCGAAGGCATAACATAAAAAACTGTCAGCAAGACTCAACAGATTCGCTATGATATATATCGATGCCTCAAACCTTCGCCAAGAAACTTCAAACTCAGGGAGACGTTACATAGAATTCTCCTAGTTACATCGAAAGGCTTCCACCACCCATAGGTCACCATAGCACCTCACATGTTACACCAAAAACCACCTACAGGAAAATCCATTCATTGTGACAAATAATAAGTCTTGCCGATAGGCAACACAGACTTATGGAAGCAAAAAAAACACAATGGGTCAGGGAAACAATGGTGTTCTCACGCCGATAGGAACTAGAATGTAAAAAATGCATGACTCAATTGATTCAATGGTACAATATGGAAAACTATAGATGAAAAATTCATATGGTCAGACCGAATCTAGAAATTTATGAATGAAAACTTATGTAAAAACACCAGATTTTTATAGTTATAACAAGCCTCTTCCATCATCTCCATAAATCTTGATGCAGAACAATTCCAATTTATGGTTGGAAATATCATTACTCCAAACCTCCTTACATTCTCCCATCAATACTTCCCTACCCAACCATCTTCTAATCATGCACTCCATTTGGAGGTCCTGTGTATAAGAACAAGGTCAAGAGGGTTTTGGTGGATGGAGGTGCAGGGTTGAACATTTGTTCCCTAAAACTAATAAAGAATCTAGGAATCTCTGAAGATACCATAGACAAAGACAAGGGCATCACAATCAGAGCATATGATGATCATGAGAGAGAGTCATAAGGCACTATCCAACTCCTTGTCCAAGTAGGACAAACAATAATGGAAACCACCTAGTAGGTCTTGGACCTTGATTTTCCATATAATATTCTCTTGGGACATTTGTGGATCCATGGGATGCAAGTTGTGGCATCAACCTTTCATCATTGTGTCAGATTCACATATTAAGGCAAAGAGGTCACAATCCATGGGGATCCTGAACCATTCTCTTATTGCAAGAATCTAGAAGCCAAATACTATAAAATTCCCCAAGTACCAAAAAAGATGAAGGCCCATTTACACCATACATTGATCCAGCCACTCTTGCCTCCACTTATGTGATAGAGACACCCACCATTTCCACCATCCCTGCCATCTCCAAGATCAATCTTATTATCCAAGAAAATGGGTGTGGAAACTAAACAATCCCAAAGAATTCCTTTGTGGTAGGAGAGTTACCACAATCTCCCAGATCAAGAGGAAGACTGTAATCAAATGAAGCCTCCACATCCCAAACATCCATGAAAGGATAATCCAAC
The DNA here is from genome assembly GCA_007258455.2 of Sequoia sempervirens. NCBI lineage: Eukaryota > Viridiplantae > Streptophyta > Pinopsida > Cupressales > Cupressaceae > Sequoia > Sequoia sempervirens. The sequence continues at coordinate 427,905,999 of VDFB02281492.1, read as the reverse complement.
TTTAGAAGCTAGGGAGATCTTGGCTGAGAAGTAATAGAGGAGGATCCATCTCATCTCCTATACCAAAACAATAGCCTACTAGCTGATCTACCAATGGATGACAACAACAAACATTTGCAAATGATTCTCGCAATGGGCTATGACAAAATAAAAAGCTCAGCCAAAATGACAATGGGCTTCTAATACCTATTATTCCAGAGACACGACTAAAAAATATTGGCCTTGGATGTACCCCTCCAAGAATAACCATACATGGAAAAAGTCCTCCAATTAGAAAGGTAAAAAATCCTCCTCAACAATTATTAGCTACCCTTCATCTACCTCTATCCATTGGTCATGTCAGAGACAACTTCACCTTCGATATAACTGATGTAAGTAGTAGTGATGAGGACCCCATAACCGATTTTCCAATGCTTTTTGGAGAAAAATCCTTACTCATGATCAACACCTTATCCTATGAGTCTAAAAACCAAAACCATGAAATTTTCCTAGTCTACCCACAACTCATCGATTATGACCAATGAGGACTGCCAATTCTTGAAACATTTGAAAACAATGAGGCATTCTCATTATTCATGGGACTGTGAGATAATACTCCATGTGGGGATAAAAAAGTAGGATTCATCATTGAGTTGGACAAATGGGCATATTATGTGAAACAATTGAATCCCTCATTCACAAAAGTGAAAAACTGAGAATAATCTCTAGGCCCTTGAGTGAAAACCACACTGTGGCACTCTTCGACCCAAAAATAGTAAAAAGAAAGAATGCATCCAATCATGAAAACCTCTCTGAGGTGCTTGAGGATGGGGGATTCAATATTCCTTTTCGATCTCTCCATTAGAAAAAATGAATGGCCTTAGCTGAAAAATGCAATCAAGCTAACTTGGGAATAGAGGAGACACTGTACATCATATTTTATGCAGATTCATTACTATAAGAGGAACAAGAGCTCCTTGCAGCCTTCCTAAGAGAGAAAAAAGTTAATTTTGCATGTAGCTATGCGAAAATGACCGAACTTGATCTAGAGATTATCGTTCATCACTTAGTAGTCTACTCTGAAGCAAAACATATTTGGAAAAAACTAAGGAAAATGCTCCCTTAGATTGCTCTATTGGTCAAGATGGAATTAAATCTAGTTCTTGTTTCAAAACCTAATGGGGGAATCCAAATTTGCACCGATTTCAAAGACTTAAACAAAGCATGTCCAAAAGATGATTTCCCATTGCCCAACATTGACATGATTGTAGACATGACAGTGGGACACAAAATGCTTTCTCTAATGGACGACTTCTCTAGATACAACCAAATAGGATTGCTAAAGAAGACCAACACAAAATGGCCTTCACTTGTCCATGGGGGACCTTCTATTGGAACATGATGCCATTCAGGATAAAGAATGTTGGAGCCACCTACCAAAGAGCCATGACATTAATTTTTCATGACATGATCCATAAAACTTTTGAAGATTACATTGATGACATACTAGAAAAATATAGAAATAGGAGGGATCACATAGCAACCTTGAGTGCCATTTCGGATAGGCTAGAGGAATACAAGGTCCAATTAAATCCAAAGAAGTGTGTCTTTGGTGTACAATCAGGAATGCTACTGGGATACATAGTGTCAATGAGGGGTATTGAAATAGATCCTGCCAAGGTAAAATCACTCCTTGAGATGGAGGCACCGAAAACAATGAAACAATTGAGAGGCCTCTAAGGTAGGCTTCATTCCATCAGTAGATTCATAGCACAACTGGTAAACAAAAATAACCCATTTTCTCACCTACTTCACAAGGGAGTAGTGTATAAATGGCATGAGAAGTGTGAAGAATCCTTCAACAAAATTGAAGAATATCCTTTAACACCTCCAATCCTCATGCCACCAATCCCAAGAAAGCCACTCATCCTCTATATACCAGCAACAACAATAGCCCTTGGTGCTCTTTTTGCTAGGCACAATGAAAATGTGATAGACAAGGCCATCTATTACATCAATTACACAATGGTTGGGTATGAGTTAAACTACTCATTCATTGAAAAATCCTACCTAGCAGTAGTGTTTGCTTCAAAAAAATTGAAACATAACATGTTGTCACACAAAATCAAACTCATCGCCAAGATCAACCCCCTGAAGTACCTATAATAAAAGGAAATGCTCACAAGAAGGATAGAAAAATGGGTCATGATTCTATCTAAATATGACATCAAGTGCATGGAACAAAAAGCAATCAAAGGCTAGGTGATCATAGATTGGCTTACAGAAGCACCCATCTACTCAGAGAATCCACTAATATCAAAGTTTTTAGATGAAACCATCTTCAATCTCAGCATATCCGACCACTAAAACATCTACTTTGATCTCTCATACACACAACATGGATTAGGAGTTGGTTCCTTCTTCATCACCCCACAAAGGAACTATATACCTAGATCCTACAAATTGGCATTGCCCTACACTAACAACATTGTAGAATATGAGGCTTTAACCATAGGTATCAGAATAGTAGTGTAGTGGCACATCATGGCCCTCAAGGTATATGGAGACTCCTAACTAATAATAAATCAAGTGAATGATGAGTACCAAACAAAGGATGATAAGTTGACTCCATACAAAAAATTGGTAGAGAGCCTAAAAGAATCATTCATCGATATCACATTTGAGCAGATTCCTAGAGCAAACAATAGAGCAATAGATGCCATGGCAATGATTGGGTCCCTACTGGACATCCCTTGCAATGCCCTAAAACATGAATTCTGGGTAGAGAAGCTTCTCATGCCCACATTAGAGGTACCATAATCAGAATTTGTGTGTGAAATCATTGGTCCCGATGATCCCTAGTACCATGACATTTATACCTACCTGTGAATAGGGGTCCTACTTGCTAACTTACCCTCAAGCCTAAAAAAAACCTTTGTCAAAAAAGAATCCCAATTTTTTATCTTAGGAAATACCCTTTACCATAGATGCATAGAAGGAACCTTAATACACTTCCTAAATGTAGAAGAGGAATTGACTACCTTAATTGAGGTGCATAACAGTATTTGTGGTTCGCACTCAACCAAAATAACCTTGGCCAAGAAATATCTAAGGAAAAGGTATTATTGTCCCACAATGGAAAGAGAAGCACATGAATATGTCAAAAGGTGCCTACAATGTCAACAACATGGGGACCTCATCCATGCTCTAGCTCAAGAACTTCATCCCATCACCACACCATGGCCTTTTTCATAGTGGGGGCTTGATCTCGTTGGGAAAATCACTCCAACCTTATCCAATGGCCACAAGTTCATCATAACTACCACAGAGTAATTTACCAAATGGGTGGAAGCCATCCCCATGACATACATCATTGGAAAGGAGATATCTAAGTTCATTTTGAACTACCTCATATGTTGATATGGTGTTCCCCAAGCTATTATCTCAGATAATGCAATGCCTTTCAATAATTAGGATGTTCAAAACCGTTGTGAAAAATTCAAAATCCAACATCGCTTCTCCTCCCCATACTATCGCCAAGGCAATGGCCAAGAAGAAGCCACCAATAAAACCATTTTAAAGATATTCAAGAAAATAGTCAATGATGTAGGTCATGACTGGCATCTACAGCTAAATCCCACCCTCTGGGCCTACTGAACTAGCATCCGCACACCCACTGATTCCACCCCCTTCTACAAATCAAAAGTAGTACTTCCCATTGAGATTGATCTCCCCTCATTAAGAATATCATTGCAAAACCTCACAACATATGAGGAATACTGAGTATTAATTCTAAATGAGCTAGAATTGTTAGATGAAAGATAGATGGAGGCACTGAATCACCTGCAAGTATATAATAACTGACATAAGCAGAGTTATAACAAGAAGATCAGAAGTAGAACATTTCAAGTCAGAGAACTAGTGATAAAATAAAATTAGAAGAATGTCCCTAATCTAGACAATAAAGGAAAGTTTGAACCTAATTGGTTGGGACCATTTGTCATCATAACAAGCTATAAGTTAGGGTCATATCAGTTATCAACACTGGAAGGCGAATCTCTATAGGATCCCATCAACAACTCCCATCTCAAAAAGTTTTATGCCTAAATCTTTCAAGGTATAGAACCAAAAAATAAAAAAAATTAGAAAATATCGTGAAAAAATAGTCATCCTAATGAAAACCTAGCAAACAGGCATCTTGGTGAGAACAAAAAATTAAAAAAATACAAAATCCAAAAAAAAAATAGAAAAAAGGATTAAAAACAATAAAGAGAAAAATCATCCTCTAGTGAAAACCACTTCGGTGGCACTCTCGGCAAGTACATCAGTGAAAACCTAGAAAATAGGAACCTTGTGTAAATAAGCACTTTCATCCACCAGGATCTTCACACCCATCCATTACACGTTCATCATCCATCACATTCCATATCTCCATTCATCACCCATCTGTTCGACATCTACATCATAGCTTGGTCCTGCTTTCATGTCATGATCCCTCCTAGTACTACTCAACCCATTCCCAAGGTCAAATTTTCTTGTCTTTATCAACGTAGAGTATTGCATTGCACTAGGGACATGTTCTCATTGAATCATATTCATGTATGTTCTTCAGATCCTAAAACCAAAAAATCCAAAAACATAAAAAAATTAGAAAATCCAAAAATGTCATAAAATAAAAAAAATACCAAAACATTAAAAACGCATTCAAAATCCAAAAAATAGGTCAAAAATTCAATTAAAAAGTCAAAAATTGAGTCGTATTGTCAAACTATGGGTCTCTGAGCCTTGAACATAGGCAATGTTGATCTTTGATCATCCCTTGAGACACTTAGGTCAGTTCTTTAGGAGTCTGTCATAATAAACTAATAATCCATTTGTTCATATCTCATCAATAATTGATTCTGTGTTAGTCAAACTACTTGGTCTATGTGTGTATAATGTAGGCAAGGCTTATTTGTTGATCAACCCCCAAGGCCCCTAAGATAGTTCTTTATGTTAGTTCTCAATCAAAATCTACTAAAACCCCAAAACATTTGAGAATCAAAAATCAAAACATTTGTAGAATCTCAAAAATACCAAAAAAAGACTCAAAACAGTTCAGAAAACTCCAAAATCATCCAAATATTTGAAAAAACCATCTGTCCCATTTCATAATCACCCGCAATAAACATCACTCATAATAAACCGTCGTCATCCTCAACCTTTGGTGGAACAATCAGAAACAAGTCTAGCAGTTCAAAAGTAAAACTCGAAACATCAAAATCACATGTCTAGGTTGGTACATAAACAAGTTAGTCAAGTCTTTGTGTCAATAGCCTATCATCCAATTAGTCCCAAATCGATCATCTGATATCTTCATGTCCTGGGATGAATCCTTTCTACAATGGACATCAACATCAGGCATCACTATAGTTTAGTCTTGGCTAGCAGTCTTGAAGAACATTAGCTTGTTTACTTTATCTTTATCTTTTGATTTATCTTATTTGTGCTTATTCCAAGGAACTCTCGATGATGTATAATCAAAAGATTTAGAGAGATAGGAATGAGGCAATGACCATTATCTTTTATCTATTGTGCTTGTTGGATGTTCTTGTAATATAACCTTGGTCATGCATGCTTTGTTTAGGCATAGGGAAGATGTTTTAGGTGTCTTGTTGACCACATAGGAAGGCTTGCACTTCTATGTTTTGGTCCAAGATGTTTGAAATATTTGAATTGAATTTTGAATAAGGTTTTGTATGCTAGGTGTGAACATGGATACTCCTATTTGATTATGAATTCAAAGTACATCACACTAGGTACAACGCCATCCTGGTTCTTCATACCTGGATGCATCGTATATATGTGTGCTATCACACACAAGGTAATTAGCCCTTTCAAAATCCCAACTCCTTGGCAAGCAAACCATCATTATCATCATCGTCATCGTCATCATGTCTTGTTGGAATCTCTTGTTTTCTTCTATCTCTTTCTTTTCACACTAACATGGTACCATGATAGTTATTCATTATCATTGCATCCATCTTGCTTCCATAACCTGTCAACATATTGCATATTGCATATCATACCATAAAAACATGTACTCCATTTCTAAAGATATAGATTGTTTATTTTAAGCATCACATAAATCATACATAAGCATCCATCATATATAAACATGAAAAACACTTATCCCATAGCATCATAAAACATCCGCACCATCATATCATTACATTGCATAAACATCACATAACATATATAAACATAACGTATATAAGCATCCATTATGCTTTTGCATATTCATCATTTATCAAAAGGCATCCATTTGCATATCATAACCATCATATAATAGCATAAAATAGCATCATGTCATAGCATCATGAATTTCATCACCATAACATCATAAAATGCATAAAATACATAAGGAAATTACACACATTGCATACTATGGATCTGTTAGTCTAAGCATACTACATATCATAACATTTTGCATACATCCTGAAAAGTGCATTAAAAAAAAGGTACTGAAAAAAAATGGATCCATAAACTCCATCATATAGAATCAATACATAAGCATATAAAAGCAAAGTATCCATAATGCATAAAATAACACATATCATATCACATCAAAATCATCATCTCATATATCATCAAATATACTATCATGATACAAAAAATAAGATGAATGTACAAGTGTTTGTCAATTAGTACAATCATCCCATGGGGCTATCAAAAATGAGCCCAAAGGGCACAAAGATAATACTATCTCTCATCAAAGTAAAGGCCTAGCCCTCCTAGTTGCTACCCTCACCACCTACTCTCTCCCCATGCTGCTTCATTGGCCTATGGTTGGTCCTCTCTAAGAACTTAGGAACTTATCCTGCTCTTGGCATAGCCTGATGGTAATGCATCCTATAATAATTGGCCTCTTAGACGACCTCTCTATAAGCCCAGAGTGATATTATGTTCTGAGAGGAGGCAGCCATGCTCTCTAGATGTTGTCAGTTGCCCATCTTTGTTGCTAACTATAACTCCGTAGCTTGCCTCTACAAAAAAACCTAGTCTCGCTCGGCCCTAGCTTAATCCATCTTAGCTGTTAAGGCCTATACCTGGGCCTGCAACTATAAAATATACCCATCCCTAGGATCTTACTGTAGTGGCAACTGTGCAAGAGACAGATCCTACTCCCCATCCCTGGGTGGCATCAGGATCCTATCATGGTGCCCTGGATCCTACTCCTGCCTCTACTCTCCAACCTGTGGATCCTAAACTGGTTGATCTTGCACTGGCTGATCCTAAACTGCCCGATCCTATAGCTAGTGAATCAATAGTGGCACTCCACCTCCCTAATTCTGATCCTATGCTCCCTGACCTTGGCCTGCCCCCTACCTTTGGCTCTCCATCAAGCAAAAGGTACACCTAGAACTATGAGCCTTAGTGGTAGTCTAAACCAATCTCTGTAGGCCTATGTAACTCCCATATCTACCTCCCCTAGTTGTATGGCCATGCCTGGGCCACTAGCTATTTGAAGCTCTCCACTACATCATGGGCAGGTATGGGTGTTGCCACAATAGTGTGTCTCACTTTTGGGACATGTTTATTTTTTCCTAAAATCATTTTTTTTAGAAAAACTAAAGATTTTAGCCTTGAGAAATTCCATTTAAATGGTTTTAATTAAAGAGAGATAGATAATAACAGCTTAGATCAAACCCCCTTGGATAGAACTACTCTAGTATTAAATCATACCCACAATGGAGTCCCCTTCACACCTATCAAAATGCTAGCAATTAAATGTGTTTTCCTTACCCTTTTGTGGATTAAATAATGTCATTTAGAGATGATATTTTGCAAGATTGTAGCCCTTGAAACTAGATTTCCAACAAGTATAGTTTTGATTTGTTTTAATTTTATCTTGTATTTAATTTTTAATTTTTATTGAACAGAGGTTTTTCTCCAAACATCAAGCTCTTTGTTCTACAAAGGTTGAAAAATATAAAACCATTTTTAAAAAAATATTCAAAAAATACCCTTTCCCTAGGCATTTATATTCTTGTTTCACTAAAAAAATAAAAAATGGATTTTTTATATATACACAACAAGTTAGGTTGTACAACACACATGCATGTCCAAATTATAGTTATAGTGACTTGAAAAATTAATTAAAAAAGATATAATTAACAAAAAATTATGAAAAAATATCCTTTCCCTAGATATTGATGTTCAAAATCTATATTTCAAAGATTAGAATTTTATCCTTTATAGAAAAAAAAGTTATGTTGTACAACACAAACATTACTCTCTGAAAATGTTGGTTTTTTTTAAAACTAATTAATAAAGGAGATGTTGAAATATTCATTATTTATTTTGAATTGTTTTAAAATATATATTTTTAAAATTTAGACACAAATTTCCACAAATCACTAGTTTTCATCATCTTCAAATTCTTAATGATTTAGCTACTATAGGTCTTAGAGGATGAAGATCGAGTTAAAAGTATTGATGTAAATGCCCATATTGGGAAAAAAGTGAGACAAAGTATTGTGATTTCACCTATATATAACGCCCCTAAGAGCCCCGACTCGCTGTCCTCACAAAGATAGACACATACTGATCATTAGGCCGAGCCTGTGGCTTGCCAAAATGTCACTAGAACCTACTAGGTAAGTACATCTCAACCATAGTGTGTTCTCACCCCTACATGAGGCGGTCATGTTGAGCAAAGAATATTTTTTGTGCATCATTGAACCAACATGGCTGCCCAAGGTATGGCATCCATTAGAACATTCATATGTCATCAAGGACCCTCCTCCAATGAGGAATATTGTTTTCTCCTGTATGGGTAAAAGAAAGGCCCCCTCTGTAATGCTAGACCACTAGATCACTTGGCTCCATCAGAATAGGAACGACTTATGGATGAAGCATGGGGATGTGCTCCCATGTCTAGATATGTAGGAGTGTCACTCCTACCCCAAGTGCTCTACCATCGAAGTAGGTGAACTCATGAAGGTCTCTGTATAGAGAGGATAGAAAAACTAGGCCCCATGCACTCCCAAGCAAGCCCCCAACTAGGACTGAAATATCAGCCACGCCAATCGAGGGCAACGAAACTTGATATGATAGTAGCAATCACCAAGTAGTAGGGTGAAGCCAAGAGCCTGTGGCACTCTAGCTCGATCCACCCCTCGCAAAATACTTTCTGATTAGTCTCCAAGACATTATAGCAAGCGTCTGTCCTAACAGCCATGTCATAGATCACCCACTCAAGATGAATAAGTAATCTCAAAATCTGCCACATGTCCTCAAATGTGACAGTGGCCTCGCTGGTCAAAAAATGGAAGGAAGAGGTATCAATGTGCCACCTCTCGGAAAGTGTCTTCATGATGCCTAGGTTTTTCTACATGGGCGGTGCATAGGCAATGTACCAAAGCCCCATATCTCTTCACACTCTTGCTCCCTCTCAATCGGATGGCGCAAATAACCAAAAATCTCTCGAGACCTTTGCTTGAGCGAATATATCTCTCTCGCTTCCTCCTACATTAGGAAAAGTTATTGTATTAAAATTCATCAAAAAATATTTTTCCAAACTTATCTTAGCGTCCAAAAAGTCACCCCAACATTGCTACTTGCGAAGGTAGTTCAGTTTGAAATTTGCAAACTGGAACTCTAGGGTCTCCAAATCCTCAAATTGCACCATTGTGGTGCACTTTTCCAAAGCAGTACATTTTGCGACAGTCCACTTTACGAAAGCATCAGAGTTTGGAGTTTAGACCTAAAATCCAAACAACACTATGGTGATGCACCTTGGGATGGCAGTGTACTTTAAACACTGAGCGACAGAGTTTGAAATTTTTAGCAGTCCAATATGGCACTGGACCTAGAAAACTAGTTTCAAAAGCATTAAATGAGCACAAAAAACAAAAAAATAAGCTCAAGTCAAGTTTACTCACTAGTGGTCAAGTGCTAGGAAGTATCTGGTACATCTAGACTTAGTTGGAAATGTGCATCAAGAGTTGTCATTGAACCATCTCACCAAGGTGTCAGAGCTCAAAATCTCAGAATCTCCTAGGGCTGAATGTGAAAATGAATTGGAAGTGGCCCCTTGAGGCCTATTTAAGCCTGAAAATTAGGGTTCTTGAACCTGTTTAGCTGTCTTTTTGGAGTCCTGGGCACCTGATCCCATTTTTGTCCATCTAAGGGCTGCTTTGCATCATTTTTTGTGTTTCACCTCATCTTTTGACCTCCCAAAGCCTCACTGGACCCGCTAAGCACCTTGTCCTCTTTTTTTGAGAGATCACCCAAAAATAAAGCTTCTTGTCCAATCTAACGAGGGGGAAATATGTTGGCATGTTTTCCTTCATCGGGGCAACAGTGGGGAAAATTTTGAAATTGAATATTTTTTGGCTTTTTGATCAAGACAGATTATTCTTTTAATCAATGCAATGAGTACTTTTCTTCTAAGAGGGGAAAAATGTAGACATGGAAAATATACCAACATACTTGATCTTGATTACTAACACCATTTCAGCCTAAATAATCCTTCAATCTAATCATTTAATCAAATACCTTTATTTGATTAAATTCATCAATTTTCCTCTCTTAATTAAATAAATCATTTTATCTAATCAATTCTTTATCTCTTATTAATTAAATCAATCCATCCGATCTAATTAACCTTATTTCTATATTTAACTAATAATTCATTTTATTTGATTAAATCTCTAAAGTCCACCTATTAAATAAAATAAAATAAAACCTTATTTAATTTAATCTAACTTCATCCCCTTTAATTAAATAAATACAAAATATTTATTTGATTAATCTTTTTCTCACTCGAGCTTATTTTTTGTTTCTTTGTGCTCATTTAATGCTTTTGAAACTTGATTAAACTTGATTAAACTTGACCCAAGCTTTTTTTTTTTTGTGCTCATTTAATGCTTTTGAAACTAGATCTCTAGGCGCAGTGCCATATTGGACCGCTAAAAATTTCAGGTCCCACCATCTATATTTGACCACTTGCACATGAAAATAGATTTAATTCATTTATTAAATCTCTATTTTCTCTCAACATGGCATAATGGAGGAATATTCTCTCAAATTTGAATTCAAAATCGAAGTGGACTTTCTCCTTCCAACAAGGCATTTACTTCACCTAATAAGTCCTTTTTCCTTGAGCCAAGCGGCATTTAAGGCATTTCTTTTCCCTCTTACATGTCATTTCAACATTTTCAAATATCACCTAATTGCATGTATGGGCACATTCATCAAAATGTGCACATCCTCCATCCATTCACATTTGGACAAGTGGCACCTTGCCATTGGTTGAATGTTAGTCCCGCACTGCTCCATTTTGGGAATTTCTCCATCCTATCATTTTATAAATAATAGGTCTCTTTCCTAATTTCATCATCAAAAATTTGAGCAAAGTTATTATACTCAAATCCATAGACATTTTTCATCCATTTCATTAAGTCTTTGCTAGGTTATGCAGATTTTTATCTTGGAGCACACTTCAATCTTAGACAAAGTGGATCACATCTTCATAAAATCACCAAGGCTTGCATAGGAGTTGGGAAAGAGCTAATTTCTACATCAAATTGGCACCAAATCCCCCAAGAGATTAAGAGTTTTCTTTGCATTTGAATAGGATTTAATATCTTTGGTTTATGCTTGTTTATTTTCTTCATTTCATTTCTGTTCCTTTGCAATTCAAATGGATTTCTTGGGGAATCATGATACTAACTTTCTTTTTATATAATATGGTGTTTGTTTCTTGTGTATATGCAGGTTTTGAATCTTGGTTCACACCTCCTAAGTTGTGCTTAAGGGGGGTGTTAGTATAGGTTTTTATTTTCCTAGTGGAATATTTGATTTTCCCTTAGTTATACATTTTTGGACTACATATTTATTAAGATTTATTAGGATAATAAAGTGAGTTAATAGTTTAATAACTAGGACACAAAGTGATGAGTTTTCCACCACATTTGAAGGGTGGATTATTTACCTTTTCAACACTTTATTTATTGTTGGCAGTTATTGGTGGTCAATTCTCATTGGTTTATTTTCTGAACCCATCCTCTCCTTTGTTATATATAAATTCATTACCTTGCTTTTATGTTTCATTTTGAAAGCTCTTAATGTGATTCTATCATATCAACATTCCATAATATCTCATAGTTCTAGTTTTCATTATTTATTTATTTTTATTTTATGTAAATTTTCTTTTCACTTAAAAAATTCCTTATGTTATTCAATCTATTTCAAATTTTTGAAAAGGAAGATGAGTATTTAACAAATGATCCAATCAAGAGTGGAAAAATAATTCATTTACAACATATGGGAACTCATAAATGGCTACATAATCATTTGCATGCATCTCCTAATAGTGGTAACTTGGATGTAAGTTATTTTTTAAGAGAAAATGAAACTCAAATTAGTCTTATGAGTATTGTTAGATATGAAGAAGATGATATACCTTCTAGGATATGTGTGAATAAATTAATTTATCTTCTTACCATTGACACTTGGGATAGAATATTTCAAAAAATTAAAATAATTTCAAAGTATCTTACAAATAATTTTATCAATGTTACTAAGGGATATTCATATAGTAATACTTGGAATATTGAGGTTATCATTGTTACACCTAATGAGGCCTCCAAAAATAAATCTATGAAATCAAAATGATAAAGTGTACAACATAGTCATATTAGAAGCTATTGGTATCAGAGGATGGAGGAATTTCATCATCTCAAGTTAGCTCATCACTTTGAGATGATGATTTACATTAGAAATGTAATTGTCTTTAATTTATTTCATTATTTTCCTTGTTGTTGCTAACAGATTTGAAGAATACATATATTGTGAAGTTTGATTTTTGGAGGCAAGTAAGTGGCTTGGTGTAGAGCTCAGTATGGATGGCTTCCAGAGGGTTCACGAGACTATGATTGAGAATTATACCCTTACAATGGTCAAGAGAAAACTAGGTGGATGGTTTTCCAATATTTTGGTGTCTGTGATTCAATATTTCATGGAAAATAGAACTCAAGATTCAATTCAGAGCTCCACCTTTACAAGAGTCACTAGCAAACTTGGTGAGATTCCACATGATTCAGGGTTTGTTTCTTCAATGAATGGATCTTATCAAGAATGTGTATTATATAATCAACAATTTTTTCGTTCGCCACAAGTGGGCTCCCTTGGCTAGGTGAAACTTGAGGTTTGGATGGTGCATTTGCAAGAACAATGTAATAAGGGGGTGAATGTTAGCATAATATTTATCTAATGGCTATGATATTGTTTGGTTAGTCATTTTATATGTGGTTATTAGGGTTTATACACCAACATCCCATAACAGTTTACAATCCTCTTATTTTTATCAATTCCTATAGAACTAAGAACTAAGTAAGTCTTTCAAGTCCTCAAAATGGAGCAATAGAAAGTAAAAATCCAGATTGGTTGCTAAGGGATTCAATCAAAGGGAAGGTATTTATTGTGAGGAAATATTTTCTCCTATCATAAAAATGAATATAGTTATAATTACTCTTTGTTTGGTTGCTAATATTGGATTTTATATTCATCAAATGGATGTTAAAAATGCTTTCTTTAATGGATATTTAACTAAATAAATATACATGAATCAACCACTTGGTTTTTTAAATGAACAAAATCTTCACGTTGTTTGCAAACTAAATAAATCACTTTATGGTCTAACGGAACAACCAAGGGCATGGAATGAAAATATTGACAAGTACTTTTAGCTTCATGGGTTTAAAAGGTGTATATCTAATCAAAATATTTATGTGTATAAAGTTTAAGGTGAAATTATTCTTGTTGCAGTTTATGTTGATGATCTACTCATTTATAAACTAGATATTGAGATAATAATGATTTAAAATAAGTTCTTAAAAGAGCATCAATTTCATATGAATGATTTGGGAAAATTAAACTATTTTCTTATTTCACAAGTTTGTAGTCTACATGATGGATTGTTCAACTACCAATAAAAATATGCTTTGGATACTTGAGAAATTTTTATCATGCTAGAATGTGTGCCAAATTCTACTTCCTTTTAGTATGGAATGAAGCTTACAAAATAATTTTCTTTCAACATGGTAGATGCTACTATATACAAACAACTTGGAGGAAGCTTGGTGCATCTAACTCATTCTAGACCAAACATTTATTTTGTGGTTAAACAAATATTTAGATTTATGTAAGAACCTAAGGAAAGTCATTCACTAACTACAAAAGGGATATTATGGTATGTTTGTGGAATAATACACTATGACATCCATTATGGCTATAATTTTTTTTTTTGGATGGATTTACAGATTCAAATTGATATGGTGACATAGATGACAAAAAATATATTGGTTTTTTTTTTTTCATCTCTATTCAAGCTCCTATTATGTAGAGTAGCAAAAAAATAGTTGACTACATCATTGTCTTCATGTGAGGGCGAATATGGAGTAGAAAAATAAGGAAATCATGAAATAGTTTGGATTCAAAATATTCCATTTGAGCTTGGTTTTACGTAATGTTCGACTACTACTTTGTACTAGGACAATCAAAGTACCATATATGTTGCCAGCAATCTATTTTTTCATGTTAGAAAGAATTATATTGAGCTTGATGTTCACTACATATGAGATCTTGTTCAAGCAACTACTGTTGGTATACAATATTGTCCAAGAGAAGAACAAACAACTATTATATTTACTAAGAGTATGACTGACACAAAAAAATTAAAATAATGAAATATGATTTGGTATGATAAAGGTGAACACTAAGTGGCGATGATAGTATAATTTTCCAATATTCTTTGAATATTCCACTCTTCTTTGTAATATTTTATCCAATCTTAAGGGGGTGCTAAGGAACAATATTGTCTACAAAGTGACAAGGTGTTTCTAGAAGCACTAGAATCTTCTAGAAAAGCTAGAATCTTCAAGAAGATAAAAGAAACTAAAATTTATTCAAAGAAAAGAACATTCCAATTTTAGAGTTAACTATAATATTAGAATTTTTTAGATATTAGAGGCCCTAAGTATAAATATGAAGTTTTTCATTGTAAAAAAAATACTACTATTGTAACTTGTTAGATTGTATGTAATAGGAAGATAGATAAATATAATATATTTCAACCATTACTCATTGTTTTATTCTATATTTTTTTCCTATTTCTTGTTGTTATTTTAATATTTTTATTTTATTTGTACAATTTTCTAAAAAGTCATCTAATAGATCTTCTCATAATTTCCTTCAATCTAAGTATTTCTTTTCAAACATGCTTCAAAAAAATGGAAGAATTTTTTCCTTCCAACCATTTATCTTGCTCACAAACTCACTTAAACTAGGAGGTTTAGAAGACAATCTAATGTCACTAAATATTTACAAATAGTGTATACATAACTAATATAAATTTGCATAGATAATCACATAATACTTATGAACTTTCCCAAATATATGCAAGTAAATTATTATATTATCAACTAATTGAATCTATATTGGCAATCACACCTTAGGGTGCAATAGGTATGTCAAAGACAATATAGAGAAATTTGGTTGTTAATATTGTTTATTTGAAAATGGTAAAACCAATTGACAGCCATAAATCAAAATTTAAGCAACCATCCACAAACTAAATGCCACACTCTGAAATGGAATACCAAGAAATAAACTAATAAAGGATATTTTGTAAATATATTAAATTTGCAACAATAGACCAATCTTTCTAAAAATGGAAAAATCCACAATATAGAAACCTTCAAAAATGTAGTAAAATATATCTACACCAAGAAAACACAAAATAAAGCCTATGCATTAAATAAGTCGCGAGTAGTACACAGTGGTAAAATCCACAATCCAAATGGGGGACACAAAAATTTGTGCATCTTGAATGAAATTTTTTAATGATTTGCACCCAAATTTCCATTAATGTTTGTGTGATATGGAAGGGGAGAAAAAAAGCGACATATGGATTATGGTCTCATATTTTTCATAGACAATAATGTAGTGCAAGAAAATGCCTAAATCATAGTGTGCATTGAGTAACTGCTAATCCATTTGACAACATATTTTTTGAAGGTGATGATTTTTGTAGACATCATCCAATACAACCAAAGTTGTATTAAGATTTGATTTGTTTGAGCCATTGAGCCTTTGCCGGAAGTGCATATGAGAATCTTCAACATTTTGAAAATTAGGCCTGTGGCACAATGCTATCCTTAAAGTGATCTATAACAAGACAATAGAAAGTGAATTCAGTTAGTGTGGCAGCCTATTGCATACTGTTAGAAAAATGACAAATGAAGAACATGTATTTATAAAATTTGAATAAATGATGCCAAAAATAGGGGAATGGAAGGAGCGAAATAAATGAGGATGATGCATACTATTTAAAATGGAATCCAGCTACAAATAAAAAATATGGGAGTCCCAATGCAACATTCCTTGTAAAACATTGAAGTAACCTACATTAAAGAAATCATCAAAGCCCCAAGGTTTGACAAATCAATAAGAGTATGAAAGATGCTAGATAATAAAAATTAGTTTAAGAAAATTGATGCATAACGAATAAAATTTTCCAATGAACATTAAAATAGAAGGTTGAAAATGTAATACTGGGTATAATCCATTTCCAACTACTTTAGCACCCAACATGCCATACTATTTAAAAGAAACTAGTTAGTGTAGCAACCTATTGCATAATGTTTAAAAGGGAATCCAACTACAAATACAAAATATGTGAGTCGTAATGCAGCATCCCCTGTAAAACATTGAAGCAACCTACATTAAAGAAATAATCAAAGCCACAAGGTTTGAAAAATCAATAAGAGTATGAAAGATGTTGGATAATACAATTTAGTCTCAAAAAATTTGATGCATAATGAGTAATATTTTCCAATAAACATTAAAATAGGAGGTTGAAAAGGTAATACTAGGCACATAATTACCTCCTCATTCTCAACATAATCATCATCCATTTCCAACTACTTCAACACCAAACATGCCAACAATAGACCAGTACAATATGCTACAAAACCAAGCAAGACATGTATAAATATCCAATGTAAGAAACACACAATAGATTGTCTAAGTCCTTATTGTAGCATCAACAAGTAGCAATAAAGATCTAACAAGAAAAAAATTATACAAATCATATCATGTGAAAAAAGAAAGGAATCTAAGTTATAAAGATAAATTAGTCATTCTGGTGTATAAATGCTAAAGGTACAAAATTAAACTGTTTATTTCAGATCACAAAGTCGAAAGATAATTTATTCACTCCATTGCAATATATGTGAACAAGTGTGCACAAATAGATGTGTTTACAGTATGCAAAACAAGTACATCGATGTGAATGAGTACAATTTGTGAAGGGTAATAGTAAAGGGACCCAAGCAA
Organism: Sequoia sempervirens; assembly: GCA_007258455.2. Taxonomy (NCBI): domain Eukaryota; kingdom Viridiplantae; phylum Streptophyta; class Pinopsida; order Cupressales; family Cupressaceae; genus Sequoia; species Sequoia sempervirens. The sequence goes on along the minus strand of VDFB02281492.1, from coordinate 427,888,635 downwards.
GGCATGACCTAATGCCTATGCATTAGATGTTAATGTTCAAAGTTAAATTTCACATTCCCATGCATTAGATGTTATGGTTCAAATCTAAATTGCATATATTAGTGGACTCAATGTGAGTGAATAGGTACGAATAGATGTTTATAAGATGGAAAGAGTGTAGCCTTGTAAATTGTGTTAAATTAGTGGAGAAAATTGAAAAAGGTATACCCAACTTACTGAATATCATACTTTTTCAATCACATTTACTTCTATACAATATGTAAAACATAACTGAGAATAGAAATGTGCACATCAACAAAAAAACACAATATGACCTCAGTTAACATTGGAATTGTATGGCAATCGTATAGTTTCTTCTAATTATGTTACAAAGAAAGAGGGAGATGTATTTATCCCAATCCATTCTACATATGTCCTAACTTATTAGCCAAAAATATACAATAATATACATCTTATATGTTAATTTAGTTGAGGGTATTGAATCTCAATTGTAATTCTAATTCTTTTAATTTTTTAGAAGATGAAAGTATGTTAGAAGTATAACCATCAAGAACAAAATGATTCAATCACACCTACAAACAATTTGTGTCTTCTATAATATAAATTTTAACTTACCATAGCATGATAGTGAATGTAGTAGAAAGCTTTGAAAGAGGCCAAAAGTCTAAGGAAAAAAGTGTAATGTATGTTAGATATGAGGAATCTATAACACAAGTTTAAAGATTACTTGATGAGAGTACAATATATAGGTGAAAAAAGATTTGTAAATATGTAATGTTTTACCGCTATGAGCATAATTGGTAGGGGAGAACTCCATTTTAAACAATAGCTTCAGTAGAAGATGTTGGAAGACCACTTGTATGTTGATTGAACAATTGTTGGAGAAGAACTTTGTGGTGAATGTAATACGCTTATGTTTATATACTTTGTGCTGAAAGGGTTGATCTTGATTGTTATGCAGCTTTGAAGGAGGGCCTACAAATAAAATGTGGTAAGTGAAAATACTAAGTAATAAGAGAACATACCTATTACATTTTTTTCAATGAAAAGAAATTGACTATTTCAAGCGGTTGATGCTAATAGTGCTGACAATTGAGCTTCCTCATTGTTCCTACTTGCAACATAAGGGCTTTGTTGCATGTGTGCGTACCTATCAAATGTGAATACAGGGTGGATACAAAGGCTAAAGAGCTGAGTGACTTTGGAAATTACTATGAACGTCAAGCCTTTCCAGTCAATGTTGCCAATGTAAATGGTGGCCATATCAAGTGCAAACCCTTGTGATTTGTGGATGGTTAAGGCCCATGCCATTTTAAGTGGAATTTGGAACCATCCACCATGACTCATTGGTGTAATAGGGACATCTTTTGGATTTTTTGTATCCTAGGAAGGCCCAATGTAATTCTTGAATTGAACAACAAACAAGGGGAGTTGGGTTGGTTTTTCGCTCTCCTTGTACACTATTTTTTTTACTATGCCACGAGATCCTTTAACAAGGCAAGTATTAGTCCATAGATTCCAAGATAACATAAACTTTTGGTTGACACACAGTAGAATACTTTGTTGGATTCATTCATCATCTGGATTTGAGTTGAAATAGTTCCCTATTTTCTCTACAGTGGCTATGACAAAGGGCTATGCTAGAGACAACAACATGTGCTTATTATAGAGTGAGACTTTTTCATTGGTTTCATAAAGATGCATGGATGATAAGAAAGCAATTTGTTCTATAGATGTTAGTGTCGAGCTTGACCTTGACATTAGAAGTTGCCAATCTACAATAGTAGGTTCATCCTTTATTAAATTGCACAAGAGATCACGAAAATAGAAGTTGAGTTGGATCATCTCCCACTTGGTGAAATATTTTGTTTAGTGTAAAAACTGTTTGAAAGCTCCATCATAGGGTCCCCCCATAGGAAGTAGAAGATTACATAGGAATGTATTTGACTAGTGGTAGCTGCCCAAGGTCTCGAAAGAGCATGATTGAGTGGCCTCCAAAGGGGCTATTGTTGTGTGCTAGGAAATCTTTGTGTAAGCAATAGTCAATGTTTACAAGAAACTTGGTGTCGATGAAGCTAATTTCATCTATTAAAATGTAGTGAACAAAGTGCATTCTCTCTTGGAAGCTTGCTAGTGTCTAGCCTTGCAAGGGAGCCATCTCTTTTATGAGTATGTGAAGTGAAGAATGAATTGTTGATGCTCCAATGTTGAATGTTGCAACACCTATTGGTGCGAGAAGTAATAGTGATATTTTCCCATTTGGAGCAAAACAATTGAGTGCAAACCTGATTTGTTTAATTAGGTGTGGCTTTCTAGTTACTGCAATTTCTTAAACTATTATTTTGAGTGGCAGTTGGTAACTGGTGGAGGATAGGTGTGACAACACTAAATCCAGTGTGTTCTTTTGTTCCAATGAAATTTTGTGTTGGGTATTGATAGGTTGGGTAGGGGACTTGATATGTTTTGTGTTTTGAGTCTACGAAGCTAGATGCTACAGTGAGTTCTATTAGATCCATGGAATGAATATTCCAATTATGGTTAAGGTCTATTTCATGCTTACCTAGAATTTCAAGCTCATCTAGGTGGAGTGGATGGCTTGGGTGGACACTTAACAACACTTGCCATTCAGATTGGTTCCAATGATGTGGGGGTTCTGTATCACTTGAAGGAAATTTTGGGTTTGTATTGGAGGTCGTATCTGGCAGAGTGTGTCACACATTCCATAGATGGTAAGTGCATGCCAACCTCTTCCATTGTGCCACTATTTGAGTTGTGGACTGTGAGCAACTAATCTGCAAGATAGCTTCAAACTCAACACATATTGTTATGGGTTAGTTTAAAAAAAAGAAAATATTGAACCATGTTACCTATGCAAAAAAAGAATACTTAATATATCAAATATATTAAGTGAAAGCATAAGAAAGAAATAATAAAACTCTATCTCATAGTGGACTGATGCTTCTTTGATGTGGAAAGAAGCCCTTTCCCAATCCTTGATAAGCTCCTAGATGATGGATGTGGATTCAAACGACTGATATTGTGGAGAAGATTGTGGAGGAGTAATACAATAGAAGAGGCCTCTATTTATAAGTAAGATGGAGGAATGAAAAACATGGAGGATGTGGGACAAAACATGAGCTAATGAGAATATGCCACTTGTCAAGATGTGAGAGGATGAAGGTTGTGCACATTTTCAACAATGTGCCAAAGAGGGGGAGATTTGAAATTCAAAAGATGGCTTGTTGGAGGGAGAAGAAAGGGTCTTAAATGCCAAGTGGGGGACATGTAAGAGACAATGTAAGAAGAGTTAATCATGCTATTTTGGAGGACAAGACATTTGGGAGGGAGATTTGAAATGGAGGAATATTCCACTTGAGATGCCCTCTTGAATGAAAAAGGAAGATTTAATAAATCAATTAAATTTATTTATTTGCACAAGTTACAAAATCTATAGGATTGGAGTGATTAGGATTAGCATTAATCATGGTTTGATTAATTTAAGTGAAGATTAGATGATTTTTGACTTTTGACTTAGATTTTAGGATTAAAATAAATCAAAATGAGAAGGAAATGATTTTAGATTTAATTAAATAAATATTTGATTTATTTAATCAAAGAGGATGATGTTAGGATCAAATTAAATAAAGTTGATTTATTTAATTAAAGGAGGAATTTAATCAAATAAATTATTTTATTTGATTAATAGATGAATTTGATGCTAATTAGTTAGATTTATATGCATGATGTCAATTTTGCATGTCTACATTTTTCCCCTCTTTGAAGCAATGCACCTATTGTGTTGATTCAAAGAATAGCCTTGCGAAGATCAAAGTCATTTTATTTTTTTTCAGATGGCCCAACAAAAAGAAGTATACTGGTACATTTCCCCCTTGAGAGATCAAGAGAAAAGATTCAATTTGAGGGTTAGTCTCATGTGAAAGAGGTTCAAGATGGACATATGGGTGGTTATGATGATGATGCAAATGAGATGGTTTTAAGATGCTTAGAATAACCAATCTATATTATCCTAAACAACTTAAATGATGATGGAATTCATTTGATATGGATGATGAGATAATGCCTATATTATTATGCAATGGATGTTTTATGCAAATGTATGATTTATGAGATGCTTAGAATAAAAAATTTATATTATAATGATGATCAATATGATATGATATGATGTACAGTATACTGATGGTTTGTGGATGGAGGATGGATGCATTAGTAATGATGATTAACTGTTAGCATGGAGAGAAGAAAGAAGAAATGATACGATGAAAAGAGGATCAACAAGCCAAATTTATTAGAGATGATGGTGAGAGATGGATGATTTTCTTATCAAGAATTGGGACTATAAAATGACTACTTCCCTTATGTTTGATAATAAACATAGGAACGATGCATCAAGGTATAAAGAATTGAGATGGCATCGTACCTAGTGTGATGGACTTTGACTCGAGAAATAGATAAGAGTTTTCTTGTTCACACTTCATATTCAGAAACCTTGCTAGGATGCACCTGACAAAGCAAGTATTCACCAAGTTATATTACAAGAATGTCCAACAAGCACAATAGACAAAAAGGGAATGATCGATGCCCCATTCCTTTCTCTCTAAATTGCTTGGATTAGACATCATCGAGAGGTCATTGGAATGAGTGGAATAAGATAAATCAAAAAGAAAAGATCAAGCACACAAAAAAGTCAATGTTCTTCATACCTCTATCCACAGGGAATTCTTTTGTTTAGGATAAGAACTGAAATGATTTCCAATAGATAATTCCCATTGTAGGAAGGATACATCCTAGGACATGTTAGTGGATGGTGGCACGCCATTTTTTTAAAATCTGAAATGTTTTGCCAAAGATAATGCCCATTGTTGGAATGATACATCCTAGGACATGTTAGTCGATGGTTGAAAGTTGATAGGTTGTTAAAAAGGCTATTCATATAAGGTTGATTGACATGTTTGCAACTAATCAAGAGTTTGATTTTAATTTTGATTTTTTGTTTGAAGTTTTATTTTGCTGATTGTTGTGGTTGTTTCTATTTGTATTTCCAAAGGATGAAGGTGATGATCAATTTATTATGGATGGAATTTTATTGTGGGTGAAAGCGAAATGGGATGAATCATTTTTTTCAAATATTTGGATGTTTTTGGAGTTTTTGAAATTTTATGAATATTTTTTTTTGGATTTTGTGTTGTTTTGAATGTTTTTGTGTTTTTTGAGATTTTATGAATGTTTTTGGATTTTGCTGTTTTTTGAATGTTTTTTGTTTTTGTGTCTCAAGGGCTGATCAAGGATTAGCCTTGCCTATGTTTAAGCTCAAAGACAACATAGTTCAGATTCCATGTTTTTGACGTTTTCTATTCTTTTGACTTGTTTTTGGATTTTGATATGTTTTGAATGTTTTTGGATTTTCATATGATTTTGATGATTTGGATATGGATATGTCTAATGATATCAATGCTCTATTTGGGATTTTTCTGAAAATCAAGCTACAGTTTATTGATGTGATAGATAGATTGATGATGATAACATTTTCGAGGATACACAATGCAAGGATAATGTTAAGCAACACAATTATAGGGAAGGATATCCCAAGATGATGGATTGATTGGATTTGATTGATTAGGATTTTGAAGCTTGATTTGGAACAAAAAAATTTGAATGATTTGATGTGATGTTGAAGCACACATTATATGTGGCTAAAATTGATTGTTTGGATTGATGTTTGATGATAGATGAAGTTTGATGAGGAATATATTCTTTGTCAAAATATTCCATGGGCTAGTGATTTGGATTTTCATCTCACAAATGCTTTGACCTATGTGAATGCTTTGCCAATGTTAGAATCACCACATAAGTTGGAAGATATAGATCAAGGTTATTTCCAAAGCAAGATGTAAATATATGCCCCCAGTGTCAAGTAATGTATGGAATGCCATGGGTGGATGCTTGGATAGGTGTGTGGATGGATGGATATGGTAAGAATGCAAAGGATGCCAAGGATTTTCTTGCAATAAGATAAGGTGTTCAGATAAAGAATGCTCATTTAGATAATGTTTCATGGCTCAGATAACATTGGATAGGATAGGATGAATGAAAAACACCCATGTCAAGATGTTTACTATAAGAAAGTGTAAAGTGTAAACCAAAGTTTCATCAAGATTAAGATAATTTGGAATATGGATGAAAATGGATTGGATAAGATGGATAGAATGTTGGATTTATTATGGATGGGATGAGATACTTCCACCTAAACTGGAGCAGGCAAATGCTTGATTCTACACATGACACCTCTTTTCCATGTTTTCATCATGGTACTTCTCTGAAGTGCCATCGAAGTGATTTTCACTAGAGGATGATTTTTTTCTCTTTAGTATTTTTTAATGCCTTTTCTTCTTTTTTTTGGATTTTTGTATTTTTTGTATTTTTTTGAATTTTTCCAAAAGATTTTAAGCTCATGTTGAATCACCTCATGGTGTTGATGTAGATGCCCTTTTCATAATGTGTCATCGATATCTTTCTTGAAGAATTTTCTTTTCCAAGATACACACACTTGAATACAACTTTTGAGATTCTTGATCGGCTTTGTTGATGGTGGAATTAATTTTATCATTGTGCTCACATCACTATAGAGTGCCCTTTGAATCCTTATGATGAAGGGTACCTGCCAATATCTATTCAATGTGAGAATTGGAGATAATCCCTGGAGGCGTGGATGGTGTTATTTTTTTAGGAATAGATGGATTGGTTGATATTTTGGAACCTTTGATTCTCCAAACATGGGAAGATGAACAATGATGAGTGGATACAAAAGTGTGCATGGAATTAGAACCAACTGCTTGATATACTTTGTACATTGCTTGAGAAGCCTAATTTTTCCTTTGTGGACATCTTCGATGGATAATTTTCCCTTTTTTGTTTTGCTCCATAGTTTCTTTGACCAATGGAGTTTGATAGGGATAATATTTCTTTGTATTCTTTGGTATCCATGTGTATTTGATTTGTCCATTATGCTTCTCAACTTCTCTTTCTTTGATAACTTTCTTTGTGCTTTGATTCAAATATTTATTTTGATATTGGTCCATTTGCATGGATGGGATGATGGGTGGATGAAGATTCGTTACATGGCTAGTTGTAGTATTGACATTAGTTTCACCATAAGGACTCCTTGTGCCCCCTATGTTGATGCTTGCACTAGATAAAGTTTCCCCCAATATTATAGAGGTATCACTGATGTTCTTAGCTGCCTTAATTATCGAATAACCAAGACCTTGATGCTTAGTATTGTCAATAATATGCACTAGTTCTAGGATACCCTATTCATGAAGGCCTAATCCTTTGCCTTGATAATTCATCTGTTGAAACATTTTATTTGCAATAGGATATGATTTACCTTGGACACAAGGTTCTAATCCTTCTTTTTTATGAAGTGGATCTTCAAAGGTGATATATTCTTCATTGCTAAGATAGCTTGCCCTTAAAAAGATAAGTGATCCAAGTTTATAAGTGATAGGATCCCCCATGTGTAGGATAACTTGTTGATTGATATCTTTGGCTTGATCTTGTGGAATATCATATTTTAATGCTTCTTCAAGTGGTGTCAATGATTCACTGTCCTTGTAAAATTCTTCCTTATGATTCATTTTTTATATGTCTTCACAAGATGTTCTTGATTCACAATTTTTATAGAAGCCTTCTTCATGACCGATTTATGATCTGTCTCTAAATTTTTTTGTATCTTGATCATGTGTACAAATGTTAAGAGTAGGAGACTCTTGTTGCTTGTTAATGGTATCAAGAGTATAAGACTCTATTTTTGAATGAAGATCATCTACGTGTCCATCCAAAGAAAAAATCTCATGGGTAGATGGAGGAATATGTGTTATATGGATATGATCATTATTTGCAACATCTTGTATAGATAGGAGAGTGTCCATTAGATCATTGTAGTATATTGGAGATACAAATTCTTGATCTTGAATTATTTTGGAATTGCTTTCAACATGCTTTGGATCAAGTTTTTGACATGGGTCAGTTTCAAAGGATGGATTGCTTATAAAGGGTTCTTGGATGTCATCATTAGACATGGGAAGTGGTTCAATATCCTCTTGATCTTTGGGTGAACTTAGGTCAACTATTGGGATAAAGATCCCTTCAGTATCTGTAACCATGAGGTCAAAGGGTGTAGACATGTGTTGGAAAGGACCATTGCTAGACCTTGGTGAAAGATGTTGATCATGCTTTGGAATAAATTCTTGAGATATTTTATCTAACTTATTAGGTGATGTAGAGAAATTTTCAACATGATCATTGGTCGATGGGTCATGGATTATGTTAATAGGATCAAATAATTCTAACACAAATAGATCACTAAAAAGTGGCTCTTGATCTATGGTGAGTTGGTCATCAGATGAGGTGGAAACATCTTCAATGTGCTCATTAATGGATAGGTCTTAATTTTTTTTTCAAAAATTGTGGTGGAGATATTGTCAATGTTATCGCTAGTGGTTGAATCTTGATCATTTTCCCCAATAGTTATTAATTTTTGACCAATCAGGTCTTGGATGAGATTTTTGAGTCAAATACAATATGATGTTGTGTGTCCCTTTATTTTGTAAAAATCACAAAGGTGCTTCTCGTTGTACCATGGGGGTTTTACCAAGGCTTATTGATAGTTCCCATTGACAGGTATTTTAATGATATTTTCCTACACTAATTGTTGCATGACTGATTCGATTAGTTTCCCAAGTGGTGTGTATTTTTGTTTATTACCCTGTGAGACTTGTGCTTTAAATTCACCTTGTGGTGATTGATTTTGAAGATGTGGTGATTGATCTTTGAGATATGGTGATTGATCTTCGAGATGGGGTGATTGGGTTTGTTGTTGATGTTTTTGATCTTGATATCCAACCTCTTGACATTGGAGATATTGTTCTTGATGTCGTTGTTGACAAAAGTTAATGCTTTGATGACATGGTTTAACCAATGGAAGAGTGTATTTATTTTGGGGTGGAGATGTCTCTTCGCACAATGACTCAAATATTTTGGTAACTATAGCAATTTGATCTCGCAAAATTTGATCTTGACACCCTTGATATAGTTGATTTGGTTTTTGTTCAAGAAGATTTGCAATGCATATTTGTGGTCTTTGCATGGGATCATGGACAGACTAATTCTGGACAATAACTGATTTGAGATGATGTTCAGATTTGGTATTATGGGTTGAAATTGAACATTTTTGTGGTTGGGAATCACATTGCCTTGATTTAGGTAACTTGTATTTTGCATGGTGTTTCCTTGACTTGAATCAATATAAAGAGTTGTTAACATCTTGTTTGGACTTTGAAATTTTTTTGTATGATTCACAAACATATCTATCCCAAATTTCACCAAGTGTGGATTCATGTTTGGTAAAATTGTACTTGGTATACTCACATTTGGAATGTATGGATTTGGTGGGATAATTTTGTTTGTTTGAAGACTCATGCATTGATTGTTCGGATGATAGATTTGTAGGTTTGGTCTTGGATTTAAATCTACCATTAGGAAAGGTGTTCTAAAATTTTGACTGGGCATACTCACATTTGTTGTACCATTGAGGTTTGTAGGAGATAATGATCCCATGTATGAATTGTATAAATGTGAGTTTTGATAAACAATCGACATTGTAAGGCTTTGATGGTTTAGTTCATTTAAATTACTCATAATGTATGAATCAAGTTTGTATTCCATGTTCTTCTTTTTTTTTTACCTTGTTGAAAAAGTGACCTCTAAGGTGTTTAGGACCAATGATGAGATGAAGGATGAAAGGGGTGAATGATATGGGTGTTGAACTTTTAGGAACCTTGGAGGGATATTAGACTTTAGGACTTTTGGATTTGATTTGGATTTGGATTTGGATAATGAAAAAATAGACCCCAATATGTTGGATGTTATCTATGGGATAAACTTTCTCATAAGAGGATAATTTGATTAAGTGTATGGAGAAGGATGTATCTACACACACCTAGCCAAACAAGATGACTCAATTTTTGATTCAAAGGATTTTTCCCATAAGTCTGGCATGAAGGACTTTTTCAAGGTTCTAAAAGTTGTTTGTGGGATGGAGATGATAAATGTTTGGGATGGATGAAGCATTTTATTTGATCCTAATTGAACCTTAGGAGAACCTTTTTTACAAGACCAAGATAGTGATGAACATGATTTTCTCTAAGAGTAGTTCAAACCAAAAGACCAATGTTTGCATGGAAAACCATATGACCAAAAGATACCAAGAATATGTATGGGGTCTAATTGTTTCTTAACTTTGCTTAATGACTTTTTTTTACCAAAAACAAACTCCTGATTTAGATTTTGAAACTAGATGTCCAATGTCCTAATTCTCTTTCATCCCACAAAGTCCATTATGTGGAAATCTAGAAAATCAAGGAAATTTTTTGCTAATGTTGACCTTAGTAGGAGAAAATTGAGATGAAATCCAAATTCTTAGAAGCCTCTAAGGATAGAATCCCAAGGGAAAGTAATAGCATGTGAATTCATTCAAGGATATTTTCTTCTCCTAAAGGGTTTGATATTTGATGCTTATATTGTATGTTTGTTTTCCAATGTTTTTGATCAAGCAATGTGTTTTGATTTCAAGAACAATCACAACCCTATGGATATTTCAAACAATATTTGTTGATTCCCCACTTGGACAAGTCTAGCTATGCCTACTTTTAGTGAATGGTTAGATGCTTGGCCACACAGGCTCCCCATTATAGTGCACTCACTTCTCACATCAACTAAGCACCAGTACCCATGAATCTACCATGGCATACTTTCCATTTCTACTAAAAGCTATAAAATAATGGGGCAGCTTCAAAACAACCATTCTTGCACCAACAAATAGATCGATGTTTTATTCCTTTTCATCAAGGGGTTTTAATGTGGGAATTCCATTCATGGGGGATCATCCATTTAGTGAGAGACCATTGCTTCCCTTCTCATCGGAATAATCCTCATGATAATTTTCTTTCCTCAAGTACCCACACTTATATCCCAGGTGGAAGTCACTTGGCTTTAGCGTGTTCCAAGTTGGGTCATTCCCTTGGGTAATTACTTTTTCCCACAAGGTAGGCCCTCTAAGATAAAAAAAAGTGAGTAAACATATCCATAGTTCGATCAATATTTGTTGAGAAAGAAAGAGAGAACACATTCAATATGTTTCAGTCACACTCCTAAGATTTATCAATTTTAAACCCAAATCGAAATGTGGAGGAAATATTTTTGAAAAATTAATATCAAAAAAATACTTTTGACTTCCAAGATCACCATTAGGCACGAGAGAAGAGCATACACCCTTTAAAATATATTACTTTGTACAAAAGATTGCAAAGAACAAAATAAACATGCTCATTTTATCCTTAAAGAAAAAGTGGATTCTTTCCAAGCACTAAGATAAAATGTGAAGTTTGTTTGTTCAATTTTTAGCCCAGAAAGCAATGTCTAATAAAGAATGGATGTTAAGAAGTGATCATTCACCAAATCTAGTAGTTCGCTAATTCTGCACTCGAAGAAAACACTAGTATTAGTGGAGAGAAACAACAAGATTAATATTGAACAACAATATGATATTGAATAGAGAAAAAAATAATTAAGACAACAAACCCCAATGATCTTTACTGATTTCAAGATTTTTCTCTAAAGCATTTCCATGACAACAAACACCAATGACCTTGCATTCATCACCCTAATAATAACACAATCTGCATATACAGAAAAATGTGTAATATGTATCTATCATTAATGTCGCAGCTTACTGGGTCATCATCCTGCTAATAAACATGTATATATCCTCTTTGTTCACAAAATCCTATCAAATTCTATTAAAACTAGTCAAAAATGAATAAAATGACTCTAGGCACAAGGTTGGTGTTCTGACTTTGTCATGTTGTATTCACTCCCATTGAGTGCCATCAGAGATTGTATGAAATTATGAGGACTTACTTCCACATTGAACATCAGAACTTTTTGCTGATAATAAAGTTGAGTTACACTTAGTAATAAATGGAACACTTGGAAAATATCACCACCTACCAATTAAATTAATCTATAAAAAAGAGTGGTAGGTGATGCATGAGTTAACAAAAGTAATTATCACTATTTTAGGAATTCAAGCATACAAAATATAGTTGATTGGAAGTACACTTAGTGGTGAGAAATTATATACTAACTAAATTCAATCTTTATGGAGTACATTGCACCCACACAATAAAAATTAGGTTGAGTAAAATTTGAGAGAATAATGTAGAAGTCGTGTATGACAAAGCAAATTATGCAGTTTAAGAGCATAGGTTAGTATCAATTTCAAAATAAAGTGGGTGCCAAAATGTATCTATAATAGATCAATTTCAAAATAAAGTTAAATGTAGAAGTTGATCCTCTTCCATGGCGTCAATGGTAGCGGCTAGAAGTTGAGGGCACGCGAACTATTTGACAGAATGCCTCAGAGAAACGTGGTCGCATGGAATACAATACTTGCAGGATGTGTACAAAATGGATTTGTGGAAAAATATTTATAAACCTTCAAGCAAATGTAATTGGCCTTTCGTTAAATTCTAGACCATGCCAATTCAAATTCAAAGACAACAACTAAGATGCTGCCACAGTTGTCTTTCAAGAAATTTACTCAAACCTGAATTTTATTTGTCTACGCGCACAGAAGAAAAAAAAAATCATAGAAAAGACTTCATTATGTGGACATAAAAGGAAGTATAAAGAAAGCATTCATAGAAAAAAGCGTAGAAAAGATTTCATTATGTGGGCATAAAAGGAACATGAAAGACTTTGCTCAAATATCAGCAAAAAGGGTTAGCCTCGCAACTTCCCACCAAGCTCAACATGTTACACTACTGTCATCCTCTGTAATTAAAATAATTGACATATGATGAGTGGCAGGTCTCGAACTCGGGTTTTTTATAAAAATGTACTAAATTAATTGGATTTTGATGTATTGTGATTATAGAGGGCATCATAGCTGAATGGACTAAGAATTTCCAACAGAAACCAAGTTGCAGCAACAAAAAAAATGGAAAACTCCTTCCATTGGCTCCCTTGCATTTACAATCTTTGTCGTTATCGTAAGTTTTAATTTCCTTAAATTTAGCAATTAAAGGTAAAAGTGATTTCCAAATTTCACATGGTTAATGAAGTGTATGCAGGTTCTACTAGAAACACTAGAGATGGTGTAGGATGTGATTGAGAAGCATTTGTCGATAGAGGTGGAGATAGTTTAGCCTGTGACTAAGTTTTCCAATCTAGGCACCTAGCTTTAATTATTTTGTGTATTGTGTGGTAGTGGTATGAAAAATGGATTCTTTATACAGGTGGATATAATGATGGCGTTGGATGATAATTTCAAGATATCCATAGAAGAGGGAGGAGTAGAGAACATTTCTACTATTCAAGACATAGCCGACCTCATCAAGAAGGTCAAGTTTGAGGGGGCTTAATCTAAGTTGAAATCAATAGACTTGTTATTCTGAAATATGCAATTTGAACAACAATATTGAAATAAAAGCAATAAAATAAAGTGATTAAAACCCATGCGATTAAAGCAATATTGAAATCAATTGTGGCATAACATTTGGTCAGTTTCATTTGAAAACTCATGCTCAAGAGGATCATCTTTCAATGCCTAGTCTCAAGATTGGCTGCTCATCTAGTCTCCGTAATCAAATACCTTTAGCTTCTTCCCCTAATCAATGTTAGTACAATATAGACTTAAAACACATAGAAGGTTCCCTGGACAATGATAACCGTCATACCCAATATGTGATACATAGAGGATCAAATACATTAACACAAATAACAAAAAGAAAAACAACATTTAAATAAGAGAGCTCATGTATAGCATAAAATATTTAAAATGTACTTAATGTGAGCACTAAATTCCTTACTTCTAGCACCATTTTGTGAGCACCTAATCTGCAACATAGCTTCAAACTCAACACATATTGTTATGGGTTAGTTTAAAAACCAGCAAAATAAATACTCCTATGAAATATTGAACCATGCTACCTATTCAAGAAAAGAAGTAAGATATCAAATATATTAAGTGAAATCATATGAAAGAAAGAATCAAATTCTATCTCATAGTGGATTGGTGCTTCTTTGATGTGGAAAGAAGCCCTTTCCCAATCCTTGATAAGCTCCTAGATGATGGATGTGGATTCAAATGACTGAGATTGTGGAGAATATTGTGGAGGAGTAATACAATAGAGGAGGCCTCTATTTATAAGAAAGTAAGATGGAGGAATGCAAAACATGGAGGATGTGGGACAAAACATGAGCCAATGGCAAGATTCCACTTGTCAAGATTTGAGAGGATGAAGGTTGTGCACATTTTGATCAATGTTCCAAAGAGGGGGAGATTTGAAATTCAAAAGATGGCTTGTTGGAGGGAGAAGAAAGAGTCTTAAATGCCAAGTGGGGAACATGTAAGAGATAATGTAAGAGGAGTTAATGTTATATTGGAGGGCATGACATTTGGGAGGGAGATTTGAAATTGAGGAATATTCCACTTGAGATGCCCTCTTGAATGAAAAAGTAAGATTTAATAAATCAAGTAAATTGATTTAATTGCACAAGTTGCAAAATCTAGAGGATTGGAGTGATTAGGATTAGGATTAATCATGGTTTGATTAATTTAAGTGAATATTAGGTGATTTTTTACTTTTGACTTAGATTTTAGGATTAAAATAAATCAAAATGAGAAGAAAATGATTTTAGATTTACTTAAATAAAGATTTGATTTATTTAATCAAAGAGGATGATGTTAGGATCAAATTAAATAAAGTTTATTTATTTAATTAAAGGAGGAATTTAATAAAATAAATTTCTTTATTTGATTAACAGACAAATTTGATGCTAATTAGTTAGATTTAGATGCATGATGTCAATTTTGCATGTCTACATGTACGAATCAAGATCAACTAGAATGTTACGAAAAGGTTTGTAGAGAACCAGTTCATTCCAACATAAGTCATTTAAACTTGGGTCGTCCTTTGGAGGAATACTTGTGAAACAGGGGGAGACTCAAACAATTTCTTGAGAAGAACACTCTCTCCAATGGTTTAATTTATGGGATGTTTTGGAGCTCCACTTCTGAGTGACTTCAATAAGTGGCAGTGCGTCAAAAAAATAAGATGTTCCACGTATGCATCAATGTAGTTTGTGTGTGCTAATAAAAATGTGGCTAAGAGTGGAACACGTTGATAGTTTTTCTAGTTTACATTTAGAGAAAAAAATGTTCAACTACACAAGTAGAACAATACTTTTAGTAAAAGGTGGCAACTTTCTTGGGCACTAATATCATGATCAACAAGGTTGTCAACAAGCGTTTTCCTAAAATCTATTGGTGTTAGCTTTTCAAGATTATAGGCTGTCAAAATATAGGAAAGCCTTACATGATATGTTTTAGATTTGGTTTCTTCTTTACCTGCATACTTTTCTATATATTTGAGCATTGCATCTATTGAGAGAATGTCCTAGAAATCTACATTTTCATTCCAAATAGAGAGGATGGTGGGGTTGTGAAGATTCACTCGGTCATCATTACGAGCAGGGGTGTGCTTTTGGTTGGCCACTCTTATTTGAGAGTGTTGAAATTTCTTGCATGGTCCAAGGGGCTTTGTAGCCATATTCAATTGTAAATCCTTTTCGTCACAAACATGTTCGCAAGGTATAATGTGTATGGCACTAAACATAGTCGATCAGTTTGTTGTAGTCATGTGAAGGGGTGGAAAACATAATCATTCTTGTATCTATTAAGTAGGGGATATCTAAGGAAGATTGGGGATTTATTTCATTTGAGTTTTGGTGGGGACGTGAGTTCTAAGTACAAACATAATTTTCAATGTCGTCAATTGTATTTTGTACTGATGCAATATTATTCTAGTATAGTTTTGAAATATCAGGTGCATCTTTGAGCCAAAGGAAATTGTGGACATGTGAAGATCCATAGTGTTGCCATTCATACCTGGACATAGGAGATGTTAGTGAGAAAATGATGTACAAAAGAAGTAAATTTAAATGTTGTTGGTGTATGCTTACCTATACCAGTAGTCATTTGTGTAAAGAATCTTCTCTAGAACCTCCTCACAAAATGTAATAAATCTATGATGTATGTAAACTACAGTGAGGTGTGGGTTTTGCACTATATTTTGGATCCTCCACTGAGCAACTACAGTAGGATTTGTTGGTGTGGGGGATGGAATGGCATTGTGTAAATATGGCCACTTAGTATCTGTTGCACTGAGGGTGAAGAATATAGTTGGACAACCAACCTGAATAACCATGTTTGATAGCTCCCTCCTACTATGAGTCCAGAAGGGACATGTACCATAGATTTTTGAGCCGAACTGCATAACCTAGTTTGCAAGGTGTTCATTGAGGAGGTCCTTGAGTCTTTGGTACAAGTCAAGTATTTTTTTGGCAGTCTACTTTGCAAGTGTTTCTGAATGAATACGGAAGTTGTGGTCTAGCTACGGTGACACATAAGAATATTAAGGATGAAGTATGTAAATTGTGGTTGTTGGCCAAACCTATTATCATGGTATCTAATAAGATGGAGATCATATTCATGTATCTTGACCTCTTTCATAGCTTTTTGGTTGAATGTAGCTCTTCCCATTGGAAACAATGTCAAAAATGCCATAACAAACAATCCTTTAGTGGTGTATTCATTGAGGGGCATAAGAGAAACTGGTGTCCAATCAATTGTAGGGGGCAGGCGTCCTTCCCTTAACTACAAAAACACTCACAATTCTTAAACTTTTGTGCATGCGGGGGGAAAGTTTCCATAAATGATTTTGTTGCTTTCAAATTATCTTGTAATTGTTCTTCGATTGTATTATCTATTTCCATGAAACTAAAATCAGGGGGGTCTGAAGTTGAGGTTGTTTCATTTAGAAGGTCGGAGATGTTAGTGGAGGCTATAGGAAAGCATAAGAGGGCAGCCTCATCTAATTGGACATATTTTTAGTAACAGTCATTACAGATCTTAAATTCCAAAGCCTTGCGAAAATGTGATCAACAAACATAGAAACTATACTATTGGGATTCAACATTTTTTTATTTACTATGAGTATATCCAAATCTTGTATATGATGTGGCAAGTAATTTGCAATTACTGTAATATCCTAATGAAAAAAAATAGTGTGGTCACTATATTTTAGTTGCCCCCCTTTTGCATAAGTAACTTGGAGGATAGGTCTAACTCTTGATATGAGCATCTCCTTAATCTGAGATAGGCATTGTAAACTAGCAAGCTGCTCTCCAAGGTCCATGTTGTTCCACTTTGAGAAGCCATTGCCATTTTTGTCTGAAATGCATCTTGAGCAAGCACTACTACCATTTAGTAGCCTAGTTTTTATTCCTAGATATCGTTCCATGCATACTTTGCATGTTGAAATGTTTGATAGCTTGTCCAACTTTGCACAGAAGGAATTCCTAGTGAGGTAATAGTTTTGCAGGAAATAGTGGAGGATAGTGGTTTTGGGAGGTTGAACTAGGGTGTAATGTAGACTGCATTTTGAGTGTGGGTGGTTGCAATGGGGAGGGGTTATTTGAAAGGAAATGTGGGGATATGGAGGACCTTGCAAGGTGATTGTGATGGTTTTCTCTTCTTTGTTTATTAATAGACTCCTTATTTTCCTGGCACCTTAAATGTTGCAAATGATTACGACAAGATTGTTATCCTTCCATACTTTTAGCTAGGGTTTCCATGATAGGGGTTGTTGAGGAACAAAGAAATTCAATATTAATTTACAGTACAATTCCTGAAAAAGTAGAAAGAAGTGGTAAAAATTAGGTGTGTAAAAGCAAAAAATCATATTTTATTTGAATACTTTATGTGTAAAATAAAGAAATCATATTTTGAGAAAAGTGCACAAGATAACTTTGTGGTATTAAAAAAGAATTTTTATACATTTTATTTATAATCAAGTACAAACACATGGTTACATTCGGTGGTATTTAAAAAATGGCATCCAAGAACTTGATCCAACACGTGTTTAGCAACATCAGGATTTGCCAGAAGTAGTTGAAAATTTTCAGCTAATACACAAAACAAGCCATTTATGGGTCCTTTTAATGCAATGGCTTTAAGAAGAGCTTCTGTTCCATCCTCCAAATCCACATTTACCATGTAGTTAAAATCACAACGAGGGAGATCACTAGAACACTTTGGTCAATGAAAGCTATTGGGGCTATTTTGTACAACCTTCTTCTTACATTTCTTATTGCCTGCCATAAGAGGACAAGAGAGGTAATAAAATTTATCCAAGTGGAATTTCGATGCACTTGCTTTTACACAAACATTTCTTTTTTTTAGGAGAGTTTGTACTAGTGATCGATGTGATGTCAACTAGATTTGAAAACTTGTTGGAAAAAAGATGATCTACTGAGAGGGAAATGAAAGGCATCTCATTCCCTATAGTGGCATACCAGTCATGCAATGTTGAGGCTTCTAACAATTTTGGATTTATTACAATTTTAGTTGCAAATATAGTATCAAGAGATTTTCCACGCCAGAGGTTATACATCCAGATTTGATCAAAATAATTGGAGGGTTTGGTAGAAGAGGAAAACTAGATAATTCATTTCCTTCAAATTTACAATGATGACCCCAAAGTGTAAGATCAATTTTCAAGCATGACATGCCTATGATTGTTGTAGTACACTTGACTATTTCAGTTCCATCTCTCTTATGAATGGTTGATGTAGGGGAGACAGATTAAAGTATTCCAAGAACATCAACAAGGGAATTAATAGGTAGCAATAGTAGGGAATCAATGCTCTTGATATGCAATCTATCCATGGGAATTGTAGAAGCTACACATGGTGAAGGAGTTCTAGTTGATGATTTCTGTACAAAAATTTCAAATGGGTTTGTTGAGCTGTTGTATTTTTTATTAGCAAATTCTATACATGACCATTATAGATAATGTATAGACTACTATAGTGCACCACATTATAGAACTCATCAACAAGTTCATTGAAGCATGTGACATGGATTTTAGAGCTTTCTTTGTCAATGAGGTTGAAGCCAAAAACTTTCCCTTCTCAGTCAACCTTGTGAAACTCATGGATTGGAGTCTTTGTTAATGCTCTACCATCAATGGACCAACACTTATATTATGGGGTCAAATTTTTTATGAGAATTATTTTAGAAGGGGCTATGGTTAGTTGTTGGGTAGAGATTACATCTTGGTGTAAAGCAACTGAGGCCTAGGAGCTAGTAGATGGAAAATGACATGTAACCTATAGAAGAAGAGTTGGAGTACCAATGAGTGGTGCTTAATTTGAGACCATTTCAAGATTATTGATAATTATAGCCCTACAATCAAACATCATAAATGATTTAGGAAAATCAAATCAATAAATGATAGTACTAAATTCCAAAATAAAGTGTAAATGGACATGTGTGTTTTTTTTTAACACCTTAGATGTATATTCTTTATGGAAGGCAATAGACCCGGTGACCATTGCTTCTTCAAAAAAAAAATTGTTCAATTGGCTAGGAAGAAAATTTGGATGGGTGTGGAAACCATCAGAGAGTTGAACCTAGTATTTAACATCTGTTGAATGAGCATGTTGTATACGGTCTATGGATGTAACTTGTAGTGTAGGGTCAAGATCAAACATGCCTACAAGAATTCCTTCAATGGAATTTGGAGTTAGAGTGGCCATTTGGGAGGTGAGAGAAAGTTCAATTTTTGTTCCTACAAGAAAGTTGTGAGTGTTAGAATTGTCTATTATGAAAAGTAAAATATAGGTGTTTCTTAACTATATGATTGTTGTTAATGGGGAAAACCACAATGGAAAGGTAAAGAAGGGAACCGTAGCCTTCATACTATATGGTCACATTGTTTATGTAGATTTTTATCAAACCAATGGTTTGTGAATGAGGTAAATTTGATGCAATCTATATAGTATAACACTTTGTTGTATTTTTGTATTTGAAAACAATATTTATTAACATATTAGGTGTTTAGTTTTTAAGACTTACAAATACCTACAACTTTCATATGGAAACAAGCATCTAAGAATTTAGTAAAGTTTAATTTGAAAGAATGAAAATTGGAAAAACACCATTTATTAGCATGGTGAACAAATATATTTATAATATCAAATCTCTTCCCAGAAAATAAAAATACACAAAAAATTTGTTGCTTTTTCTTGTTTGTGACAGTATTAGAGTCAACTATAGAAGTCTATCTTGTTTCTTTACAATGGATCCATAAGTAGGAATAACGTAGGCACAACAAAAAAGACTTAGAATGAACTATAGGTTGTCAAGGTAAATCTGGAATGCAACAATTATCATGTGTGTTGTAGTAGTATTATAGTGTTGATCATATTTAAGCTCCCTTAGAAAATTGCACAAACCCTCTAGTTTTGTACAGCTGGATTGGTAAGTTGACATTGAGGCTTGAAGCATCTCGACATCCAATTCTTCAATAGGAATTGTTGTCTGACATGAAAGTTTGAGTTTTTCAACAATGTCGTGGCAACTATTAGATATAGTTGCAACAAGATGTTGGATAGTTGTGTGAAGAGAGTCAAGTTTATTAATAGTAGACGATGAATCAGATACTACCAGTGTTGGATGTACTACCATGGAGGGGCTTGGTTGTATAGGAGTATTTGCATTTGTAGGCATGACCTGGCATGAGTGGATAAAATATACATATAAGTAGAAGTGCAACATAGGAATTTAAAGATGTAAATGAGTGAGGAAAACATGGGAATTAATTACAATGGAATTAACAAATTACAAGAACTATGTTCTATATGTTTCACTTTACAAACATTAGATCAATCAAACGTGTGAAACACATGTTTCAATTAAATATAAAGCAATTTTTTCGTAAAATGTAGACTATATTTGAAATTGGTAGTACAAAAAAATTATTATATGATGATGTACCTTGGTTTCTAGGCTAAGGCTAGTTTATTTGGCTAGTTTATAGGCCAAGGACAAAATTTGGTGTGAAATCCATAGTATATCTAATTTCAATTTGAAACATAAAATAAGTAGTTTATATGTATCTTTTAAAGAAATACATTCTTTCAATAACAATAAATGTGGTGTTGTAGTAGCAAAAACTAACAACAAAATGGAAACGTAAATAACTATACTTCTCTCTTGAGAGCAACAGGATCTAGATACCAATATATTCTTAGTGTATACCATTTACAAATCACAAAAAATATTACCATACAAATAGTACACACAAATAATAGTTTCTATATTCACTTAAAAAAATTCAAAAACCTCTAAAAGGCATCTTAAACTGAGAAAACCAAAGTACGTATGTGATTTACTCTTTTCAGACACTTTTGATAATGCTTTCTTGTTGCGCTTTGTGAGACACTGCAAACAAACAAATGAGATCATGTTAAATCACACAACATCTATTCAAATTTAAACTAAAGAAATGCACATTTTAGGTTGCACATCTCCCTATCACCATAAAAATGCTAGTTTGAGCTACATATCAATTTATCAAGGCATCAGTTTTGAATAAAAAATATACTCATAATTTACAATAGAACTAAAATTCATACACAAATATTTGAAAATATTCATTTAACTAGAAAACATCTACTATGCTGCTTATTTGGGAAGTAATATTTAACCCATACCTTGGCATGAAAGTTTATATTATCAAAACTAGAGTATTGCAGGGATATTGGATTTATAGTACTATAATACCCTGGTTGATAGTTGTCTAAACATTAAAAACCTTACCATATTTATATTTTTGAGGTCTTTAATTCTTTTTCAGTTATTTTTTCTCTTGAGTCCTATGCTCTTTTTCAATAAAAATGTAAATGTCACTTGCAAATCTATTGTATAATAGTCCCATTTATAATGTGAATGGGTAGTTATTACACTATAACTAAAAATGTATTTACATGATGCAAAACCATAAATAATCTATTAAAATGTCAATATTATTACATTTGTTATGTAAAATGAATTGTAGTTTTATATCCTAATTTTAGGGGACAGGTCCAAAATATAATATTGAAGTTCTATTTTCCCAGCATTAAAACTATGAAGGCCAAAAACCAATAGTTTAGCTGGTATGCTTTGCAGTGCCTTATATGAGTATATTGATATTAGATTTGCATTTTATTCAAATCTTTCACATGACTGTAGAATAGTTGTATGGAATTTTTTTGTTTGTGTAAGATATCTTTATAATTGCTACTAAACTCTTTTCGAATAGGCAAAAAAAGACCAATGATAAAATAATTCAGAGTTTCTTCTTGTGTATAAAACCTCTCCCCCATGAATAAAATTTAGTAATTAGTCCTATGATGTAGTTTCGTGCACATCTTATTTCTACACATGTAAAGAGCAAGCCCATGCATGTTTATCTCATTGATCTAGATATACAACATTACATTGGAAATTCAAAAGAAAATTCACATACAAGTTTCAGAATCATCAGTGGAAAAGATAGGAAACCAAAAAGATTTAAATTTTAAAAGGAAGCAGTATGGGACTTGCATACGTGCAGATTCTATAAAGAAAAACAATGTTGATATGACCCCATTAGTAGTGCTAGGTTTCTAGAAACTATTAGAAGAAAATTAATGTTCAGTAATTATAATATATTAGGTTTCTATCCTATTCAAAACTCTCTTGACATGAATTTTGAAATTTTCAACTATGTAGATTAATATTTAAATGTGTGGTATTTTATTTGAAAGATAGAAATTGTAAAATGTGACGTGTCAAATTATTTAAATAATTGAAATAATGCATATATATGTTATTGTCAATTCATTATAATTATCACAATAATATTTGGAATTACAAATTGATTTAATTTACTTCAAGTTATAAATTCAAATTAGTATACAGTATTAAAATTGTAATAGAGTTATTGTAGTATATTTGGCAAAGTAATGCAGAGTAATTCTTCTATAAGTATTATAAACATAAATCAAACCAAGATGTCTATCACTTATTCAACACACAATCATTTAAAAATTTAATCATTTGTGTCACCCCAATCCCTTGCCTCTTAAAATATGGTCTTTAAAGTACAAGAACTAGTATAATGGCACAAAATTGTAAAAGTATATTTAAAATTTGTAAGATCTTATCTCTATTGTCAACTTTGTGAAAATAGCTCTACCAACCATTGCATTTACACCTTCAACAATAGCTATTATATATTCAATAACTATCAGAGAAAATAGCCTTAAGAACTAGGAAAACAAAATAAACAAAAAAATTAAACTACCAAATGAACATAAAAAATTATTTTGTTTACAGGTTTTAAAATATTCAATCTAAAACCTTAGGAATAAAATTTAAAATGTAAGGATACATTTACTGTCTCTCAGGGAACTCAAATGGCATAGACATAAACTGGAAGAGGGAGATAGATGGAGCATGGTTTGCTATCTTGGAGAGCTTAAGCAAAGGAATTATAAACAAAGAGAAAAATATAGAGTATAGGCATAGTGGAATTGCAAAGAATTTTTGTGTTGACTTTCTCAAAGGAAATATTCTTGGGCAACGGTCTAGTTGTCATTCTATCGGGGTTGTTTGCTAATACCCTCGCTGACGCTCTAGGTTTTGGTCTAGTTTCACCTTTTGATGTTGTAGCCTGCTTCCTAGCTCTAGGTATGGCCATTATATTCTCCACATACTCAGAGAACTATGGAGATCCCTTAGAGAGAAAGGATTTACTTACTTAATTTAAGGGTGTTGCCTTGGCCATTGCTTCAGGAAATTTGTTATACTTATCTTCATTTTCAAATATCTTCCTTCTATTGAATTATGTGAAGGAGATAAGCTTTGTCCTTTATTGATCACTTTTAATGGTTTTGTAGAGTAGATGAGAAGATTGCACTTTTGGGAGCTATTCAATCATTATTTGAAGGTTCAATGTACACATTTGTGTTTCTTTGGACTCCTACTTTGAGCCCAAATGAGCAGGATATTCCTCATGGGTTCATATTTGCAATGTTTATGTTGGATTCAATGATGGGAAGTTCCTTGGCCTCTATACTTATGGCTCGTTCAACAATTAAGGTGGAAAGCTACATGCAGATTATATTCATTATCTCTAGAGCAACCTTACTTCTTCCTATTGCAACAATTGTATGCCATTTCTTTACCTCTATTGATGTCTCTTTTTGTTTTTTCTTTATGATAACACACTAGCATCTATGATATTTAAGATCTTGTCGTATTCTTGCTTCAAATAGTTCTCCATAGAGCCTAGCAAAAAAAAATGTGGGAGCATTACACGAGGATAACTCCAACTTCTTGGATTTTGTGTGTTTGAGGGTCGTGTAGGAATATTTTGGTCTTCAATTATCAAAATGTGATCACAATATATTCATGAGGAGTCTTGGAGCACAATAATGAAATTTTTCCACATGCCTTTCAATATTTTCATGTGTGTTGTTCTTTATAATGTAAGCTCACATGATCTTATTATTTTACTCTTACTTAAATAGATTAGAACTCATATTTCACAAATTTTACTCACTTTTTTTTTTTTTGAAAGGTCAAGCAATTACTTGTTAGCTAAGACAACAAGGTGAATATTTTAGAGAATGCAAAGGATCTTATCTTATTGGAAAATATATGGGCTCTTAAGCTCTAGATAATGAATGAATTCATGTGCAAACAAAACATGAACCTCCTTTTAATGGAGCATGATTAACTTCCTCATTCAAAGGGTTTGTTTTAGTTGAGTTTAGATCCCTATAAGAAGGTACATTGTTGTTTTCAATCTACAGCTTCATAGAAAAATAAATTGTTGTTTGAAGCATCATTTTTACCACTTGAACTCATGTACACCAAAAAATTAAGCTTGTCTAGATCATTGGTGTGGATAAAATAAAGTTGAAATTTTTACTATGCTATGTGCTTTGTTTAAATCTAAATAACACTATAAACTTTGCATCTCTATGATTAGTGATTGAATGGTTGAATCAATTTTTCAGTGTGTTTGGTATTCAGTGGTGGGATACATATGATTGATTGCCTGATAAGGCACTCTTCCTAGGACTAGATTACTATGTCTAACTATAGATTCTATGAAAAGTTATTTCAACTTAATCAAAAGTTATTTCATGTTAGCATTTATAGATTTGATATAATTCCATTTGAAAATGACATAAATGAGCATACATTCATAATATTTTAATGGACAAATTTTAGAATAACCTTGTGCGGCATGTATTTTGTGTTGTTGGGTTATTTAATTGTTAGTTTCTAGAAGTCTCCTCTTTTATTTGTGTTGTCAAATAAAGTTTGCACCCTTGCTAAGCTATTAACTGTAGCAACCTATTGACACATGGGAACACTTCAAGGTTGTGGGTGATGTAGGAATGAAGTGGACCTCCAGATTATGGGCTGGTTCCCCTTAAGATAACTTGAGAAAAGCTAAAAAATGATAAGGAAAAGAGTAAGAAGGATATACTTGAAATTTGAAACCTATCACTAGTAGATGATACACCAAAGACAAAAGATATGAAAATACTGTAGAAACTTCACAAAAAATATCAATAGAGCTAAACAATCTCACAACATCGAGACTTGTGCTCATAAAAGCGAGTCTATGTAAGGTTCTGATTGTTCTAATGCTTAACACAAGGAAGAAAAAATGTTTTCACAGATATAAATGCAATAGAAAGAGATCACTAACATAAACCTGCACTATGCCGGTATTGGCATGGTGTAATGGTTTATAGGTGGCATTGTTGTTCTTGCCACCAAGGTTCAAACCCCGTTGGGGTGGTATTGTTGAATGGTTGTATCCGGTTCATCGCTCTAGTCAAAAGCGTTTACCCCTTGAATAAAAAAACATAAACCCGCACTATGACATAATATTCTTTGCATCTAGTATTGAAGGAATCTGATAAAATAGAGGATTACACAGGATTTTATCATGCAACTCACAAGCAATACTAAAAAAACATAGAAAATTGGTGAAGGAAATGACTTTCTATTGAGAAAAAAAAAAGGTCTTTGTGTTACAGATCTATAGTATTCATACAAAAAATGAGATACAAAGTCTAGATAATGCTTTTTTGGGTAGTCTCTCCACTAAGAACTCCTTACAAAGAGGAAAAAATGCCATATATACAACCAAAAAACCAAGAGTGTTGGCCCTTGCCTTAGGGTTTACTAAATGAGTCGGTGCCTAGACACGTCAGCTGTAGAAGTATTTTGGAATGAAGTCAAGGAGGCATTCAATGTGCATCCCCTGCTCATGTTGGTGAAAGCTCGCTCCTGGGCATGTCCTTCAGATTTTTTTACAATGACCACATTAACTCGTAGGCCTCGTATCCACCCTTGAGACTTTGCTAGAGCCGCTTTGAATTCTCTATGGCATGGTCATTAATGTCGACCCACTTTAGCAAGCCGACATCCCAGCTGTTATTGTGACTCGCGACCTCTTTGGCTTTCCTCTTGCCCTAAATCTTTCTACAATTTGAACCCCTTTGAGAAGCAGCATCAAATTAACCCTGTTGGATCCAAACACCATTGCCTCACCGAGCCAATCCATGCCATGCACACTCTGTCGATCTTTCTTTACAGGGGGAGTCGATCAGTCAAACTACCCATGATTTTCCCTAGCGCCTTGTGATTGGTTGGACTTGTGCCACGTAGATTCCAAAATGATCAAATGATTACTTCATCAAAATCACATGTCGGTGAGACACTAGTCATGTCTCCCTGATGCAATTATGTCATTTAGTAGCTATCTGCATAGCAATCGTTATCGGCTAGAGGCCGTGATAAGCTCCTATTGGTCCTACCGATATTCCCCTCTATTGCTAAGTTCATCGCTATCGGCGAGACTTCTCTTAGTCTACCATACCTTATGTTGAAGACAACCTCTCTTGGCAAGACCACCTTCATTGTTTCCTGAGCTCGAATCCTTCAGCGGAGTCGAAGTCGGGATGAGAACCAAAACAGGACCAGAGTTAGAATGGGGGAAAAACCAAAGAGTCCACCGAATCAGAACCAGAAATAAATCTAGACCTAAAACTTTTTTGAAGTTTCAAGTTTGGATTCTATTCTGATCCGGCCTCTGACAAAACAAGGCATGAAGTGAGAAAGAAAAACAAAAGCACAAGGAATATCAAAGAGGAGAAGACATCCCTCAATCCCTGCCTATGCAAAAGGAAAAGAAAAAGAAGAACAAGTGGAGTCGGGGCTGGGACCGGAACAAAAACTAGAAATTCAAAAAAGTTCCCTGGCTTGGTTTTGGTCCACGTCTTGGGTCCGAAAAAATAAAGGAAACGTCAAAACAAAAAAAAATCAAGGTGGGATTAGAACCACAACTGATCCTAGGTAAAAAAATAGAGGGGCGTGGGTGGAAACAAATCTGACACTAAAAATTTCATCAAGTTTCAACCTCAAACTTCATCCTGATCCCACCTCCAATATCATACAAAGACAACGAAAAAGGGACGAAAAAGGAAGAAAAAAGAAGGGGACAAAACACCCCACGACCAAAGAACAAAGAACAAAGGCAAGACAATAAACAAGCCCAGCTGAAGCGGAACTAAGACAGTACTAGAAACTGGAACTTTAGAAAAGTTCCAAAGTTCAATTCAGTTTTGGTTTCGCCCCCAAGAAAACAAAAGAAAAAAAAATAGAAAAGGGGGAAAACAAGGCAAAAACATAAGATGAAGACCCTTAATAAAAACCGAAACTCGCACGCTAGGCTCAACCCTTACGGGAGCCCCATTTAATCCACATGTAGAATTCTAAAACATGATTTTCCCCCGTAGCTGCGCAAGAAGCAAAAAAGTTAGAAAAAATGTAACCCTGATGCAAATGTTCCTCCTTTGGTCTTCGAGAACACATGAAAGCATGCATTTCCCTGTCTAATTGAGCCTGTAGGTGAAAATCGGGTAACATTTCTAGCGACCTCGGTGAGATGTTTTCCTGCTAAACATGCAAACCAGTAGCCTAAACCCATCCATTGGGCATGGAGTTGTTGGGGGCCTGGAACCATCCCTAGAAGTGCACCCAGCTCCAGCAACCCGGAAGGCCGACTCATACGAGGCCTTGGCCTACCCAAGACAAAATAGTAAGAGGGTAAAAGCTTATTTGTGTTGAGACAACACTTAGGGAATGACAATTGCACCTAATATAGTGTGTGAAAGCACTTATTGATCTCTACAACTTTAACAACTATGCATAGATTTAGGTCCATACCTCAGAAGTAATGTTTGAGGTGGATCCCATTTACTAGGATCGGTTCCACTATACCATCCAACCTAGATAGCTAGAAAGCATTATGCTATTTCTCCTCAGTAATAATATATGACCTAGTCCAAAACACATCAAATTTGGAGTGCTTTCCAGGCCTACTCTTTAATTCATCCCACTTTAGCACTATGTCACCTTCCTAGAACACTTTGGGAGATGCCTTCTTATCGAATGACCCTTTTATTTGAGCCTGATGTTGATCAATGTTTTTCACTGCTTCAGCTTTGAGTTCTTCAAGTTCAATTAATTGAGCTAACCTTGTTGTCATAGACTCCTCTCCAATCATATCAAGCTGGTTTACCAGATCAAGGGCTGGGAGTTCAACTGAAATGGGAAGTCTTTCCTCTTTTCCGTACACTAAGATGTATGGAGAAAGTCTTGTAGACCTTTTAGATGTAATCCTCTCGGCCCACAAGGCTGATTTCAACTTGGTGTGCCAGGCTTTTTGATTGTCCTCCATGGTTCTCTTAATGATCCTTAGGAGATTCTTGTTAGTGGACTCAACCTATCCATTGCCTTGCAGATACTAATTAGAGGATGTACTCAGATATATACCATTGTTGACAACCCAGTCAAAAATTTTAACACTCACAAAAGCAAGGGCATTGTTTGACACAATCAAATATGGGATACCAAATCTGGTAACTAACTCTTCATAGAAGCTTAGGATAGTAGATTAGTTGGCTTCTTTGAGTGCCACAACTTTAGTCCATTTTGAAAAATAATCAGTGGTTGTAAGTATCCACTTGTGGCTTGCACTTGATGGTAGGTTTATAACCCCAATGAAATCCAAACCCCATTTCATGAAGGGCTGATCAATTTGGATCAGTTGCAGTGGGAGGGTTACCAGCTTCTCTTTTCTAGCAAAAATCGCACACTTCTTGCACCTTCTTACCCATGCATGAGCGTCTTTGAATAAGGTAGGCCAGTAATAACCTCCTTTGATTATTTTAAGGGATGTGGCTCTCAGAGAAAAGTGTCTGCCAGCTAACCCTTGATGGAATTCATGCAACACTCTATCAACCTGATTAGCTTCAATACATCTTAATAGGACACCATGGAAATCCCTTCTAAACATCAAACCATTTATAAGAACATAAGGTATGGATTGCAGTTGATAATACCTTCTTCTCGATCTAGTTAGATCAGGAGGTCTCTCGCTAGTCAATAAAAAATGTGTCATTTATGTAATCCAACTAGTAGGAGTAGGTATAGCAGTTTATTGTCCATCTTGGAGTGCTAAAACAAAACTTTCCTCCTTTAAATTGTTGTTGATGTCCTTGGTAAGCTGTTTCCAGAGACCTCCCCCTCTTATTAATTTGGTAACCTTTATTTCAAGGTCATACTCCATCACCTTAGTGACCCAACAAGCTTATTTATCATTCAAATCTTTGTTTAATAAAAACTCTTTCACACTTGGATGAGCAACCATCAGTATAATCTTGTTATTGGAAAGCATGTGCCTAAACTTCTCTAAACTTCTCTAAACTTCTCATGATAGAAAGAACATGTATTTCTACAATAGTATACTTGAGCTCATAATCTTTGACTCCCTAACTGAAGAACACCATGGGCTATTCAGATCCTTCATCATTTTCCTGTACAAGTATGGCTGAAAGTGAATCAATATTTCCATAGGCATATAAAATGAAATCTTTAGAAAAGTCAAGGTTCAGAAGTGTAGGTGCAATTGCTAATGCCTCTTTTATAAGCTCAAAACTTATTTTCCCATCCTTAGTCCAGCTGAAAGGTACATTCTTTCTCAACATATGAGTTAGTGGACTTAACAAATCAGCAATGTTAGGGATAAACCTCCTAACAAAGTTAATCCTACCAATAAAACTATGCAAACCTTTCTTGTGCACTGGTAAAGGAAGAGCTAAGATAGCACTTATTCTTTCAGGGTCAATAGTAATACCCTGTTTAGATACCACATAACCAAGCAATCGTCCTTCATGAACAACAAATACACATTTTTGGGGTTAAGTGATATCCCAAATTCCCTGCATTTTTCAAAAATCTACGTCAAATGACTCAGATGATCCCTAGCCTCCTTAGAAAAAATAGTGATATCATCAAGATAGACTAAGACTATCTTGTACATTAAACCCTGAAAGGCCATATCCATTGCTTTTTGAAAGGTTGCCCCTGCATTAGATAAACCAAAGGGCATTTTCTGATAGGCCACAGTTCCCCATTTTGTAGTGAAGGTTGTCTTGTACTGATCCTCTTTTTTCACTAATATCTGGTTGTAACTAGAATATCCATCTAATAAGGAAAACCTTTCAGACCCTAAAACTACCTAAAGTATCTACTCCATAGAAGGAAGAGGATGATGATCCTTTAAGGAGGCCCTATTTAAGTCACAAAAATCTACACAAAGTCTTATTTCACAACTTTTCTTCCTTACTGGTACTAGGTTTGAAACCCGTAAGGTATGCTTGATGGGGAAAATAATGCTGCTTTCAATCAACTTATCTAGCTCCTTTTTCATCAAAGGTTCTAACTTAGGATTCAAGGTTCTAACAGGTTTGGAATTAGGCTCAAGTTCAATAGTATGTTCAACAAGCTAGGGATTAAATCCCTTTAAATCAGTATATTTTCAGACAAAGATATCATTAAATTCTTGACAAAGCTAAATAAAAACATTCTTCTCTTCAGATGTACTTACCTTGCCTAACTTAAGAAGCTTTTCTTTGAAAACTTCAACTTCTTCGTAGTGATCATGCTGAACTTGAATACTCCCCTTAGGTTTTCTAGCTTCATCATCAGTATTAAAAATGGATTCTAAAGTAACCAGGCCTTTAGGAAACTTGTTGTTTTTAAGCTAAATAATCTGGTCACTGTACTAGTGTTGTAGCTTTTCCTGATTGGTATGTAAGAACTCATCTTCTCTTAAAAAGCTGACAATTTGCTGGTCACTATCAAGACTTGCCAGTGTATATTATTATCAGGCATAATGGACCTAAGTATAATCTTAATATGCTGATTAGTTTTATCACTACAAATCTCTTTTGGAATATCATGTTAATCTCCTACAACAATTAATCTATCAACCTGTTTATTCTGAGTTCTAGGAATGGAAATTAGATTAAATGCCTCAAATCCCTCTAAGAGGTCCCATACCCTATTCTTGTAAGACTTGAGTATATCGTTTCTAACAGCATTAAGATTTCTCACCTAATTGACAACCAATTCGATGTCACCATAAACTTTTAGACAACTGATACCTCTCTATCTCACCCACTCCAAGCCCTAGACTAGAGCTTCATATTCAACAGAATTATTGGAATAGCTAAAACATAATCTAAAAGTGAGATAGTACTTCTGACCTTCTGGTGATACTAGCATACATCTACCACCAGCACCTAATCTACTCCTTGAGCCCTCAAAATATAGCTCCCACATATCATTTTCATGTTGTTCACTATGTTGTTCCTTGTCCTTTTCAATATTAGGCATAAAAGAGTTAGTCTCATGCATCATATAAACACCAATGTGAACCTTCTCCAATTGCTTACCTGTGCCAACTTCTTTAGCCTAAGGTGCCCACTCTTTAGGAAGAATATCTGATGTTCTTTCTATTTGAATATCAGCCTCTCTAACAACAGACTGCTCCACTGGTACACTTGTAAGCAAGTTAGCATTGATAGGTGATGGATTGTAAGTTTCAATATGAACTTTGGCTATGGGTTCTGATTTGATAGTGACTCCAGTACCATATCTAGTTCTGAATAGCATGTGAGACCAATCAAAGGATAGGTAACCACCTATCTTGGTCATAAAATCCCTAGATAAACAAAGGGAAAAGTACGAGGGTAACTCAGTAATGTAGATATCCTATGGTATTGCAAAATTTGGACAAGCATGTAAAGTTAAACTCAAATTGTTAATGACCCCTACTGTGTTAACAACAATACCATCCAATTGTACTACCCCCTTTTCTAGTGGCTCATATTCAATTCCCAACTTATCAACAATTTTTTTGAGCATAAATAAACTAATAGCCCCTGATTCAATCATACAATTGTCAACCAGATGATCTCTTATGATTAATGACAAATAAAAGGGAGGTGGCTTGGCCTTAGCAGCTTGTTGTTCTTTATCACCAACTATAGTATTAGCCAATGCAACCTTATCCTTTTCTACACTAGGCTCATCTAAGACACCTAAACCTGATAAAGTGGATTGAAGAAGGTCCTTTTGACTTGGAATACTCAAGGAATCCCATATTGACATGGGTACATTAATTTTCTTCATATGCTCTAATTTATTAAAAGATGTAGCCAGTTTAACTTGACCTTTGGGAGGAATGACATCACCTTT
The DNA here is from genome assembly GCA_007258455.2 of Sequoia sempervirens. Taxonomy (NCBI): domain Eukaryota; kingdom Viridiplantae; phylum Streptophyta; class Pinopsida; order Cupressales; family Cupressaceae; genus Sequoia; species Sequoia sempervirens. The sequence continues at coordinate 427,855,985 of VDFB02281492.1, read as the reverse complement.
AACTGAAGGCACCTAGGCTGATGAATCAAACTATTGCTTGCCTAACAAAGGCTAACCCCTTGGTAGCATTCAGATCTTGTCAGCTTTTGACGAGCGAGGAGCATCCTAATTCTGGTTCAGGCCTTGTTTCAATTGAGTCTGAATTGTATTAGGTTGATGTCCTTCATCTATCGCCCTCTTCTTACTACATGTATTGTCTACAATTGAAGAATCGGCGTGGATCACTCCACAAAATTCTTCTCCTTGCCATTTTAGGAATGTAGACTCATGTGTCTGTTTCTCTTGTTGTTGTACTTCAATCGCTACAAGCACACTCGACTATATTGTCGAACTGTTATGAACCATCAAGGCTTGGTTAAGCAGCCCATTTACATAGGTCCCCTAATTATGGGGTTGTCTACATCAAAAACACTACTCATAATCTTGAACTAAGTTATTTTGGACGGGTGCAAACTCTTTGGAAGTGGTTGCAGTGTTGGAGTCATAAGCTTGATGTGGCCTTGGGTTAGGAGAAAACTTCTAGCCTTGATTATAAGGCTAATAAGGTGGTCTATTGGTCTGATTTTGTTGGTAATTAGACTGAAATGAGGGCTAATAAGGCTTAAAACCTTGATTTTTCTATTTTTTTAGATTAACCATCTCATTTCCAAAGATCAGAAGGCCTTGAATCTCTTGCAGTTCGTTAGACTAAACTGGAAATGCATTTACTTGGTCGTTAGGCTGGGTATTAGGTGTTGGAAGTGCTGGTACACTTGGAATAATAGCCAAAGGAGGTAACTATATAGGGGTTGGAGACTGAAAAGCAGGAAATATTGGCATAGGTGGTCTTGGGGCAATTTTACCAGCATGTATGAGGTTGTTTTCAGCTCTAACAGCTACACTATATGTTGTAGGAAGTGTATCGCATCCCATCGATTGAATCATTAAAAAAATATCACTATTTAAAGCTCTTAAATAGTATAAAAAGGCATGATTAGCAGTAGGTCTTACCGTTTGTGGGATTCTATCCCATGTCCTCTAGAAACAATGATTGAAATCTGACATAACTTCTTGTGGAGCTCTCTTGATTGTAGACAGCTACTCCATCAATGACAAGTGGTCTAATTTATCTTCAAAAAACTTGCACAACTAGCTACCTAACTCATCCCATGTTTCTATGGAGTTGACAGGTAGGCCTTTGAACCAATGTAAGGGTTTTTCTTTAAAGGATGCTACTAGCAATCTGAGTGCAATATTTTCTTTAATCACATGGTGAACAACACATAGGTTGGAAACATCTTTTATATGCTCTGTTGGGGTGGTATGATCCTCCCCATAAAAATAGGGCAGAGTTTTTAAGGCAATGAGGAGTTTTTTCATGCTAAGTCAGATTTAGTGGGTTGCCTTGGTTAAAAGCCACAAGTGGTTGATTTCTCACTACTGAAGTCATTGTCATGGGATATTCTTGGTAATAACAACAGGAACAACAGTATGGCTTCTCACAGAAGGGTTCGACTTGGATCTTCTAAAATAAACAACTGTCTTTTGAACCTTCTAGATTTCTCTCCCCCTTCTTCTAGGCGGGGACAAGTGCAAATACTCAAAAACAGACGAGTTACTCCTAGTCTGCACTCTTCTCATGAGAAGTAATGCATTAGAACTGCTAAATCTAAGCTCGGAGTCACCAAGTATGCTGAAAATTTGTCTCTTATAGATTACAATTTCTATTGCAAATACCAATAGTAGTATGATAATTTTGATTTATGAGTGAAAATAGCTCTCAGTCCCACCGGGCATTCCAAAAAACTGTTATCAAATAAAGTTTGCACCCTTGCTAAGCTATTAACTATAGCAACCTATTGACACATGGGAACACTTTGAGGTTGTGGGTGATCTGGGAATGAAGTGGACCTCTAGATTATGGGCTGGTTCCCCTTAAGATAACTTGACAAAAGCTAAAAAAAAAAAGGAAAAGAGTAAGAAGGATATACTTGAAATTTGAAACCTATCACTAGCAGATGATACACCAAAGATAAAAAATATGACAATACTGTAGAAACTTCACAGAAAATATCAATAGAGCTAAAAAATCTCACAACACCAAGATTTATGCTCATAAAAGTGATTCTATGTAAGGTTTCGACTGTTATAATGCTTAACACAAGGAAAACAAAGATGTTTTCATAGATATAAACGCAACAGAAAGAGATCACTAACATAAACCTGCACTATGACATAATATTCTTTGCATCTAGTACTAAAGGAATTTGATAAAATAGAGGATTACACAAGATTTTATCATGCAACTCACAAGCAATACTAAAACAACAAAGAAAATTGGTGAAGGAAATGACTCTCTATTGAGAAAAAAAAAAGGTCTCTGTGTTAAAGATCTGTAGTATTCATACAAAAAATGAGTTACAAAGTCTAGATAATGCTTTTTTGGGTAGTCTCTCCACTAAGAACTCCTTACAAAGAGGCAAAAAATTCCAAATATACAACCAAAAAACCAAGAGTGTCGTCCCCTACCTTAGGGTTTACAAAATGAGTTGGTTCCTTGACACGTTGGCCCTAGAAGCATTTTGGAATGAAGTCAAGGATGCATTTAATGTGCATCCCCTACTCATGTCAGTGAAAGCTCGCTCCTAGGCATGGCCTTCAAATTTTTTACAACGACCGCATTAACTTGCAGCCCTCGTGTCCACCCTTGAGACTTTGCTAGAGCTGCTTTGAATGCTCTGTGGCATGGTAATTAATGTCAACCCACTTTAGCTAGCTAACATCCTAGCTGTTATTGTGACTTGTGGCCCCTTCCCCTTTAGCTTTCCTCTTGCCCTAGAAATTTTTGCAAGTTGAACCCCTTCGAGAAGCAGCATTAGATTAACCCTATTGGATCCAAACACCATTGCCTCACTGAGCCGATCCATGTCACGCACACTCTCTCGATCTTTCTTTACAGGGGGAGTCGATCATTCAAACTACCCATTATTTTCCCTAGCACCTTTTGATTGGTTGGACTCGTGCCACTTAGATTCCCAGATGACCAAAATATTACTTCATTAGAATCACATGTTGGTGAGACACTAGTCGTGTCTCCCCGATGCGATTATGTCCTTCAACAACTATCGACATAGCAATCATTATCAGCAAGAGGTCGTGATGAGCTCCTATTGGTCATACCGATATTCCCCTCTATTGTTAAGTTCATCACTATCAACGAGACTTCTCTTAGTCGGCCAGAACTTATGTCAAAGACAACCTCTCTTGGCGAGACCACCTTCATTGTTTCTTGAGCTCGAATACTTTGGCAGAGTCGGAGTCAGGATGAGAATCAAAACGGGACCAGAGTCAGAATGGGGGCAAAACCAAAAATTTAGTGGAACTGGAACCAGAACCAAATCTGGACCTAAAACTTTTTTGAAGTTTCAAGTTCAGATTCTATTCTAATCCTGCCCCTGACAGAACAAGGCATGAAGCAAGAAAGAAAAACAAAAGCACAAGGAAGATCAAAGAGGAGAAGACATCCCTCAATCCCTAGCTATGCAAAAGGCAATGAGAAAGAAGAATGGGTGAAGTCGAGGTCAGGACCGGAACAAAAACTGGAACTTCAAAAAAGTTCCCTGGCTAGGTTTTCGTCTACGTCCTAGGTCCAACAAAACAAAGGAAATGTCAAAACAACAAAAAATCAAGGTGGGATCGGAACCAAAACCGATCCCGGGTAAAACATAGTGGAGGCAGGGGCGGAAACAAATCTGACACTAAAACTTTCATCAATTTTCAACCTCACACTCCGTCCCGATCCCGCCTCTGACATCATACAAAGATGACAAAAAAAGGGATGAAAAAGAAAGAAAAAAGAAAGGGAGAAAACACCCCATGACCAAAGAACAAAGAAAAAAGGCAAAACAATAAACAAGCCCAGTGGAAGCGGGACCGGGATGGTACTGGAAACTAGAACTTTAGAAAAGTTCTAGAGTTTAGTTGGGTTTCAGTTCCGCCCCCAAAAAAACAAAAGAAAACAAAACAAAAAATGGGAAAAACAAGGAAAAAACATAAGATGAAGACCCTCAATAAAAACGGAAACTCGAACATTGGGCTCAACCCTTACAGGAGCCTCATTTAATCCACGTGCCGAATTTTAAAACATGATTTTCCCCCGCAGTTGCACAAGAAGCAAACAAGTTAGAAAAAATCTAAACCTGATGCAAATGTTCCTCCTTTGGTCTTCGAGAACACATGAAAGCATGGATTGGCCTGCCTAATTGAGCCAGTAGGTGAAAATCGGGTAACACTTAGATTACTTATTCATTATATTCAAAATTTTCCAATATCCTACTCATAGTTTTCAAAGTTTATCCTAATCAACAATCTATATAGAAGAGTGACAAGTTAGTAAATTTTATAATTGAATCATTTTAACTTATTCACCTAGATGTTAAAGATAAGGTTAAAATCCTCTAGTGCACTGTAAATGTAATCATTAACTAAAGTTTTTGAATGGTATTTGAAGTTAAAGTTTCTAAGGTAGCCCAAAATGTGATTGTAATTGGGCAGAAACTTTTAATTGTTATATTCTATACCTATTAATCTCAACAAATAATTTGGGTTTTTTTGTTGAGACAAGAATATTTCCTTTCCTTCATAAGTATTACATTGAGATGGGCAACTAGGTGATCATTTAGTATTACACGTTAGAGCCAAAGAAATTCTTGTCTAACATCTCTCCATCAGTCTTTGAATTAGCATTCCTATGTTTCCTATATCATATCCATTTCGAGCATTTGTTGCCACATTAGCATGGCACTAAGGAATATGATATGTCATATGATGAAGAGAGGGACTATCTAGTTGATCATCAATTTACAAATCTAGAGGTAATATTCGGGACACAAATTCCTAAGACTAAACAATATTATTGCATGGTAAAGTATTGTGGGTACTATTATATCACATGTGAGGATACTATGTGTGAGTTGGAAAAATGCTCACAACTATTTGGGGAAAACATAATCTTTGTTGAAGAGTTCTACCCATAACCAATGGGCTCATAGTCGGAAAAATGTTATCACAAATAGAGGCTTATGAAAGGGTATTGTTAGGACGTTACCATTGTAGTAGAGGCACTCATTGTATAGTCCCAAAATGGTTTGATTATGTTGATTTGAGAAGCAAGTTTTGGGGGACTTCAATTACTATTCCAATATTGCTTCAGCCTAAAAATTATGTGAAGTTTTCAGGTTTATTGAGTCTTTTGATTATCCTATTATATTTAAATAGAAGATGGTTGTACAAGATGCATGATAGCCCTTTCAAAAAATTCACTAAATATGTTAAAATAAACATCTTCAAGGAAAGAAATATCTTGTACAACCTTTTTTCCATATTCAACAATCGGTGGAAATATTCTGAGTCTGTTAAGAAATATACTTAGGTAACAAAAGTTGATGACAAAGTAACATTGTTATGTTACAATAAACTAGAATTAGCCCATGATTTAGAAATTTTTACTTTGGATCATAATACAGATGATAATAGTGATCAACGTATTTATATGGAGATAGACAAAAAACATGGCTTTTTGCAGCACTATGGTATGGGATGTGTACTATCCTATTACATGTTTACAAGAGCCTATTTATGTTATATATAACCATGAAACGTGTTCACAGTTTTCCAAGAATTTCACTTTGTTGCTTATCCTAATCACATTTTAGCACATACTTCTTCTCTAATTCAATATTGTATTTTATGCACTTAATTTTAAATGTGAGGATTACTTCTACAAGTATGGGTTTCAAATTTGTATTGCTAGCAAACTATAAAATTCAGTTCAAAATATTAAATATCTCCTAATTATGACAACGTACAAAGTGATCGAGAGTTGTTACTAGTACAAATTGGTTGGCCAAGCTTTCTACATTAGAAAAATAAGAAGCGTGTGTATTTGAGATCAGTTATGAAGAAATATAAAAGACACATGATTCCTTTTTTTTCTATTTTGCTAGCCTTATGTGGTAAGTTACTTTAGGAATTTTTTCCCAAATTGAATTGAAAGAGGATTTAAAAAACCCTTCCCCCATGCCATGATAGCTTCCAAAGAACAAGTCCGGGTAGAGGAAAATGGATAATAAAGCCTCATCCACACAAATACCCATCACAAAGGACAAGGTGGGGGTGCTTGAAGCGTATTTAACTCTCTCAAAAGCTAAATGATATGGATCTAAAATTTGAAAGAGTATAATATTTTTATGAGTTCAAGGTCTGAGGTGTGAATCTTTTGGGAAAACTGGGTAGAAGATTTCTTAAGGAATTTCAATGTCACACTCCTTCAACCATCGTCACCATTTGAATAATAAAAAATATACATGTGTATCTAGAATTTCCTAGGTGAGCATTTAAAATTTTTTTCTATTGAAGAGAAGATGATACACCTTATGTAAATATTTTTCACAACTTAAAAGAAAAACATAGGATGATTGAATGTTTTGGACAACTTGGAATGGAGTGTTGTTATAATATCAACAGTGTAAAAAATCAAAAGGGAAAATATCCCAAAGCATGGCAATTGGCTTACCGCAAGAATTTGCACAAATTTTGTCCTAATATCAATGATTCCAATGAGAAAAAATGGTCAAAAATTGATTCAAACCCAACCATTGCAGATTTTTGTAAAGTGCAAGAAACCCAGATTCACCGTACAGTTGCTACTTCAAACTATTGACAATAAACAAGAAGTAGGTCTAAGAATGTTGGAAGTTAGGGCTCCCAAATTCTTGCTTTAGTTTGAGAGAAGATTTTACCCGAAATGTAAATATGAATTATCAATTTAGGGTTTGGGGCATTCTATTAAAGGGGTAACTAACTTACCTAAAATTTTGTCATGTTGTCAAGGATGTCGATTCTACTTCTTCCCACCTGTTTTGAGCGATAGTTATGAGGGTAATACTATTTGCATTTAATCTTGCCCAACACACCCCATGTCACCCAGTTGAGTCTTTAAGGCAGGCATTGTCATGTGCATTAAAGACCCATGACTCAATAGGAAGCAACAATAAACCCAATGACCTAAGTAAATGCTCAACCATCTATGGCAAGTGGAGAAATGAAAGGTCAATATCAACTAGAATATTTTTGAAAATTAATGAATTACTGTAATGCATTTCATCATATTTCATTTCCTTTGGACAAATCTGCACCATCAGGCATGAAAAAGGCTCGTGAAAACTAAGCATGGGGATTCCTTTGGCATAATAACACACTACAATTTCATTAAAATTTATAACACCACTAGAATAATGAATAGACATAAATAATTATAAATCTATGAATTAAATAACATAAACTAGCAGTCGTATGCATCGGCATGTGACAATCAGCCAATAAGGGCCTACCGCGGTGGGGAGCATTTGTGGTGAGGAGGGTTGAAGCTTTTTATTTGCATGGAAAGGTGACCATGAATGAAATGGATGAGTTAGATTGTATGAATTGAATAATCACAAGGAAAATTTTGTATAGATTTTAGTTAACACTATTAGAAAATTTTGAAATCAATTTTGAAATTTTTTTAAAATTGGGAACTTAAAAATTATATTAAATAATAAATTTAAAATAATTGTTTCCTGTAGCAAGAATATTTAAATTTAATATTTAATGGAAGTAGATTCACATGCATATTGTCACTTTTTGTGTAGCCTATTGAATCAATTAATCATTTAATTTTGAAGTCAATGGAAGTTTTTTGTAAGGTTCATCACACATGTTTGTATTTTTTAAAATTGGACAAAAAAATTACACTTTTTTTCCATGAAAGGAAGATGTTCAATATTAAGTACTTTTTATAATTAGTATATTTTTATAGTTTTGGAAATTAAAGTTTTAGTATGCATGTGTTTTTTTACGAGAGATGGAAATTAGGTATAGGTATCTTCACTTGTAATTCTATTGCTATGTACACAAGGTGTGACACCAATTTTTATCTAACAATTGGGATAGGGGTCTATTGCAAATTGGTATTGAGTGGGGAGCAAGGAAGGAAGTTTTTAATATTTGCAAGTATTAGAGAAAGTCAGAAATAGGAAAGCATGTTAATAATTGGATATGGAATAAGAGGAGGTGAATGACAATAAGATTTTTTAAATTTGAAGCAATTAATCATGAATATTTTTAATTACAATAATTATTTTAAAATGATTTTAATTAATTAAATTAAATAAAATTTAAATTTTTGAATAATTAGTTTTCGTAGTAATAATAAGTTCTCTCCAAAATTGAAAATATGATATAATTTTATGTGCATTTTAATGTAATAATTGGTAGGCGTAGATGCACATGTATATTTAACATTTTTTTTGTAGGTTAATCAATCCATTGATTAATTATTATTTAATTTTCTTAAGATAAGGCAATGCATTTGAAGACTAAGAACGATTTGCATAAAAGAGGAAATTCATGTTTGATATGCTTTTCTACGTTAATCAGTAAATAAATTGATTATTATTTAATTATATTTAAATAATGCAGTCCACAAGAGATTAAGAACTATTTGCATAGTGGGAGAAATTGATCTTTGGATTTATACATCAATATTTCTTAGTTTGAAATTGATTATGAAAATAATCTCAGGAGAATGATTTTTCAATAATTTTTTTCTTAATAAAGTAGTTGTGGAAAATTAAATAGAATCTACATTTTAAAATAATTAGTTTTGTTACTAATAATCATTTTTGTCAAAAATGCAAGCTATCATATAATTTATATGTATTATACTGTAATAGTTGTTAGGCCTAGATGGACATTTATATTTGATATTTTTGTGTAGTTGATGAATCAATTGATTAATTATGATTTAACTGTGATAAGGAAGATATGAATACTAATACATGGCAAACATGAAGTTGTGGACTAAATAACATAAACACTAGAGTTTATCATTTCACAAGGTACCCAAAATAGTTGACATCATTATATTAGAATAATGAATATGCTCAACAAGCATATCAACAAACACCTACTATTTTGTGTGGCATACTTTGATTAAGTTGTATTATTGAAAGAGCCATTGTGGTGTGGGTTTGACACCAAACCACTATAAAAATTGTCGGCGTCAACTCTATATTTTAGCAAGCTGGGGCATTGTAAAACTATTTTGGTGCACAATTTGTAAGTCGTTCTCGATTGGAATTTTGTCAAAACTAGTAATATATTGTTCATGTGTTTTATTGTCTATTTATTCTTGATTTTTTCTTCATAAAGCACATTTTCTCAACTAAATATAATTGAAATTTGTAAAGTATTAGTTTTCTTAAGTAATATTAGGAAAATTGTTTTAAAATAAAATTGTTCTTTATCAATCACATTTTCTCAATTGAGTAAAATTGAAATTTGCAAAGTATTAGTTTTCTTAATAATTATAATCTTTGTCCAAAATTTAAGGTATTATATTTTTTGCATTAATAGAGTTTATATTTGATGTTTTTGTATAGGTAAATTAATTGTTTGATTCATTAAAATGGGAACATGGTTCTTTTGTTTAGGAATAGGATTTACCAGCTACAAAGTGGCTATGAAATTATACATTATGTGTTATCTTCCTAAGATCAAATTAACAAGTATTCTTTTGAAAAAGTAATTCAATTAGTATAGTTATGACATTTGGAAAAGTGATTCCATTAGTTTAGTTATAATGGACATTAGAAGTGGCTTTTGCAAAAAGTTAAGATCTTATAAGTAGTATCAACTCCATAATTCTAGGATTTGAATGACATGCAGAATTTGTCAAGGTATTTTAATTGAATTAGAAGCTACACATTGTTTGCAAGGAACATTAGAAAGATGTCGCCAAATGTATACAACAATTTTTCTAGAAATATATATATGTGAGAACAAGTGTATGACATTAAATGTAGAACTACAAAAGCCATGCTTGTTTGTCTTCCTACCATAATGGCATAATGAGGGAACATGGCCTATATCAAGAGCCCTAAGCAAGAGAAGAATGAAACATGCATGCGAGATACTATGGAAATTCAACATTCATTATTATTTTAATTGACTGAAAAGGAATGCCTTGTTTTGAGGCAATATGGAAAACACAATAGTAAATCTATACAAGAATTTTTGCATATACATATATGTATGAAAGGAAAAAATGAATGATGTGAAATGGGATACCAGAGTAGAACATGATGATTTTAACAATGGTCTATTGCTTAAGCAACATCACGCTCACTATTTACACAATGCATATTAATCAACATAAAACCCTGCAACCTACTATCAACAAGAACAATAAGCACCCAATGAAATCCATGAACAATAAATAATGTGTTATCAAACCAACACTACAATGGCTCTCTCAAAAATGAAACTTAATAAATATACTTTCTCACACTTTTCACAATGCATCAATGTTAAACCCCTTCAACTTGGTATCAAGAGAAATAATAAATAGAGAAACAAAGACATGAACAATAAATTAATCAAATAATGATTTATTTCACTTACAAAAATATGTTGTACTCAACCCGTTGGAATAAAAAAGGAAGCATTAAAAGTAAATAAGTATATGTGCAAAATGATCAAAGACAATGACAAAGTAAAAAAAATAATAGTATTTATGGCTTGTCAAATAAATCTATTTACTGACATGCTAGCATGTTATATAGTTGGGAGAGGCAAACTTTTTTTTGTGGAGCACCTGTGTTGAAGTGAATGTATATGTAACATTGAATGGAAAGAATCCCCATATGGAAAATCCAACATGTACACACCAAAGAACTTTTGGCCTATAGGGTATGCAGTCTGAAATGTTATAAAACCCATGGAAAATTCCATAACTTATAATTTCATGACAAATTTCATGAATTTTAAAGAAATGGAAAATGCCACAGATTTTATAACATTTTGCTACACACCTTGCAAGGAAATATCATTGCTTTTGGTTCTTCATATCCACCATTTTAAATGAAAATATATGCTACACAAATATCTATCTAATGAAGAGCATATATGATGATTATAATTATGCAGATTTCCACCTACAAAAGGAAGATGGTCATTACCAAAGGATAGTTTCATATTTTTGAATCACATATCATGTCATTCAGTACACTTAATTGCCTATGTGGAAAGTTATATTCTTGGCAGAATCACATTTTACTACAAAAAAAGTAAGTGAAACAAGTAACAATATTTATAGTTGGTTAACAAAATCTATTTATTGATAATAGGAAAGTTTTGTACTTACATGTCATGTTGGTGGTGTTCAACAAGAGTGAGCAGCATTGGATCAACTTGTTGTAGTAGGAAAGAGTATGAAATAGATAATTTACAATATAGTAATTCCCTTGTATGCCTATTGCTTATGTGCAACATTATAAAGAAAAAAGATATAGTGAAGTGCCCCTACAGTTGCTACTATGTGTTCTAATTTGTTTATGATGTTAGACAATACCTTTAATATGGTAGACATTGATACCATGTTATTGTTTTATGATTGTTGACATTGGAGTGATAATGGTGATATATTTTGATGTGATGATACACTATATGGATGTTTATGTTTTATGTTATGCTTTTGATTAGCATAGTTGTTAATATCGATATATGCTCATCTGTTCATTAATGATGCTTTAATTTTTTCAGCCTTGATGTGACTGTATTGATGAAGGGGACGACATTACATCACTTGCTTGCGAGTGCCTTGTGATTCCATAATTTCTCTTCATGGTGTGATGGTTATGATTTTTATACATGTACAACATTTTTCTTGGTTGCAAGATTGTAGGTACAAGACATTGTCTCCACCTGGCTTCATAGGTTTGAGTGTGTCCATATCCCAATGGTATTGTTCATTGGGATATAGTAATGGGGTTCCCTAGTCAAACCACAATCCCAACACAGTATGTCATTAGTTCATGTTTGGTATGTAATAATGTCACTTTGTCCTTGTTTGTTTTGATAATTAATTATCTGCAAGGTTGTTTGTGAAAATCAATGATTAAAAGGTCTAAATGATTATTTATTTTAGATTAAAGTTGTTAAAAGTTTTAATTTAAATTAATTAATTAAATTTAATTTATGGGGTAAAGTAATTTACTCCTCGTGGTTAAATTTATTTTATTAAGTAAACTAATTAATTAGATTTATTTTGTTGAGTAAATAAATAAATTAATTAAATTTATTTTGTTGAGTAAATAAATTAATTAATTAAATTTATTTTGTTGAGTAAATAAATTAATCAATTAAATTTATTAAGTGAATAGTTTAATTGTATTTGTAAGGTGCATAGATTAAGTGATTTAAATTTGCTTTGAAATTAAATTGTGTTTTAAATTATTTAAATACAAAAATAAATTGTGAATGCATAAGAGGAAATAACTATGGTGGTTAAAAGAGATATTTTTGAATTTTGACTAAGTGTTGAGAAAATTAATTGGGGTATTTGATGGAAAAAGAGGATATTTTTCAAAATTTTGGTTGTTAAAATCGAGGAAGATTTTGCTTTGTAATTTTTACATTTGGTTTGGAAGTGGAGATTTTGGAAGAGGTTCTAGAAGATTGGATTTTGCAGGGAAGCTCAACTTCAGTTTTCATTCCTCCAAGCTTCAAAAAATAGGTTCTTTTGTTGCTTTGAGTTATTTGTTTTGTGGTTTGGAAAGAAGCTTTGTTAAATTTTGTGAACTTGAAACATTAGAGCATTTGTGGATTTGATAGAGGTATTGATTTTAAATTTTGAAAGGATTGTTGTGAATTTTTGAAAACCTTTTTAGAAAAATCAAGAAAAACTTTAGATCCTTTGTAGGGAAACAAATTTTAATAGTAGAAAATTGAAAGAGAAAACAACAAAAAAATTTGTGAATCTCTATAATTAGATTTGAGATCTTCCATTGTAATTTAGAAATTGAAATTTTTGAATTGTGCTTCAAAATTTTCCTTTCTTTGTAAATTACTCTATTAAAAAAAAAAAAATTGTCCAATTGAACTGTTGGTTGGAAGTATATATATATACAAACATATATATAAATTATTGTATGCTTTATATTCTAATAAATTTTTCTTCTAAAATAAAATTGATTTGAAATTTTTGTGGAAATTTTCTATATGGTGAAATTGTAGAACTGGAGAATTTTTTTAAAAAAAATAAAAATAATGCTAATTGCTTTGGGAGGCTGGGGGAGCTAGCCCCACAGCCACCCCATTATGCGAGGTGCTAGATGTGGAGGCAACACCAAACGATGCCTCCACAAGCAGCCACCCCATAGGGGGGAGGCTGCGTAGCGTCCACCCACAACAGGCTTTGACCTTGTGTCCCTTACATAGGTAACTTTAATTTTTATTTTTTTAAAAATTATATAATTTAAATTATATATATATATATATTATATAAAATATATATTACATATATGTTTATTTAAAAGAATAATTTGTTTTTTTAGTGCACGCAAGTACAATTTGACATTTTATGATATTTTATGGTAAAAGATTTTATTTGAAAAAATTATTTTTATCATTATGTATAATTGAGGAAAATGGAATTAAACTATTAGTTTTAGAATTCCTTAATGTTGCAAATGTAATTATATTTACTTTGATTATTTCCAAGTGATGTGTAATTGAGTTAATTGGATTTAGGAAATCCTAAAGTTAGGTTATTAATTTTCCTAAATTGCTTGTTAGTTATGTTTTCTCTCATTCTCGTTGTTGGGAAAATTGACTTATTTGTTTATGTAAGACTTCCATATGTGTTTGTTTTGTAATGGGGTTGCAACTCATGATGGTTTCGCTTTTGTAAAAACTTGGGTAGTGCACGTGGAATTTTATTAAGTATGGACACATGTTTCTATGAATAGGTTGTGTTGTATATTGTTATTGAGTTGGTATTGTAATTGATATTTGTGCACCTTTTCTACCCAAAGTTAGTGGAATTGATTCCATAGGTTGTTAATAGGGGAGTGGCTCTTGATGGGGGCCAACACACAAAGTTGTGTCAGGGTAAATCATGTAGAGTTAGTTTAATCAGTGAAAACTTAATAAATATGTTAGGGGAAAAGGGTAGTTTAAACACTCAACTTATTGTAAGTGCCTCGCTCATGGACTCAAGGGCTAGTATAGACTTGGGATGAGATGAGAAGTCCTAGAATGGCAAGATCATTATCTTGTCTCTATGAAAGATAATCAATTCCGCATTGGATTGCATGTGGGGCCAGGTTTCATAAGAGGTCACCAGGATAACCCAAGATGGGGGCTAAAGCCTAGGAAGATTTTCCAGGGTAACCCATGAAACTTTGTGATGACACTCTTCCTATGAAAATTTTTAGTTAGTTTGTTGTATTGTGTAGTTGATCATTGTATCTAAAAGCATTGTAATCATTTTGTTAGTATTGTACTTATATAGTTTAGTATTTTTTTTGTGTGTGCCTAGAGTTTGTAGGTTTTTCCTCGGAAGATCTTTTACTATCTCTTAGCATGGGGGGTGGGCCTTTAGGTACCACTTGGTTGGGTGGAACATGCACCTTACACCATTGGGTCCCCAACTATTGTTCATGATGGCAGGTACTTCCTGATTAGAGAGCTCGTGTGTACCAGTGGATTTGTAATTATTTCTTTTTCTCACTTGTATCTATTGGATACCTTTTAATTGTATCACTCCTCAATTTTATTCGAGGAGAACCTTTGTGATTTGTAATTGTAACACTTTTTGTATAAACTATCTCATTTGGAAATGAGAATTGTAATTTTAATATTAAATAAATGCATTATGTGAATGAATTATTATTTTCCTTTATATCTTAGGTGATGTATTTTAATGTTATTGGATGTATGATCTTTAATTCATGAGTAATAAATATAAGTTATATTAACTTTTTTTAGTAATGGGTATTGTAAGTAAGTTTCGTCACGTACCTTAGAGAATGTATGTGTTAGTGTAGTTTAATTTTTTTATTACACTTTAAAAAAAAAATTGTTCACTTCCATTATGTGTGTGACATTCTCTAGGGTTTTGTGGTGTGCATTACACATGGTATCAGAGCACAAGTTTTAAAACTGGGTGCTCTAGGATAATGTTGAACCCATTAATTTGTTAGTTGCATAGGATTTAAGTTTTTGTACCTTGTCTTATGTCGTGGTTTGTATCTATGTAGGATCATGCCACCTAGGTGAGGTTGTGGTAGAGGTTGTGGCAATGCAGGTAGTCGCAGAGGTAATCAACAAGATTCACCTCCCATTGTTCCCCATGACTCAAATCGTGAGGAGCAATAGGCTTCCCAAAACGTACTTGAGGTCAGTGATCAGAATCAGGGTCCACGAGGGATTGGCGATGCTCATTTGCATTATTTATTAGAGGAGACACTAGCTCACCTGGGTTCGAGGTAGGACAAGGATTAGGATATTATGGGTGAGAGAGAGGTTCCAACACAATCAGAGGCAGTCATGGCTATTCATATGAGAGACCTGCTTAGAGCTCATCCACCTACATTTGATGGTTTAGATAGTAGAATAGAGCCTAAGACATGGCTAATATATTTGAATCATTATTTTTCTATGCACCCTTATGGCAACAAAACCAAAGCTAGATGTGCACTTGAGATATTTTGCATCGACTTGGTGGAGGCCAGACGAGCAGAAGCTCCATATTGATATTAATACTATATCTTGGGATTTGTTCTTAAAGAGGTTCAAGGCCATATTTTTTTCTGATCATTGGTGACAGCGTCATGGAGATGAGTTTCATGCATTGCAATAGATGGCTATTTTCATAGAGTAGTATGAGCATCATTTTTATGAGATCAAGTAATTTATGGGCATTGATCATGATGAGGGAACACGTGTTTAGCATTTCATCAGGGGATTAGACACCTAGATCAATGGTGGTGTATTATTTTTCAAGCCCAAAACTATGGAGACAGCAGTGGAGAAGGCTAGATTGGTGGAGGAGAACCTAGTGATGGCATTAGGTGATCACACTAGAGTATATATAGGTAGTTCTTCAACTTCAGGACCTAGTGCATGTAGTGGTAAGACTCAGAGAGTTGGACCACCTAGGACACAATAGCTATCTGTATAGAGTGTGCAGTATCAGAATTCATAGGGGAAATAGAATAGTTTACACCAGAGATAGGGTGACGTATTAGTTAGGTGGTGACAAGAATTGGAGGCAAAAAAAATGCAACAAATTTGAGTAGTCAAAACAGAGTTCACAGTCTACCTATAGGGGCAGTGTTTAGAAGTCAACCGCACCACCTGGAGGTAGAGGTTTTGGTAGAGGTACTAGATGTTTTGCGTGTTGCCAACATGGTCACATAGCACAACAATGTCCCAATAAGGGAACACCAGGTTATAGTTAGAGGCCAGCGATGTCAGAGTCGACAGTTGGTGATGCAGGAAGAGGACATCGAGTATTTGATGCAGTTGATAACCGCTAGGATGATCATCAAAGCACCATAGTAGAGAGATATGGTATGTTACAGGGTAACAGGGTTACCTTTTTTATTTTATTTTGGAGCATTAGATTCCTTTATTTTGTCATTTGTCATGGTGCAATGTAGACTAAGTGTAGCAAAGCAAGATGTTAAGTGGTAGGTCAAATTGGCCTCTGGTGCTAAAGTTGTAGTTCAATCCCTAGTACCTGACTGTAGATTGGAGATTGGATCCTTTCACACTACATTAGACCTCCGCATTATACCATTGGGGTCATATTAAATTGTCTTAGGGATGGATTGGCTTGAGGTTCACAAGGCCATGATTGATTGTTGACGTAAATCAATTTGATGCATTGATGCATTTGGTAGTGAAGTAGAGATTATGTGAGTTTAGAGACCCATATCATTCAAGATGATCTTGGCTATGCCCCTAAGGAGATGTGTACTACAAGGATGTTAGTTATTTGCAGTGACAGTAGATGACTTGGACTTGGGTGATAGTGAGGAGAAGGTTACTCTTGATGGCCGCCCCATACTCTAGGAGTATGTAGATGTATTTTCTGATGATATTCCATGGATGCCACCTTAGCGTGACATTGATTTTAGGATTGATCTGTTACCTGGTTCTAAGCCTATTTCACGAGCTCCATATCATATGACTACATAGGAGCTTAAGGAGCTTTGCTTGCAGCTAGAGGAGTTGTTAGCGAAGGTTTTCATCTGCCCTAGTGTTTCACCTTGGGGAACACCAAGATGAAGTGCAAGATGAATGTATATCAAGTCAAGTGTAGGATTAAATCAATAGAAAGGGTCTCTATTTATATAATAGAATGATAGAAAAATGCAAGATATGAAGAATGTGGGACAAAAGACAAACCAATGACAAGATGCCATTTGTCAAGATGTGATAGGATGAAGGTTGTGCACATCTTGGTCAATGTGCCAAAGAGGAGGAGATTTGAAATTGAAAAGATGGCTTGTTGGAGGGAGAAGCAAAAGTATTAAATGCCAAGTGCGGGACATGTAAGAGACAATGTAAGAGGAGTTAATGCTATGTTGGAGGAAAATACATGTGAGAGGGAAAATTCAAATTTGAAGAATATTCCCTAAAGCTGCCATGTTGAAAGTAATTAGGAGATTTAATAAATCAAAATAACTGATTTATTGCACAAGTTGCAAAATCCAGAAGATTGGAGTGATTAGGATTAGGATTAATCATGGTTTGATTAATTTAGGTGGAGATTAGCTTATTTTGACTTTAGACTTAGATTTTAGGATTTAAATAAATCAAAATGAGAGGGAATTGATGTATTAGTAATTTAATCAAATGACGAACATTTGAAGATAATTAAATTAAATCAATTTATTTAATTTAAGGAGTATGACTTGAGATTTAGTTAAACAAAATATGATTTATTTAATTAAAGAGGGAAAATGATGATTAAGGATGACATGGAACTAGCAAATTTGGATTAGATGCATGATGTCAATTTTGCATGTCTACACATAGATATGAATATGGCTTAGGCATACACTAAGGAGATAACCTTGAAACTTATAGATATGATAGAGAATGGTACACTATTAGGTTTATCAATTATTGATGTTTGAAAATTTTGACATGCTATGTTGTAGGAGCATTTGAATGAGAAAGAAATAGTCTATCACCAAATGTAATAATACATTATGTTTTTAGATTTTCTCTCTTAAAATTTTAAACTTGACACACTTTTAGCTAAAAAAATAGTGTGTAATGAAACATTTTTTTCCTAAATAATCTCAAACAAATTTTTTTTCCTAAAACAACATGGCACCTATACATATATAACACATTTTCATTTAAGAATGTCTTTCAAAATCCTTTCCTAGTTATAAGGTTTTGAGTAAAACCTCTAACAATTGAAGAAAAAAAATTAAATTATCATTTTTGCTAAATCAAAGTCAAATGAAGTGATCTCACCCTCTACAACAACCAACTACCTAGCACTAACTTGTTATCCATCAATATTTCCTTTTTCTCTACATAAGTCTTCTTTTCCTCCTAATAGTATATTTTTTAAATTAACAAAAGTATTTGTAGCATTATATTCTTATATGGAATGTATTTGAGAGGAATGAGTTTTGCACCAATTTCTCCTCTTTGTCTACTTATGATTATAATCACATTCTTTCATTTTTTTCTATTAGCATGAATATTTTTCACTTTCTTAAGTTTACTTAGGCTTAATATTGCATTGGTTATTCGAGTATTTTTTCCTGTGCTAGGTAGTTTTCTCACCCATCATTATTTTTCATGCCTTTATAAGGCACTCTTTACATTATGTATTTTATCTCAAATTTATTCACTCATCTTTGGTGAAGCATTCTCTCTATCTTGTCAAGGTCATTTGTTGCAAATGGTGCTCCTGGGAGGTGGATGACACCAACATGGTATTAGAGCCAACCATTCTACAATCCTTCCTTTTAATATTTTTCATCGAAGTTTGTTTAAGATCATTTATTTTGTTCTTCCAACATTTGAATTTTTTCAAATTTCAACATTGCCTTATTTTCTTGTGATGATTTGTGATTGATGGGTGTTTTGCTTTGTTGAACCCCGATTCTCATTTAAAAGGAATGATTTGTCCTTGCCTACCACGTGAGAGAATTTGGAGAGCCCGAATTCATTTGCAGAGAGGTGCTAAGAGTGGTGAAGGGTTGTATCCTTTTACCAAGGCCATTTTTTTTGCACTTTGGTGTTTGACTATGGGAGGCACATTTTTCTTCACTAAAGGCATGCATTTTTCTATAGAGGCTGATTCATCACCTGCCACAATTTTATGGGCATGAATTTGTGATTTGAGGCTTGATTCTGCTATGTGGAGGTAATTGGATTTATGTGTAAGATTCACTTATAATGGGAATTGATCCAATATGTAATGAAAATTGAATAATAGAAATATACAATATAAAAATTGAATTATAATGAAATTTTTTAATTATTTTAGTTTTGAAAAATGATCTATGAGCCATATTTATGGATGATCTTTTTATTGTCATCTTCAATGTCTATAGTTTCTATCACTACAAACAATGACTATGCAAATATTTGTAGAAGAGAGAAAAATAAAACACCTTGGTTATGGGAGTGATGGTTCACATTCCCATTGTAAGTGTCAAAATTCATTAATGATAGATCCAACCATGTGGTATAGAGGACATGCAATTATTCATCTAGAGTAAAATTTATGTGCTAACCAATAAGAATGTGTCAAATAAATGTAATTCTTGTAATTATTGTTATTGGAATATATTCATCAATAATTTTATATCAAATTATTTGATTAGTCACAACACATTGTAATTTTGTGTAAAAGTGAATTTTGATAATAATGAAACATTAAACATTTAAATTTTTTCCAATAGTATACATGTTTGTATATGTTTTGGCCATTGATGAAAATCAATAGTGTTAAGAGATATAATTTACCTTTGAAGTCATGTCTTTCTTATAGAATAATTTAAAATTACTTATATTATCATTGCTCAGAATTTTTCAAAAATAACAAAACTTTATAAAAATACCAAATGATAAAGATATAAACTTAATTATAATCTTTTTTGGGAAAAAATATAATATATTACAAAATAATTTATAAAATGTTATATATTTTTTTTCAAATAACATAGTTGTTATAGAAAATATGAGGACAAAAAAGTAAAGAGGTTTCGCACAAAACCACCAACACCAAAAATCTAGAGACCAAGTAAAAGTTAAGATGTAGATACAATGATCAACCATTATTATTTTGAAGAAGATGGAGAAATTGAAAAGCTTGATCAAGGGATAAGAAATCCAAATTAGGAGCATTCCATATTTCATTATCCATAAAGGCCCATTTGGCTAGAGAATTTCCAATAGGATTGGATTCTTGTTGAATATAAACAACGGAGATGCAATCAAATATTTTCAGAAAGATAGAGAATTTGAGTTTCAAAAGAAACCAATTAGTAGGAAAAAGCATCACATATATTTTAGTTAAAAAACCCTAAAATTATGGAATCCGTCTCACAAATAACTTACGACCAACCAAATTCTGAAGTTTTTTGTAAAGCTATAAAAATAGCACAAGATTCCATCTTCTTATTAATACTAAAACTTGTAGCAAAAGAAAAAGAGAAGTGGGTTGAACCAATACTATCACGTCCAAGAACACCAATCTCAATTGCACTCAAAACCTGTATAAGAACTATCAATGTTTATTTTGAAAACACGGAAAAGGAGAGACCACTTACCAACTCTATTAATCTTATCAACTAACAAATCTATAAATAGTTGATGAAATTCTTTATAATTAAGTACACCTAAAGAAAACTACTAGATTTAAAAATTATAATTCTATTGATTAAATTATATTGAAACGACTATTAGAAAAATATATATATGTATATACTTAACTGTAAATCTATAAGTATTTATAACTATCTGTCATTTAATAAATTATTTATATTATAAAATTTTTGAATACTATAAATTAACGTTAACACTCTTTCTTTTGGATTATTCATATAAATCGTTAGTCGATGAATTGAATGCATGCGTCTGGTCGGCAAGGGGGATGAGAT
>VDFB02281492.1:427798209-427834880 GCA_007258455.2 Sequoia sempervirens | reverse complement strand
CAACAATTTTGATAACATAACTGATACCTTAAACAAGCGGCCACTAGGAATATCAAGTCAATACAATAATATAATGACTAAGGGTTTTTCAAAGCTTGTGAGAAAAATTTGAAGGGCTTTGACAACATAAAAACCCTAACACAGTGATGAGGAACATAACCCTAAAACAAAAACAAGGGTCCAAGCCAAATTGTGCATAATTGTATAATGGAACCAAGAATTTTTTGAGGTGTTCCATCATTAAACATGTAACATTGTCAAATCAAATAACTCAAATCTAAGCCTTAAGGAAAATCAGACCTGAAATTATGCAGTTAAATTTAAAATATTTTATAATTTTGTTATAAATTTAATTCACTAAGGTGTTTAATGTGTAATGAATAGAGAATGTATATTCTTAATTTTGACAATAAAACAAATGCAAGTAAACAACAAGACATTCAAATAACTTATGTTTTGAATCAATTTTCAAAATCAATGTTATATAAATCAAAAAATTATAAATGTAAGAAACATTGAGTTCACCAAAATCTAAAGTAGAAATTTAGTGATCCTAGATCTAACAAGTAGATTAACTGGGATTAACTTTTCTCCTTTCACTCAACATTCAAATACAAACCAACTAGACTTTGGGAATTGGTTAGTTGTGTCAAAGAAGAGTCAGTCTGCGAGAGTTTTGTTCTTTTCAATTACAAATAGGAAAAATTTGATGTGTGTTTTAATAAACCTATTTGAAACAAACCTTAGATATGAAAATGTAATTTTTATTTATTGCACAGATGAAACTGAAATTAAGAAAACAATTGTAGATCTGAGAAGGGCATAAATCTATGCACTTGTTATAAAAATATGAGTATAAATTTGGAGGACAATAACGAAGGAGCTCTTAACCAAAGATGTTATTTTTTAGGATATGTAAAATTTGGATGATAAATTACAGTGGGCCTTGTGTTTCCTATAATTGTCTATTAACAAAAACTCCCGAATCTGACCTGCACACAAGAAAAGAGGGTAAAGAAATCTTACCTGCACTTTTATCGCGCTAATTCTTGACGGTTTCCCAATTACTATAACAAAAAGGGTAATAGGACTACTGTTCAATTACGCGTTCAATACTGCAGGCCATCTAACAATAAAATCACCTCCGTTTCTGACCTTTCTACTTGTCTGCATAGTCTGCCGTCTAAAACCTCACTGTATATATACGAAAGACCATTCGCATACACTCAGTACATGTTAGCGGTGTCTCCATACAATAAGTTTATCTCTCTCTTAAAGTAAGCTTAGCGCCCTTCACATGGCAAACAGCGAGATCTCCATGGCATCTAAGAGCTTAACCCTGCCGCTAGTGCTTGCATGTCTAGCATTCCTGCTATCTGGGCGTGTGGAGGGCAAGGATATTAAAGTGGGTGACGAGACCAACTGGAAACTCGGTTTTAATTACACTGCCTGGGCGGAAAGTAAAACATTTATGGTTGGGGATACGCTAGGTAAGCCAATTCAATATGATTTTATTAGCATTTTATTATAGTTATTTTTTAAAGATTTTTATACTGGTTAACTATGCAGTGTTTAAATACGCCAAGGGATCTCATAATGTTCAATCTGTAAGCGGAGCTGAATTCAAGGATTGCAGCACGGGATCAAATAGTGTATCATTCGAAAGTGGAAACGACCGCGTTCCATTGAAGACGGCTGGGAATATGTGGTTCCTATGCTCGGTGGGAGAGCATTGCCAAAATGGCATGAAATTTAAAATCTCAGTTTTGTCCGCAGAAACAGATAATTCTGCTGCCTCATCTGTTTCTTCTGCTGTTTCTGCCTTCGCGGTTGTCATGCTAGCCAGCATGGCGATTATTCTCTTTTAAATCTGATTCTGAAAAACCCTAGTACTGATGGATTTGATTTTTTTTTTGTCTATTTTGAATTTATTATTACCCTCGTCTCACAGGGCATTGTTTTCCCATTTCAATTTATAAGTTATCTGGTTTATTCAAGTTGCAAGATCTATGTCGATTTCCATTTGGAAAGGTTATATGATATTTGTTCCTCTCTTTTTTTGTTATCGTTGGATGATTTATAAAAACTAGTAAACAATAGTGTTAAAAAATCTTAAATGATAACAAAGAGATATACACACGCTATGCAGTCTTCTGTTTGACATAGATGAAATGAAGTTATGATAATAGACAACTGATTTAGTAATAAGGAAGTACATAAAAATCCGGACTAAATACTCATGATCCTATCCTAAAACAGAATCAAATTCAGTGCCCTTGAAATAGTCAAACCATCCACGATCGTGTCGGTCTAGACCCAAAGCCATATATATTTTAATTAAAAGTTATATTACGTATGTTTGTCTCCCTTTCTTT
This sequence comes from Sequoia sempervirens, assembly GCA_007258455.2. Classification (NCBI taxonomy): domain Eukaryota; kingdom Viridiplantae; phylum Streptophyta; class Pinopsida; order Cupressales; family Cupressaceae; genus Sequoia; species Sequoia sempervirens. The sequence goes on along the minus strand of VDFB02281492.1, from coordinate 427,832,505 downwards.
TTAATCTCATCCAATTTAAATATTCACTTCTATTGAATTGGCATACATCATTGTTTTGAGTTCTTTCCTTGTCAGCCTATTCAACATTAAAAAATGTATAATGTACCCATCATTTTATCTTTGCAACAAATTATATATTCAAACATTTTAATTTTGAAGTCATTTGATAAATTTTAATCATATTTTTTACAAATTTTGAATTCATTTTTCTTGACTGTCACACATATTTTCCATGTCAGTTATCATGTTTTGTCCACCTCCTAATTTGTGTAAATAAATCGGAGATGGACAAGACATGCATTATCAAGGAGGTGCATAAGACAATCATTGTCTAGGAGGTGGACAAGACACATAGACATGCATTGTCAACCTCTTAAGTTGTCAAGGTGTTACACATAATTATGCATTATCGTACATGGTAGTTGGAGGAAGATATGGAGTTTATATTGACAATAGATTTTTTTTCTTTTTGGTTTTCTTTTGAATGACTAACTAAAATTTGGACTTTTAGAGAAGACCTTGCTTTAACAATCAAAGTACTTTATTAATTAATCCTTATCATTTGGAATTTGATCACATAGAGGATCTTCCATCTAATATTTTGATCTACATTTATCTTCTTTGCCTTATCATAGAATTCTAAAGAATAGCTATTTTGCATTTAATTGTAGTTCTACTCGAAAACTTTATGACACTCCTTTATAACATTTTTGAGAAAAAAAGGATGATTTGTAAGCATTTGTTCATGTCAAAATTAATCTTAATAATCCTTTTCTTACGTCCATATAGATTAAACTATGAAGCATGTATTAATTAGATATTAACACTCTTCATTTTGAGTATCATGTTGGTCATGATTATGCATGTTTAAGGGCATTTTGATATAACAAACTCATGTATAATGAAGAAAAGTTCACTTATCCTTAAAAGCGAATCAATTCTACCAATTAATCAATTTTAAGATCTTTTTTTAATGCTAGGTCTTTGTAATGTGGAACAACTACCTGATCTATATGAATTGTTTGCAAGGGGCTTGCATTAATTAATATCAAGATAGACAAGTAAATTTTATGATGATAGTAAATAAATATGTGATCTAGTATATCAAATATACTAAAATAGTATATAGACATTTATTTCTTAAAAAAGACTTATTACTAACCTACTTTTGTCATATTTCTAATGTAACCTTTCTCTATTAATAGGATAACTTGATTTAAAATAAGCTGTCACAATATGTTAGGGTTTAGAGAAAGAAACATAAAATCGAAGAATAATAATTTACTTATTTGAATTGTTTTGAACAGTTTCATGAAATATAATATACCTTATAATGTATTGACTAGTATTCACATGATCACAAACACCACAATTACAAGATCCTAAAGAATTTGAAATGAATTTTTTTAGGCTATTTTATATGTAAATTTTACACTCAACTCTATAGAAAAATATGTAGGATCACACTATGTTATTCAACATAAAGAGGATAAAAAATTCTATATCACACCAAGGCTAGGAAATGATAGAAGAAGTAGGAGCGATCCATTGATTGATTTCAAAAAATTTAAATTATAATCTTGAATAAGATTCTCTAGAAAAACAATGAACCATTTTCTATACATCTAAGAGTTTGAAAGAAACCCTTTAAAATATTTTAATTTTTTTTATAAATACCCATCATAGACCCCTAACACTAATTCAAAATGATAAAAGGTTGTGTGAGCCTAGATATATCTTTGCACCTAAAATTTACAAGTTACAATTTTAAATTTTGGTCTCAAGAATAAATTACATTTTATTTGATTAAGTACATTGGGATAAGACACACTCACATGAGGGTGGTTAATCCTAACCTTAAAAAAACATAAAAGGAAAACAACGCATCGTTATTGATTGATAAATTTGGATAGAAATTGGTCCAATTCCACTAGGTTATCAATGAGGCTAGGAGCACCTTTGTAGTTCACCTTTAATATGTTATTGAATAGATTCTTCTTAATGTATTACAACACATTTTTTTATTTTAGTACCCTTTCTTTGAAAGTGTTTAGTGTTTTTTGTATTCTCATTAAATGATTAATGATTTGATGCATTTAATTTTTTCTTACCAAAATATAGAACTCCTTGACAATGGTAGAAGTTACAATAAACTTATTGGAATTTTCCAAAAATACAAAAGGGAGAGACTCAATAATACTCCCCTTTCCAAAAAATCTCTCTATCAATGATTAAAAACTTTTATTATGTAATTAGTGGCATATAGTCACCCCATTTTAAATTTATAGGTTGTCATTTGGTAATATTTCCTTGTTGTATAGCTCTTTAGCTCAAACTCTTACCATTCTTTGCAATTGGTGCAACTTATCCCATACTATAAGTAGCTCTTCATCAAGAAACTTTTGAACTTAAAAATTATACTGTCTTTATTACTACTTCTATGAGAGCATTAGATTGTCTCATGCACAAATTTGTTTCCCTATAAATCTAAATCCTCCCTCCACACCCCAATCGTATTTATCATACATCAAGTAGCATTTTTTCTTATCATTCTCTTACACTCTCTATATTGTTGGATCAATAGAATTGGAATCTACTAGGCCCATTGTAAGGGCACATATCCCAATTCATAGAAAACATTTTGAGATGTTCTGGTATGTGGTAACAATATACTTTGTGTCCATAAAGTTCATTCCGTTTATGATAGATTTATTTGTTACTTACAAATTATTCTACTTGTACCCCTATTGGTGCATGTTTCTTGGGGACCCTAATGATTCAAAGTTACCTATTTACCCTCACATTTATTCTTATTTTGTATTTTATTTCTTGTGACTCTTTTGATTCACCCCTTGATATTTATAATTTGCTAGAGAAATTGAGTTGAGGTCATCACCTAGAGTGATGAAATTTTTGGATATGATGCAAAAGAAGAAAGAAGAGAAATTAGTTTTTTTTATTCTCGCGATCATGCAAGTGTTTGAGAAAAGAGCATATAGACACCCCTTTAGGATTATAAGATACATGTTCACTAATTAGCTAAACTAAAGTGTGTTGTATTACTTAAATAATACTTCATAGAAATTCTTTGTAAAACAACACAAATATAAAAATAAATCAAAAATAAAAATGGTCTATAATATCATCTTCTTGTAGTTGTTTTGTAAAAAGCAATATGTTAGAAGTTTGGTATGTTTGCACTTTAATTTGCAAAAAATATTTGTTTGTGTTTTTTTCTCTTTAACAATGTTCAAAATATTGTTCATTCAATGACCAATTAAAAATATGTAAAAGAAAATTTTAAAATTTCAAAACTAACTACAAAATTATACTCCTAATGTAATTTTGATAATTTTTTAATAAGAATATCAGCAAAAAAATTATTGTACATAAAATATATTATCAATTTTATGTAAATGAAAGACCCATTTTTAATGGATATATCTAATTTATATTGATTAATATATGTGAGTGAATTATTTCACAACATCCATATTAGAACTAGCTTTCCAACACTTCAAAAAGTTTGAAAATCCTTTTAGTGTAGAAAAAGTTATTAACATTTTAAAGTATTTTTGAAATTGCAAAGTTGAAGAGACAACAATTTAGCCAAAGGATTTAAACTCTCTAAATATTTTTTTAACAAAAATATAAAATAAAATAAATTATAAAGAAAAATTTAAATTTGGAGCAATGAATTTATTGTATGAAAGATGCAAATCTATACAACTATATGGGCTATAAAAGAAGGTGGTAAAAAAATGAGTTTTTTTCAAGTCTAAAATGTTATCATACACCAAAATATAGAATAATATAAAGTAAAATTTATTTCTCAACCCTTCTAGATGAATCCATGGCATTCGCTTTGTCCAGTAGGGTTCTATTAAAAAAATTATTTTATTATTTATTAAAAAAAATTGTAGCATATGAAATAAGAAACAAGCATAACACGGTCACAGACAATATAAGTTAAAAGTTAGCATGCTCATCTAAAGTTCATCAAAATTTATGAAATGAATTTATGAATCCCAATACAAATGTCAAATAAAAAAAATCATTTCCTTTGGATATGGATGCTTAACCTTTGTACCATAACACTTTAATTTTGTTTGATTTTTATTTTGAAAAAAATATATTTACATAAAGTGTGAGATATGAAAGGATGAACGAATGGTTGAATTTATAGACTTTCTAGAGAAATATCAACTAGGATATGAGGATGATAATGAAGAATTGAACTAACTAAACTTACTTAGGGGTCAACTCATATAAAAGAGGAAATTTTCAATTTTAAAAAAGATATTAATGAATTATTGAACTAATTGATGGATAATTATGCACATAAATTTTCTATTCAAAGAAAAATTTGAATGATTAACAAATATTGAGATTATAGAATGAGACTAAGTTAACTAATGTATGAGAGAAAGTATTTCTACATGGAGACTAAGTTAACCAATAAGTGATGATGGAGATGATTAAAGGGAAAAAATTAGAACTTTTAATTTAAAAATGAAAATTAGATGTCATTAAATTAAATGGATAAATAGATGAAATCAATAATTTTAAATAATTATGTATAAATGATAATTAGTATATGATAATTAAATAGTAAATGGTGTTTGTTAATAAATGATAATAAATAAATGAATGACGATTAATGGTAAGTAAAAGTTGACTGTGTGGAATAATTTTAATATCTACAATTGGCATATCAATAATTATTTCATTCTTGAAGGTTGCTTTGGTATTGTCTACACTTATCATTTTTTTATTTTTTTTCTAGCTCATTTGATGAATAAGAAGATAACTAGTTTCCAATTTTACGTCTTAACCTCCCTAGAAGCTTCCATTAATAATGGGTACATTATCAAATTTCTAATAATCTATTCACACCATTACAACTTACGTAAGGAATACTCCTTTTTGTTTTGAGAAGATGTGGCTTTCCCATCCTCTCCTCTGAGAGGAAATAAGGAAATGGTGGAATATTAATATAAAGGGAACTACCTTATTTAGAATAGCAAAAAAATTAAGAGAAGTTAAAATGAATCTCAGCAAGTGGAAAAAAGAGTCTTTCGGCAATATCTTTCAAATCGAATCTGATCTTCAGTTTAGGCTTTCTGAAATCCAAAACAAAATTCAGAAGGAAGGCTACCTGAATGAAACCAAGGAGAAGGAAAATGAGATTCTCACAAAACTTCATGAGATAATTGCTAGAGAAGAGGAATTTTGGAGACAGAGGTCCAGAGCTCTTTGGTTAAAGGCTAGAGACAAAAACACCAAATACTTTCATCTTTCGGCGTCAAAACACATAGCTACAAATAAAACCTCTGTGATTATGGTTAGTGGCAGAAATTATGAGGAGGAAGAGGACATCAGAAGAGAGGCTGTCCTATTCTTTAAGAACCTTTTGTCTGAGAAAGTGGGAATTAACTTGGAGGATCAAAATCAATTACTGGAGGCTATCCCCAGGATAGTTAACTCTAGAGACAATGAGATGTTGACTGTTATACCCACTAGTGAGGAAATTAAAAAAGTTCTTTTCTCTTTTGAAGGAAGCAAAGTGCCTGGTCCTGATGGCTTCCCTTTACTTTTCTTCCATTGGTTATGGGACATTATGGAGGAGGATGTTGAGAAGGTGGTGAAAGAGTTCTTCCACTCCAGAAACCTTTTGAAGGAGTTAAATGCCACTTTCTTGGTTCTTATCCCCAAAAAATTAGGAATACAGGATTTTGAAGGCTTCAGACCAATCGACCTCTATAACTCCTATAAAATTATCTCGAAGGTGCTTACTTCTAGGCTGCTTCTCATTCTTCTCAATAGTATTGCCCCTCAACAGAATGGTTTTGTGCCTGGTAGACAAATACTTGACTCCATTGTCCATGCTCATGAGAATATTCACTCCCTCTCAGTGTCTAAATCGGAAGGTTTTCTTCTAAAACTTGACATTTTGAAGGCTTATGACAAGGTGGACTGGAATTTCCTATTTAAGATCTTAAAATCTTTTGGGTTCAGTGAAAGCGTTTTACAGCTAATTGAACAACTCATTACTTCTGCTTTTGTGGCGGTTCTAATTAATGGGACCCCTTCCACTTTCTTCCATAGTTCTCGAGGGTTAAGACAGGGAGATACCATTTCTCCTATCCTCTTCATGATTATGGCTGAGAGTTTTGGTAGGAATATGAGTAAATTGGTTGCTCAAAGATCTATTATGGGGCTCAAACCATCTTTGAGTAATTTGATATGTTCTCACCAACAGTTTGTGGGTGACACTTTGCTGATGGGAAGATTTGTTGTCTCAAAAGCTAAAGAGATGAAGAGACTTCTGGATACCTATGGAAGAGCTTCTAGTCAGGTGATAAATAAGCAAAAGAGCTCACTGTATTTCTTTAACACACCTTTGCAGAGACAGAGGAAGATAGGTGGAATTCTTGGTTGCAAGATAGAGTCCCTTCCTACTACTTATCTGGGATTACCTCTATGCTTAAAACCTCCGGATTCTTTCTGGATCTCTCTGGTTGATAGGTTTGGGAAAAAGCTTTTTGGCTGGAAAGGTGCTTGCCTAAGCCAAGCCAGAAAACTCTAGCTTCTTAAAGCCTCCTTGAAGAATCTCCCTATCTATGCTCTTAGTCTTTTTAAAATCCCTACCAAATATGTTGTAACCATTGAAAAGATTCAAAATAGATTCCTCTAGTAGGGAGTTGAAGAGAGAAAAAGAATGCCTCTTTTTGGATGGGACTTGGTTTGCAGATCCAAAAAGGATGGAGGCCTTGGGTTAAGAAAAATTAGACTGCTCAACAAGTCGCTCCTAGCTAAACAAATATGGAGACTATTTTTCTCTTCTGGGGAATGGAGTGAAATAATTAAAAGTAAGTATTTGCAGAATAACAATTCCCTTAAAGATTTTATTGAGAATCCTATTCTCCCAAAAGGATCAAGTTGGTACAACTATATGATTGATGGGATAAAGGTTGTGAAATTGGGTTTAAGATGGTAGGTTCGTAATAGTAACCAGATCAGATTTTGGGATGACTGTTAGCTGCGCAATGAACCTTTGTCTCAGGATGGAAATATTAGTAGATGGGCTGAGTTTTGCAAAGACACTTTTGGCCCCTTTGTTAAAGATTACTGGCAGGATGGTAAGTGGATCAATCTCCCCTTGATAAACCCTATTTTGGTTTCAGTTTATTCATCTTTGAATGCTGTCAGACTATGCCTGAATCAGGAGGATAGTCTTATTTAGAAATATGAGCCTTTTGGGTGCTTTTCTGTGTCATCTGCTTTTGCTCAGCTTTAAAATTCTCTTAATCCTCCCCCTCTGTGGTCGCATGCTTGGACTAAGCATCTCTTACCTAAGGTTAATATCTTTTTTTGGGTCGTGCTGCAAAATAAACTGCTAACTATGGATAATCTTAGCAAAAGAGGGGTTCTGCTCCCCAATATATGCTACCTCTGTAAAAGCAATGTTGAATTGGTAAACCACCTCTTCATCCACTGTCCTTTCTCCTCTATGGTTTGGGACAAGCTTATGAAATGTTGGCATTTTTCTTGGATCCCCCCAGAATCGGTTGAAGATTTTTTTGATCAATGGAAAGCCCCCTCTCTCAACCCCTTTATAAAAAAACTTTGGGCTTTCTCTTTCCCCCATGTCACTTGGGGAATTTGGAAAGAGAGAAACAACATGATCTTTAGGGATAAGGAGTCATCATAGGAAATTGTGTTTGAAAGAATTCTAAGAATGATCAAAGAAAACTTCTCTGTTGTTCCCTTCAGGGAGGACAAGGTTGAGCTGGTGGTGTGCTCTCCTTATGACAACCTGATTGCTAGAGAATGGAGAATTAAATGGGATATTTCCAATGTTCCTAATACAACCAAAAAGGCCAGGGAGGGAGTTTGCTAGAGTTTTCCTATGGATGGCTGGGCCAAAGCCAATTTTGATGGCACGGCGAAAGGAAATCCAGGAAAGGTTGGGTGTGGTGGGGTTCTAAGAGACTTGATAGGTAATTTTTTAGGATTCGTTTCCACCCCTCTAGGGGTCCAAACTAATCACGTGGCAGAAGCAGCGGGGGATTATTACATAATCAACCTTGCAGTGGAAATTAAATGCAAAAATTTATGGCTTGAAGGTGATTCAAAAAATATAATAGATAGCCTTTGTGGTAGGTTCCAGCCCACATAGTTGATTAAAAATTGGATTGAGGATGCTAAGGTTTTACTTAGTAAGTTTGACAGAATAAAAATCACCCATATTTACCATGAGGCGAATGTTGTGGTGGATTGTTTTGCCAATGTGGGAGTTAAGAGTGATAAAACCCTCACATGGCACAAAAGGATTGACCTCCATTCTGATGTCCAAGCTTTAATGGTGCTCAATGCGGTGAATGGAAATTTGGTAGCTTAATGTAATAATGAGGATGGTACGAGTCATGACTAACAAAATAAGTAGACAATATGGGGCCGTGAGGATCTGACAGATAAATGATTTACTTTGGCATGCTTTGTGGGTCCTACGAAGCAAAGGAACTATCTGGAACAGGTTCTCCATTCGCATCAGTATTCGCACTGAGATCTCAAAAATGGGCAAGGAACGAAAGAGGGTTCAACCTACTAGTTTTGAGTCACACACCAAGAACACTAAAGCGTGGAGCAAAATAAGAAGGGGTGGCTTACTTCCATTCATCAAGAAACTCCATGGTCCTCAGGAGGAGATTATTGATTTCTTTGAGAAAAATTGGAATAATGGGGAGGTTCTCGTCTTCGGGAGGAAAGTTTAGATTGATGAAGCATTGATAGTGGAGGTGACTGGTATCCCAATTGAAGAGCACAAATTTTTTAGAGAAAGGAAATTTTATGACGAAGTTGTGGTGAGGTTTCCTAAGACCGAAAAGGAGAAGAAAAAACTTGTCAAGATGATGAACAGTTGCTATGAAGTGGACACCATAAAAGCTTTATGGAGAAAAGTGTTAAGGGTTATCATGGAGTACATCACTCTTGATGGCCACTTCACTAGGGTTTATGGATATCACTTTGTGCTGCTCAATCACTTTCAGCATAAGGTGCGTGTTTCCATCCCTTTCTTCTTGCTTTGTTCCTTGAGAAATAGCTTTTCAGACCATAATAGGAGCCCTAAAAGATACCTGATTCTTCACATGGGTCTTTTAAGGCTCATCTATGAGCACTTTCAAAATATGCCTACCCTTTCAAACCCTATTGCCCCTTTGGAGCATGATGAGGATGATACTGAGCCTAGTATATCTAAGATTAAAGTTTCTTCAGGCCGTGTCAAGCTCTCCTCGCTTCCCCTTCCCCCCTTCTACATCTGGTCATTCCCCCCAGCCCTCTACTACATGTTCTATTCCTAACCCTAGCTACACAAACCCTAATGCCAATTTGGAGGGCTCTAGTTCTCCAGTTAATAAGTTAGTTTCCTACCTTGATGACTCTCCTGTTGTTTCTACTAAAGTGGCTGAGGTTAGTCTTGTGGATCCCCACTCCCCCCAAAATACTCAACAGGAGAATTGTAGCCCTCCCAGAGGTGTGGAGCTGGTTAATTTTGGGGTCAATTCTGATTATGACCCCCCTTTTGACTTCGTTGAAACTGCCAAGAGATGTTTTGTGGACCAATTTAATTCCACTAAATGGTTATTTAATGAAATCAGTGCATTAAAGGCTAAAAATCTGTCTCTTCATAGTAAGTTGGGGGAAATTGAAGACAAAGTTGTGGGGCTAATGCAGCTTGAAGTGGAGAAGAATACTGTTGTGAAGGATAACATACAAAAGGACAACACTGTTGAAAAAAATCTTGATAAAATTAAAGGAAACATGAAAAAAATTGTTGATCAGAACTACAAAATTGCCAGACACAACTCGTTAATCATCAAAGCCATGACCGAAAGATTGGAGAAAACCTAGAAAAGAGCATTGATCATCAACCTTGATCAGGAGAAAGACCAGGATGAGGAAGTGGGGATCTCTAAGTGAACTAGATCAAGCATGAAAAGAAAAGTTCAGACTACCCCTCAAATGACTCAGATTTTCATGGAGGGGGTCTAGGATATGGTGGACCTAGAAAAGGTTGCTGACGAGCTTCTGAACTCTATGAATTAAGTGTGGTTGGGCCCTATTTTGTCTGCTTGTCATCCGCTTGATAACTTTTTTGTAGTTTTTGGTGGCTATCTGTTTTAGCTGGATTTTATCTCTATGGCAGCATTTTTGTCTTTTGGACCTCTATTTTGGTCTTTACTTGTAATGTTACTTTGTGGTTTTGGGTCCCTGTAAAACCCGTTTATCCCTTTTCTCAAAAACTTACGTAGAACTCATTCTTGTATGTTAATTCAACCAAGGAATTAAGTTTATGATGTTGAGGGTAAACAAGAGCACTTTAAGAGCTACTACACCACTATAAAAAATCCAATAAAGTAAAATTTGGTATTGAGATTGATTCTCACTTGAATACCCTAGCTATAAGTTTCAAATAGAATTCTTGAAATAATTCTCAAAATTAAGTTTCTCAAGATGTGAATAAAATAAGGGGAATGGACCCTTAGGAGAATTGAGAATAGTGTTTGAACTAGTTGACTAGAACATAAAAAATTTCTTAGGAGTTCACTCCCCTTCAAAGAAATAATCCAATGATGATAGGAAGGGAGAAGAAGAAAAAGGAGGAAAATAGAGAAAAAAATAGAAGGGGTAAATGGGAGGAGAGGGAAGAGGACTATAAGAATACCCAAAAGAAAGTATAAAAAGGAAATTTGTTAGACTCATTATATTCAACCTATAAGAAAGGGATAATAATAAAAGAATGAATGAAGAGAGAAGGATACAAGATCTCTATAGTTTCATGGATTCTAGAGACAAAAATTATGAAGAAGAAACTAAGCTAACAAATAATAGTCTTGTGGACATGTCTCCTAAGGTGTACTCTAAATTTATGAAAAGTCATATTAAGGAAGAATAAATAGAGACCAGCTTTGTTACTTTGGTAGTTGATTATAACCACCTGTTTCAACCATCATATAGTGAAAAAAGTGAAAAGAAAAATAATGAAAATAAATTCAATGATAATTAGTAGGAAGAGCTTCAAATGGAGAAGAAAAAATAGTTAAATATCATTTTTTTGTTGGAGAATTTTTTACTTGATGGAAAACAAAGTCTCATAACTTGAGGAATTGATGGTCATGCCAATTTTCATCACCAAAGACCTAATGGAGTGCTCCAACACCTCAATAGCTATTTTATAAGATGAAAAAAAGAGGTGGAAAAGAAAACTAGAAGCAAAGAAACAAAAATCTAAAAGGAAACTAAAATTAATTTTCTAAGGAAAAGATAAAAAATGAGGAAAATAAGTTGAACACATGGAACAAGAGGCTGAACTAGATTATAAATGAATGGAACACTCTTATGAGCCTCAACAAAGTTAAGACATCGTATTTATTGTTACTTTTATATTCTATTTTTTTTGGTGTATATATTTTTTGTATCCTCCTATTGTTGCAGTGGTGTAGCTTGTTAGATATAGTTTTTTTAACTATGTGATTAAGTTGTTATTGTGACTTCTGGACATGGGACATTTTTCCTAACTTATCTAATATAAAATGCATAAAATTATAAATTTGTGTCACACTTTCGTCCAACTTATTAAAACAAGTGAATTTAAGTATTTTTAACTAAAAAATAATTCGACCAAACATATGATCTAGTAAGATTAATTAGACTCTCTAAGTTAGATGTGTCTACAATTTTTTTAAGTAAAATTATTAGCTAAATACATATGTAGCACCACTTTGAGGCCAAATTACCAAAAAAAAATTATTTTAAAAAAATGATGTTTCACCAACAACTACTCATGTAAATATTTTTTTCAAATGTAAAAATATTCTTTTCTAGATCCATAAGTGTAGTTTTCAAAACAAAATTATTTATAATTATTTTTTTGTTTTTACTAAAAGTAGGTTATCAACACAAAAATATTAGTCTGACTATCATGTCAAGAAAAAATACTAAATCTTTTTAAACATTTGAAAAAATATGATGCACTATAGACAAGAATCTAGATCAAGATGGTATTTTTTTCTATTTTAGATAAGTAGTTAATATAAAACATGGCTTCAATTGAAATGGTTGTGTTTTAATACACATTTTAATATTTATTTAAAAATGTACATTTATAAAAATTAGAAAAAAAATATCCATGCTCTAAAGTTTTAAGTTATAAATACACACAATGTTTTTTGAAGAAAATGAAATAAAATTTAGTATATTTAGATTGACATCTCATGTAACTTCATTTTTCTTCATTTTATTAGAAACTAAATTATAGTGTCAATTTATAAAAAAAAAATTCAAATAATTATATTTTTTTTAGAAAACAAAAACATAAAATATAGTTACAAAAACACACATTTTATTAGCTTACATTATTTCAAAATTCAAAAGATGTATCTCACCTTTTAGTGATTCAAGTTTGAAAGTTGGATTAGTGTTGGCTATTTCCTTTATAAAACCATGTAAAAAAATTGTACTTACCCAAATATATTCCTTACACTTGTCATAATCTTGATATAATCTACTAAACAATTTGTGTGCTCCATTTTGCTTCAATACTTCTAGTCAACTATTTTTTTTAATATCTCATAGCATACATCATTAGTAGGTAAATAAGCAGAAATCTCACATGAATATTTTACAAAATATGAATGTTCTTACATTCTTTGATGTTGAATACCAAATTTATGGAACCCATAAATTCTAATTTCAAAAGTTGATTAGGCTTCATTTTTATAAAATTAAATATCTTGAAGAGATTCACACCACTATAACCCCCTTACACTAGGTAAGATCCATTTATATATTGTTTTGGGTAGAAATCACTCCCTAACTCTAATAATTATATTTTTTATGACGAAAATTTTATTTTATTTTATTTCTTAAGATTAGACACAAGGCTAATATGCGTTTCTTAACTAACACAACCTAACCATTTCATTTCCTTGTCAGACAACCACTTGCTCTATCCTCATAGACTTATAAGGTATTCTCATTTTTTCTCCAACATCTACTTGCAAGCAAAGAATTATGGTAAAAGGATTGTAAAAATTTATCAATTTAAATAATTAAAAACATTATCTTTTCTTAATGACTAGTCAAATAGTAAACTGATGTAAAAGTTCAAGTAGATAGGATAGATATTGTAATAATATATTTTATAATAAAATGTTTTGAATCAAATGAAATTCTAACTAAAGAGACAATTTTTGAAGTTAAATTTGATCAAATTGATGTCATAAATATTGGTTCTTAGTTATTAAACTCAATGATTTTATCATTTGGTTTGGTGGGGAATAAATGCAGGACTCTAGAAAAGATAACTTGAAAATAAATAATTTTAAATTCTGAAAAAATAGATTAAATTATCTTGTATAGGCAAAATTTTAGGCTATACCATGTTAATATTTTTTGGGGCCAAAATCATTTCCTAGATCTCTAACAATTATATTTTTCTGTTTTAAGACCTAAAAGATTATATACTAAAAGGAAAAATAAATTGAGCAAAGGAAAGTACTAATCAATGAGCATTGTTTGAAGGAAAAATATTACCAAAGAGAGAGTAGTAAAATAAAGCACCACCAAATGAAAATGAGACACAAGAATTCGATAAGGGAAAAAAAAAAAACCCTAATAGTACGAATGGAGGCAAAATGCCTAAGAATGATACAAAGAGAGAGAGAACTTAAGCCTTAAGCTTTCTTGCTTTAATGAAGAATGAGATAAAATGCACCTCAATATATAGAGGTGAGAAGAGGAGTTAGAATTATAAAGTAACTTCAAAATTAATGAATGCCACCATTCATCTATGTGTGTGCAAGTTGTCAAAATCCTCTTAAGAAAGTTTCTAAAAAGGAATTGAAAATAAATAATTATAATTTAATAATAACCTTTACCAAGTAAATATTAATATTCTAACATCCCCCCTTAAGCTTTACTTGGGGATTTTACATCAAACCATTCAATGGGTTACAATCCTAGATTTTTACGAAGAAAGAGAAATTTATCTTTACCAAGAGCTTTGGTGAGAATATCTGCAACTTGATCTTCACCTTTACAATACAAAAGAGAAATTTTCTTGTCTTCAATGTGCTCTCTAATGAAGTGATTTTGAAGAACAATGTTCATGGTCCTATGATGAAAAATTAGATTCTTGGATAAAGCAATGACACTTTGATATCACAATATAAAGGATTAGGATCCATTTGAGGGATAACAAATTCTTCAGGTAATCTTCTTAACCATAATGCTTCTTTGGATGCATTTGTACAACCTTTATATTTAGCTTCAATAGAAAAAAGATAAGTAGATTGTTGTTTCTTACTATTCCATGAGATTGCACCTAATCCAACAAGGAAACAATAACCACAAGTGGATCTCTCATCATTGGGATCACCTCCTAAATCTAAATTAGTATAACCCTTTAAAGAAAAACCATAGTTTGCATCATTAAAAAAAACAAGATTAAGAATACCTTTAAACATATCTTAAAATTATTTTTGCAATGTTAGAATGAGTTTGTTGTGGTTTACACATATATCTAGAAACTAAACCAACACTATAGGGAATATTAGGTCTAGTAAGTGTTAAATTATTCAAACTACCCACTAATTTCCTATACAAAGTAGGATCAACAAAACGAGTTTCCATATCAACCATTAATTTAGTTCCTAATTCACAAGGAGTAGAAACACACTTTGCATCATTCATTTTAAATCTATCTAAGAGATCTTGAGCATATTTTGTTGAGAAATAAAAATACCTTTAGGTGTTTTACAAATTTGTATAACCAAACAATAATGTATTAGGCCTAAATAACTCATTTGAAATTGTTGATAGAGTTGATACTTAACATCACTAATCAAAATGTTAGAACTAGAAGTGATAATTAAATCACCAACACATAAAATAATAATCACAATATCATTTTCACTATTCTTAATATATAAATTTGGATTATTTTTACTTCTAATGCAACCATGAGATAGAAAGAAAGCATAGCCCAAATTATAAAATGTCAATATATAGACATAGCAATAATAGATCTAGGTTTCCTCTCACTACATAATTTGTTGTATTGTAAAGGTAAATTGTATCAAGATTAATAATAATAGACTTTGAAAAAATGGTCCTAAAGATGGTTAAAAAAAAACCATAGTGTCTTCAAAAAAAGAATGAAACAAAAAGGTTTCAAGAACTTGATCCCCATCAATTAAGAAAATAGATCTAATTTCATCATAAATAAGTAAGTACATACCATCAAAGTGGATGGAAATATTTTCCATGGGTCCCAAAAAGACTCCAATGAGACTTGATAAAATAAATGATTTATTATAGATAGGTCTCCCTATGCAACATTACTGCAAATTCGACAAGCGCATAAAATATATATGTAAAGGCTCCATTGAGACTTGATAAAGTGAATAATTTAAAAAACATATATAGATGGAATAAATCCATCAAGAAGGAAAATAATCCAATGAGCTTTTAATTTAAAAAAAAAAATAGATGAGATAAATCCATCAAAAAGAAAAATTTACCAATCAGACACAATAAAAAAAAGAAATTCCATTTATCAAAACAACATAATTGTAGATGAGAAGGAAACAATAGGTTTGTTTTAAATATTGTAATAGATCAAGCCTTAGGTAGAGAGAATGATAATTTCTCACAAAGTGGGATAGAAAGATCTTAGAGATATATTGAAATATGAAGAGGCACAAATCAAGCCACTTTGAATTAAAAAAATTAATATTAATAAAAAATGTGATGGAAAAATGAGAATTGCATACTATGACGTGAAGGAGTATTAAGTATAAATATGTCATTGAAGATGATATTCATGCATTCATGACTACATGAATATCCCCTTTTCATATTCCAAATATAATTGAGTAAAACAAGTACTCTATTATTGGGTTGATCAAGTCCAATAATAAAGTACTTGTGAAGTTATTTAAAAAACAAACTTTTTATGTGAAGTAACATGTTGAGATGCACCTGAATCAATAACACATTCCAAAGGTTTAGAAACATTAAAACTACATGTAAAAGCATGTCTATATTGATTACCATTTTTATGAAACTGTTGATTATTTTGATTCATAGGCATTTTCTCATTTTTCTTTTTAAAACAAGTATTTTGTGAATGGAGATCCTTATTACAATAAGTACAACGTGGTCTCTTAGAAAAGTTAAACTCTCTAGGATCATTTCCATTATTATAATGAGGTTTGGAATTATAATGTTGTTTAGAATGAGGTTTAAAATTTTGGATATGATTAGACAAAAAAGCATGTTCATTAGACTGAAGAGTATGAAATTAAATTAACTTGGCTTCTTCTTGTCTTCATAAATCATGAAAAATATAATAATTTAATTGAGTAGCTAAAGAAGGAATAGGTAATTGAGCATGAATATTAGTAATAAATTGTTGAATTTTCCTAGGAAGATATTTTTTAAGAATAAGATGAATTAATCTAATATCTTCTTATTTTTACTCCTAAACCATGCAATTGACTATTCAAAGCATCAAATTTTAATAGAAAAACATCCATATATTTGAAATAAGAATACCTTACATCCTCAAGTTGGTCTTGAAGTTGAATCTTTCTAGATTCATTTGAACAATCATAAATAGTCTTGAGCTTGTCACATGCTTCATAGGCTTTTGTGCATGTCCCAATGTGAACATATACTTCGGGTGACATGGAAATACCTATGAGGCCAAGGTCTTCCTCATTTTTGAGCCTCCATTTTTCTTGTTCATCTTTAGATGCAGATGGATCTAGTTTTGATTTTGAATCTATAACAACATCCAAAAGATGTTTAAAATGAAAAATATAATAGATATGAGTTTTCCAAGAATGATAGTTAGAAGAATTCAACTTAATTTCAGGGATTAAAGTAGACATTGTAAATAAATTTAATTACACAAAAAAAATTACTAAAAGAAATACTTTACAACTTAAGCTTAAAAGAAAATGTATCCCTCCTTAAGTAAAATTAAGGTTTTGAAAAAAATAGACCCTTTTAAATTAAAATTTGAAAAATACTTTTTTAGAATTAAATTATTTAAAAAGGAAAAAAATAGAGACTTATTTTAAATAAATTTATAATTTTGAAAAAAAAAGAAATCTGATTTAAATTATTTGAGAAAATAATAAATAATATATTAAATTAATAAATATTTTAATAAGATTAACAATATTTAAAATTTAATTTGAAATTTTTTATTAAAAAATTTTTACTTCCAAAAGAAAATAAGCTTGAAGTTAGGAAAAATAAGGATGTAAAAGACTATTAAAGAAACCATTTTAAGTGCAAAGGAAAGGAAACTTTCTAAAACTAAATGGGTGGGCTTTTTAGAAGAATTTAAAGGTTTTATTAAAAAAAATGAAAAGATTAATCTTTAAAAAGATTTGAATTTTTATTTTTAAATATTTATTTTAAATATTTATAAAACAAAATAATAGAAGGTTGAAACCTTTTTTCCAACTTTCTATTTTTGATTATTTAGTATTGTTGATTTTTTTTAAAAAAAAAAAAGATATTAGGGGAGAGGGGTCTATAGAATTATAGTGGAGCACCCTAACTTTGTGTTTCTCAAAATCCTACATGGAATTTCAAATCAATCTCAATTTTGTACAGTAGTTTATTTGATAACTCATCTACTTAAAAAATTAATTTTGGGGTCACATCATCAAATATGATGCTGTGTATTAGCATGCTTTTTGTTAAGGTATTAAAAAAGGATAAAAAAAAATGTGAGACCGATAGTGCTGCTCTAAGTCATTTTTTATTGGTGTGTCAATGTGGCATCACATTATTTGTCAGTTTCTATACTTTATGGATAAAAAGTGTTTTGTAATTAGATATTAAGATGTTCCACTATGAGGCCCATTGAGGACTACTTATATCCCCACTATTGAAACACACTCCACTATGGGCCCCTCTCCCCTATATATTGTCCAAAAAAAAAGATTTGCCTAAATAAAAAATTGTTCATGGAAATTTGAATATAACATGCAAAAATAATGATTTATTTTTTTAAAATGTACATTAAAATTTAAATGATTTTTTAAATTATAAAGATTTGAAAGGAAAATAATTTTTTACAGATTTAATATGTAGAGTTGTTAAAAAAATTATAACATGTAATTTAAAAAAAAAAAAAAATCTTAAAAAAGTTGGACTATAACCCTTATTTGATACTTTCTAAAAAATTGCATAAATATAAACATGCATGTAAATTATATAGCTTTGAAATTTGAAAACAAAAAATACTTAGAAATCTTTTAGATTAAAAAAATAACTGCAGAAGGGTTAGAAAAAAATATTAGACAAGAAGCAAGATTAAACTTTTGGCTCTTCTCCACCTCTCTTAAAGTACCTCCAATTGTGTGCCTTTAAAACTTGGTAAACCTTCAACAATGTAGCTCACAAAATATTAGTAATACCAAGCTCTGATACTATGAAAGGAAAAATAAATTGAGCAAATGAAAAAACTAATCAATGAGCATTGTTTGAAGGAAAAATATTACCAAAGAGAGATTAGTCAAACCAAGCACCACCAAATGCAAAGGAGACACAAGAATTTTATAAGGGGAAAAAACAAGAAAAAACTCAAATATTATGAATGGAGACAAAATTCCTAAGAATGATACAAAGAGAGAGAGAGCACACTTAAGCCTTAAGCTTGCTTGCTTGAATGAAGAACGAGAGGATAGGCACCTCAATATATAGAGGTGAGAAGAGGAGTTAGAATTAGAAAGTAACTCCAAACTTAATGAATGCCACCATTCATCTATGTGTGTGCAAGTTGTCAAAAGCCTCTTAAGGAGGTTTCTAAAAAGAAATTAAAAATAAATAATTACAATTAAATAATAACCTTTACCAAGTAAAGATTAATATTCTAACATATACTTTTTTTGTTATTAATATTAGGATACAAGGTTCATATGCATTTTTTACCAAACACAACCTAACCATTTTATGTACTCACCAAACAACTATTTCTTTTATCTACATGAACTTATAAGGTATTATCACTTATTTTCCAACACCTAATTGCTAGGTGAATATTGTGTAAAAACTATTGTTATAATTTCTCAATACAAAATTGTCTAAAATGCTATCTTTTCTTAATCATTAATTAATTAATAAGTTAATGTATAAATTCAAATACATACTGTACATGTGATAAAGATATTTTATAACAAAATATTTTGGAGCAAATCCTATCATTATATGTTAATAGAAGTTAATGATATTCTAACTAAAATGATAATTCTTGATGTTAAAATTCACCTAAGAGATGTGATAAATACTACTTACTAGTTATTTAACTGAATTCTTTTATCATTTGGGTTAGTGGGATGATGGTTGAATTTTAGAAAAGATGATTTGAAAATAAGGAATTTAAAATTTTGAAAAGATAGATTAAACCATCTTATATAGACAAGGTTTAAGGAACAATCCGAAATAAAAGAGTACAAAAAATATAAAACAGAGATATAAAAGTACAAGATGTGTGCTTTTATCCTATTCACGAAAACTGATTTATTCTTATTTTTGCGATAGTTACTAGTAATTGCATCTTCATGTGCAATGGGTATGCCTAAGATTTGTGGAGATGAATATTTTAATTTATGAAATATAGCAGATAGTGGCATATCAATGTAATGAATAGTGCACAAAATTTCCAATAATTAGCATTTAAAATTAATCCAAAACTTACCTCTGAAATTGATTGAGAATTATAAACTCACATCTATGGTCACTTCACAAAGTTTCTAACATAATAAATGACATAAATTAAAGGCTCTAGTAATTTGAATTCCCTTAAGCTCCTTTTGTCTATGGACATGAATATGCTTTATTTTGTAATGAAGCTTACGTAATTGCAGTACATAATGCAGATTATGGATTGAATTGTAACTCATTTGGCTTAATGTTTATAGTATTTGAAAATAGCTGTGGGAACCATTGCATTTACAGCTTCAACAACATCTGATCCAATCTCTAATGTTCAGTATTTGAAAATAGTTACAGGAACCATTGCATTGACATCTTCAATAGATCTGCCATACATTCAATGGTAAATAATATTTTCTTTTTGTCGCATCTATGTCTTGCAACCAATGTAACATATGAAGATATTCTGATCTCTACTATTCACTAAGTGAAAGAAGCTCTGGCAACCATTGCATTTACAACTTTAGCTGTAGCTAGTATAATAATGTTTTTTAGGAAAACTATCATAAAAATATCTTATATATTCAAACAGCCACAGATAAAATTTTCCATGGTTTGGTGACAACGCATAGCCATTTTTATGGAATGAAGCCAAAGCACTATAAATTTTTTTGTAAGAGAGCCAATTTCAAGCAATGTATGCTACACAATTATCAGATAATATAAATTCTATTAAAGATATTGTTTGTTCAGCTCATTATGGAGTTTCATGTAAATCAACATTTACAAATGAAGATACAAAAACAAAATGTACCTAAGTGTGACTGTTTCATATCATGTCTATAGCACGGAAAAAGTGACCTTCCTCTTGCTAGAGATATGGAGATGATATGCAATTATATATAAATTAGAGAGGAATGGAGAGCAAAAAGAATTAAAGAGAAGGGAGAAGCTTTTACCGTTGTGAACCAAACTTGTAGTGTAGAGGTCCAGTGCAAATGATAGCTTTAGTATAAGATGGTGAAATTTTTTTTTATGTAGCTTATAGACATATGATGTTGGTAGACTGGTTGTAAAAATGAAAGCAACAAGTTTGTAGCATTGATGAAATAGTCAATTGCCAAAGCTATGTATAGAAAGGGACTGGCCTACAAAGTGAATGGTGTAAGTGAGGTAGACTTTGCAGCAACATATACTAAAGCAACATTTGTGTATGCAGTTGTAATGCAGACTTTGAAAGAGTAAAAAATATAGAACTAACATGTATTTTATGGTTGAAAAGTATTTTAAAACCTGTAAACAAAACATTTTTTTTGCAGAAACAAAATATAGAATCCATACATGTGGCAGTTAGAACTGAAAGTAAAACTCTCTCATTGATCATATTTTGTGACACAACATTTTCCTATGTTGGAGAGTTGTTTCACAGATTTTTTTACCCAAATTTACTTGACTTTTCCTCTACGATATTTTGGGTACAGTTTCAGTCATATCTGTGCATTTTACCTACATTGAATATTTTCATTTTTTAGCAGTTTTGAAGGAAATTCAAATTATTTATTCAATACATCTCCACAACTTCCATATTCCAACAATAACTTTAGCATAACTTGGATTAAATCTAATTGTTTTCTATTGGTGAATAAAGCACTTTGTAAATGGTGTACGTACAACATTTAAGGTTGAAGTCATTGCATTCTTAAAATAAACCTCTACATTGTTTTTGGAAATCATAAACTGGCCTAAGTAATTTTATTGACCAGTGGCCAATGGCCCTGTTTCTGCCATAAATTATATGTAGGCTACTGATCAATCATTATTTGGCTACAATCCAAGTGTTGAGTGCAGCTTCATTCTCTCAGTTGAAATCACATAAACCTAACCAAGTAATTTTCTTTTTAAAGGCAAAACCAATCAGCAAGTAATGAAGTGGAATACAATATAATGAAAGCAAAAACAAGCATTACGATAGGCCCTACAATCCATCCCAATTGTGGAACAGTCCATGCTAATGATAAATTTCTTATTGTAAGCATAAATTACCACAACAATAGAGTAATTTCTGATGCCTAAAAGTCAACATGTATATAGGGAAAAAGGCAGAATATCAGAAAAAGCACTAAGAATTGAGGCTCAATTCATGCATTTATTAAATCCTAGATGCACAAGTATAAAGAAAAAAATCATACTATCAACAATCATAATTTCCTTTGTTCCACGAAGTCATATTTTTGGGGGATCAAGGAAACAGGGGAAGTGAATCTTAGCAATGCATCATTTTTTGGCCATTTTGTAGTTGTATCGTATGCAAGTTGCAGTCAATGCTGGTGAAACTTGCATTTACTACGAATAATGATACCATTTTGTCACTTTACATGTGAAATAGGGAGAGTTTGCAGGATAAATCTTCATGGTAGTCTTGAAAGGAGACTCCTAATATAGTGTAGGTGAGCTGAAAATGAGCAGCATAAAGAGTTTCGTAAAAGAGCAGGTTTGAAGGAAAACATGCTACACATGTATCTTTTAATATAAACTATAATAAAGAAATGTATTTTTTAGCATTAACATATGAAAACTATTAGACAAATGGGGAAGATAGGCATGGTGACAGGAGAAAAAAGATAGAGGTCTGTTAATTGTAGAAAAAACCTTAAGAAATCAGTCATTGTCATATGCAGTTTGTATTCCACAGAGATCTAGCTTGCATGAAAAGATTTGGTGCATTATAAAGTGCTTCCATTCCATAAAAAAATGGATCCCTGCCAAAAACCAGATATGTCTTTAGTTTCTTGATTGTAGATTTCGTAATATAAACCATTTTTAATTTATGTTAAATATTTGTGAATTGACAATTGAAAGTGAAAGGAGTAAAGAATTATATAACCAACCTATAATTTCTTGTTCAAAAGTTTTTGAGAATTTCAAGTGATTGAAGCTGATAGTATTGATAGTCGAGCCTCCTCTTTCACCCTTCGTGCAACATAAGGGTTGTGTTGCATTCGTGTGTTACAAGTCAAAAGGATTTACCTGAGAAGATTGTAGTAATATGAAGACAAACACTTAAGAGCACAATCATAGTGATGCATGATAAAAGAAAGCATAGTAAAATCAATAAGAAGGGCAGTTTTGGAGGTGGTAGTGTTATCCTCAACATGAGCTTAGTCTCTTAAAAAGACGGTCACTATAGTGCATGACAGTTAGGTTGACAACACATAGTGAGCAATGTCATACTGAAAGGTCAAATCATTGATTAGAAGGGCAGAATATCATTGATAATAGGAGCATTAATATCATTCAAAAGAGCAGAAATGATGATGATTTTAATGTGTAGCAATGTCAACTTTTCATGTTTAACAATATCATTTTCAATGTGTAGCATTATACTGTCATAATGAGCAGAAAATTAATGTCCAAAAAAGAGAAGAGACAGATGACAATTAATATGATAAAAAGATGACAGTTTATATAAGACTGATAATATGAGAAAATGATGACAAGTTATATGGGAAAAAGATATCCAAATAAGTGCAACAGATATCCATTAATTGAGCAGCAAATATAATTCAAAAGTGCAGCAAAAATAACTTCAAAAGGTGCAGAAAATATGACATTAAGGAGCAGCAAATGTCAAAATTAAAAAGCAATTTTATTGATGAATAAATGCAGCAAATGATGGTTGTTAATGAGCAGCATTCTTAGTAGAAAAGAGCTGAAAATTATCAGAAGAAAAGAGGAGCGAAGTCATGAGAAAACAGTACAGTTGAAGCATAAAGACACAGACCAATGAAAGTAATAGCAATGGTTCTCATAATCATACAACCACCAAGGATGACATAACAGTAAATAGAATGGTTTGCAAAACTTTGAAAAGGGGGGTAGTCCTTAAGCTGCTACTCATATTTTAGAAAATAAATGTGGCAAATAGTCACTGATGAAAGTTTCCAAGTTTGGAAAGCCATGAAATCAAGATTGAAGCTGGTGGCTGCAACAGTCAAGCTATTTGCAAAATTTACAAGGTGAGAGTTTTAATCGTCCACAAATGATATTATTCAATCAAGATGAGGACAAATATAGTTTTTTCCTATTGAAAATGGAGTGAATGTATTTCCTTCAGGAGGCCAATTAGACTATTTGCTTCGAATCATGATTAGTACACAACTAACTATTTTTTCTCTTGTTGATTTCATGTACAATGGAACACTTTCTAGCTTTCTAGGCTTAGAACTTTAACCACAAAAAAATTGAATTTTCAATTTAAGAATATAAACTGGTTTACAATATGCTGGCTACTTAATGTAAATTTTTAAAAAAAGCATATGTCATATAGTTTTTTTTGAATTAATGTGTGGAGCTAGGTTAAAAATGAAAAAAACCTTAATTTATCTCATCTATGAGCATAATTATGTGTAGATGAAAACCCAATAGTTGCAAATACTCAACAAAGCATAGTTATTATATGGTAGTTTACTTGGTTTGTTAAGTGTGTCTTCAACTAACAAGAGAGTAGTAGTGAGTCTATCTTACCTAGTGGTTCCATTGAGAGGGCATAGGCTCCATCTTGGGAGAAAGACCCCAAGAGGAATTGGTTACAAACATAATTGGTAAATATGTTTGCCAATTTATGTTGGAGTATACCAAAATTTGGACTACTCAATATTGTAAATGAAGTTTTATCATATTTATCTTTTATAGGAGTTACAAAAATTGTATTTGTCTATATTATAATTAACGTGGTAATTTAAAATAAATAAATTATTTAAGGTTGCATATTTGTAGGGCATCTGTGCTATTTCCAGGCCATTTCTTGTGCAATCTAGAGTGGTGTTAATGGTTTTTTTTTAAGGAATGCAATGATTGCAAAATATGCACAAAATGTGGTTTTTGAAACGGCTTTAGAAACACTCAAGCAAATAAATAAATATAATTACGATGCACAGTTTCAGAGTTTGGAGTGACAAAAACCCTTAGCAGCAGGGGAAGTAGGAAAATACGTCAAAAGGCATTCTAGCAACGAAGAGTTTGGAGAAGCGAAAACCATTAACGGTGAGGGAAGCAGTTATGTACCTGAAGATTGTGCGAAAGTATATGTTTCTGTCGAAGACGGCAAAAGGGAAGGCCGAGCCAACAAATTACCTGCAAATACATAAGCCAACATTATTTTGGTAATAAAAAGAAGGTAATGAAGAATTGAAGAGGAAGGTGAAACAAAACGAAAACTAAAATGCAAGTTAATGTTTATTTTTGTGGAACAAATTAACTTTAAAAATTGTACATAAGTTTGTAAAGAAAACTAATTGTAAAATGTAATAATTATTTTTGGCATTGGAAGAAAAAAGAAGAGAGAACCACAATGAAGTACAATCTTAGAAACAAGTACTATTAGAACCTTTGCCTATGAAGAATACGAATCAATTTCTTCTCTCCAAATAGTGAAGTGAGATACCTGAAATGTGTGTATTTCTTTTATGGTGTCAAAAACATCTTCTAAACCTTTGCTTGAAAAAGTCATTTATACTTGTACTTTAAGTACAAAGCATTCATAGATTGTCTTTCATTCAGTACTGAAATTATACTTAACAAAAATAGTATTTCATTAAACAACCTATATTTAGGCCTACAAAGGCCACATATTCTTTCCTCGCTCTCTTTGTTCTTGGTATGGCTTTAGTTGTAATTATTTCTTAGAAGGTACTTATTCCAAACAATTAACTTTGATGAAGAGTAAATAGAGGCTTGCTAGTGTAATTGTTAGATAAATTTACTGCTATAAGTTATGCTTTCCTTGGATACAGTCAATAAAATTCGTAACTATATTAGATAGATTCTATACGAAAATAATGCTCTATATGAAATATTTTACATACTCTAAATTTCTAAAATGCACTTAGAGGTATCCAACAAGATGCGAGTAGTGAGGAAACTCAGTTAAGAGGAAAGAATAACAAAAAACCAGATGATAGTTGTAGCCAACATTACAACAAACAGCAGCTGGAAACACATTACAATGACTGATTATCGCAGCCAATATTACACTTTAGCAGTTTACACTTTTGAGAATATTTACATGTTACCTTGGAGATTCATGTGGACACATAATAAAGGCTAGATATCCATGCAGCAATGACAGTGGAGGTAGGTAACAGGCCAAATGTATCACCATCTCTACATAAGTTTGGGAAACAAACAAATGCTTTGCAAACAAAATCTCTGGCAATTCCTATAGATTGTTTTTTAGGAGCCTCCAAGAGCGAAGGCTTCTTTTGAATTGAGGTTTAGTGAGCCTTACCGAAAAGTAGGCTTCTCTCCTGTCACTTGGAGTAATGCCCACCGAGCATTAGGAACAGGAGGAAACCCCTATGTGCAGTTTACCTCTCTAATTGAGGAGAGTATTGACAAATTAGATTCTAACAAGATTAATGGCAGAAATGGCCAGTTTTCAAGCTCATTTTCTGACATGTTTGAGAAAAACTGTAAGTTGACCTACCCGACATAAAATAGTCAGAATGAAGAGCCCACCGGAGGAGCTGGGTTTTTTTTTGAGGGAAGATCAGAGAAGGCAAGCAAATTGTTTGACAGAATGCCTCAAAAAGATGTGAAGTCATGCAAAGCAATGATTGCAAGATATATTACAAATGGGTTTGTTCAAAAGGCTTTAGAAAAGTTTAAGCAAATGCAACTGACGGGTGTTATGCCCAACTTGCCAACCTTGCTAGCATCCTCCCTGCGTAGCCCAAAATGGGAGCTTTCGAATCAGGCTCAGCACATCCATCAAACAGAATAGAATAGACACGTGAACTATTGACAAATTCCTTGAAATGGATTTGCTTTAAAAATAAAAGCCTAGAAAATTTGAAGCAGATGGAAATGGTTTCTCTAATGCAGAAGGTTAAAAAAATACCTATCATTGATGCCAAGGAGAGAAAATGGGCAGAGGTCGCAGGAAATTTGCAGGAAACCCCAAGTTCTGTATTGTTCCTACTTTAACCTTGCTCTTTCTTTGACACACCTTGCAGGAGTGGAGAGATCGCTTACATCGATATTGAACTACAGCAACAAGAGAGAAGGCGGTTGCAACGCACAGGGACAGGGTACACCAACTCCCAGCCACATTAAATGCGCAAAACATTAAATGCGCGAAGTAGACAGCATAAAAAATGAGAATAAATAATGAACGGTAAAGATTTAATAAAGATGGTCTTGCATCCGATTTTGACCGTGGATAGAGAAAAATGAATCGGCAAACTTCATTGAGGGAGCACCTTTGGCGTATAAATGTGTTTTTTTTTTAAATTTAATATCGTTATAAAAACTTAAACCTATCGAATAACTTTATCTGAATGCAATTTTTTTCATGCTCACTAGATAAGTACAGTATGACGCCTTCATGATTAAGCGCGTTTAAGAACTCAGGCTGATTAAATAATGTTTCAAATGAATTGGAATTATCGTCACCGTTCGCTTTCATTGATGAACGAGCATACATTCGGCACTGGGCAGAATGCCGAATAAAAAGATACTGTTTTTAATCTCGCCGTATTCGTTTGATAGGTAAAATCGAAATGAATGTGAGTTTTAGAATGCTCAAAACACCAGAACGTTCCACGCGTTTTCAAAAAGAGTTGTTGCATACGAAGGAAGTGCATTTAACGGATAGATTACGTCAATCGCATTCCATTGTATTCTATTGTTATTATTTTCGCGGACAACAAAATAAAGATTTTTAAGTATTTTAAAACTTGTAGTTAACTATTTTATTTTCCCATATTGCTTATTCTACATCCTTCGTCGACTAGAGTTTCGTCGTGCGTGAGTTGATGTAATGGAGGAGGGCCGACTAGTTTTTCTAGATATATTGATAAGCGCGTAACATGTCATTAATATTTATAATGGTGAAAATTGCCTACGCACCTCCTTTTCCTCTATGTTGATAGAAATTTGATCTGTCATATTGGAGTATTTTATTTAGTAACTATTATATATATCTTAAATATTAATCTATATAATATACATTGAGATATATCATTTTAGAAATCTATTTTATTTATTTCTTTTGAAATATTATTAGGGATTAAGTTACCTATTTAATTTTGTAGTTAGGGTTACAGTTAGGTTCAATATTATATTATTATCAATATTTAATTAATAATAACTCTATTTTTTTAATTTTTTTTAAAATAAATAAATATTATTAATCAAATTCTTAATTGGAGAGAACTATCTAAAATTGATTTATTTCTAATATGTCTTGTGTTTTTTGAATTTTTGGGGTTGTGGATTTTTTTAAATAATTATTCTGTTGCTTTTTTAAATGTTGTTGCTTCTTCTTTTTCTTTCACAGATTGTGATGGCCTCCTATAGGCATCATGTTGCCATTCTAGGTTTATGCCTCTCGGTGTAATTAGTTTATTATTTTTAATTTTTAAAAAAGATCAAATTTATTAAGAGTAATTTTAAATATGAAGACAATAAATTTTTTTATTGTTCCAATCATGCATTTAAATTTTAAAGTTTTCAAAATTAAAAAACTAAAATTAAATTTTGTTGATGTTTCTATTAGTTTTTGTGAGTCAATCTAACATATGTTTTTTTTCAAGATATTCACTCATTTCAAATCATAAGAATGTTAGTGAATCTACGGATAATGAAATGATTAGGTAGTATTATCAAAACACATATCTACATTTCTCATTAAGTGTCACTGGAGGATGGAGGAATTTCCATAACCTCAAGTTAGATTCTCATTTTGAGATGATGCTTTGCATGAGAAGCAATTTTGGCTTTATTTTTTTCTTTTCCTTGTTGTTGCCGATAGATTTGAAGAATACATATATTGTGAAGTTTTATTTTTTGAGAGAGGTAAGGGGTTTGGTGTGGAGCTCAATATGGATGGTTGTCCAATGAGTATTTGAGGCTATGATTTGAATTATACCCTTTTAAGGGTCATTAGAAAACTTAATGAAGCCATGCATTTGGAAAGCTCAATATGAAATGTTGTCAAATAATTCATGAATTTGTGATTCGAGAGTTCATGGGAGGAAGAACTTTGGAATTTGGCTAGGGGCTACACCTTTACGAGGGGTAAGAGATAGATTTATGGAGCTCCACCTATTTCAACATTTGTTTCTTCAAGGAAGATCTTCACAAAGATTATATATTTTTGTATTCAACAAGTTTTGTTATGTAAGCCTTAAGGGGGGTCCCTTAGAAAAGTGAATAAGAGCTTTTAGGGGATAATTTTATAGGAATTTTTATCACTTGAAATTGCACCCTTGTTGAACCTAGTGTTCAACACCTCAATGTAACATGGGAAGACCTCTTAAGATGTGGGTTTCTTGTAAATAGAGGTCAACCTCTGGAGAAGCCCGGCTTCCTATGGTATCACCTAACTACTTGATCTTTGTGAGATAAAGGGATAAAGAATACATAAATTAAAAAAAAACTTCTCCTATGGTGATACAACAAATTTGTTCAAACATGAACAGCTGATTAGCACACAATTTTTAATCGACTAGTAAAAGCTGATATGTACAACTCAATACTCATGTGATATGGCATAAATGTTTTATAAGAAAGTTATGATACATGCAGTCCTAGAAGGATGATAAATTCTCCTCACAACTAAAACTGTTTGCATTACTAAATAACCTATAACCTGCAATATACACATTTGCTCTACTTAAAAGTGTTATTAATGAGACAATTAACAAGGAATAAGAGAAACTCACATGTAAATTCATCAATCATTCAACACACTCAATGAATAGATAACTGAGAAAGTAGAAGTTGCTTTCTTTATTTGATCTCCAATGGTGAAACTGTACATTCAATGGCTATAAATGAGTTACAAAACTCAGTATTCTCCTCTAAGGACTTACAAAAGTCACAAAAAATAGAAGAAAATGCAAGTAAGAACTGCCTCTAAATGAGGCAAAAAATGCCATATATACAAAAGAGTGCCAGCCCCCTGCATTAGGGTTTTTAAGAATGAGTCGGCGCCTGGACATGTCGGGCCTAGAAGTGCCTTGGAATGAATTAAATGAAGCATTCAATGCGCATCCCCCCTCCATGTTGGCAAGAGCTCATTCCTGGGCATGGCCTTCAGATTTTTACAATCGTCGTTACTGACTTGCAGCCTTCGATTCCACCATCGGGATTTCACCAAAGTTTCCTTGAATGCTTTGTGATGTGGTCATTAATGTCACTCCACTTCTCCAGCTGACATCTCCAGCTACTATTGTGACTCATGGCTACCTCCCCTTCTCTAGCTGACATCTCCAGCAACATCAGATCTATCCACTATACTCAAGCGTCATTACTAACTAATCACCTTTGATCTCAAAGTAAAGTCATGTTAGCATGCTCCATCAATTTTTTTCGTAGGGGGGACTCGAACAATCAAACTACCCATGATTTACCCTAGCGCCTTCTGATTGGTTGAGTTTATGCCAGGTAGATTCCAAGGTAATTAAAGGTTGCTTCAGAAGGATCACATTTTGGTGAGACTTTGGATGTAGGGGAGAAGTCATCGCGAGCTCCATAGAGTCACACTGATGCCAATTCATTTAGAAAATTTGTTGCTGTTGGCCAGACCTTAAGTGCTCAGGAAGACCTCCTAGTGAGCCCCCCATACCTTGGTGAGCACATCCATGTCAGTAAGACCCTACTGGGTTGGTGAGACCTTATGGCAATATTGGATCTTCCCCCCCGAGCTAGTTCTACTTCGGCAAGACCTTGCTTGGTCGATGGGACATCTTCCCAAACCCATTATCATTTGGCAATCTCATTTCATTTCAGGGAGATGAGCTTCATTCATCGAGACATCACATCGAGCTCCCCACCTTTTTTTAGCTCTCACCACTTCGGTGAAATATTCCCCTGCTAGTCAGACCTCATCTCGATGGTGAGATCTTACAGCAAATACAACCCTTCAGCGAGCCCCTTTACTTCCTTTGGTGAGACCTCTGGGCGAACACAAACACCACTCTAGGCTCAAAGATTTTTTTTGATGAGACAGCCATGTGTCGGAAGGATCTCATGGAAAGGTCCTCATCTCCTAGCGATGGCACTCCTTTTCACTAAGACCCTTCAAAACTGGCAAGGGCGGGGCCAAGATGAAAATGAAACCGAGATCGTGGTGAGAAAGGGGGCAGAAGTGAAGACAGATGAATCCTGGTGGAACTAGGATCAGGACCAAATCAATCCTTGAAACTTTCTTCAAGTTTCAGGTTTGGATTCTGACTCAGTTCTGCCCCCAACAAAACTCATAAGAAGGCAAAGAAAGGGACAAAAAGGAAGAAAGGAAAAAGGGCTAGCGAAACCAGGACCAGGGCAGAACCAAAACCAAAGATGCACAAGGAAAAACAAAGAGTTAGCAGAACCAAAACTGGAACTAAATCCGTACCTGAAAGTTTCTTGAAGTTTCAAGTTTGGATTTCATTCTGCCTTCGACAACATATGAGGGATGAAGGAAGAAAAAGAAAATACATAAGGGGAAACAAAGGAGGAGACATCCCTCGATCATAAGCCATGAAGAAAAGAAAGAAGAATGAATAGGAGCAGAGTTAGAACCAAAATGGAAATAGGAACCAAAACTTTGGAAAAGTTCCAAGTTCGGGTTCTGACCTGGTCATGGGCCAGTTAAAAGAAAGAAAATGCACATTGAAGCAGGAGGAGACAAGGCGGGATCGGAACTAAAACTGATCTTGGGTAAAATAGAGCAGAGGCGGGGGTAGAATCAAACCCAAAACTAAAACTTTCATCAAGTTTCAAGTTTGGATTCCGACCCAAACTTGCCTTCGACAAAAACAAGGAAGAGAGAAAAAAAGGACAAAAAAGAAAAAAACAAAAAACAACTACCTCATGGTCAAATGCAAGGTCAAAGAAGAAAACAAGCGCACACAAGCATGGAACTACAACCAAAACCAAAATGAAAAAAAAAATTGGAACTTTGGAAAAGTTCCAATGTTTCATTTCGGTCTGATTCCACCTCTGACAGAAACAAAGGAAAAGGGGCTCGACAAAGAAGAACACGGTGGAACCGAGGTTGGAATTGGATCAGAAATAGGAACTGAGATTTTTGAAAAGTTCCAAGTTTAGATCTCGACCCAATTCCACCCCCGAGAAAACAAGGGAAAAAGAAAGAAGAAAGCAAAACAGAAAAAAGGAAAAGACAAGGTAAAACATAAAAATGGAAACCCACCCTTAAACTAAAGACCTGCACGCTGGGCTCAACCCTCTTGGGAGCCACATTTTATCCATGTGCTGAATTAAAACATTATTTTCCCTTGCATCTACACAAGAAGCAAACAAATTAGAAAAAATGTGATCCTTATACAAGTGTTCCTCCATTTGGTCCTCAAGAACCTCTAAAAGCGTGGGTTACCCAGCCTGATTGAGCATATAGGTAAAAAATGGGTAACATTTTTGGCAACCTTTGTTGGATGTTTTCCTACTAAACACAGAAACCAATAGCCTAGGCCTATCCATTGGGTATGGAGTCATGGG
Source organism: Sequoia sempervirens (assembly GCA_007258455.2). NCBI lineage: Eukaryota > Viridiplantae > Streptophyta > Pinopsida > Cupressales > Cupressaceae > Sequoia > Sequoia sempervirens. The sequence goes on along the minus strand of VDFB02281492.1, from coordinate 427,800,258 downwards.
AAAACTTAGAAACAGACTTGGAGCAGCCTTGTGTATGGTTGTAACCCATTTGAGACTCATGGAACATTACAGGCTGCCAAAAACTTATTGAAAACAGGAAAAACTAAAGTGAAACTATTTACCATGTTGCAACAACACTTAGAGAATGAAACAACAATTAAGCTAAAGTGCAAAAACATTTGGTGAAAACATAAAACCTAACATAATATATATAATGGATGAACCTCATCAAACTTCAAAGCAAGGCTTGAGGTGTATCCCATTAACTGGGATAGGAAGCATTTCACCCTCAGTTCTAGCCAGTTGGTAAGCATTGTGTTCTTTATAATATTTGATAATAAATGGACACAACCACATGTTGTCAAACTTGGTGTGTTGGCTTGGCCTACTTTTTAGAACATCCCATTTTAGCACAAGATCTCCCACCTTGAAGTTTTTAGCTATAGCCTTCTTGTCAAATATTCTTTTCATTTGGAGTTGATGATACTCCAAATCTTTCATTGCTCTGTCCCTTGATTCTTTGAGCTCCATGAACTCTACATACCTCATGGACATTGGATCCTATCCCTCAAACATCTCTAACTGGTGAACAATGTCTAGAGCTGGAAGCTCTATAGTTAGAGGTAATCTAGCCTCTTTGCCATAAACTAACATATATGGTGAATTACCAATAGAATTCTTAGGAGTCACTCTATCTGCCAAAAGTGCATACTTTAATTTAGTGTGCCAGGTCCTTTGATTATCCTACATTGTTCTCTTGATAATCCTAATGATATTCTTATTTGTGCTTTCAGCGAAACGATTACCCTGAGGGTAATAATTTAAGGATGTATTCAAATGAATGCCATGTTTAATAGCCTAATTAGTTAATCTTATTCCCACAAATGCAAGAGTGTTATCAGATATGATGGAGTCAGGAACCCCAAATCTGGTTACTATATCCTCATAGAAGCTGAAAACTGAAGACTACTTTGCTTCTCTCAAAGCTATCACTTATGTCCACCGTGTTAAATAGTTTGTGGCAGTGAGCACGCACTTGTGACCAGTACTGGATGGTGGATTTATTGGTCCAATCAAATCAATGCCCCATCTCATGAAGGGTTGTTGTACTTGAATTGGATGTAGAGGCATAGTAGGCAACTTTTCTTTTCCTACAAAAAGAGCACATTTCACAAATTTCTTTGACCATGCATATGTATCTTGAAATAAACTAGGCTAGTAGTAACCAGCTCTCATGAGTTTCCAAGCAGTTGTCCTTGGAGAAAAATGACCCCCTGTAGCTCCATCGTGAAACTCATGAAGTATCTTTTCAACCTGATCACTATGAATACATCTTAATAGAACACCATTTAGATCTTTTTTGAAAAGAATATTGTTCATCAGCACATATGGTATGGACTGTAGTCTGAAGTATCTTCTTTTGGCTTTGTTTAAACCTAGTGGACACTCACGAGTTTGTAAAAATTGGGTCATGTCTTGAACCCAATTTGTTGTTATCAGAGGCATATCATCTTGAGCATCTTGAGGCTCATCTATATTAGCAAAAACAACATTCTTTTCTAATTCATTTTCACTGATTGACCCTATAGCAAGTTGTTCACAAAGACCTTTACCTCTTACCAATTTGGTAATCTTGATATCCATATCATATTCCATAACCTTAGTGATCCACCCTCCTCTTTTTTCATTTAGATCCTTGCTCAACAGAAATTCCTTGACACTTGGGTGTGCAACCATGACATGAATTTTATTATTAAAGGCTTGAATTTATTTAGGCTTCTGATCATGGAGAGAACATGCTTCTCAACAAATGTATACCTCTCTTTGTAATCAGTGAGTATTTGACTAAAGAAGGCTATGGGCTGTTCTAAATTATCATTATTTTTTTAAACCAGCATTGCAAAGATTGAACTAATGCTGCAAAAAGCATACAAGAAGAAATCTTTAGAGAAATTTGGATTTACTAGTGTTGGATTTGATGATAAAGCTTCCTTGACTTCTTCAAAATTGTTTTTTTCTTCTCTAGTCCAACTGAAAACTACACTCTTT
>VDFB02281492.1:427779546-427798109 GCA_007258455.2 Sequoia sempervirens | reverse complement strand
AAATTCATCCCAAGTTGCAATTGAACTGACTGGTAAGCTCCTATACCATTACACAACTCTTCCTTTCAGTGAAGCAGCAAATAATCTCATAGCAACATCCTCTCGAGTTATGTGATGGACTCTGCATAACGAAGCCACATCTTGTATGTGTTCAATCAGGGTAGTTTGATCTTCTCCCATGAAAGTTGGGAGACTCTTCAAGACTGTCATTAGAATGTCATTGTGTTGTGCCAAATTCAAGGGGTTCCCTCCATTAAAAGCAACAAAGGGTTGATTCCTTGGAGCGGCCATTTGAGGTGGCTGAGGTGGATTTACTAGCACTCTAGATAAAATCAAAGACAAGAAAGCAATATGTGATCCCATAGATGGAGAAGTGGATTTAGTTCTTCTAGAATAGATAACTATTTTTCCTCACCTTTCTATTGCTCTGCCTTGTCTTCTTGGTGGTGACAGCTAGAAATATTCAAAAGGAACTAAGCTGCTCCTTATCTAATTTCTTCTCATAAGCTATAGAAGGCATTGATTTATGTAGTTCTTCCTCTTTACAGAGTCGCGAAGTATGCCAAATGACTTCTTTAAGTCTGAAACTTGCTGGTTGCATACCAAACCAACAATATTATGAGGAAATAGTCCCACTGGGCATGCCAAAACTGTTATCACCTGAAATTTTACTCTTGTTGACCCTGGTGTTCAACACCTCAGTGTAACATGGGAAGACCTCTTAAGATGTGGGTTTCTTGTAAACAGAGGTCAACCTTCAGAGAAGGTCGACTTCCTATGGTATCACCTAACTACTTGGTCTTTGTGAGATAAAGGGAGAAATAATACATAAATTTAAAAAAAAATACTCGTATGGTGATACACCAAATTTGTTCAAACATGAACAACTGATTAGCACACAATTTTCAATCGAATAGTAAAAGATGATATGCACAACTCAATACTCATGTGATATGGCACAAAATTTTTATAAGAAAGTTATGATACATTCTGTCCTAGAAGGATGATAAATTCTCCTCACAAATAAAACTATTTGCATTACTAACATAACCTATAACCTGCAATATACACATTTCCTCTACTTAAAAGTGTTATTAATGAGACAATTAACAAGGAATAAGAGAAACTCACATGTCAATTTATCAATCATTCAACACACTCAATGAAATAGATAACTGAGAAGGCAGAAGTTGCTTTCTTTATTCGATGTCCAATGGTGAACTGTATATTCAATGTCTAGAAATGAGTTACAAAACTCAGTATTCTCCTCTAAGGATTTACATAAGTCACAAAAAATAGAAGAATATGCAAGTAAGAACTACCTCTAAAAGAGGCAAAAAATGCCATATATACAAAAGAGTGTCAGCCCCTACATTTGTGTTTTCAAGAATGAGTCGGCGGCTAGACACGACGACCCTAGAAGTGCCTTGGAATGAAGGAAATGAAGCATTCAATGCACATCTCCCCTCCATGTTGATAAGAGCTCGTCCCTAGGCATGGCCTTCAGATTTTTACAGCCGTCGTTATTGACTTGTAGCCTTGAAGTCCGCCATTGGGATTTCATCAGAGTCACCTTGAATGCTCCATGACATGGTCATTAATGCTGCTCCACTTCTCCAATTGACATCTCCAGCTGTTATTGTGACTCGCAGCTACCTCCACTTCATGAAGTAGCATCAAATCTATCCACTAGACTCAAGCGTCATTATTGATTGATCACCTTTGATCTCAAAGTAGAGCGATGTTGGCATGCTCTGTTGATTTCATTCACATGGGGGAGACAAACAATCAAACTTCCTATGATTTTCCCTAGATCCTTCTAATTGGTTGAGTTTGTGCTAGGTAGATTCCAAGGTGGTCAAAGGTTGCTTCAGAAGGATCACATGTTGGTGAGACTTTGGATGTCAGGGAGAAGTCATAGTGAGCTCCACCGAGTCACACCGATGCCAATTCATTCAACAAATTTGTCACTATCGGCCAGACCTTAAGTGTTCGGGAAGACCTCCTAGCAAGCCCCCCATCTCTTGGTGAGCACATCCATGTCGGCAAGACCCTACCAAGTCGGTGAGACCTTATAGCAATATTGGATCTTCTTCCCTGAGTTGATTCTACTTTGGTAAGACCTTGCTTGGTCAGTGGGACATCTTCCTGAACCCACTATCCTTTGGTGATCTCATTTCATTTAGGGGAGACGAGGTCATTCACTGAGACATCATGTTGAGCTCCCCACCTTTTGTTGAGCTCTCATCACTTAATTGAAACATTCCCCTGTCGACCAGACCTGATCTTAATGGCGAGATGTTACACCAAATACAACCCTTTGGAGAGCCCCTTTACTTCCTTCGGTGAGACCTCTTGGTGAACACAAACACCACTTTAGGCTCAAAGATTTCCTTCAGTGAGATACCCATGTTTTGGCAGGATCTCATGGCAAGGTCCTCATCTCCTAGCGATGGAACTCCTTTTCACTGAGACCCTTCAAAACTGGCGGGGGCAGGGCCAAGATGAAACTAGAACTGGGACTAGGGTGAGAAAGGGGGCGGAAGCGAAGATAGATGAGTACCACCAGAACCGGGATTGAGACCAAATCCACCTCTAAAACTTTCTTCAAGTTTTAGGTTTGGATTCTGACTTGGTCCCGCCATCGACAAAACTCAAAAGGTGAAGGAAGGGATGAAAAGGAAGAAAGAAAAACGGGAGAGAGCAACTCTCGAAAAAAGAGGAAGAAAGGAAAAAGGACCAATGGAATCAGGACTGGGGTGGAACCAGAGCCAAAGACGCACAAGGAAAAACAAAGAGTTAGTGGAACTGAAACCGAAACTAAATCTGGACTTGAAACTTTCTTGAAGTTTCAAGTTTGGATTCCATTTCGATCCCAAATTATGAGGGATGAAGCATGAAAAAGAAAAAACATAAGGGGAAACCAAGGAGGAGACATCCCTCGATCATAGGCCATGAAGAAAAGAAAGAAGAACTAGTTGGACCAGGGTCAGAACCGGAATGGAAACAGGAACCAAAACTTTGGAAAAGTTCCAAGTTCGGGTTCTGACCTGGTCATAGGCCCGTCAAAAGAAAGAAAATGCACAAAGTAGGAGGAGACAAGGTGGGATCAGAACTAAAACTGATCCCAGGTAAAATAGAGTTGGGGCGGGAGTAGAATCAAACCCAAAATTGAAACTTTCATCAAGTTTCAAGTTTGGATTCCGACCCAAACCTACCTCTAACAAAAGCAAGGAAGAGATTAAAAAAGGACAAGGAAGAAAAGAAAGGAAAACAACTACCCGACAGTCAAATGCAAGTTCAAAGAAGAAAACGAGATGCACACAAGCCTAGAACTGGAACCGGATCAGGAACGAAACCAAAAACAAGAACTTTGGAAAAGTTCCAATGTTTGGTTTCGGTCTAACTTTGCCTTCGACAAAAACAAAGAAAAAGGGGCTCGACAAAGAAGAACACGGCGGAACTAGGGTCAGAACTGGATCAGAAATAGGAACTGATATTTTGGAAAAGTTCCAAGTTTGAATCCTAATCCGGTTCCTCCCCTGATAGAACAAGGGAAGAAGCAAGAAGAAAGCAAAACAAAAAAAAGGAAAAGACAAGGAAAAACATAAAAATGAAAATCCACCCTTAAACTGAAGACTTGCATGCTGGGTTGAACCCTCTTGGGAGCCACATTTAATCCATGTACTGAATTAAAACATCATTTTCCCCTACATCTACACAAGAAGCAAACAAGTTAGAAAAAATGTGATCCTAATGCAAGTGTTCCTCCATTTGGTCCTCAAGAACCTCTGAAAGCATGGGTTACTCAGCCCGATTGAGCCCATTGGTGAAAAATGGGTAACAGGAACAATGTGTTGAAAATGGAGGTAATTATGTAGCTTAATAATTTGTAAAAATATGAGATTGTAGATCTAATTAAGTATTATTTGTTACAATTTCTTTCTGGATGATTATCTAATTAGATTCATTTTACCATTTGTAGAAATATACAGAAGATTCTAGAAGAATAAGACCAAAAGATAGAACTGACACAACATATACCATGGAGAAACCATTTCAAAAAAAAACTCCACCACCAGAATCAATAATGCTTGTATTATTTAACCTTAGAACAAGATTACAATAATTCTTTATCAATCCTTGCTTGAGATGCTTCTTTTTCCTTCAATAATTCTTCTTCAAAACCTATAATAAAATATTATTAAAATCTCTTTAACTTGCTGCAATTAATAAATAATAATGAGACTTGAAAAATCCAAAGAGTTATCAATTACAAAGCACAAAGCTTCTCTCAAAAACCTATGCCTATTCTTTGCAAGTAGAGTTTCAATGTGTAACAAGAAGTAAAATCCAATATCTCCTCAATTTAGGTGCCCCAAACTGAACTCTTAACTGATCATTGGTCAAGAAAATATCTTCCAAGCTTCTCCTCAAAGTTGGCACCCAAGAATGGGCCCACTTAACTCAGCCTTGTAAATATCTTCTCATATAAAAGGTGTTAACTCGAAGATGCCAACTTGGGCACTCAAGGTGGGTCCAAGTCAATTTTTGTTAACAAAAACATATCTCTCTAGAATCAATTCATGCAAACATGATGTATGATTGATCATCCCCACTTAACTAAATGTATCAACTATTATAGGTCATGCAACTCAATTCATTAGTCATGCATTCCAAGTCAACTAAAGTCAACTAGCATTCAACTAAAACTAACTACATGCAACCAAAGATAACTAAACCATAACTGAACTAAACTGAACTCAACTCCACTCATGTACATACCAATTCTTAACTTCTAGGATCTTTGTGTGCATTACTGAAGTGCTATCTTTCCTCCAAATAGTTAGCTGAACTCAAGGTGGGTTCCACCTTCCATGTGGGTGCCCCATGTGCTCCTATTTTGTAGGATCTTTTCTTGGGCATCCCCACATGTTCTTATCATTTAGAATTGATTACAAATGTCAATTTACACATTCATTTCATTCGAATTTAATCACTTTCTAATCTTACTATTGGGGAACAGTTTCCAAGGACTTAGGAGATACATGAAATATGTTTAGGATGAGAATTAAATGGCATCCTATTCCCAACACAATGTAATAATGGGGGAATGTTGGCATAATTAGTTATATATACTATTACATTTCTAGTAGACATGTTAGTGGGCAGTTTCTACTACAGTTAAACTGTTGCATCAATTGCTCATTCAATTTCTTGTATAAATGATTTGAACTATTTAAAATAACATATCAAGTTCTATAGACTTGAAATTCCTATTTTTTAATTTCTTTTTGCATCCTATCCAACAATTTCATCACTTTAGATGATGACCTCAACTCAATTGTTCTAGAAAAGTTTAAATATCAAGGGGTGATTCAAAAGATTTAGAAGAAATAAAATATTGAATAAGAATGCATGTGACTATAAATTGGTAACTTTGAATCATTAGGATCCCTAAGGAACATGTGCCAATAGGGTTACAAGTAGAATAATATGTAAGTAACAAATAAATCTATCATAAACTATATGAGCTTTATGATCACAAGGTATATTGTTACCACATACTAGAACAACACAAAATGTTTTATAGGAATTGTGATATGTGCCTGTACAATGGGCCTAGTATATTCTAATACTATTGATCCAACAATATAGAGACTGCCAAAGAATGATAAGAAAAAATGCTACTTGATGTATGATAAATAAAATTGGGGTGTGTAGGGAGGATTTAGATTTATAGGGAAACAAATTTATGCATGAGACCATCTAATGTTCTCATAGTAGTAGTAACAAATATAGTATAACTTTTAAGTTCAAAAAATTCTTGATGAAGAGCTACATATAGCAGAGGATAAGTTGCACCAATTGTGAAGAATGGTTAGAGTTTGAATTGAAGAGCTACACAACAAGGAAATATTACCAAATGAAAACCTATAAATTTAAAAGGGGGTGGCTATATGCCACTAATTACATAATAGATGTGTTTAATCCTTGATAGAGTGAGTTTGTGGAAAATGGAGTATTATTGAGTCTATCAAATTTTATCAATCAATAATGATGTGATTTTTTTCATTTTAATTTTTTTAATTTTTTAATTTTTTAATTTTTTTTATGTCAAGATTGACCACCCTCATGTGAGTGCTCTTATTTTGATGTTGGATATTTATAAAAAAAATTGAAATATTGTTAAGGGTTGCTTTCAAAATCTTAGATGTATAGAAAATGTTTTATTTATTTTTTAGGATAATCTTATTCAAGATTATCATTTGAAATTTTGAAATCAATCAATTGATCATCCCTACTTGGTATATCCATTCATAGCCTTTGTGGTGATATATCATTTTTTATTCTCTTTATGTTGAATAACGTAGCGTGATCTTGAATGTGTTTCTATAGAGTTGAGTTTAAAATTTACATATAAAATTTGGTAGTTAATTTAGTTTACCTTAAAAATATTCATTTCAAATTCTTTAGGATCTTGTAATTGTGGTGTTTGTGATCGTGTGAATACTAGTCAATACATTATAAGGTACATTATATTACATTAAAATATTCAAAATAATTCAAATTTTAGTACATTACTATTCTTTGATTTTATGTTTCTTTCTCTAAACCCTAACATATTGTGATAAATTATTTTAAATTGATTTATCATATTAATAGAGAAAGGTTAGATTATAAATATGATAAAATTAGGTTAGTAATATTTCCTTCTAAAAATAAATGTCTATCTACTATTTTAATATATTTGATATACTAGATCACATATTTATTTACTATCATCACAAAATTTTCATTAAAAATGTATTTTTTTGTCTATCTTGATATTAATTAGTGCAAGCCCCTTGCAAACAATTCACATAGATCACTTTTTTGTTCCAAATTACAAATAAATAGCATTAAAAAATGATCTTAAAATTGATTAATTGCTAGGATTGATTCTCTTTTAAGGATAAGTGGAATTTTCTTCATTATACATGAGTTTCTAATATCAAAATTCCCTTAAGCATGACAAACATGATACTCAAAATGAAGAGTGTTAATATATAATTAATACATACTTCATAGTTTAATCTATATGGACCTAAGAAAAAGGATTATTAATATTAATTTTGACATGAATACATGCTTACAAATCATCCCTTTTGCTCAAAATTGTGATAAGAGAGTGTCAAAAGGTTTTCAAGTAGAACTACAATTAAATGTAAAATAGCTATTCTCTAGAATTATATGATAAGGTAAAGAAGATAAATGTAGACAAAAATATTAGATGGAAGATCCTCTATTAGATAAAATTCCAAATGATAAGGATTAATTAATTACTTACTTTGATTGTTAAAATCAGGTCTTCCTTAAAAGTCCAAATTTTAATTATTCAGTCAGCAGAAAACCAAAAGGAAAAAAAATCTATTGTCAATATAAACTTCAGAGCTTCCTCCAACTACCATATATGATAGTGCATGATTATGCATAATAACTTGACTACTTAATAGGTTGACGATGCATATGAACCTCCTATTTATTTACATAAATTAGGAGGTGGACAAGACATGACAACTTGACATGTAATATGTGTGGTAGTAAAGGATCTAATGAATTCAAAAGTTGGAAAAAAAATGATGATTAAAATTGAATAGGATTTGTTGGCACCGAAGATCTCTTGGCTAGCAACAACTTCCCAAGGGTTTTTTATGACAATGTGGAGCTTCCGAATTATGTGGGTTGGTAGTGGTGATGTTGGCTGCCTTAGTACATAGAAGTAGAATGGTAAGTGTTTTCTTGCACAAGGGTTAATGTATCTTGTTGTTGTTGTATGATGGTGTGGGATGTAGTAAATGCAATATTCAATGTTGCAATGTGTGAAAGTATACTCCAAAATGTGCCAAAAAATATATTGACTAAGTTGCATTGTCGAAAGAGCCATTGTGGTGCTGGTTTCATAGTAGAGTACTCTAAAAATAATTTCCTCCTTCTCCATGGTTGTTTTGATAGTAGAGTATTCTAAAATTCATTGGCTTCAATGTTGTTTTCTATGAGATTGGAGGGTTTTAAAATTGTTGTTCTCAGCAATATGTAAGTCGTTTTACATGGGCATTTTGCATAAATGATTAATTTATTGTTCATTTCTTCTTGTTATATGTTTGAATCTTTGGGATTATATCCATTTTGGAGAATCCAAAGAAATTATGGCTCTGTATGGATGGAGAAATTGTAGTTAAATCTTATTTATTTCATCAAAAAACATGGTTAGGATTAGTAAGTTTTTGGCCCCTCGCTTATTGTTTGTAATTATCTCTATGCATATTTGGTGTTATACCCATTACCATAGGAGAAATTGTAGTTAAATATTCTTTCTTTCATCAAAAATATGGTTAGGGTTAGTAATTTTATCACCCTTCATTTACTATTTTAGTTATCTCTGTGCATCTTTAACATTATACCCATTAACATAGGACCAATTACAGATTAACATAGGAGTAATTGCATATCTATATATATATATATATATATATATATATATATATATATATATATATATATATATATATATATATATATGTAGAGGGTTAGGATGAAAGAATAAACATATTGGAGATAAAATTATTTTAGTGTTTGTTAAGTGTTATTCCAATAGATCTTTTACAATTTCTCTATTTGTCTATAATATATAGTGCCAAGCAATGTAGGTCAAATTTTCAATTAAGTCTTTGGCGTTATAGCCATTTTGCATAGGTTGTTGAAACCCATTGGATTTACGAGTTCTATTTAATGTGGGTTTGCTACCATAGACTACTTGTCTTGTATCAATATGTTTAGTGTGGTTTTTCGATAATCTACCATTTACCTATGATTCTTAAGTGTTTTTCTAATAGTTCTTTTAAAATTTCCCTATTTTCTCTATAATATTTAGTGGAAAATAATGTAGCTTGAATTTTGAATTGATAAGCCAACTGTTACATAGATTGCTTGTGTTGTATCAACATGTTTTATGATATTCTTTTTTATCCAATTTTGCAAAGGAAATACTCACAAAAATCTATGTTCTTGGTCACATTTCTTTTGTTGAACCCAGTTCAACTAAAGAAATTGATGTTACACCTTCTCTAGATTGTGAGAAAATTTTAGGTAAGCATAAATATGCTCCAAAACCAAATCTATACATGTATTTCACTTGAACTAGGTTCTTCACTTTGAATGTTCTTTGTAAGTAATTTCACAAACATACATGTCCACATTTAAAAAAATTTGGTCAAGGGAAATTGGAAAAGAGCTATTAGAAAAACACTTAACGATCATAGGAAAAAGACAAATGTTCAAAAACCCAGATTATATAGAACTTTAAAATATGGAGAATAGAAGAGGCAAACTATGATAATGAATAGTTTGCTATGGGAAATGAAAAAGAAAAAATATCATGAAGAACAGTTTGTTATGGGGAACTTCAAATAGTTGAAAAAAAATAATATCATGAAACATATTGATACAAGACAAAAAGGGAAATTGGAAAAGAGCTATTAGAAAAACACTTAAGAATCACACAAAAATGATAAATGTTTTAAAAACCACATTAAACAGAACTTTAAAATATGGAGAATAGAAGAGGCAAACTATGATAATGAACAGTTTATTATGTGGAACTGAAAAAAAGAATATCATGAAGAACAATTTGTTATGGGGAACTTCAAACATATAAGGAAAAAATAATATCATGAAACATATTGATATAAAATACTACCATCCCATGTAATTAGCAAGCTCCATGGGTTTTATAAACAAACCTGAGCAGTTTGTTGCAGGGAGCTTCAAATAGATGAAAGAGAAAAGAATATCATGAAACATATTGATACAATATTCGATCTATGTTCTTTGGTAATAAATATTGAAGACAAATAGAGAAATTGTATAAGATGTGTTAGAATAACACTTATTTCCTGTGTCACCAAAAAATGTATAGTTGACATTTTTACGCTCACTTGAGTCTCTCTTATGGACTTTGTCTTGATTTTTCCTAGATTTAATGTTGTAATGTGGTCAACACATTCACATTAGTTCTTGTACCCTTTTGAATCATTAAGACTTCTAGGTTGTCCTGTAAAAGTGTTGTGAAGTGTTGTAACCCACTTTCACACTTTTCTAGGACCCTTTTATTATAATTCACTTAAATAACCTCTTTTTATTACTTACCAAGTCTTATTTCAAAATGTTGTAAAGATTTTTAACAAACTCTCATGCTTTTCTATACTTGTCATCACAAAATTGACCCTTTCTTATGTTTAAATTACCCCTTAATGCACTTTCCAACCATACTTAAGTGTATTTTTTGAGAATATTCCCGCTAAACCATATTAAATACACTTTAATTTCTAACACCGAGTAAAATTTTCCTAGTGGGACCAAGTCACCACCTGAGGTGACTTAGTCCCACTGGGCACAAAAATCAAAATAATTTCAAGTTTTTAGTGGGATTTTATTCTCTTACCCTTGAGGTCGACTTGTGATGTGTTATTTTCATGAAATAATGGAAAATGAAGTATAAATAAAGGGTGTAGACATGCAAAATTAACATCATGCATTCCTCGTATTTAACTAAATCACATTTGATTGATTAATTAAATAAATCAAGTTTATTTTATTAATATCCTAAGTTATCTCTTCAATTAAATAAATCAAGTTTATTTAATTAATATCCTAAATTCATCCATTCAAATTAAATAAATTCATCTTTATTTGATTTAATAGTAACATCATGCTCTTTGATTAAATAAATCAAATCTTTATTTAATTAAATCTAAAATCATTTGCTTCTCATTTTGATTTATTTTAGTCCTAAAATCTAAGTCAAAATTCAAAATAACCTAATCTCCTATTAAATTAATCAACTCCTGATTAATTTAATCCTAATCACTCCACTCCTCTAGATTTTGCAACTTGTGCAAATAAATCAATTTAATTGATTTATTAAATCTTCCTTTTCATTCAAAAGGGCATCAAGATGGAATATTCTCCAAATTTGAATTTTCCCTCCCACATGTCTTTTCCTCCAACATAGAATTAAATCTTCTTACATTGTCTCTTACATGTCTCCCACTTGTAATTTAAGACTCTTTCTTCTCCCTCCAACAAGCCATCTTTTGAATTTCAAATCTCCCCCTCTTTTTCACATTTGTCAAAATGTGCATAACCTTAATCCTCTCACATGATGACAAGTGGCATCTTTTCATTGGCTCATGTTTTGTCCCACATCCTCCATATTTTACATTGTTCCATCCTTCTTGGTTATAAATATAGACCCTCTCTATTGATTTAATCCTCCACAACTTGATCACTTATCATCTTGCATCTTCATCATATCTGGATCTTATCAAAAAGGGATTGGAAAAGGGCTATTTTCCACATCAAAATAGCACCAATCCCCCTATAAGATGTTGGTTTGATCATTTGAATAATGTTATATTGTGTTTTTCTTGCTTTCATTCTTTGTTTCCATTATTCTTGTGTTCAAATGAATTTTATAGGGAGTGGTTTATTTGAGTTCTAACAATGATTAACTTTGAATATTTTGTATATTGTTAATGACTGCCAATTCTCTTGCTCACAAAGGGTTTCCCGCCCATTCACCTAATTCACCCATTCATTCAAGCATTCATTTTCTTAATCATCCAAGAAATTATCAAGCATTCCAAACATTTCTAAGAATAATCAAGCCATCCTTTGGAGCAGTACATTGCATATCTTCAAATTTCCACATCAAGGGTTTGGTGAGTTTATGACATTGCATGTTGTTTATTCATCATTCTATCTTCATTTTATTTCATTATCTAGGGTTTGATTACCAAAGTGGGGTTTGACCAAGGCAAGCCTCTATATTCTAACCCTTAAGCCTTTTCCCCCTCTTTGGATATGTGTTCGCAGGTCTTGTATAAAAATTTGTCAAAGAGGAAAGTGTTAAAAAGGTTTTTTTCAATCCATCAAAGTCATCAAAGCTAGATAAGACCTAATTGAAGCTTGGAGACCAATTTTAGCCTGTTTTTTACATAATCTAGGCCAGATATTTGTTAGAAAAGGAAGTGTAGACCGAAAGCCACAAAATCCTGTTCCGAATTTCCTAAAATTCCCAAGTGGACTAAGTCTCCATATGTGGTGAATTAATCCCACTTCTAGGCTTGAAAAGTGGTTTCTATATTTTTGAGTACCCATTTGGCAAATTCCTGTTCTGACAGATTTTCCTCGAAACTGGACTAGAAGTTGCCCAACTTGGCATAAGTTTCCCATTTAGCATTTACAGTCAACTCTATGGGATTCAATAGCCCATTTGCATTAGAATTCCTATTCCAAGTGCACCTCTCTAATCTTGTTTAATTTTGTTATCATTTACTTGCATTCTTAGGTGTTTTTGCATATATCACTATGTTTTCTAGAAATTTGTATTTCTTATTTTTAACATTAGTAATCATCTTCCTTTTTTAGCCAGTTGCATTACACATCATATTTAGACATATTTCATCCATCCATACATTAATCTTGAGTGTATAAATTAGCATTTTGGGTCCATTTATCTCCTTTTAGGTGAAAAACTCTATAAGAGTTAAAGAACCTTTGGACACCCAAAATCAATGTCCATGTTTTAGTGAACCTAACTTTTGAAAAATTTCTTTCTTATTTCAAGTAAATTTTCATCTTAGTTTTAACTTTCATTAAAATTGCATTAGGTGTTTCATTCTTTAAATTGCATCCTAGGGTTTTAAAATCCTATTAGTGAAACACTCATATAGCTTGCATTTTTGCATCATATTTTATTGGAAAACAACAAAATTGTACATTTTCTTACTATAACTACATTTGTGCATCTAAAAAACATCAAATTACATTTAAATTTTATGAAATATCACAAAAAAATCATCCCTGGGACTAAATCACCACATTGGGTGATTTAGTCCTTTTACAAATTTTGGACTGTAATTTCTAGATTCTTTTGGGAATTTTCTGCATTTCAATTTTTGGTTATTACATTTTGTCATAATTTCCAAATTTTCTATTTTATTTTATTTCTTGCATATAATTTTCTTGCATCATGGCTTTTTTCTTTAATAAGTTTTGGATATCATTAAAATCCTTAGTAGACATGTCAAATTGTGCCTTTGGAACTGATTCTAATGACCTTGAGCTTCCTCATGCTCCTTCAACTCCTCATGAATTTCCTCCTCATGTTTTTGACATCATTGGAGAAGATGATGACAACATGAATAAGTTCTTAAACGAATGTCTTGACAAGCTTGAAGCCAATGCATCCTTTTATCTCTCCATGAAACAACAACACCTTCCTATGATCTCACCTCCTAATATGTTTGGTTACCTACATCTTGAAAACAATGGACCTAAGTTCCCTCTAATAGGTGAAGCTAGTTCTTCTAAACAAGAAACTCCTCATCCATTCTATGATAAAAAATTAACAAACACACCAATCAACCTTGAAGAAACTTATGGAAAAGGTTTTACAATATTAAGGAAACAAGGATGTGACACAAAAACTAAACATAACATTCATCAACTTTTAGAAAAAAGTCCAAAAGATGAAAACATAGCAAGGTTAGGCTATCAAGATCGTCCTCATGAAACCAATCCTCCTTTAGAATATTAGAGACTTCATGATGATGGAACAATGATCTTCGATTCCCCCCTCTTGATTTGAATGTCCTCCTTCCATGTGAAAAATCCTTACATGATCACAATGACAAGGATGATAGGATTCCCATGTGTCCTCTTTCTCATTCAATCCATGAAAAGGGTGAATCTAGTAAATGAAAATAACCTTACAAGTTGAAAAACCTAATTTTCCTCTACATCCACCACCTTAATGTAAAAGCAAATTAAAAATTATTCTAAACAAAGAATTCATTTTATTACCACCTATGAATAGGTTGGTAATATATCCTAAAGATACTAATGTTCCACATTGTGCATATCATCACGTTCTTGAACATAGAAGTGATCATTGTTGTTAATGGAAAGAAATACCGAGCAAGTATTATTTTTATGGCAATAATTTCTATCCAATAAATCTATAAACTTCTACCAAACATCATGCAATAGCTGTATAATATTCCATTCTCACCATTGCATGACCATTCCCATCATCTATCTTGGCTCATTCTTGTCTTGCACTCAATGGGAGCAAGAATTAGCTAGCCTTGTTCTAGTAATGCATTTGTCATTCTCCCTTAGCTACATTATTCACCTCCCTCTTAAACCAATTGAGATTGGGAGGAACACAACTTTCTTGATGGTTGATTATCATTTTCCTTACTATTCTTTTGACTTTTCATGTGTGTAGATCATGTTCCCCCATAACATGGCGTTTCATGTTCTCTTCTCTTTGTGACATTCCTCTATGTGTACCTTCATTCTTCTATATGTCGTACATTGCTTTTTCCTTCTACTTTTTTTTTCCTTTAGGGAATGATGCAAAGTGTTGAGATGCCCTATGTCTCTTCCATGTTGACCCAAAAGGCCCCATCCTTTTCATTTTTTCTTATCTTTTTCTTTTTAGCTTTTGTTCTCCTTTTGGGGATGACACAAGGAAATTAGACTGAAATGTATCCTTCATGTTGACCCAAAATCTTTTCCTTTCCTTTTCATTTTCTCTTTCTTTTATTTTTCTTTTGGGGATGATGCAATGCATTGAGACATCCTATGTCTCTTCCATGTTGACCCAAAAAAAAATTATTTTCCTTTTTTTTTTTATCTCTTTGTGTCATTCTTCCAGTTCTATGTATTTGGGGAATGATGATAGTTTTGAGCTCTTTGCAAAACATTGCAACAAATAATATACTAATCCCGAATCCATAGATCCCTTATGTGTTTTGTATTTCTCATTTTGGGGGAAACCCCTCCTTCTTTGTTCCTTTTTCATTTGCATGATGCAGCCTTACACAAAAATGTATGACCTGGTAGAGGGGATTTCAAAGTTGGCTCTCATGTTGTATTTCTATTCTCATTTTTCATTTTCCACTTTAAAGTAATTTCTCATAGAATGATGTGTAGCAGTTCCTTTAAAGTGGGGACATACATTGGTATTATTCATTTTGAATTTTTCTTTTTCTTGGTTCTTAGTGCAGCCTTGTTACGTTATACGATGCATTTGTTGCTTTGTGGATGACATGGGTGTGATGTCTTTTGTGAGAGTGATCTATCTTAGCATATTACATTCCTCTTAGTGTCTTGATGTGATGCAGTGCATCCCCTAACTTTCGAATATTCTATTCTTTGATCGGTCCTCTATTGGAGACATTAGACACAATGTTACCTAAGTTAAAGACATTAAATGAACTAAGCAAGACTGATTTGAACATTCTTTTTCATGTCACATTTTGCATTTAAATGGCCACCTTACATAACAAAACTTGCATTCCTATGGTGCCATCACACTTGTTCAAGAGTTTTAAGAAAATAAATGTTTTCTTGTCTCATGAAGCATGAAACACAATTTTCCTTTGTGGTGCCTTATTAAAGTTATCAGGAGGTATAACTTTGGTATGGTTGAGTGGGAAGCCCATTTTGAGCCATGACTTTTCCCCTTAGCCACCTGTGTGTCTGTGAGTTCATGTACTAGCTATGAGTGTATGTTTCTCACCTTTTGGGCCTTCTCACCTATTGGATAGCCATGAGTTTTGTCGCCCTAGAGTGAGTACATATTTCTTCTTTCCAAACAAATACCCTAGATCTGATCCACAACAGGCTAGAAAAATGATTGAAGCTTTCTTTCATTCTTTTTCATCATTTTCATGTGTGTTCATTTGTGCCTATGCTTGGTTTTCCATGGGATCATGATCCTATGGGCTTGATCATCCCTCCTGATTATTTTTGTCTCATCTTACCAACATGAGTGCATTTGGATCCCTCTCGATGTGCATGTTGAAGTACTTTAGTGTGAGTTTGAAGCAAGTTCGTCCTCTCAGTAAACTAGTGGCTTAATGTGTCACCAAAAAATGTATAGTTGACATTTTTACACTCACTTGAGTCTCTCTTATGGAATTTGGATTTTTTTTTCCTAGATTTAATGTTGTAATGTGGTTAACACTGTCACATTAGGTCTTGGACCCTTGTGAATCATTAAGACTTCTAGGTTGTATTGTCAAGGTGTTGTGAAGTGTTGTAACCCTCTTTCACACTTTTCTATGACCCTTTCATTATAATTCACTTAAATAACCTCTTTCTATTACTTTCCAAGTCTTATTTCAAAGTGTTGTAATGAGTTGTACAAAACTATCATGCTAATTCTAGACTTGTCATCACTAAATTGACCCTTTCTTATGTTTAAATGACCCCTTAATGCACTTTTTGACCATACTTAAGTGCATTTTTGAGAATATTCCCATTAATCCTTACTAAATACACTTTAATTTGTGACACCCAATTAAATTTCCCTAGTGGGACCAAGTATTTGTGTGGGGCGACTTAGTCCCACTGGGCACAAAAATAAAAATAATTTCAATTTTTGGGTGGGATTTTATTCTCTTGCCCTTGAGGTCAGCCTCCCATGTTTTATTTTTGATAAATAATGGAAAATAAAGTATAGATAAAAGGGTTTCCCCCCCATTCATCTCTTCATTCAAGCATTCATTCACTTTATCATGCAAGCAATTATCAAGCATTCCAAGCATTTCTAAGCATAATCAAATCATCCATTGGAGCACTACATTGCATATCTTTAAATTTCAACATCAAGGGTTTGGTCAATTTATGAAATTGCATGTTATTTATTCATCATTCTATCTTAATTTTATTTCATTATCTAGGGTTTGATTACCAAAGTGGGGTTTTACCAAGGCAAGCCCCTATACTCTAACCCTTAACCCTTTTCCCCGTCTTTGCATGTGTCTTTCCAGGTCTTGTAAGCAAATTTCTCAAAGAGGAAAGTGTTAAAAAAAAAATTTCAATCCATCAAAGTCATCAAAGTCAACAAAGCGCTAATTGAAGCTTGGTGACCAATTTCAACCCATTTTATGTAGAATTTGGACCAGACATCTGTAAGAAAAGGAAGTGCAGATCGAAAGCCACAAATTCGTGTCTTGAATTTCCAAAAATTCCCAGGTGGATGAAGTTTTCATCTATGGTGAATTAGTCCCACTTCTAGGCCTAAAAAATTATCTATGTATTTCTGAGTACCCATTTGGTAGATTCCAATTATGACAAATTTTCCTCGAAACTAGACTGTCGCCCAGCTTGGTGTAAGTGTCCCAGTTAGTATTTATAGTCAACTCTATAGGATTGCAGAACCTAATTACATTAGACTTCATATTCTAGGTGCACCTCTCCAGTCTTGATTAATTATTTTATCATTTACTTGCATTTTTAGGTGTTTTTCAATACATCAATGTGTTTTTCAACACTTTGTATTTCTTAGGTTTAGCATTAATAATCATCTTCCTTGTTTATCTAGTTTCATTAGACATCATATTTAGGTATATTTCATCCATCCATACATTAATATTGAGTGCAGACATTATTATTTTTGGTTCATTTCTCTCCTTTAAGGTGGAAATCCCTAGAAGAGTTAGAGAACCCTTGAACACCCAAAATCAGTGTCAACATTTGATACTATGTATTATTGAAAAAAAGGGAAATTATATTGAATTCCTTGAAACATAGACATACACACACATATATGTATTTAATTCACCATTTGATATTTAAAAATATACATATAGGCAGAAATATATATCCATATATATAGACCAAGACCATTGTGGCTCATTTGACAATGCAACAACAATTTATATATACACATGTATATCTAAATAGTTGTGTATATATCTTTATCTATATTTTTCTAGACTTTGATTTAAAAAGAGTTAGAAATAGCATATGTATGTATTATTTAGCTTCTAAGAAAATTGCTACAATACAACCATATCATTCAATGATGTAGCAATGAGATGTTAATAAAAGGGCATTTAATGGTGTAGTATGTGTAACATGTTCATAATAAATCTATAAAATTTATTGTGATTTGGTAGTGAATGTCCCTATTGAAACTAAATACGTTGAAAGATACCAAAAATAGTGCAAAAAATATAGTTCAATTGAGTAACAATGTAAATTTTTAAGGCTACAAACATTGAATATTGCATTTTCTTGGTCCTAACATCTTGATTTCCTTTATACAACACCTTGAGCAACCATTTAACATTATGATTTTATTTTTTAAGGTTTCCAAGATCCCCCCTATTGAATATATATTTTAATAAGTTTCAATGTTTAAAACATGTTGTTGACTTACAAAACTTTCACCCTCTGCTTATTGTTCCTTCTTGCCATTATGCAACTTTGACATTATGCCCATTCTTATGGAGGTCAGTGAATGTTCTTACTTAAACTAAATACATTGAATAACACCAAAAATAGTGCACAAAACTATAGCTCAAGTGAGAAAAAATGTATTTTTTTAAGGCTGCAAACATTGAATATTGCATTTCCTTGGTCTCATCGTCTTGATTGCCATTGTCTAGCACTGCCAGAAACCATTTTCCATGCTACTTTTGTGTTTGAAGGTGGCCAAG
>VDFB02281492.1:427743994-427779446 GCA_007258455.2 Sequoia sempervirens | reverse complement strand
GTATATATATGTATATATGTATTTGTATATGTATATGTATATGTATGTACATGTATATGTATATGTATATGTATATGTATATGTATATGTATATGTGTATGTATATGTATGTGTATATGTACGTGTATATGTATGTGTATGTGTATGTGAATGTGTATGTGTATGTATATGTATATGTATATGTATATGTATATGCATATGTATATGTATTTGTATATATATGTATATGTATATGTGTATGTATGTATATACATATAAGTAAAGTTGAGAAGGATGAAAAGAAAACAAATAACTTCAATGCTGCACCTGATTCAAGCTACATTATTTGGTACTAAATATTATAGACAAATTGGGAAATTGTAAAATAACCATTAGAAAAAACACTTAAGAATCATAGGAAAATGACAAATGATCAAAAACCCACATTTAATAGAACTTTAAAATATGGAATATGGAGAATAGAAGAGGTGAAATACAATAATCTATAAATACATTTTTTTACAAAAAAAATATAACATGTTTTATTCACACAAAATGCAAAACTGAACATACCTTCACAACTACTACACTAATTTCATCTTCAATACCTTTATGTTTTCATACTAACCCTTTGCATATATATATTTATGAAATTGATCCTATGTTAATGTGCATTTAAAAATATACATATATGTAGGGGTAATTGTATGTGTATGTTTATGTAGTATAACATTAAAAAAAAAAACATTATTCACAAAAAGCATATAACATGCCCCATCCACAAAAGATGCAAAACTAAACATACCTTTACAACTACTAAACAAATTTTATTTTGAATATCTTTATGCTTTAATACTGACCCTCTACATATATATATATATATATATATATATATATATATATATATATATATATATCTGTGTGTGTGTGTGTGTGACTTCTCCTATTGACAAGTATTGATACAAGACAAGTAGTGTATATAACAACTTCCTTGTCAATTCAAAATTCAAGCTACATTCTTTGCTACTAAATATTATCGACAAATTTAGAGAAATTGTATTAAAAGTATACTTTCTCTTGTTGTGTTGATTTCCATTGTGAAACAATGTAAGCAAGCATTTTCCACTCTGCTTCTGCCTATCTAGGTAGCCCGACCCTCCAACATTGTCATCCCATGTGGTCAACATACTCCATCTCGATGGATCGTCATGGCATGAACAGACCTAGGAAACTTGTCACCGACTTTCCAAACATATTCATTGCTGGTGATGAGGAATGTTTTACATGCATAGGCTAGCAAAAATCCTAGTGGGAAACTCCAAATAGTAGGAAAAAGATAATTTGATGGGCAAAGAAAACATAGGGTATATAGGCACAAAAAAAATGGAAAGTGCATCATAGTTGCACAAATTTGGACTAGTTCTGTGCATCCAATATTATATTTTTCCAAACATGGGATATAAAAATAGTGAAATAGTGGAAATGGTTAACATAGAAATCTATAGAACACTTGTATATATATTTTTATATATTCCAATGTTCAAACCATGCTATTCCTTTTGTGATCATCCATAGATATACATTTATATACACATGGATACACATATATTTTGTTATATGTTTATTTGTAATTACTACTTTAAATATATCTATGGTTACACACGTATATCCATATATGCTAATATGGTTGAGCTTGTATGTATATTATTAGGTTGTGCCAATACATTCATGTTCAACAATACAATCAATTGCTGAATTAAAAAAGGCTAAAAATTAGCAACAAAATCATTTGTACTATAGCCAACATACAAAGAAAATTTGTGCAAAGCACTATACAAAATACTTGCAACAAAGGCTAATTGCATCAAGCACACCTATAGGTCTTCCTACTGAGAATCTTCCCTCACAACCCCCATTCGTAATGGTAGATGCCACTCTTTTTTTCTTGGATTGTCTTCTTCACCTAGGTTTCCAATTTGTGGATGGTAGTTTGGATAGAAACATACCGATATCAACATCACAATATATGTTCAATATACAATCTCATACTAGTCCCCCTACTGCACCATCACACCAACAACACCTCAAAGAAATTTTCAATGATTGCTACTATTCTCCAGTGAAACGGTTCTAGTGCTATATAGATGCATTATCAAACCTCACTATTTCCTAGATATGCAAAGAAAGCTACATTGGGATGCACACTCGTGTATCTAGATCAACAATGACATGTTCTAGATGTTATTCTGAAAAAGGCTCCCACCACTTCAACTCTACAAATGTCATGGACCTAGGGCATAACCATTCTTGATAAAAATGCTAACACGAGTTGAAGAAATGCTTATTGCTAGGGTGGCTTTAGTTTTGCAAGTTTCCCATGCTAGAGGAGGGTAGTTTAAACATAATGGTCACATGATAAGCTTTCCTTAATATATCTCAAGCATTGCAAATTTTTTGTTTTGCTGATTGCAAGGCCTTGATATTGTGTTCGCATGACGAACCACCATTGAAGGTGAAAATTACAACTACTATGTTAATAAAAATCATGTCATGGATGCATTGAAATATAAATTTCAATATGACAAATACTACAATGGTGTTGAGATTGATGTTGAGGCTCTTAATATGTTACCTGATGTTGTTCTTGATGTCTTCAATTTCTTGCATACAATAGAGCAAGTTTCCAATGAAGACCTGGTGCCATCAACCAACTCAAAAAATGCTACTTAACATGAAAATTTCTCTTCAACCTTTTCATCATTTATCCCTTTCTTTCCAAATTCTACACAAGAGCTTCAATCAATCAAACATGTACTAAAAATTGAAAAAAAGGAGTAGAATATCTTGTGTTGGCCTAAAATTATCTCTTCTCCTTTTAATGAATACAACACTAAAGGTTTTTACAATGGCTTTCCCAACATTGTTCCCCATTGGAGCAACAATTCCCCTTCAACCGAGGAATGTTCAAATTCACTTGCATGGATATGCCCTCCACTTAATGATATATTTTGACCATAGATTTGGAACACATGTTAGGTTTAGGTATTTCCTCTAGAACTTGATAATGAGACATCATAGTCAAAAAATTGTTTTTGTCTTCTTCAAATCAGATTTGGAAGAAAAAATTGCAATTTTTTTGTCAGCATTATGTAAATAACTTCAAGTTTCTCCTGATGAACAAATAGTAGAGAAGCTGATGCATATTGATGCATCATTTTGTGGGACCCACTCTTCCTAGAACTCTTGTTGGGCCCAACTATCTGCTATGATTGAACAACTTGGGATACCTACCATTTTTTCACTTTGAGCTACATAGACACAAAATGGCCTGATTTACAAAATATTATCTTCTATGGCTTGTTTGGTGATGGAGCCTTCAATAAAGACACAAATAGATAGTGTTATTCAAAATCCACATATAAAATCTTTATATTTGCATCATAGATTGTCAATTTTCTATGGAGAGTTGATTGAAAAGCTTTTGCATGCAAAATATTATTGGTATAGATATGAATGGCAACATTGTGGCTCTACACATGTGCGTGGTTTTTTATGGCTTCTAGAAGTCCCGAACATGGACACTCTTGATTGGTCCAATCACCATGATGTTACCATATCAAGGGAATTTTTGATAGATATGTGTCAACTTGGAATCCAAGTTGCCTTGCTCAAAGATTGCTCAAAATGTATCGTTGTTCTAAAGAAAATATGTGCTTGCTTTCTACGAGCCAAATTCTTTCCAACGATCCAATCATAGATTATGAAGAGTTGTGAAACATAGTTCAAAGGAACACTAAATTCTTTGAATATACTTGTTTAAGGAAAAAAGGAGAGAAATTTCAATGTTGGTATAAACCGCCTTGGCAGTAACAACTTACCTCTACATTGACATCTCATGTTGAGTCTAACAAATCCTCCAAGCCAACAAGAAATGATGATTTCCTAAATATTCATAGCCCACCCATGCTTGCAATCTGGCATGCCAATGTTGCCTGCTAGCTAGTTATTTGTAGGTAGATTGTATTAAATTATATCTCTAAATGTGCAACTAAATATGAGAAGAAATCAGAAAATTACCTTGATATTTTGAAAATACTTGCAAATACAAATATAGATGAGGATAAAGCATTGCTTGCATATTAAAAATTCATGATGAACATTCTTGTGGAGCATCACATCTCTACATAGGATACGTGCCTTATGTTATAGAAATTTCCCCTTGTCACTTCAAGTCAACAATATGTTTGCTTGAATGTTGGAAAAATGGCATGGTTCTGTATAGATAAATTTCATTCTAATAAAGGACTGCATACAAATTATATTCATTGCTATATGAAAAGGCTTAAAGAGATAGATTTTGTATCCCTAATTGACTTGGTCCACTTATATACACATTTGGAGTAACACAAAAAGGACAAATGGAAATCAGGACACCAATCTGTAATTGTCCTCATGTACCCATTGTTCAAGCCTATTCCCCTTGAAGATACATAAATATTTGAGACATTTTGTTTGACTAAACTTATGTTATACAAATATTTCTAATACATATAGATAGATATAGGTCTTGGCAAACAAGACATAATACAAAATTGGAAAGTTCTTAAAATAGTTGGTTATCATCCTTGGCATGTTAATACAATTCTAGCTACATCCATGATTGAAGAACAACATGGTAGTGATAGTGATGATTTGAACCATCAACCTTCTATGGATGAATATGAATTGGAAGTTTTCTCTCAGCTTGGCTCTACTACTAACTTTAGTATAAATCAGCTCCAACTATTGGGTAGGTGAGACACTGATATGAACTATTCATGGAAGACAAACCATGTGCCTAAACAACTTCATAATATTTCTTTCTAGTTAATCCCATTGGCTAAGGCACAATATGAGCAATCTATGATACAATTCTTTCTTGTAAATACATCTACCTATCAAATTTCACCAAAAGAAATAGATGTTCAAATCATCCAATCCCATTACATGAAGCCTTCCCCCAAAGGCCCTCTCTATATAACCATTCAAGGAATAGTTGGAACTGGAAAATCATTTTTGATAAATTGTGTAAGACAACAAACAAGCACCTCTACTACTTGATGAAATAGCTCGTTGTTCACATTGGCCCCAATAGGTGTTGTTGCCTACAACATATGTGCCTCCACAATCCATAAACTCTTTGCATTCCAATAAAGGATATGAATCTTTGCAAGGAAATTAATTGAAAATATTCCAAGAAATATTTAAATATATTAAATACATTTTGATAGATGAAATTATTTTTCTAGGCCTAGAAAGTTGATGCTCAAAATAGATAGTCGGTTGAGCCAAGCATTCCCCAATAATCAAAGAAAACCATTCAGTGGTGTTTCTATCATCCTTGTTGGTGATATTTCCTTGTTTTCATAGGTCATGCATACTCATATTTATATTTCATGCTCATTGGTTGTAGCCTTATGGAATACTTTCACAGTCTTAGTAACATTAGACACTATTTTCCACCAACAAGGAGATAGTCTTTGCTAACAAAAGTTTTGGTAAATCCTTCTCCATATAAAAATGGTGAGGCTCTCCACAATGACTGGGAAGATCTTATGAAACAAACAAATAAAATTGTCTTAGCCACGGAAAGAGAACAATTTGATGTTGCAGCACATTTTTTTGCCACAAATGACTTATTCACATTCCACACTAAAAAAATTATCAAACAGTTAAACTTGCCCATAGCCATTAGCACTGCTCGAGTAGCACAATAATATACATCTGATTATGGAGATGATGACAAGATTCTCCCAAAACTATTGCTTTGTGTTGGCGAACGGGTGATGCTAAAAACAAATTTTTGGATTCAAGCTGGCCTAGTCAATGGATCCCTTGGTCTTCTTATAGCTATTGTGTACAATACACATTGAAAACCACTAGATCTACCTAACTATGTTGTCTGCTTCCAAAATTCCCTTGGCCAACCATGGGACGCACAAAACACAAGAGACATCCCCATCCCAACTATAACCTAAGGTAGTCAAACACAAATTGGACACTCACCATGGCATGGGAAATCACAATACATAAAGAACAAGGCTTAACATTAGACATAGCAATGATAAGCATAGGCAACAAAGAAAGATAGGGGTTGAATTTTATAGCTATCTCTCATGTTAAATCAATTGAAGGATATTGCATTGATCTAGCATTCACATTTGAGAGATACTTCAGACTTAACAACAACAAATACACTGCTTGACATCTTAGTGAAGAGTCGTGTATGGAATAGCTCCAACACCCACCGAATTCTTTCGTCACTACTTCGTGTTCTTGATTATGAAAAAGGCCTTGAAAGATTTATTCTTGCATTGTCTCTAGACCATATACCATCATCTTTTCATGGATTTTAAGTTAAATTTTACACAAACATATGAGTAATAACCTGTGCAAAATGAGTATAATGTGAAAGATGCATAGAGATACCATGGAACAATAACCAGAGGGAAAAAATTGTAGAAGTCAGTTGAATGTTTTGAGCATTCCAATCTATTAATATATATATTCAACTATTCCAAAAACATTTTCAATAATTTTGTGTTGTATTTGATTGATTAGTTTTAAATTATGCACCTATGCTCTATTTTCCATTTTCTATGCCTACATACTCTATGTTTTATTGCCACATTAAATTGCCCCTATTTATTCAATGCTTTCCATCCTCTTTAGCCTCACACATTAAAGCTAGTTTTTGTTTTTACTATCTTCTGTATACCTTCAACAATACATTTTATGTTAAATTCACTATGCAAATATGTACCCATAAATATTAATCTGCCCACTTCTCCTTTCAGCATTTCGTTGTTTCATACATTTTGTATATGAAATTTAGAAGAACACATGCTCTTATGTATATTCCACCTATCCATGTTTTTCTAAGTTTTTTTAAATTTTGTGATGTCAATTCTTTATTAGGATACCTACAATCCTCTTTCAACTAATTTTAGCATGCATTACTTTAAACATACGATTGCAGTTGTTACAAATTGATACATATGCACATACAAACAACATTAAGTATAAAAGATGCACAAAAATACCAACCAAAAATAAGTAGAGGCCAAATTTTCTATAAGTGAGTAATGTGTTTTGAAAATTCTAGTTTATTAAACTATATATACACATACTCTAGAAATATTTTCAAAAAAATTGTGTTCCATTTGACTAATAAGTTTAAAATTTTGTAACCATGTTTTTTTTTCCATTTTTTGTGCCTATATACCTTGAGTTTTGTCATTTTTTCATTCATGATTTGCTTCCACATATTCTTATGTGTTCTTGTTAGCTTTTCAATTAGTTTTATTTGATTCAAATAGTTAGAAAATGTTGATCTACAAATTCTCTTTTGAGCATTTCACTATTTAACTCTTCTTGTATATTGCATTAAAAAAATATAGTCTTGTCTACCTTTCATTTTTTGTCTAATATATGATAAAACTCTATGAAATTTGTGATGGGTTTCTAGGGCCTATTTACAATGATAGTGGAGTTTGTTGACTATATGGGTTGGCGGTGGTGGAGTTGGTTGCCTTGATCAACAAAAACAAAATGGTAGGTATTTGCTCACGTAAGGGTTGATGCATCCTAGAATTGTTGCACGATGGCATGGAAGGTAGAAAATACAATATTCATTGTTGTAGTATGAAGATGTATCTTGTTTTGATTCCATTGTGAAATGAGGCACTGTGGTGTTTCTTTTATAGCATATTATTAAAAAGTTTTGCCATCCGCCTCTGTTAGATACTAGATTGGATAGTTTTACAACTATTTCACTTCACAATCTACAATGTTTGGCCTCCTGTCATTGTTGTAAGTTATTTTTCAATGTATTTTTTCCATTCCACACACATCTAACCATAGAAATATATTTTTATATATTCAAATAAAATTTTATTTTGTAGTAATATCATGTTGGGCTCAATGGAAGCATAGATGGACAAGCAGATATGAAGTTGTAACATAGAAGAAATGACACCTTTTCCTTTCTTCATTTGGGAATAATTAATGATAAATTGGACTCAATGAGGCCTTGATTTAGTGTTGTGAAGTGTTTTACATGTCCACATTAGGTCTTGGACCCTTGCAAATGCATTCATTGAAGTCTTCTAAAGGTGTTGTAAAGAGTTGTAAAAGACTTTCACACCTCTCTAGACTTAATGAACCCATCTTCCCTTAATTCAACATTATAAAATATATTTAATTGAATTTTTACATAAATCTAAAATTCATTTGAACTAAACTTAATTTTAATCTAGTGTTGTAATGTGTATTATACATTCACATTGGATGTTGTGGCTTTCTAGGCTATGTGGACCTCATTTAGTGTTGAAAAGTGTATTTAATCATACATTCACATTGATTTTTGTGTCTCAAGCCATAATTTACCTTTACATCATCACTAATAGGCCCCTATTACCCCATATTGTGCATCTTGAGGCATAATTTGATGAAATACCCAACAAAGTCATCATACAAACCTGATTTCCTCATTCCCCAACAACCTAGTTGGAAAATGGACCCTTCTAGGACTAATTCACCATCTATGGGGAATGCGTCACTACCATGTGGGACTCATTCACCCAAGGTGGTGAATTAGTCCCATTTGGATCTTTTCTGAGTTTTGAGTGGGAAAAACTAGAATTTAAGTTTATTATTTTTTCATGTCAGCCTTGGGGATCTAATTAACAGGAAAATAATATAATTATAAGTCTCTAAACCCTCATTTGTCTCTCTTAAACTATTCACAACTCATTCATCATTTTTCTTCCACTTCAAGTCAAGCAAGTTAGGGCTTTACCATTCCAAGTCATCAAGATAGCTTCCAAAGACATTCAAGGGAAAAATATTCCTCCACTGCTATAGAAAATAAAGTTCAATTATCATGGAAATGTATTAATCACCTCATTTCATGTTCATTCTTCATATTATCTCTTCATTTGGTTTAATTTCCTAAAAGGGGTTTAACCAAGGCAAACCCCCATGCGCTAGCATTAAACATTTCTCCTTCTCTTCTTGTGTGTTTGAAGATTTAGACATCTTGGAGGCTTGGAAATAATTGAATATCAATTTGAAAATTTGGTGAAGACATCTCCTTGTTGAAAAATTCAAAATATCAACAAAAGGTTACTTTTAGGTTAGAAAATCAATGTTTCCAAGGTATACACCTATTAGGAATCAAAGCACAAACCAAGGGCTTCTGTTTCCACTTTTGTATCTTCAAAAATTAAAAATTGGATTCATTTTTCATTAGTGGAAAATGAGTCCCATTTTTAGGCCTAAAAAGTATTCTTTGTAGTTTTGTATACCCATTTGTCCAAAATGGGTTCCAAGACAGTTTCTCAAAAGTAGGACTAATTCATCTAGAATGGTGAATGAGTCATTGCAGGCCAAATTTTTAGTATCAGCAACATTCCAAATGTTATTTCCAGTCTCCATCTAGTTTTTAGGTGTACACTTGTAGTTTCATCAAATTTTGTTACAATTTTCTTTCATTTCTAGGTGTTTTTGCATGTCACAATGTATTTTCCAACAAGTTGCATTTCAATAGTTTTCACTTAATGATCAATAGCTTTTAGTAGTCATTTTCATTTATTTTATCTTATCTAGGAACATTTCATTCATATTTCCATTATAATTCCATTAGTTTGAGTGAACCACCTAGGTTTTTGGCCTATCTCTCTCCTTTTAGGTGAAAAACCCTAAGTGTGTAAGAGAGCCAAAGGACCAAAAAAATATATGGTTCATTTTAGTGAACCTACTTTTAAAATACCTTCTATTTTGATTTTGGAGTCCTTCATCATTCATCTAGCTTAGCATTGATGTTGCAATAAGGTTTGCATGGATTAATTTCCATGCTAGGTTCCAAATTTTGCATTCATGAAAAGTGCATTTAGGTGGCATTGTTGGCATCTAAAATCATTAAAATTTTCTAAAATTTTGTTTTCACATCTTAGGTCTGCATCTTCCAGCTTAGAAAACATCAAAATCACTATTTTTTTTTTTTTAATTCTGAAAAAATCCCCACTGGGAGTCATTCGCCACCGTGGGTGAATCAGTCCCTTTTCACTCATGAAACTACCTTTTACAAAGTTGAAAACCCTATTTTTCAGCTTATGTTTGGTGCCATTACCTAGCTATATCAGTTGGTTGAGTTTCTATAACATGAATTTTATTAGATTTAGCTTAAATTAGCTCATTTGATGCATTGCATAATTTCAATTTTGCATTCACAACATTTTATTTTCAAATAATTGCATTGCATAATCATAAATTTATCTTTCTTGAAAAATAAAAATCACATTTCAAGTTTGCATAGTTGTGGCATAGAAAAATGGACCTCTTTCTTGACATGGGAATAATTCATGATAAATTAAAATTAATGAGGCCTTGATTCAAGTATTGTGAGGCATTTTATGCATCCACACTAGGTCTTGGACCCTTGCAAATTGAATAGCATGCTTTTAACAATGTCCTATAAAGGTGTTGTAAAGGTATTGTAAGCTATTTCCACACTTTTATAGACTTAATAAACCCATTTCCCCCTAAATCAACATTATAAAATGTATTTAAATACATCTTCACAGTAGTCTAGAAGACTTGTGAATTAAGCTTAATGTTAAACTAGTGTTGTAATGTGTCTTCCACATTCACATTGGTTCTTGTGCCTTCCTAGGCTGTGTGGGCCTCATTTTAGTGTTTTAAAGTGTATTTAATCACACTTTCACATTGAATGATGTGTCCCAAGCCCTAATTGACCTTTACATCATCACTAATAGGCACCTATTAACCCATATTATGCATCTTGAGGCAATATTTGAGAAAATACCTGACAAAGTTGCAATTTAAACCTTATTTCCTTATCCTATGGTATCCTAGCTATAAAAATGGCTCTTATGGGATGTATTCACCATCTATGATGAATTAGTCCCATCCAGGTTTGACCCATTCACCATGTGTGGTGAATCGGCTCCATTTGGCCTAATTTTGACCTTTGAGTGGGAAATTTTGAAATTTGGGAATCTAATTTTCAAACTAATAAGGTGAATTTCCCATAAAATGAATTCTCTAAACCCTAAATCACATTCATTCTTCATTATCATCCATCATTCTTCCATCTCAAGTAGAGCAACTTAGGGTTTTATCATTTCAAGCCACCAAGATATCAATTTTAAGACATTCATGTTTTGCTGCAGAATATTCAAGATAAAACATCATGGAAATATAATCAAATCCATTATTACATGCTCCATTATATTATTTCATCATTTTGGTTTAATTACCTAAAAGGGGTTTGACCAAGGCAAACCCCATGCCCTAACATTCAACATTTATCTCTGTTGTCTTGTGTGTTTGCAGATTTAGGCCTCTTTGAAGCTTGGAAATCATTAAATGTCAAGCTAATTTTTTTTTCAAGCCTTCTCTTCATTGATCAAGTAAAAATATCAACAAAACTCACTTTCAGGTTTAGAAATCAATGTTTCAGAAGCAAACACCTATAGAGAATCAAAGTGCAGATCAAGGGCTCTAGATTCCACCTTTGATTATTCAAAAATTAAAAAGTGGACTCATTCCCCATGGGTGCTTAATGATTCCCACTCTAGGTTCAGTTTTTGGTTTTCTCCATTTTTAGATACCCTTTTGCCAGAAATAGGTTCCAACATAGTTTTGCAAAACTATGATTGATTCACCAAGAATGGTGAATGAGTCCCATCAGGCTTGAAAACTAGCATCAACAACATTCCAGAAGTCATTTCCAATCTCCATCCATATTCGAAGTGCACACTTTTAGTTTTGTCAAGTTTTGTTACAATTTGCATTCATTTCTAGGTGTTTTCTGCAAATCACAATGTGTTTTTAAAAAAGTTACATTTCTTAAGTTTTGCATAAATAATCATCCCATATTATTAGTTTCTTGCATTCAAACATTGCATCTAGGTGTATTACATTCATATTCAATCCATATTGCATTGAATTTGAATGTAGAGATGGACATTTTGGCCCTTCTTTCTCCTTTTAGGTGAAAAACCCTAGAACTTCTAGAAAGAAATTTTATGCCAAAATCTATGCTACATTTTGGTGAAATTGATATGAATCAATCAATTTTGTCACTAGTTGCATCTAGATCATTTTATTTAGTCATAATTCCATCATACATAACTTAGTTTGAGTGGACCACCTAGATTTTTGGTCTAGGATATATCTCTTTCCACTAGGTGAAAGACCCTAATTGAGCAAAAGAGAGTCATTGCATTCCACACATCATAAAATATATGGTACATTTTGGTGAACCTACTTTTAGAACATTTCATTTTCTCCTTTGGAGTCCATCATCATCCTAGCAATATCTTCCATGCACTAGATTTTGCAATGTTTTGCATTCTAGGATTTCAAAAACTTGCATTAATGAAAGGTTCATTTAGCTTACATTTTTGCATTAAATTTCCTTAAAAATTTCTAAAATTCTGCATCTCCATCTTAGGTCTACATCATACAACATCAAACACATAAAAAACAATTCAAAATTTCTAAATTTTTTGCAAAAAACCATTATTGGGACTCATTTGAGCCATGCTGGGTGAATTACTCCCTATCTAGATCCTTAACGAACTGTTATAGCATTAGAAACCTCATTTTTGTGCTTCATAAGCCTCCTAGTATTATATAGTATAATTTTGAAAAGTTTATAGAACATTTTCTTTATGCATTTAGCTCAAAAACATCATTTTAGATTACTCATTCTCTAAATCACTTCAATTGCAAATATTTTTACATCTAAAATGCATCCATTTCTACAATTTTGCATAACATTGATAAAAGTACTTTTCACTTTTGCATATACAATGTTTCTATTCATAAAAATTTGCATTGGTTTGGTAAAAATACTTTTCATTCTTGCATATACATTTTTTACATTCATAAGATGTTAAAAACATTGGATAAGAGTGCTTTGTATCTTTGCATATACATTGTTCATATTACTGAAAAATTGCATGAAATGATTACACATGCTTTTCATTCTTATTTAAACAATCATAGTACCTTACATATGTAAACATGTTAATAAACATTTCCTATCCCCTCTTATGAGAGTGTTTTTGTGAAAGGGACTACAACCTTGGACATACCTCATGAACATATTTGTTCCTCTCCTAATATGTCTCCTCTTGTTGATGAAGATATTTTTATAGAAGAACCAATTCATGAGTTTACAAAATCCTATTTGTTTCTCTCCTCTTACCTCTCTTAGTGGACAAGACATTGATAAACAATACAATACAACCATAGGTAATCATGAAAATAACATTTGTTATTCTTCTGGTATCTCTCATAGTTGTGAAATAGATACTTTGATGTTAGCCAACACAATCGATGAAGGTCACGAATATCTTAGATATCCCCCTTGACCTAGTGAAACCCCTCTTGAAAAATAATATTAGACCATTGATCATTCCCCTACTTGTGATGAAGTCCTTCTAGAAGAACTAACATATGAATGTCAAAAACATTTGGCTTGTTGTTCTCTTAAAAACTATCCTCCTAGGGAGAATCTCATGTTGCAAAAACATATGAACATTGCCACATATCCTTCAAACAATACACTTTCCCTAGGTGAAGATAATAAAGTGACATTTGAATCCCCTTCACCAACACATCATTCCAACAAAGACAAAATTATTGAGGTTATGACAACACAAGTGGGATCTCCTTTAATTAGTGAGCTTCCTAAGTCACCTTCCATTAGTGAATCACAAATTTTTTTTAGGGATGTCTTG
Source organism: Sequoia sempervirens (assembly GCA_007258455.2). Taxonomy (NCBI): domain Eukaryota; kingdom Viridiplantae; phylum Streptophyta; class Pinopsida; order Cupressales; family Cupressaceae; genus Sequoia; species Sequoia sempervirens. Next base: position 427,765,653 of record VDFB02281492.1, on the reverse strand, counting down.
AAATCCATGATGTAATCTACTCGTAACAATGTTTTGCAGCTGCTAAGTTGTACCTTAGTGACTCAAACATCTAGGGGACCACACAACACTCCTACACCATTACCTTTTCCTCAAAAATTGCCTAGTGTTGAAGATCTTAAAAAGATTCTTACTAATATATCTTTATTGGAACTCATTCAACTCTCACCGATAGTGAAACTTCTCTTTCATGAAATGTTGCAAATATGGAAGGAAGAGATCCAATCTTACATAAAATTGAATCATGTAACATCCTCCTCTCATTCCATGCAAGCCACCTAGTTAGAAATTACATTCTCTAAACATGAATTACCCTCACTTGAGATTCAAAACAAGAATGATCCCTTGATGATAAAGATGATCATTAATGAAACTTTAGTTAGACACACTCTCATTGAAAATGGAGAATAAATTATTGTTTCTAGCATGGACCTCCTACAAAAACTTGACATGGACAAAAATCTCATTCAACTTAATGATTTTAATATTCGTGACTTTGACAATGTTCATAGGCAACCACTTGTGATGATCACATTGCCTATTGAGGTTAGACCTACAGTGTTTCCTACGTCTATTAATATCATGCAAGGACCCCTTCCATACAATCTTCTCCTAGGGAGACCATGGATTCATGCTCTGAAAGGAGACCCATCTACCCTTGACCATGTAATTAAATTTGAATACAACAACAAGATATACATAATTAAACTAGATGAACAAAGTTATGAATCAACTAATCACAACATTTCCAACTCTCCTAATCCTTTCATTCCTTGATCAAAACTTGGACCTCTACAAGTTGATGATAATTCTTCACCTACAACAAAACTCTTACGTGAGAATTGGAGGTCATTAGATTCTACACATCCTTTCAATAGATTTTCCAAAATCTCACCTTCATGGTCCAAAGATTCATATACAAATGATTCATTTTCAGACACAAGTTCTAGTAAAAATTAGGGTTTCACACCTTCCTTTAGGGGAGAGTGTGAAATATCACAACCTAAACCAAAACAACCTTGTGCTCAACCTAGATCTACACAAACAAAATTAACCTATGATAGTGATGTGGGATATCTAACTCCCATCCATCATGGGAAGATGACACATAACACTAAAAAGAATTTGTGCTCTTTCCAAGAAACTAATCCTTCTCAAAAGCATAAACCGACTTAATCTCACTTGGAAGATTGTTATGGTATCAAATACAATTTCTCTCCTACACATGGATTCAATAAACACACAAATAAAACTGACATATCATAATTTTTCAATAACGATCTACAAGTATCTCCGTTATCTCCACTTTTATCAAAGACTTTACACAACAATAAAATTCAAACTCTTCAGGATTGTGGTGCTCTTCCATCTATGGAAGCACCTAATTCTTCTACTTGATACTTCCTTTCATCTATTCCAAGCTTACCTTTGTCCTACACTAAGTGGTGGGCAAGGGGTTCTATAGTCTTGTTCTCATATGTCACTTGTCACTACCTCTTTTGACTAGTCATAACCTTTCATGAACATTTAAGAGCAAGCTTGAGATGTGGACAACATGTCTTAAGATTGAATCACATATGACATACTATATTTTTATCATGATGCAGCTTATCAAAAACATATGACTTGGCATAGTGATTTCTGAGTAAGCTCTCATACCTTCTTCTACATTAAAGAAATTGCTCAAAATATTGGTGATCACAACTACTTTAAAGTTGGGGGAATACATCACCACTCACATTTCATTGTGCAATTCATTTCTTCTTGCAATGTGTCTTCTTCTTGGTGGAGTCATTGGAATTGATTCCCTTCAAGAGAATGATACTTCTTTTGACTTATCCTCTCTTGGAGACATTGAGCATGATGTTCCCTAAAATGAGACCTTGCACGAATTAAGAGAAAACCCTTTGAATAGTCCTTGCACTATTTTTATTAACAATGTCTATGAGTGTCAAGTGTAGGAATTTTTTCTTACCTCATAGAGCTCAAAAATAAATTTCCTTTGTGGTGCCTTATTAAAGTTATCAAGAGGTATAACTTTGGTATGGTTGAATGGGAATCCCATTCTAAGGCATAACCTACCCCATACCCACCTATGTGTTTTTTAGTGCATACCAACTAGCGTATGTAGTTCACCCATTTATGCTTTCTCACCTGGCAGACAACCAAGAGTTTCTTCGCCCCATAGTGAGTATGCATTTTATTTTTAGACAAAGAACCTAGATCTTATCCACAACTAGTTGGACAAATGGTCGAAGCTTGATCCACCCTTTCATTTTCATCTTTCTCTTCATCCTAGTTCTTGCCATTACATGATTATGTATATTGATGGTTTGACTGAGGATCTTGAATCCTGGTGGCTTGCACAACTTCATTTGATCCTTGTTATTCTTTTTCATCTACATTTGTACACTTAGATATATCTTGACTATCTACTTTAGTGTGAGTTTGAAGCAAGTTCATCCTCTCACTGAAGTGGGGGCTAAATGTGGTGTAGAAAAATCAAAATTTTGCTTGACATGGGAATAATTCATGATAAATTAGACTTAATGAGGGCTTGATTCAAGTGTTGTGAGGCATTTTATGCATCCACACTAGGTCTTGGACCCTTGCAATTTGAATAACATACTTTTAACAATGTCTTGTACAAGTGTTGTAAAGTTTTGTAAGATGCTTTCACGCTTTTCTAGTCTTAATAAATTCATTTTCCCCTAAATAAACATTATAAAATGTATTTAAATACATCTTCAAACTAATCTAGAAGGCTTGTGAATTAAACTTAATGTTAAACTAGTGGTGTAATGTGTCTTACACATTCACATTGGTTCTTGTGCCTTCCTAGGCTATGTGGACCTCATTTTAGTGTTGTAAAGTGTATTTAATTATACTTTCATATTGAATTATGTTTCCAAAGCCCTAATTTACATTTACATCATCACTAATAGGCCCCTATTAACCCATATTGTTTATCCTGGGGAAATATTTGATAAAATATATGGAAAAGTAGAAATTTAAACCTTATTTCCTTATCTTCTAGCATCCTAACTATCAAAATTGCCCTTGTGGTACCTATTCACCATCCATAGTGAATCAGTCCCATCTACGTAGGACCCATTCACCATGTGTAGCGAATTAGTATCATTTGGCCTAATTTTGACCTTTGAGCAGGAAATTGTGGAATTTAAGTTTATTATTTTCACATGTCGACCTTAGGGATCTAATTTTTTCACTAATAATGGAATTTACTATAAAATCAACTCTCTAAACCCTAAATCGCATTCATTAACTTCATTATCACCCATCATTCTTACATCTCAAGTCAAGCAACTTAAGGTTTCATCATTTCAAGTCATCAAGTTCAATTTTTAGACATTCATGTTTTACTACAGAAAATTCAAGATCACATGTCACGGAAAGGTAATCAACTCCATTATTGTAGTCTCCATTACATTCTTTCATCATTTTAATTTAATTACCTAAAAGGGGTTTGACCAAGGAAAACCCCCATGCCCTAACATTCAAAATTTCTCTCTTGTCTTGTGTGTTTACAAATTTAGGCCTCTTGTAAGCTTGGAAATTATTCAAGATCAAGTAAATTTTTTTTGAGTCTTCTCTTCATTGATCAAGTAAAAATATCAACAAAAACTCACTTTAAGGTTCAAAAATTAGAGTTTTTGAAATGGACACCTATAGAGAATCTATGTATAGATTGAAAGCTCTATATTCCACCTTTGAATATTCAAAAATTCAAAAGTGGACTCATTCACCATGGGTGGCAAATGTGTCCCACTCTAGGGCCAGTTTTTGGTTTTCTACATTTTTAGATACCCTTTTGCCAGAAATAGGTTCCAATGTAGTTTTGTAGAACTGGGACTGATTCACCTAGAATAGTGAATGAGTTCTACCAGGCCTAAAAAATAGAATTGACAACATTCTAGAAGCCATTTCTAATTTCCATCCATATTTCAGGTGCACATTTTCAGTTTCATCAAGTTCTATTACAATTTGCATTCATTTCTAGGTGTTTTCTACATATCACAATGTGTTTACAAACAAGTTACGTTTCTTAAGTTTTGCATAAATAATGAATCCATATTATTAGTTTCTTGCATTCAAAAATTGCATCTTGGTATATTACATTCATATTCCATCCATATTGCATTGACTGTGAATGTAGACATGAGCATTTTGGCCCTTCTTTCTCCTTTTAGGTGAAAAACCCTAGAAATGCTAGAAAGACCTTGGATGCCAAAATCTATCCTACAATAGCTTACTTTTACCAAATTTTAGTTTCAATCTTCTACAAACTTGCAAAGAAAAATTTAGTTCATAAGCATGTTAGTCATTCATTCAATGCATTCCCTAGCTATGAGAGTCTCTTAGCACAAGAGAATGATAATGACAATGTTCTTCTTCAACTTGCACCCCCTCCTATCCTTCCTATTTGAGTGGATGATGTGATAGAAGAACATAAATACATAGATAACCATAATAATCATAAGTGTTCTTCTCCCAATACCTTTTCTTTTAATGATGAAGGTATCTTGGTGAAAGAAGTTACAATCGTTGAAAATCATGAGGATCTTGTTTGTCCTCCTCATCCCTTTGGGAATAGATTTTAGCACAATAGCATTACATCATAGAAACTTCTTAAACATCTTCTTACCTAACTTCCATTCTCCTTTAGCTTGTGAAAATGATATCAAGAAGGATAAGATTATAACTGATGAGGATGTGTTGGTCTATAACAACCCTCTTTATGATCCTTCCCCTACCTCTCCTATTTTAGAAGACATCGAGGAACAAAGGAATGGAGTTATAAATGATCATGAGAATCATACTTGTTTTTCTCCTAGTATCTTCCCTAGTTGTAAGGAAGATGCTTTGATGTTAGAAAACAAAACCAATGAGAGTCATGAGAATCTTAGTTGTCCCCTTTCACCAAAGGAAAACCTTATTGAGAAAAATAATTCAAGCATTGATCATTCCCATACTTGCGATGAAGTCATTTTAGAAGAACCAATTCTTGAATTTCCAAAACATTTGTTTTTTTTTTCTCCTACAAACTCTCCTCCTAGGGAGAATATCATGGTGTTAGAAAATAAGAACAATAGTAATGTGTCTTCCTTAGCTCATGATAACAAGGTGATTCTAGATTTCCTTTTATTAGAGATACATCAAACTAAGATCACTAAGGTTATGAATGCACAAGTTTCCATTAGGTCCCCCTCAATCAATGAACCTCATACATACCCCATGGAACATCCAAAAAACCCCTCTAATTCTCTACCCACCTTCACAAAAATAGCAAACTCAAAATAAACCTAAAATTATCCTTTACCCTCATAAGAATAATTTGTCATAGGAAACGATTCATCATACTATTGCTCATACATATAACACTCTAAATAATCCACAACCACCACAACAAACCCTATCAACACCATTACCTTTTCCTAATCCCATTTTCCCTAGAGATCCTTAATTAAATTGAGACATGTTAGGGAATATGATCTTTTCAAACAACTTAAGAACACTCCCGCAAAGATTTCCCTATGGGACTTACTTCAAATTTCACCTAACTATCACACTACACTTCAAATGACCTTGCAAAAAAATCCTATCTCTTCTAATGCAAAACCACATAACATAGCTGCCATAATTCAAGGGTTTCATGCTAACATTGTTTTCCACCAAAGTGAACTCCCCTCTTTGGAAGTGAAAAAAAAAATTGAAGCTTTCATAATATTATCTCAATACAAAAACATTTGTATAAAGAAAACCCTTATTAACAATGGATCCGCTCTAAATATATGTAGTGTAAACCTTATAGACATGCTTTGTTTGGATAGATCAAAAATTCAACCCAATTCCTTATCTATTAAGGGCTTTAACAAATAGAAGTACAAATGCTTGGTGTGATCATTTTTCCTATTATAGTTGGAGTGGCCACATTGGATACACAAATTCATTTTATGCCTCATGAACTTTCATATAATCTCCTTTTAGGAAGACCGTGGATTAATGAAATGAGTGGGGTGCCCTCTACTCTTCATCGCAAAATGAAATACATTCACAACAAAAAAGTGTACACACTTGAAGTTGACCTTGATCACAATAGTCATTTGAACATTGAGAAAAATATAGTGCATCATTTAAACACATTAACACCAACCACACAAGTAGAACCCACACAACAACAAGAAAAACAACATCTTGAACAAGTAACAAAGCTATTACAAGATGATTGGGGTTCCTTGCATTTCACACATGAATTTATGGGAAAATTCAAAATCATCAACAAAGATTCAAATAAGGGAAAGGAAACAATGATAATGTCAACAGAAAAATTAGACAACCTTTTGAAAGCATCCACCTCAACCACTTTATACAATGAAACAAATTACACAACTACCTTTGACGATGATTATTACCAACCACCACCTAATCCAAAAGCAATGAAAAATCTTTATGGAAAAGGGTATGATCTTATGAAACAACTTGGACATAATGGAAAAGGATGTGGTTCTAACCAAAAAGGTATCCATAACCCAATAGATCTTCTCACACAATAAGAAACTCATGGTCTTGGGTATGTGCAAGATCATCATGGAAAAAAAAAGCCCTTAAGTGGCAAAAAAAATAGAAAAATCAAGGTTAGGAAACTTGATATAAAAATTTGAATAAGTAATCTATATTATTTTAAAAATATGTAATAATAGAATATGTAGAAAATTGAATGTAGTTTCTATACTACTAGGTTTGTTTAATATATATATATATATCTATTTGGTGAAAAATTAAAATTTTAATGCAGTAGTACTTAAATTTCAAGGAAAAAATAAGAAGTAGGTGTCTGTCTGACCACCCTAGCCACAATAAAATGATAATATTTTTTATAATATTTTAGATATAAGTAGAGGACTCATGTCCTGATGTGATGCATATTTTTTTGTAATTTTTTACAAGTAAATAATTAATTAGGAATTTTTTATTAAAACATTTAAAAAATATAAAATACTCATAATTCTGACCACCTTAACTTTGTCAAAACTTCATGAAATTCAAATTTTCTATTTTTTAATCGTATAGTATGTGAAGCATAGAATGTGACACATGTTTTAGATTCAAAAAATGTGATATCATTTGAAAGATATAGATGTTTTTCAATCAGTCTATCAATCAGAACTTTAGTCTTAATTTGGATAGAAAATGAATAATAATTACTTATTTAATTCAAACTAAAGAATAATTTATATTGATGGAAAGATGAGAATCTCCTTTAAAAATCATTTTTTTTCATCAATTGTGGGCAAAAAAAGAGTCATTAGCCACATACCCATCATATTGCCACTTTTTGGCCCATCATGATCTAGTACATACCCTCTTGGTTATTATCCTTTGATAGAAATCGCCAAGCCTTCACTCAATATCAACACCATCACACACAATTCATAAAATCCAACCTTAACCATAGTGCATCTTGAATTGGTCAACACTAGTGGGTTTGATCATTATCCTTTTCAAGCAATCAAACAAACAAATACACCTTTGCTTAATGTTAATGCCATCTCGAAAGACACTAATGATCTACATTCAATATATTTTCCCTTCTCCTATAAGAGTGCGAAAAAAATATTGCAATCTAATGAACCTTGCATAGGTATGACATCCTATACTAAGCAAGACATATCTTTTCCACCAACAACAAAAACTACTTCTTCCCTTGATCAAGAGGGTATCTTGTCAAAACTCCTCCAAGAACTTGCAAGAAATTATTTTGAAAATATCATAGAGTTCATGGTCATTCCACTAATGAATGCAAGGCTTTGAGCAGTAAAATTCAACATCGTAAGGAGTTTGGTGTTCTTCCTTATGTGGGGGGCACCTAATTTCTGATATTGATTTTCACTCTACCATGCATCTTATACATAATTTTGGCTCACCCTTATCCTACACTATGTGGGGACAAGTGGTTATGTATCCTTTTCCTTGTATGTCATTTGTCATTGCCTCCTTTTGCTAGTCGTTAACCTTTCATGAACATATAAGAGCAAGCTTGGGACATGGACGATGTGCCTTAAGTTGGCTCGAATGTGACATATGGCCTTTTTCATGATGTAGCCTTAGCATAGGGCTTTCTGCATAGGCTCTTATGTCTCCTTCTAATTTAAAGAAATTGCTCACAACATTGGTGTTCACAACTACTTTAAAGTGGGGGCATAGATCACCACTAACATTTCATTGTGAGATTTAGTTTTTCTTACCATCCCCTCTCTTGGACACATTTAACACAATGTTCCCTAGGATGAGACCTTGCACTTGTCATCTCTTGGAAACAAGATGAGACCCTTTGCATTTATCCTCTCTTGGAGACATTAAGCATGATATTCCCTAAAATGAGACATTGTACGAACTAAGAAAAATTCCTTTGAACAAACCCTACACAATTTTTCATTGAAAATGTCTATGAGTGTCAAGCATACAAAGTTTTTCTTACCTCATAGAGCTCAAAAATAATTTTCATTGTTGAACCTTATCAAAGTTATCAGGAGGTATAACTTTGCTATGGTTGAGTAGGAAGCCCATTCTGAGGAATGACTTTCCCCATACCCACTTGCGTATGTGTGAGCACATATCGGCCATATGTGTCTCACTTTCTAGGACTTATCACCCAACCAAGAGAAAAAAGTTTCATCACCTTCGAGTGATATACATTTTTGGACAAACAACCTAAATATGGTCCACAACATGTTGGACAAATGATCGAAGCTTGATCCACCTTTTTATTTTTTCTTTTTTGTTCTTCCTAAGTTCTTGCCATTGCATGATTACATATCTTGTTTGGTTACACATCATGTATGTCATTTTTCAATCATTTTGGTTTGACATAGGATCATAGATCCTGGGGGATTGATCTCCTTCTCGATCTTAGTTATCCTATACCATCCACATTGGTACAATTGAACATCTCTTGAATGTATACTTTAGTTTCAGTTTGAAACAAGTTTGTCCTCTCACTAAAGTGGGTGCTAAATTTAACATAGAAACAAGGACACCTTTTCTTTACTTGATTTGGGAATAATTCATGATAAGTTGGACTCAATGAGGCCTTGATTTACTATTGCAAAGTGTTTTACACGTCCACATTAGCTCTTGGACCCTTGCAAATCCATCATTGAAGTCTTCTCAAGGTATTTTAAAGAGTTGTAAAAGACTTTAACACCTCTATAGACTTAATAAACTCATCTTCCCTTAATTCAACATTATAAAATATATTTAATTGTATTTTTACATCAATCTAAAAGGCTTTTGAACAAAACTTAATTTCCATCTAGTGTTGTAATGTGTCTTACACATTCACATTGGATGTTGTGCCTTTCTAGGCTATGTGGACCTCATTTAGTGTTGAAAAGTGTATTTATACACACTTTCAAATTTAATTTTGTGTCCCAATCCCTAATTGACCTTTTAATCATCACTAATAGGCCCATATTACCCCATATTCTACATCCCGAGGCACTATTTGATGAAATACTTGACAAAGTGAACATTTAAACTTGATTTCCCCATTCCCCAACAACCTAGTTGGCAAATGGAGCCTTCTGGGACTAATTCACCATCTATGGAAAATGAGTCCCTTCCAGGTGGGAATGATTCACCCAAGGTGGAAAATTAGTCCTGCTTTGGTCATTTTTGAGTTTTGAGTGGGAAAAACTAGAATTTAAGTTTATTATTCTTTTATGACGGCCTTGGAAATCCAATTAATAGGAAAATAAGGTAAATTTCCTATAAATATAAGTCTCTAAACCCTAATTTACATCTCTTAACTCATTCACAACTCATTCATCATTTTTCTTCCACTTCAATTCAAACAAGTTAGGGTTTTATCATTCCAAGTCATCAAGATAGATTCCAAAGACATTCAAGGGAAAAATATTCCTCCATTGCTGCAAAAAATGAAGATCAATCATCATCGCAAGGTATTAATCCCTTCATTTGATGTTCATTCTTCATAGTATCTCTTCATTTGGTTTACTTACCTAAAAGGGTTTTGACCAAGGCAAACCCCCATGCCCTAACATCAAACATTTCTCCTTCAATTATTATGTGTTTGCAGATTTAGGCATCTTCGAGGCTTGGAAATCATTAAACATCAAGTTGAAAAGTTTTTGAAGACTCCCCTTGTTGAACAAGTCAAAATATCAACAAAAAGTCACTTTGAGGTTTGAAAATTAGAGTTTTAGAGGCATACACTTTTCAAGAACCAAAATGCAAACCAAGGGCTTTTGTTTCCACTTTTGTATATTCAAAAATTTAAAAATGGACTCATTTTTCATTAGTGGTGAATGAGTCCCATTTCCAAGCCTAAAAAAATTTCTTTGCAGTTTTGGATACCCATTTGTCTGAAACGGGTTCTAGGATAGTTTCTCAGAAGTAAGACTAATTCATCTTGAATGGTGAATGAGTCCTTTGTAGGCCAAATTTTTCAGTCTCAACAACATACCAGATGTCATTTCCATCCTTGATCATTTTTTCAGGTGCACACTTCTAGTTTCATCAAATTTTGCTATAATTTGCTTGCATTTCTAGGTGTTTTTTCATATCATAATGTATTTTCCAACAAGTTGCATTTCAATAGTTTTTAATTAATGATCAACATATTTTATCAGTTATTTGCATTTAATTTATCTTATATAGGCACATTTCATTCATATTTTGATTATACTTGCATTAATTTGAGTGAACCACCTAGGTTTTTGGCCTATCTCTCTCCTTTTAGATTAAAAACCCTAGGTGTGTAAGAGCACCATACGACCCAAAAAAAATGGTTCAGAAGCCCATCTATGGGAAAATTGGTACCTCACAGATGACCAAGGTTCAGAAGCATAAGCAAGGTTTGTTTTATTATTTTATATTTTTCAGAGTTATACATTCAACCCTTTTCTTCCTCCATGGATAGATAGGCTCCATATATTTGTTGCTATATATACATCCATACACAAATTATTAAATGCACTTTACTAGAATAAACATAGTCTATTGCACACATTAGATTTTTCCATGTTTCTATAGTTAGGTACCTTTCTAGCTTATCAAAAAAATTATCTAGGGGAACTGAGAAATTTTGTTCATAGATGAGCTGATGGAGACCCTGGTGGAAATTTCAAACAAATAGTTGATAGGTAAATGCCAACTGTTACATAGAATTCTTGTCTTGTATCAATATTTTTCACGGTATTCTCTTTTTATCAACTTTTTGAAGCTGCATGTAATAAGTTATTCGTTGTCATAGTTTAACTCTTGTATTCTTCATCAAACATAAAATTGACATGTACCTTTCAACTGGTTTCTATTTTTTTGGCCTGTGTATGTTTTATGGCCTCTAGTTATTGTTCCTTGTTATCTCTATTCATCTTTGGTGCTATACACATTTTGTATAGTAGAAGCTTTGTATAAGAAATTATTCATAGCCATGGTTTACACCTTCTATTCTCCATATGTTAAAGTTCCATTTAAAATGTGTTTTAGATCATCTTCCATTTGAGAAATTATAAGAGAGTTGTTTGAAAAGCACTTGAGAATCATAGATAAATGGTAGATGATTGAAAACCCACATTAAATAGAACTTTAAGAGAGGTAGAAAAACATACACAAACAAAAAAAATTGAAAGAAGACCAAAGGTTTCCATTCATCTATCATTTATGTATGATTCTAAAGTGTTATTCTAATACATCTTGCAACTATTACATAGATTGCTTGTCTTGTACCAATAGCTTTCATGATACTCTTTTTTCCTCATATGTTTGAAACTCCTTATAAAAAATTGTTAATTGTCATGGTTATTTTGTTTTGATGGGACGTGTCATATGTCTTCTCTCAATATGTTTCATGATATTTATTTTCCCTCATCTATTTAAAGTTGTTGATAACAAACTATTCTTCATGGTATTTTTTTTTCCAGTTTCCCATAACAAACTATTCATTATCATAGTTTTCCTCTTCTATATTGCATATTTTAAAGTTCTATTTAATGTGATTTTTGTCTATAATATTTAGTGGCAAATAAGTATCATTCTAATACCTAGATTATACAATTAGAAAGACACTTAATAATCACTAGAAAAGGATAGATGATCGAAAATCTACATTAAATAGAACTTAAGAACATGGAGAATAAAAGAGTTGAACTATAATAGTGAACAATTTGTTATGGGGAAGTGGATATTTATACAACACAAGAAATATATGTAACAGTTGGATTGTCAATTCAAAATTCAAGCTACATTATTTGACACCAAATGTATAGACAAAATAGAGAAATTGTAAAAGAACCATTAGAAAAACACTAAAGAATCATAGGTAAATGATAGATGATCAAAAACCCACATTAAACATATTAATGCAAGAAAAGTAGTCTATGTTAGAGTTTACTTGTCAATTGAAATTTTTTAGCTATGTTCTTTAGTAGTAAACCCACATTAAATAACACTCGTAAAGTCAATGGGTAGCAATAACCTATGAAAAATGGATATAATATCACAAAATTAATTGAAAATTTGGGCTACATTACTTGCAACTAAATATTATAGAAAAATAGAAAAATTATAAAAGAGCTATTAGAAAAATACAATAGCCACTAAACCATTTTTATGTCCAAAATGTTTATGCTTTCATAGTAACCCTCTATATATATATATATATATATATATATATATATATATATATATATATATATATATATATATATATATATGAAATTACTCCTATATGTTCATCTGCAATTGCTCCTATGTTAATGGATATAATGCCAAAGATGGACAAAGATTACTACAAACAATAAATTCAGACAAAGAAATGACTAACCCTGAACATATTTTTTGACGAAACAAAGAAGATTTAACTATAAATTATCCATCCATACACAACCATAATCTCTTTGAAGCCTCCAAAATGGGTATAACGCCAAAGATACAAGCATATAACAAGGAATAATAAGCAAATAATGAAAGAAATGAACAATAAATTAATCATTCTAACACCTCTTATACAAATTTTCTACTTGTCTTCAATATTTATTAGCAAAGAATGTAGCTCGAATCTTGTATCAATTTGTTTCATGATATTCTTTTTTTCTCATCTATTTGAATTGGAGACCCATCCACAAAGCTTGATTTTGAGCACTATAGAAGACTATATAATAACTAGAAAGGTTCATCTAACTTCACGAACACATATATCAGTATAGATTTTGTTTTGCAAGTTCTTATATTTCCAGTGCATGGCTAAGATGTGTATGCAAAAATGCGTTTGCAAAAAAAGGGCACATATAACAATGAATAACCAAAAAGGAAAAAATGTAGTCATGTGCCAAATGAGAGCCAAGATGAAGGTGACGATTTTTAGTATATTCTAATATGAAACCAAGAACGCAATGGCTCTTTCAACAATGCAACTTAATCAATATATTTTCTTGCACATTTTATAGAACATCAGTGTTAAAACCCTCCAACCTGCTATCAAACAGAGATGCAGGCAATGATTTTTCTAATACTTTGCTATCAAACCACCATAGTGGATCATTCAAGAATTCAACCAAAAACAATATACTTTCACACACTGTAGGGTGATCCCATAATATTGGTTTACAATTTTTGGCCAAACTAGACACTGAAATTATTATTTTTAACTAAATCTTCACATTCGGGCACCTATAGCGGCTAAACTATGAGGATTTTGAAGATGGTGCAAACTAGAGTCTCATCAAATTTTGTCTTTAGATTTTAAAAATATTTTTTGCAAAATTTCTAGAATCAAATTGCACTTCTTTTTCCATCTCCCACGAAAATTGATTTTTTTCAGAAAACAACATTTTTAAAAAGTGACACACACCGTATAACGCATAACTTTTTTTCCATGAAGGATAAAATTATAATTATTTCAAATTTAGATTTGTAACTCTGATATCTAGTGCTTCCACTTGGTTAGATAGTTTTTTATTGAATATTTTTTCCTTAATCAAGTTTCAAAGTCAAACAAATTACAATTCAGACACAGCACGACCGTATAATGCGTAACTTTTTTTGTATATGTCAAAATTTTATTTTATTTTTTTTGTTGGATCAAGGACTTCAATATCTGGTGCACTCATATTTTTCAATTTTTTAAAAAAATAATATTCTATTTTTCCACATCTGAAGAACAAAGAAATTCATTTTCGATGAAAAACCTATGTTTAATAAAACTTTAAAAACAAATACATAACAAAACCAAAAAATATTAAAATTATATTCATTGGATAGCTTGTTCTGAGGAACACCATAATCATTTAAAATAAATTTTAAATGAATTCATTTGATCCCCCAAAATCTAAATCAAAAGTGATTTTTTATCAGCATTTTGATAGGTGTAAAGGAGACACATTATAGGTATGGTTTAAAACTAGCAAGGTTCTATCCAAGGGGGTTTGATCTAAGGTGATTTGATCAAACCCTCTTCAATTGGAATCCTTAAAATGGAAATTTTTAAGGCTTAAATCATTATATTTTCTAAAAATATGTGATTTCAGCTAAAATCTGTTCCTCTCAGGAATTGTAAACCACTATTATGACATCACCCTGTAACATTGAATATTACATTTACTTCCTAATGGAACCTTAATTCTCATGTCCCATCTCAAACCCTTGTTTCATTTAGGAGGGTTTAGGATTCATTTTCTTAAAGCACTTGAATGTTCTATTTTTCTATTGACTCCCTATTACCCATTGCCAGTCACTGTTTAAATTTTTGTGTCTACTTTTATTATCTAGCAACCGGTTCCCTAATCATAAGTCCATAAACTTTTTTTATAATGGTTTTGGGGTTTTTAAATCTTTTTCTATCTATCGTATCATCCTAGGAAGTCCCCTCCATTAAAAAAACTTATGAACACATGCCTAAAGGTTTTCACTTAAGTTCAATTGGCCTTTTGTCTTTACCATTCATCGCTAATAACTTTTGAAATGTATGTTTTAAATCAATGACGAGTGATGAAGTAATATCTCTTTAGTATCCCTCATCGTTAATAGCTACCTAAGCTTCTGATTGTAAATAGTGATGATTGAGGTTCTTAGTAATTTTGAGGGATTGCTTATCACTAATGGTTTCTGACCTCTTAAAATTGTAATAGTGAAGAGTGATACCCTCTAGCTTTATGATCGTATTTTCATCACTTATCACAAATGTGTTATGAAATGATTGTTTTAAATCAATGATGAGAGAGGATGTGAATTTCCAATTGCATCGCTTATCGTGGATTTGTTTTGAGCGCTAATTTCTTGATTAGCGATATGGATATGTAATGATATTGGATAATCTCTCATTTCTATTTTTTGCAAACCTTATGAGGAGGATTAGCGATGAGTGATAGGGTTCCTTTTAAGAAGGTTTCTCTTGCTAACTTGAATGCATATTATTTGTGATATCTTTTGGTGCCATTCATTGTTTATGTAGGTGTACATGTCAAAATATGGTGCTTTCATTATATCTCATTTCATTGATAAAAGCCAAGGTGCAAAGTTGAATTAGCAATGAGTGATGGAGATGAATGTGATCGGGAAAAAAGTCACAGATCTAGGGGATGAGATTTTATTGCACAAAACACTTTCATCACTGATAGAGCTGGATGAGAATGAATTAAATCAACTACTATAGGAAGAAGCAACATGGGAAAATCCCAAGGATTTCATATAAAGTAAAGAGGAAGGTGGTGAGATGGACTAATAACCATTGATATAGTTTTAAAGTTGAAGGATTAACGATCAAGGTTCAAACTTGAATGACTAATTGTGAATTTTCTTGCACAAGCTTACTATCAAGTATTAATGGTGACACACTTCTCTTTTGACTATAACAGAAATTAAATACCTAGTTGATCATGCATTAAAACTCATTGGCTAGCAGAAATAATACCAAAAGCTAAAGAAATTGTGAGGAAAGCTCCAAAAGTTATGAGTAACCAGAGTGGCATTGCTTTTACCCAGGTAAGAAAAATTGATATATCCTTCTAATTGAAGTAGTAAGGTGAATGCCTTGGAAAGTTGGTAGGAAAATTAGGGGAATTAGAAATTTATTCATTTCTGTTAGTTTCAATTTGGTGATTGAGCACTGTATAAATTATGAAGAAAGGTATCTTATTCAATAGTAGCGTTTTTTCCTATCATAATTGTGAAGGGTTTTATTTGGCCGTAAGAAATTGTAAACCCCAGTTCCATTTGTGTTACAAGCATGAGTGACCTAGATCCTAGTGAATCCAATATTAGACTAGAAAGGAAACCAAAATAGAAGAGGATTAAAACACTTAAAACTCAGGATGCTTCAGTTGAAATTAAGCCTAAGCTAGTGATTGTGTCTAACCCTTTTCCAATTACCCCTGCGGTTTCCACTAGGTACAAAAGTGCAATGAAAGAAACATAAAAAAATTATGCAAGAGGCCTCTAGAGATATTAAAGAATGAGGGTCACAAATTGGTAAAAGGCCCACAGGACAAGTTTCTATGACCACTAGGTTGATTGATAATGCTGGCGAAATTCGTGAAAAACCCCAACCCCAGAGTGGATGGCAATTGTTTCGCTATGTTTTCAATAGGTAAAATTATAGTAAGCCCACATTCTATTTATGGGGGTTGAACCTTGGAATTTTGGTGGTTCTAAATGTGTTTGTAGAAGTTAATTTAATGATGGAGCTAGCAAGGCACTATAACCCTACTGATAGGACAATTAGAAGTGAGAATGGTGATATAATTTTGGAGGTGACAAAGGATAATATGATGGATGTATTTGGGTTAAATCTAAATTATACTACAAATTTTAGATGTGTCGACTTGTATGTTGAGTATGAAAATAGAAAATTTGCATTCAAAGAAGTATTGCTTGTGTGACATAGAAGGATCAGGGAAAGATTTACTACTAAGGATGCTTAGCCTTTTGAGTATGAAGAATTTGCAGATTATGTCAAAAAAACATATTATTGTTTAAATCAAGTATTGGCTCAGGATTTTGAGCTTAGGATAACTCCTAATTTATTGGTGATGGTGGTAGATACACAAAACTATAATTGAAACACTAGTTTTGATTATGCTAACTTTGTTTCTAAATGGATGCATGAGGATTTTCTCAATTTAAAAAAGGAGGTGGTCCCTTTGTCTTTCCCCCATTCCTCTTTATTGATGCATATGCTCTTATGGTAAGGTGATTATGAGTGGAAAAGGAAACTAAATCTAAAATTTATTGATAGAGAAAATCATCCTATCCCTGTACAAATGTGGACATACTTTTGGGATCAATATTTCCCCAATTCTAATTACATCTTGTTTTCCAATGTTGTAAGATATGGTATCTTAGATTCATTGGGTGTAGCACCTAGATTCAGACTTTCTCTAGATATCAGAAGTCTTATGCACATAAAAGATTTACTAGGCTCTAAAAACACAATTGGGTTGACTGGTTTCTACATTTTGAATATACTTTGATCAGGGCTTATGAAGCTAAGGTGGCACCTCATTGTCTACCCTTGTATGTCTCAGATAGATTGGCTTTCATGGAGCTCATGTGGAAAATTGATTTCATGGATTATGAAATGTTTAAAAAAGGTAAAAAGGGCACTACAATACATCCCTAATGTACCTTTTCTTATTTTAAGATCAGTGTCCCTAAGGGGTATGACAAGTTTGGCATTATGGTAAATAATCTTAAAATCCCTATCAATGAGATTAGAGTTTTTGAGCCATAAAAGTTTATGGAAGAAAGAAGAAGATAAAAGGGATTAGGCATCATACACCATGAATTTTTATATAGAGATGATGTACTAAGGAATATGACAAGTGTTGATGCTTCCATGGCTTGGAAAAGAGAATGGAAAAGTATGAAAAAGCTTTAGGAGAAGATTATGAAAAGGAAATCCTTCTACATCAGTCCATACAATGTAATTGCAAAACCCTTGGATACGGCCTTTACTATGATAAGGGATTATCCATCCAACAAGTTTAAGGTAAAGGTAAAGGAGGCTGTAAACAAAGCCCAAGTCCTCTTAGAAAAATAATGACAACAACAAGCTATGGATATCCCATAATCGCCTATAGATGTTTAGGAGGTCAAGGAGGAAAAAATGGAAGAACATGGACCAAGAAATGAGGAGGTGTTGCAAAAAATTCCCCTTGCTCATATTGAAGAAACTCATAGTTCAAATTTTCCTCTTGACATGATCATCAAGTGGTAGTATGATAGAGAAAATGATGAAGATCCTAGGATTAGGGAATGTGATGAGTTTTTGGCTAATGATAAATTTGTGCAAACCAAAGAATTTCAGGAGTTTATAATTCAACAGTGGAGTAAGGAAATAAAAGATAGAATTGAATCAGCCCAAGTTAGTGCTTAACCTTTTTATTAGGAGGAAGCTGAGAAAGTAGAGGAAGAGAAAATTAGGGCTGAAATTGTAGCTATTACTCCCACTAAGGATCAAAGGATTTCCAAAGATAGTGGTATCATGTTGTTACCAGAATGTACTATCACTTCTACTATAGCATATATATGATGCAATTAGGAGAGATCCTCAAGATTTGATATCTGAAGATCAATTTTAGGATAAAGTATTTGGTTTTGGATATAGCCCAAAGTTGCATACCCTTGCAATTTGGTCTATGACACCTAATACTAGTAAACATGAGGTTGTTAAGCCTATTGAAGAAGTTATTGGTTCAATAGTGGTCAAGAGAGCTACTGACATAACTCCTATCTAGGTAGTTGAGTTAACTGCACATGTTGCAATGCTTAGTGTCAATACTGCACATATTTCATAGAAGAAGTATGAATCCTTGGTTAAAGAATATAATAAGGCCTTGAATTAGATGAATCAAATGAGAGCCACTATTCAAGCTGCTCAAAAGACAATGAATCAACCATCTTCTTCTTCTTCATTTGATATGTCTACACAAGATAGGGAGACTTTAGCCCTGAGAATTGATGATTTAAAAGAAAATTTAACTACTGAGAAGGAAAATATCAAGCATGCCAAACTGGAAATAGTTAGGGAGGCCAATGAATTTTTTGAGGATGTACTGAGGTATAGAGTGACTAAGTTATTCCACAAAGCAAATGATGTTTGGGCCATGTATGAGAATATTCATGAGGAAAATACAAAGTATCTGCAAGTAAAGGAGGCCTTCAGAAATGAATGGAATAATTGGATTTCTAGGGTAAATGCTTTGAAAGAAATAATGCCAAAATAAATTAGGACCCTCAGGAACCCACAAATATTCTTGATACCTTGGAAACTATTGAATCAATAAATGAGATAACTACTTTCCATGGAAAGTTGGGTGTACACTTCCATAGTAATTTGAAAATATTCAAGGAGATGGAGGAATGTGGTATGCCTCACATATTGAGTCCAAAAGGTGAATTGTATCCATTTGACACCTGGAAGAAAAATTTGGGAGGAATGCTTGGAGCAACTATGATGACTTTTTCTATCATCGACTACATCTTGCTCAATTCAAATATTGACACAATGGTGGAAATTGAATAAAAATGGATGTTTGTTAAGGAAGCCACAATTTTCATTCATACAAGGTATTCTCAATATATTACTAAGGCGAAAGATTTATTTATTATTAAATGGCCCACTCAGGAAGAATACAACACTTGGTTGGAGAAATACACAAAGCGAATTTGTGTGAGGATTAGTGAATGAGGAGAATAATTGACAAGAGAGGAATAATACATAGCTTGAATACAATACAAATTAGGCTTTTGGCATAACATGGTAGAATATTATTCTCTCCTTAAATTCCAATAAACAGTAGGGTATGTGTAGGATCCTGATGGGCCAAAAAGTGACAATATGATGGGTATTTGTAGGGTATGTGGCTGATGACTTTTTTTTACCCAAAATTGATAAAATGAAACAAGTTTTTAAAGGATATTCTTAGCTTTCCACCAATATAAATTATGCTTTAATTTGAATTTAATAAATAATTATTATTCATTTTCTATTTGAATTACGACTAAATTCTTGATTGATAGGATGATTGAAAAGCATCTATAACTTTCAAAAAATATCACATTTTTTTGAATCCAAAACATGCATCACATTCTATGCTTTGTATACTATAGGATTAACAAAAGAAAAATTGAATTTCATGAATTTTTGACCAAGTTAAGGTGGTCAAACATACAAGTTTTTATATATTTTTAAAGTTGTAATAAAAAAATCATAATTAATTATTTATTTCGAAAAAAATTACAAAAAAATATGCATCACATTTGGAAATGAGTCTTCTACTTATGCCTAAAACCTTATTAAATTTTTTTGACCTTTTTCTTCTTTCCTTGCCTTGATTCGCAATTTTTGTTGTTTTGATTCTCCCATAGTTGGAATTTTGAACACATGGGGAATATCTTGAAACTGTTGTAACAAACTAATGATGTTTTTTGAGGTGGGACCTATTTTTCATGAAAAGTTGAGGTTAATTTTGTGTCATGTTTATTTTCTCCACCTAAAGACTCAAGTGTAATTTAAAGAGGAAGATTGTTGCAAACGGTCCAATGGGATCATGACATTTGTGATATATGGTCTATGGCTTATTTTCTCCTTCATCTCCATAAGAAGGAATTCAGGACCAGAAGCACATGACTTGAATTTTTTTGTGTTAATATTATTAGTTTTTCAAGATAATATGAAGCAAGTTTTAGAGTCTTTGTTTTAAATTTATTTTGGAGTTCATACTTATGCATGTAAGATTGTTAATGATATAGCATTTATAATATAGAGTAATATCAATTTCATGGTTATTGTCTCTCTTTGTATGTGTATTATGAGTTATGATTGAAAGTAATCAAGGTTTTCTTACATTTGTCTCTATCATTTCCTAATGGATGTTTAGTTTCATGCTTGCTTATTGATTCAACGAATTGATGTAAGTTTTTGTATGAGATTAATTACTTATAAGAACTGTGTGCTAGGATATTTGTAAGAAGTAATAATCATGAATTTCATAGAGGAACGTTGCAATGCAATATTTCTTGAGGTTATAGGTACTAACGTCTAAATTGTTATCAGGTTATATAGAATTGTATTGACTCTATGCTTGGGATAAAGATAATGGTTCATGTAGAGTATTTGTGTTACAATTTCATTTTTGATTCATTAACTACTCAATCTTTAAATCATAGAATCTCAAGGGGATACTATTGTTTTTGTTCTATGTTTGAAGTCTAATCTCTCATGCTCAATACATATAACATTGATACATAAGTTTCCAACTTATTTGATACATATTATTGAGTGGTTTTATGAGAGATATCTGTTATTGAAAATGTATTTGATTGCAATTGTGATAAGTATTTAAGTATACATTATTGGATCACCCTCCTAGGTTTCACAGAGCCCAAAGAGTAGGAATATAATTTTAGTAATCTCTATTTATTCGTTGTCCAATCCCTTTAGAATTATTGATAATTGGAAATGGAAAAATCCATAGGTATTCTTGGAGATCATATTGGTTCTTAAAAAAATAACCAACACTTCCTCCCACACCATCATACAATAATGCTAGGATGCATTAACCCTCACATGAGAAATAACTTACTATTTTGCTTCCATG